>OX421968.1:23673914-24273914 GCA_949128115.1 Anaspis maculata
AAATGGAATATAACTCTCCAACGAAGAGTCGTATAAACTTCGGGTTTTTTCTAAATGACTGCGACGTACCTGGTCCAGTGCAAGAGCACACGCTTTGTTTTTAAATCATACCCCCTTTGTCCCCACCTACCCCAACTTCAAAATTTCAAATGAAACTACATAGGATGCGATACACCAAATGAAAGAGGATGAAATTCTGTGATTAAGAGAAATTTGAAACAAAATCTAAATCGCCCCCCCTTTTGCCCCCACACTCTCAAACTTCCAAATTTTAAATGGAACATAACTCTGCAAGGAAGAGTCGTATAAATTTCGGGTTTTTTCTAAATGACTGTGCCGTACCTGGGCCAGTGCAAGAGCAAACGTTGGTTTTTTAAATCGTACCCCCTTCACGCATTATTTTAAACCCAAGTGTCAAATTTCTTGGCCGCCCGAGATGACAACCCTTTTGAAACAACGTTTAATTCTACAACTACCTACTACTCTTGCTACTTACTTTAATTAAATAATAATTACAACTTTTTCGCTCACAGAAAATGCGCTTTAGTAACTCACCCCGTGAGGACTTTGCTAATTGTTCTTATTTTCTTTGGAGGAATAAATGCTTATTGCTTTGAGAATGAAGTTTTTTGTGTTTTTTGTTAAAATATTTGGTCATTTATGACCGTCATTGCTCAGAATGTTTCTGATAACCGTTTTGCTAATTTCCCAATAAAGCTACGACAGAATCCATAACAAAGTGCAGGCTTGCGAGGAATCCTGCTCTGGTATCAAAAGCATCACAGATGAGAATTTGGTTCGAAATCGATTTTCGATTTTATTCCTGATGGTAAAAAATCCCGCTAAATAGTCAAAAGGGAATGTTCGGACAACCTTAAGGTCGTTGGTTATCAATCAGACGTTTTTTACGATCATATTTTCTTGATAAAAAAATATTTACTTCTTATGTCCGATGGAGGATCTAACGCGACATTTTTATTCGTCTTGGCTCCTTTGGCGGAATAAATGCATATCGCTTTGAGAATTAAATTTTTTGTGTTTTTGTTGAATTACTTGTTAATTTTTGACCGTACATTGCTCAGAACGTTCCCGATAACCATAAATTTCCTGATGGTTCAAAATCAAGGTTCGATTTTATTTCTGATAAAAAATTTACTGATTTGCCAATAAGGCTACGATAGAATCCATTAAAAAGTGCAGATTTTGCGAGAAATCCTGCTCTAGTCCCAAAAGCATCACAGATGAGAATTTGGTTCGAAATGAGGGTTCGATTTTTTTCCTGATGGTAAAAAATCACCGCTAACGAGTCAAAAGGGATTGTTCGGACAACCTTAAGGCCGTTGGTTATCAATTAGACGTTTTTTACGATCATATTTTCTTGATAAAAAAATACTTCTTATGTCCGATGGAGGATCTAACGCGACATTTTTATTCGTCTTAGCTTCCTTTGGAGGAATAAATGCATATCGCTTTGAGAATTATTTTTTTTGTGTTTTTGTTGAATTACTTGGTAATTTTTGACCGTACGCCAGAAATTCTGCTCTGGTCCCAAAAGCATCACAGATGTGAATTTGGTTCAAAATCAAGGTTCGATTTTATTTTTGATGATGAAAAATTTACTGATTTGCCAATAAGGCTACGATTGAATCCATTGAAAAATGCAGATTTTGCGAGAAATTCTGCTCTGGTCCCGAAAGCATCACATATGAGAATTTGGTTCAAAATCAATGTTCGATTTTTTTCCTGATGGTAAAAAATCACCGCTAACTAATCAAAAGGGAATGTTCGGACAATATCAAGGCCGTTGGTTATCAATTAGACGTTTTTTACGATCATATTGTCTTAATAAAAAATACATCTTATGTCCGATGGAGGATCTAACGCGACATTTTTATTCGTCTTAGTTCCTTTGACGGAATAGATGTTTATCGTGGTTTTATTTCACCCTGTTTTTGCTACGTTATTTTCTGAAAAAAACATGATTAGGGGAACGTATCCTGAAAATTTGGTTTGGCTGAGACTAAAGGCTTTTGAATAATGTGCGTAAAAAGTAAAAATTGTTGAACATAATAGAAATAGGTAACCACCCAAGGAGGTGCCCAAGTACTAAGCCAGCAAAACTGCAAACTGCTCACTTTATTAATTAATTAATAGTGGATACAGCAGAAAGTATTGAATTGAAAATTTTAAGCGTTCAAATGGAAAGGCTCACGTAAAGTGTTGCGCAGGTCAGTTTCTGAGCCAAGAGTTTCGTTTTAGTTGGTGGAATAGTAAATTACCTTCAACACCTGAAGAACACATCAATTATAATTGATAATTTCACACTACTTTGTTGATAGCCCAAAATTGAGCGGAAACGCAAGGTTACAAGCGTATCAATTTCGTAGCCTTAGGGGATTTAGCGATTTCAATAAAAAAATATGATTCAGCTATTTTTCAATGTCACAGAAAAAACGGTCCCTGATGGATCTGCTTTAAATTTTAGTATGTTCTGTCTTTTGGCTAGCTGAACAAAAAATATCCTAGCGCTAACTCCCTGAAACCAACGGTTCACCCTCCAGGGTAGGTTGAGTGAATATCGGTTTGAAATGTATTGCTCCAGCAGATGGATAAACCGTGCCTTTGTCATGGGATGCTCCGTACCATACATTTGCCATAACATCAAACAAATTGAAAACATTTCATATCCCGCTACTTTTTCGTCCTTTGAAATATTTGAAAAATAACCAAATATTCAACGTTGTATAATAAAGAAACGAGCCAATTAATTTGGCTCTATTTTTGATACGTTATGATCAAAATATTTCTCATCAATTATTCAAAGAGTTTCAACCCCTAAAATCTTGCGTTCATCCTTTTGTATAAATTTGAATTTTGAGTGACAGTAATTTGAATAGCTATCAACGGAAATTAAATTTTTAATTGGGGGTGACGGAAAGATTTCAGGGTTTGAAACTATCGAAATAGTTGATGAGAAATGTCCTGACCATAACATATTAAAAATGAAGATTGATCGGTTCATTTATTTATCATTCAACGTTGGATATTTTTTCATGTTTCTAATAGTTCAAAGGGAGGTAAAATGTAGCGGGGAATGAAATACTCCCAAATTGTTTGATTTTATGGCAAATGTATGGCACACAGCATCCCATCACAAAGACACGCTGTATACCTACATCTGCTGCAGCAGGCATTTAATCACAAAAATCTATTTCAAACAGATATGCATTCAACGCACTCTAGAGGGTGAACCGTTGATTTCAGAGAGTTGGCGCGCGGATATTTTTTATCAGTTTCCCGAGGGCCATAACATATTAAAATCTGAAGCAAATAATCCATCGGGGATCTTTTTCCCATAGGATAGATAGGACCTATGTCTGAGTTTGAAGTATAAATTGACAATATAAAAAAAGCCAAGTCATACTACTTATTGTGCATTATAGGTGCGCTAAAAGTTCATTACCACCCATTCAGCCCCACTTAGGCGTACATTTTTAAAAATGTTAATCTTTACTTCAAACATTAGACAAAAACATACCTAGGTGTTCAACTTACAATCGTGAAGTCAAAATTGAGCTAGGACCTTCCTTTTTTAATGGAATCGCTGTACTTATTGCTAACTAAATTCGGACTTAGAAATTGACCTTATGCCTAGTTTATGATGAGCGAGATGCCAGTGCGATATCGCCGAGCGAGACTACCTCCGCCAATAGGATTTGAATATTTCTATCGCCCTAGTAACCGATTGGTCAGAAAAGTGTCGCTCGGCGATATCGCACAACGATCTCGCTCATCATAAACTATTATTCTGAGCACTCGCTTACTAATACTACTACATAAAAAAAGTTAACATAGGTAACAAAAAGTTAACATAGGTACATAAAAAAAACATAGGTACATAATAGACAACATAATTCTTGAAATAAGTAATATAATTTGTAGCAGCCTTGAGAAATTCGGCGGTTACTTTTTCTTTAACCTAGGTGTTCAACTTACAATCGTGAAGTCAAAATTGAGCTAGGACCTTCCTTTTTTAATGGAATCGCTGTACTTATTGCTAACTAAATTCGGACTTAGAAATTGACCTTATGCCTAGTTTATGATGAGCGAGATGCCAGTGCGATATCGCCGAGCGAGACTACCTCCGCCAAAAGGATTTGAATATTTCTATCGCCCTAGTAACCGATTGGTCAGAAAAGTGTCGCTCGGCGATATCGCACAACGATCTCGCTCATCATAAACTATTATTCTGATGCCCCCGCTTACTAATACTACTACATAAAAAAAGTTAACATAGGTACATAAAAAAAACATAGGTACATAATAGACAACATAATTCTTGAAATAAGTAATATAATTTGTAGCAGCCTTGAGAAATTCGGCGGTTACTTTTTCTTTAACCGGATTCGGTATTGGATGAAGGAATGTATGTGTTGTACTGTGCGATGAGCCATAAATATGTTTTTGTGCTTCTTTAATAGAGCTTTGTACAGAGTAGTTGGGTGAGGGGGGTAAGACTTTTTATCTATAAAACTTTGAAGTTCCTGTTCCAACACCGCCTTTTCTTCTGGGAGCCATCTTGTTTTAATGACTCGTTTAGATTTCGGCGATTTCCTCGGCGATTTCTGAGGCGATCCCATGTTATGTTTCTTACGTGGAGATTTATTAGGAGACTTAGGAGATTTCCTTTTGACGGGAGTGGTTGTCAATTTATGCGATTGTTGCGCCCGGGTTGCGCAATTCTGCTCGTTCCTTGTAAAGGAATCGACACCTGGAAAGCAAAGAACATTATAAAAATTTGTATACAAAAATATACCTATTATCCAACAAACGTGTATTGATTGCTATTATTCATGAGCATGCAGTTTGCAGACACGAGTTTTAGCGAGTGTCGTAAAACATCCGAATGAGGAATTGCAATTACACGAGAGTAGAATAGAACCTACTATATGCTTTATCCTCGGCTTTATCTAATACAAAGCAATTCAGAAGAAATTAAGAAAAATTGATTTTACTCACAACCACTATGGTAATTGATTCATCACATGCCATGTAAGAGGTCGGAAAGTAGTCTATTCCGGACCTGTTTTGGGGTCCGCAATTGACAGTTAACTAGCCTACTTGGATCCTGCTTGGATCGGTAGTCGTTGACATATTTATCGATTTTCGCGTACACACTGACAGCACTCCGATTGACAGATTCTAATACCTACACGATGTTGCAGGTTTGTTTTTACGTTTAGTTCGTATTTAACAGACAGTGATCATATTGGGTAAAATTGTAAAGGTAAATGAGAGACACAGAGTAAATGAAAATGTGAAACACCTCGTTATTTACCGATTTGACAGTAAATTTTACACTGAGTTGTCAAAGTCAAAGCCATCTATTTTTTTCGAAGCTACTGGATTCAAGCATGTTGATGAATAATTTATTGTTTTTACTTAGATTTTCATTTATTTCATTATAAAATGGTTGTAAGTAAAATAATATACATACGCTCGACGGTAAATGTATCATTACTGTTGAGGGCAAAGAGAGCCTCCAGGCAGAGGATAATAATATACTATTACATATAACGCGGAAAGGCTCATGGGCTTCTTGATGTTGCACGTGTGTTGCATCCACAGAGATTTGCAATTTTATGCTATAGATAGGTAGTTGTTTAGCTATTACTCACGGAGAGCGGCTTAGCCCGTGAGTAATAAACAACATTACTCACCACAACCACAATGGCAATTGATTCGCTACATAGGTAGGTACCAGTAGGAGAACGGGAAGTGACTCATTACCTACTCTGCAGAAGAATTAAGAAATGCATGGTAATTTAAGAAGGAAAATTCAAAAATATTGCACAGAACCCAACCAAAGTAAAAGCATGTTCACATCCACTTCATACCTAATTAACGTACGGAAAAAAACATAGCACAGAAAAAGTTGAAACGTTTTGACGGAGCGCATGTTTTACCCTTGAAATTCCAAAAAATGTTCCAATGTTGTAGGTCACGTTATCTATGGTAGAAAGTGATTTGGTGATTTGATTTGGGGCCATTTAGACCTACATTCAACAATCTGGGACGCATTTTCGCCACAAATAAAATTTGAAAGATGACAACCACGTTCACATTCCTGTTTGGCAAATCAATAGAGAAATTTGGTATAGAGGTAATCTAAAATAAAACGATATAAATTGGCATGTACACATTGCCAAGATTTTCACCAGTGGCGTAGATATCAGGCGGGCTTCTCCTATGTAGCTCCATTTTAGACGCCACTAAAGATTTTTAAAAATTCAACAAATGTCGGTACATATGCCTTTTTCTACTGAGGGATCAATTTTTTTTTAAATTCCGACTGATATCGAAAGTAGCGTCGTGTAGGCCCATTTTTAACTTCGACACGGTTTCGATTTTTCGGCAGTGATTTTTTCAAAACAAAACTTGCACTTTTCATAAATTTAAAAAATTGCAACCCGAACACGACATACGGGAAGCCCTATGAAATATTCATTTTGGGCACAGACAAGCTGTGAATGAAAGTTGGAGAAAAGGTTGAATTTATTTTTGGAAGGACATTTTTCGAAATAGGATGAACGGTTCTTCAGGGATTTTCGCCCGGAAAAAACTAAAATTTGTAACTTTTTGTCGCGGGAACAGATTGTTACCAATTTATTTTGACAATACCTTTACCTATCTCTTTGGTTGTTGAACATTTCCCAACTTTTTTTTTAATTTTCTGAGAGTTTTCCTGTAAAAAAGGCAAAACCGGCATAGCATATCGAGACCTGATTCAAATGAGGAGGCTTATAATTTACAGCCTAAATTTGACTATTTTCACAATGAGACGAAAAAAAAAAAAAAACTTTTTACGGTTTTTCCCCGGAGAATTAAAATTTTCCTGTATTAAAAAAAAATTCTTTCTTCCATTATTATGGAGATGCCGAAGATTCCATTCAATCTTTCTCTGAAATTCCAACTTCCCACCCGAAGGGACGCCTCGAACGAAAATTGTAATAGATTAATAGATAACACTCGAGAAAGTTTTGGGGCGAATCAGAACCGATTTTTTAATTTTTTTTTTTTGGGTAACGGACGATGTATTGTGGTTTGTGTCAAATTGGGCTGCAACGTTGTAGTGAAATTAGAAAATTCAACCGAGACCCATTTTCCATAACAATCGTGCATGGTCGTTCATATGAAAACAAAGCCTTTGATAATTACAAAAAAAAAAATTTTGCTAAATTCACATTGGTTTTGTATTGTCTACAGATCAACCTGCAAGAACCCTTTAGGTAGGCTCAGATCAAGATCCTCACTACAAATTCTTGAAAGATCAGGCTAACGGACAGTGAAAGCAAACTTGAAATCGATAACGGTGACCTAAAGTAATTTAGTTTTGGGAAATGGTCTTTTCGACTACGACAAAATAAACTATTTTGTGTAACTTTCTTATTTTCGGACACAGGTGGTCTAGCTAATGGCTAGATACCGTTTATACAGGGTGTTTCAATGATAACGAGTTACCCTGAATAAACCTTTGCCAAGAACGGACAAGAAAACAGCATTTTCGAAATGGAGTGGTTGGAATGCCAATGAAGTGATTATTTTATTACAGGATAAATAAATTATTTTAGTTGTTGTACCTACTACAATAAATGGTTTTTTGATAGTTGTGAAGAGAATCAAAAGACTTTTGAAATGAGTTCCTATTCGACCCCTGTTCCCTATTTAAAAATTAAGGGTACATACCTAGTAGCTAGTAGCTACCACGATTAAAAAGGGTAGTTAATATTTTAAGATTGAATTTTACGTCAAAAGATGTCCCAATCGAAACAGAAATCGACAGGTCTTAAGAAATTTTCTAAATTTCATCTGGCAAAGATTTATTCAGGGTGGCTCGTTTTCATTGGAACATCCGGTATTTCGTTTCTATTCTATTACAATAATAATAAAAAAAAAACAATGATTTCTTCTTATCGGCTTTCATGTTTCCATACGAGTTTTTGCCTTTATTTTATTTACATTAATTACAAATTAGCGACAAGTTGCAAATTGAACAGCCCAAACACCCTAACTTTGCCCGGAAATCGAACCCGGGGCTCCCACGGCATAAGCCGCTGTCGCACAACCACCTGGACCACGGGGCCGTCTCCTAGTCCATTATTTATATGGTTATGTATTGTGAAACACCCAAGTTTCGCTTGAGGAAAATTCAAGTTTTTTTTTTGAATTTTCGTCAAACATGCCAGCAATTTTTTTATTTTTTTTTTAAACAAAAATTCCATCTAGCTCAAATATTGTTATTTTGCTTTCGTTCTTTTAAATTTTACATTTGTAGATCCTAGTGATGGAATCGTAGGAACAAAAGCTACATTTCAGAAGGACAACCGAAGTTTTTCTATATGAAAATATCAAAATGAGATCTTTATTCTCATATTGGAAATTTCGATTAACAATTGGGTTCAATTTCATATTCAAAATTGCCGTGCTAATTAGATAAATAAAATAAAAAACTAAGTATGTACATGCCTTCAATCCGCAGTTCCTCCAAGTCGGGCAAAATAATGTGAGGTATAGGATCTGCGATATCGTCTGCCTCTTGCTCACGACTTTCTGGTAAAGCTTCATTGTCCAAATGTATTCGGATTTCGTTGAGCGACTTCCCTCTAAATTTCACGATGTCTCCTTCGGCGGCGGCCGTAAAGAATCGGGAAAGCACACAGACCTCTTGGAAGTTGCAAATACGACGGTAATGCCTCTTGTGAGTTTCAACTGTGTGGCCCAAAAAATCGGCCAGTTGTTGGATTTCATTTGCGTCCAATTGTAGCATTTGTGACACAGTTGCTGCGTGTCTTCGGAACAAGCCAGCTCGAAGTGTTTTGGGGTTTTTCGCACCGCACTCTTCTGCGAACTTTCTGATAGCTGAAGAGGCGTCCATGTAAACGATGCTCGTCGGCACAGCGAAGAGGTATTTATTATCTTCTTGAATCCCCGACTCTCGTCTGTATTTTAAAAAAATGTCCAAGAAACTGTAAAACATATTGTGACAGTTAGTAGTAGACAACAGTGCTGAGGTAGCTACCTACCGTATGTGGTCATTACTCAAAAGAACAGTAAGTTCTTTCACGTTTTTGGCGACGAGTCTCATAACGGAAAAGTGGTCTGCTAGTTTCTGCTCGCCCAGTGTAAGGCCTTGTCTGATGTCCTCGCTAACCATAGTTCGCTGCTCGTAACTTTGCTTCAACGCTTTGCTCATCTCCCCTACTCTCCGCCTATTGAAAGTTATGAGTAGAACAAGAATGGCCTTCCCCAGCAATGACCATACATTATAATCGTATCCTTTGGTATTCAGACCTGCAGCGCACTGTTCGGCAGTGTCTCTCACATATTCAATGAAAATTTGTAGGTCTTCATCCATGACCATCTTGTCCGCTTCAAGTTTTAACATTCTTAACTCACGTCTGAATTCTTTGGATGCTTTATTGATACTTTCCTTGTAGCTCTTCAGGTGTTGTTCAATAAAATCTCGTAATTCGCTCTGATCGGATTTATGCTCTTCTTTGTTTTCTATAGAGTTATAGTAGAAGATTAACGCCGTTGCAAGGTTAGTTAGACAGCTTCTTAGCAACAGCGCGGTGGATGGCTTTTTCACCTTTCCTGTGTTCACATCTAACCCTATTAAACTGACAACTGCGAAGAGTAATAAGCTGTATCGCTTCGTTTCTAGCAAATCTCTATAGTCAAGAATCGTGGTGTCTATTTCTTGAGCGCGCTGTAGCAGTCTCGTTAGTAATCTTAAATGGTTTCTTACATTCTTAGCGCGAGTGGAGTTCGTGGCACATGAGAGGCAGTAAAATTTTGCCAGCGACGCAAGAGCTACATCGCACATAATTGTATGTTTGACATCGTCATCTTTCAAAGGGTCAAGAAGTTTGTTGACGGCATCATCGTAAAAAGCTTGCAGAACTTTATTTGGTTTCTGAAGAATCTTATTAGCATTTCTTCTCCGCGCGAGAGCTACAACGCGTGCATGATTTTTTGGGCGTCCACTACATAGCCTGTCATGTCTTGCAAAGTTAGATTTTGTGAAGAGACCTTTGCAATGACTACATTCCAGGCTTTCTCCTACATCACTTTTAGTCGGTTTTCGGCAAGGTATGCGTTCTTTCATTGAAACTTCTTTGTCGTGTTCCCTATTTCCAGCATTCTTTATCTGCTGAAATGCTTTGCGTCTCTCCTTCGTGTCCTTACTCCAACTCAGGGCTGTTCTGATATCATTTTCTTGACTGTGTATCCTTTTAAGGTGGTCGGTTAAACCTTTGGATAGCAACAGCTTGCCACAATATAAACATTTACTCCGCTTTCTGTCTTTATCTTCAGTAGCGTTGGACTTTGAGAGGTATGCCGTCGATTTTTCGTTGATTTCGTATTCCTTCCCGATCAACAAACCCGACCGAAGACAGTGGTTGACGGCGAAAGTGAACCATAGATCGTTGGTGTCTCGGATGTAGGAACATTCTTGTGATAGATGTTCTGTAATAAGTAATAGTCGATGCTAATAATATTAGAAGCAGAGTAGCAAAAACTACGTACCACAGACATGACCTTCGGATAAAAATTCGCCCGCAACAGCATTTTCTTGTGTTATGAGGCCGACAATGTCATCGTCTACCTTCTCGAAGTGACAATTGTACGTTGATCTATGTAGAATCCCTTTTATTTTGAGGGTAGCTTGGTGATTCTTGATTGTAAATAACGCGGCATTATTGTCGTCGTCGCCTGTTCCACCTTGGTGATCGCTTTGTATAGATAACGCCGAGGGGTTTATATCGTTAACTGATGTACTTTCCCGTATGAAATCGTCAACAGGTTGGTGAACTTCTGCCTCCACAATTTCGCTGCTGAACAAAGTTCTACGAACGTGCCGCAGTTTATTGCCATGATTGGAACTACTTGACGTGGTGCTAGAAGATGAAGACGACGCTGACGAGGGCACATAATCTTTGTCGCATGACTTATCCGACGACGCGTAAGGATCTCGAAGGGTTTCTTTCTCGCCCTCGTTCATATCCAAAACTGAAAAGTGAAATTTTTAGTAGAAATGAAAACCAAGACCTTGAAATAAAGTATATTTACCAAGTCTTCCTTTACAAAACGGCAATTTCAATTTAGTCAGCTTCAAGGCAGGTTCCATTGTTAATTTTGTGGCATTTGTTTCCAACCGGTGGCGGTCTAAGCTTTTTTCTAACAGGCTGACAGTGCCAGCTAGATCATGTACATATTGCTGCCCCTGCCCAGCAGCAATTTCTGACTCTTCAACGACTAAACAGGTTTTTTGTTTTTGGCTGTACACGAGAAAACATTTTTTCCTTCAAAGGAACTTCTGCAGGTGAATCAACTATGGGAAGCTCAACTACCACACCAACAGACGCAGCATCTTGTTGGACCATGGAAACATTCTCTTGCAGTTGTTTTTGAAAAGGAACATACTCTTGTAATTCATAATCAACAACGTTTTCGTTTGGAACCAAAACATCATCTGGCAACTGTGCGTCAGGAAAAAGAGCATAGCACCGCTGTAGTTCAGCAGAGAGAGCATTATCCTCTTGCATGTCAGGTAAAACCTCGGGAAAAACGCAGGCTTGTAGTTCAGCGGTACCAACAGTTTGTTGTAATTGAATTTTGAATTCATTTAATGCTTCAAAAGCTGGAAATTTAATAAAAATAAAGAAAGCTAGTATACGCGCAAAGGTAGAGTACTTGATCACTTACTTGAATCCTCTGCTATGACCTGGACTATTCCTACGTTGTCCAATCGAGCTTCATTGTCAGGTGTTACTTGTAATTTATCTTTATAAATTATATAATATTTATTCCTATCATTGGAAAGAACGAGAACGAATAACGGCTGGCGATCATTTTTCAACATGGCGACTTCGATGACAAAACTCGACTCCAGGATGACACGAGGCGGGGCGGACCTGAAAGTTTTATTAGAATTCTAATACATTGAAAATGGTGGTCCAAGAAAAAGAGAAAGAAAATATGAACAGTAGGTATTGAAATATTTGAAAATCAAGTTCAAAATCAGAATCGGAAGAAAAAACAGCAGGAAGCTTTTTTACGTTAATAAATTCAAAAAAAAGTAGGCACCTACCTAATTTTATGCAAACGTAGAAGGGTTTGGAAGATTAAAATTTTGAACATTGATTCGGGGCAATTTTAGATAATTTCATTGATCCTTTCAAAAATCGGACAGAGTAATGACGTTAGGGCAAATTATTGCTCTGAATTGGGGCAGTGCACGTGACGAAGAAAACGCCATTATAGGTGAAAGCCGTTTATGGACAATCGTACCCTAAATAATCTTTACGGAAAACAGTGCTAAAAGTGGCACTAATTGGGACAATTAAAAAAAAATCTCAACTTCCATTGTGCAAAATCACCTCGTGAACACCATACTCTACCTATACAAAACGTCAAATATTTTTTCAAACGTAGGTAATCAATAAAGAAAAAATCAATGGTTTTCGTTCTCTTGATGGCCTATTCCAGGCTTGATGATGTGTTGAGCATGGTATATGGTGCATTTTCTTGTAATTGCTTAATTTAAAGCGATGTATACAGGAGCTGCGTTCGGTAATTACATGTGAGAGGCGATGCAGATGCGTCTGATATGTGTTGGTTGTTAGTCACGTGACCAAAATATGATTTGACAAAACCGAACGATGCAGATGATATAATGACAGATGACAGGTAAAACAATAAGTGAAGTTGACAGCAGTTGACAGCTGACGGCGTGCGCTCCCGCTTAGTCGAATTTGTTTACCATGAATCAAATAGTTCAACAAAACAGGGTGATTTGCCACATGCTGGCGTTTGGTTGGGAAATGATGTTTAGTGAAGACGAGGAGGAGGAAATTTGCCTGCTGGAGAAAATTGAAAATTTTGCTGAGGAAACAGTTCCGCGATTCACAGCGCACCAGTTCAAAAGGAACTTTCGAATGACCCCAGACACGTTTGACGATTTTTCACAAAAGCTGCATACCGTAGAGCCTTTAATGGTTCATAAAGGGCACCCTCAACTTTCCCTAGATAAACAAGCACCTATTATGGTATGGTGTCTGGCAAACATAGAAAGTTTCGACTTTCGCTCCTTCTGCCATTTTTACGCCAAATAACCAGCCCCAGCCAGCAGTGTCACACTTGTTGCTCACTCAAATGCGGAAATATGCCTAATCCCTAACCTCAAACGAGCAACGCGGAATGACAAGTTGACATACGTCAAAAAAAGATCTGGGACCTCGGCCAAAAACCTCCGAGCAAACGGATGTACATCTGACACGTCTGGCAGGGAATATCCGAACGCTTCAGATCTGCGTCGATTTGCTTGAGATGCAATAACCGAACGATGTAGATGTAAATCGGGCATCTGACGTAATAACCGAACGCAGCTAGGGTGAGTCAATAGTGAGGGATCGGAACCCTACGTTTTAACAGTTCAAGATGCAAACAACTTTCAAACACCCCTTCACATCGTTTTTAATTCTGGATCACCTGAAAATATTTTCGATTATACAGGGTGAGGCATAACTCGGGTACTTACGTATATCAACTTTTTTTTTTAACGGAACACCCTATATTTTATTACATATTCTTATCAGGCTTCGAAATAGGTTTATGGCAGTATAAGATAATTGACGTTTTGTGTAGGCAGAGTATGGTGTTCACGAGGTGATTTTGTACTATGGAAGTTGAGAATAAATAATTTTAAAATTGTCCCAGAAAGTGTCACTTTTAGCACTGTTTTCCCTAAAAAAACAGATTATTAAGGGTACGATTGTCCATAAACGTCTTTCACTACATGGCGTTTTCTTGTCGTTTGTTCTGCAACGGGACAGAGTAGTTTTTACCTTACTTATATCGAGTTTTCGAGTTACCTGCACTGCCCCAATTCCGAGCCCAATTCAGAGCAACAACGCCTTAATAATTGTTCGTAGACAGACGCAAACTTTGGTTCAAATTTCTAACTGTAACTTTTCAACATAGCATTTTAGGACATGGATGTTATATTTTTTCCTAATCCATTTTTGGATGAGGAACCTCCCCTACAAGTTTGTAACCCTGTGATCATTTGAAAACTATCCGCTCGTGATAACTCCAGACTCCTAGCGAATGGTTCTTCGAACAACTGGTCGATTTTTATATCTAGGGGGGACATCTTAAACAAACATAGGTGAGTTTCTACCTTCAACCCCCTCGCCGGTGTCAAGTTTAAGTACGTCATAACGATCTGTTACTCAAGTACAAATAAATTTGAAATCCCAAGTCGATGGGACCAAAACCACGAAAGTTCAAAATGGCGCCACCGGGAAACGTCAAAATGTCAAATTTGAGTATGGCATATCGACTTGTTACTTAAAATGCATGAAAATTTAAAATCTCAAGTTGATCGGACCGAAACTTATTAGCTTTATTTCTTTGAATTTGTAAAAAAGTGCAAGTTTGTTTTCGAAAAACTCACCGCCGAAAAACGGAAACCGTTTCGAAGTTGAAAATCAGCTCACACGACGCCCAATCCAATCTACTTCCGATATAATGTCGGAACTTTTCGAAAAAGGTCGATCCCACACCAGAAGAGGGTTTCTAGGGTGGTGACCACCTGCACCAAACGTTACGCAACAACAGCAAAGAACAAGTGGATATGCCCTCACGGGCATGAGGCTCAGTGCCGCACTTTCTTTCGCGTGAATCCGATTAGCATCCAAAATGAGCAACATTGAGCATATCGATTCTTTATGGAAAGTACGTATACCTAAGTAGGTACCTAAATTTTAAATTTGAACTAAATCTCTCAAAAACTGGAAATTAAAAATAGCGACATTTGAAAAAGTGAAAACGTTGAATTTGACATGAACATTGAACATATCGATTCGATGTGGAAAATACGTATACATTTTAAATTTGAACTGAATCTGTCGAAAACTGTGGAAATTCAAAATGGCGACCTTGGAAAATCTGAAAAAGTTGAATTTGACAATCTTCATATCATATTTCAATACATAGAATCATATTTGAATATCGATCCTATGTGGAAAATAAGTAAACATTTAAAATTTGAACTAAATTACTAAAAAATCTGTTGTGGGCGACACAAAACTTTCCCGGCGTATCCAAGATCCTAGGGGAATTTTTGTACAAGGCGTCCCTTCGATAGGGAGAACTACCTGATGAGAAAATAAGAATGATGATGATGATAACAAGATGACAAATAACATGCCGATTCAGTGCAAAAAGTGAAGCAGTTTATTGAAAATCTCAATGTTATAAGTTGAAAACTGCAAAATTTCAAGATAGCGGTCTTAAAAACGTGAAAATGTCAAATTTTGTAATAAGACTTATTGCATATCGATTTGATACCACAAGTTTAAGTATGTAGTTAAATTCTAAACCACGTGACGATAAGGTGAAAACTGTAATGTTCAAATTGGCGGCATCGAGGAATGCCACAAATGTCAAATTTGACATTTGAGTGTGACATGCCGATTTGTTATTTTAAAATTCAAGTAAATTTGAAATCTCAACTGCGGGTTCCACCAAAGTTTTAACTGTGAGTTAACTTTAACCTGAGTTAGTTGCTAAGCAACTGGCCTTGCTATTGGCTGTATCATAGCAACTAACTCAGGTTAAAGTTAACTCGAAGCTAAAACTTTGAACCCGCAACAAGTCGATCGGACCAAAACTGCAAAAGTTCAAGATGGCGGCCTCGGGAAACGTGAAAATGTCAAATTTGAGTGTGGCATATCGACGTATTACTTAAAATTCAAGCAAATTCAAAATCTCAAGTCGATCGGACCAAAACTGCAAAAGTTCAAGATGGCGGCCTTGGGAAACGTCAAAATGTCAAATTTGAGTACCGCATAACAATCTGTTACTAAAAGTAGGTACGCGAGTGAATCTAAAATCCCAAGTCGTTAGGACAAAAATGTAAAACAGTTCAAACTTTAATAATTATTAAAGAACAATTTCTTTACAAAGAATTAAAAATGATAAATCCAACAGGCCATTAATTTTTGTGAAATATTGAATCCAACAGGCCTTCGTTTTCTTGATTATGCGAATGCAGAAACAAAGGCAGGCGATTTTGCGCGATTGGCTCCCGATTTGACTGATTTACCACAGACTGAGTGAGCACTGGCTGTGGTAAAAACGATGGAAAAAAGTTAAAAAATTACAGGGCGAAAACCGTTCATCCGATTTCGAAAATCATTTCTTAAAAAATAATTCAATCTTTTCTCCAACTTTCACTCGCAGCTTGTCATCACCTAAAATGAATATTTCGTAGGGCTACCCGTATGTCGTAATTCGGATTGCATGTTTTTTAATTTTAAAAAAGTTGAAGTTTTGTTTTGAAAAAATTACTGCCGGAAAACGGAAAATGTGTTGAAGTTGAAAATCAGCCTACACGACGCCCAATGCAATCTACTTTCGATATAGGTTTTTCGAAAAAAGTCGATTTCCTACCAGAAAAATGCTTCTGAGTAGTGTCCTACACCGAACGCAATTTTTCCTGGCCGTAACCAAGGCAAGCGGCTGTCTCGGATGGCAACCGCAAGGAAAAATGAAAAATTCGTAACGCCCGACCAGGAAATGTTGGAAAACTACAACTGCAGACTTAGGTAGATTCTTCGGTTGTATTGCTTTCTGCCAAATTTGGTTTGAATTCATCGAGTAGTTTCTGAGTTATTAAATGTCAAAGTTCGGATTTTGCCAAATTTTGACAGCTAATAACTTTTGACGTATGACAGATGTGTCAAAACTTCAAGATGTTCTGAATAAAGTTTTTCAAGGGCTTTTAAAATGACATAAAAAAAAGTCAATGTTGCTATTTAAAAATTTCATATCGCTGTCAAAAAGTGACACTTCCGTTTGACAGATGACAGCCAAAAACTAATGGACTGGAGCCATGACCGAAAACTCTCCACACACCAAATTTGAAGTCGATCCAATCAAACGTACGGCAGTTATCGTGGAGGATTACACACACACACACACACACACACACACACACATACACACACACGCACAGACAGACATCACTCTGAAACTTTGGGAATCATCTAGTTAGACCTCAAAACGGATATTTCCGTCAAAAACTCGATTTTTTTTTCAGCACGATCACAATACTTTCCCTTCCAGTGGTGGTGATGGGCCGGGAAAGTAAAATGAGTTGACCTGCTTTTGCTAGAAAATTGGGAGAATTTTTGAAAAACAATTAAGAAGTGCTTTGGACAGTTTTAAATGGTTTTTTAAAGACTGACAATTTCATTACCCTCAATTTGGGAGCGAAGGGATTACAGATTAAAATTTGACAATACGTGTCTAAGATGTTTCCTTCGCAATAAAAATCGACTTATTTTTACTGAAAACTACATTTCTCGAAAATCAGGAGTAACGCACAATACTGAAAAAAACTTTCCTTTTATTGACAATGAGAGACTTTTGTGGAAGGTTTGGTGTTGATTTGAAAAATGTTAAAATAAAATATGTTTATCAAAAAGAGAATGTTATTATAACCTTTTATTTGATGTATCACAAGATAAGTATTCTAGGTAATGCCTTTTGAAAATTTTAAATTGGGGAGGGTGGGGTCGAGGGGGTTGAAGATAGAAATTTTAGATGTCCTCCTCGATATAAAAATCAAGCTGATTTTACTCGAAAAATTAATCGCTAGAAGTCAAGTTCTAAGTTAAATTACGGGCAGATAGGTATCAATATCAATCTTTATTCGTGCTATTATGTACAAAATGACATTTACACCCGTCAAAATTACGGTAATAAAGTAGGTAAATACTTGAATGGCAAATAAACAATTAATTTTTGGTAAGTAGGTACCTAAATCTAACTTACAAACTCAAAGGATAGAAATTCGGCTATTGAATAAAAAGCATTTTTTAGCAAGACGTCTTTGAGGGATCTCTTGAGCTGTGCTGGAGACTTATCTTTCAGACTATATGGCAGTTTATTATAGAATAAGAGCCCATGGTAGTGCGTGGCCTCTCGTGATCGTTGAGCATGCAAGATCACGCATAAAGCAAGTACCTCGCCATGATGTTCATAACTAGATCGTTTATAAAAAGGATAAAAAGCAAGGGACCCAGCACAGAACCCTGAGGAACTCCGGAAGCCTGTAAAAATCTGCGGGATCTGAAGCCCTTAAGGTAGACGTATTGGTACCTGTTACAAAGATAGGAGCGAAACAAGGATATTAGTGGGTCAGAAAATCCATAAGAACTCAATTTGCGGAGCAAGATGCCGTGGTCCAGTCTGTCAAATGCCTTCGAGAAATCAGTATATATGGCATCAACCTGTTGTCCACCATCAATTTTTTCACTGAGGTATTGGGTGAAGTATGCAAGACTGGTCACAGTGGAACGAGCCCTCATGAAACCATGCTGATGAACAGTGACGGAGTGAGATACATGACTAGATATGAGGCCATGCAAAATCGTTTCAAATACCTTGGAAAAATTGTGAGAAAAAAGAGCAATGGGCCTGTAGCTCGTGACCTCCGCCCTGTTACCTTTTTTTTTTTTTATTCGTTTATTTAACGTCGGCCTATTTCCGCAACGAGGCCTAACACCGACGCCGGTGAATGCTTTCCTCCACTATACCGGAAATTTTGCCGAACCCCTGTGTGTTCCAACACAGGGTAAGGATTTTTAACGACCACCAACATCGCATGGGGTCGGCACCATCGTTCGTATTTTACGTGCTATGCGACACACGGCGCGTCTTGCATTTAGCAAGCATTCCAACTAAACCAAGGAGCTTGTTTTCGAGGCCGAAAATCCATCCCCGGCGGAGATCGAACCCACGACCTCTGGAGTGGTAGTCGAACGCGCTAACTAACCACACCACAAGCTCCTCCCTGTTACTTTTCTTGAATATGGGACACGCTAATACTTTTCTTGAATATGGGACACGCTAATATGGATGCTTAGCTAGACATTTGGCTCGTGTCGTGTGCTTCTATATACCATGAAATGTTTCAGTAAACAGTTCAACGAAACTACATTGATGAGACCATGAAACCTGACAAAAGTTTAAAAGAACTTGACAAAGAAGCACGGTACCTGAAAAGACCCATGAAGTCTCCAGCTTTCTTGCTACAACAGTTAAGAACAACCTTTTCAGACCTGTCAAAACCGAGGTCAAAACCAAATTAGAAATCGCACTTCTAGGTTCTTGAGGACACAATGGACTTTTTCGAATCATTGCAGTTTCTTTTCGAAATCGTTTACTTTTTTTGGCGCGTTAGTAGTACCTAGAGCAGATAAGTATATTTAAACACTCCTGCATGCATAGCTCTACCAAGTTGAGCTATGACTTCATTAATATGGATGCATAGCTCGACATTTGGTCCGTGTCGTGTGCTCCTAATGTACCATGAAATGTTTAGGTAAGTAGGCAAAATTATGACGATTCAAACGAATATAAGCACTTTTGCATGCAGAGGCATAGGTCTACAAAGTTGAACTATGGCTTCATTAATATGGATGCTTAGCTAGACATTTGGCTCGTGTCGTGTGCTTCTATGTACCATGAAATGTTTTAGTAAACAGAAAACTGCTGAAAATTTTTGATAACTTTTCGCACTTGCTCATTGAACTTTTAAAGCTCTTTTGGACGACATATTACTCAATATTGTGCAGTGTGAAACAAATTCAACAAATTTTTGAGGCGCCCTCGTACAGAAAGTTTAAATGAGAAAAATCTGGTAAAGTATGAAATGGAACCTCAAAGATATGGTTAATTCAACAGTTTTTCCCGTGACTCAATATCGCAAATGGTTTTCGAGAAGAATGGGGGTGAGCATGTCTTATGAGTCTCAAAAATATCGCATTCCGAGTCCAGAGCGGCATATGGAATTAATTCAAGAACACCAAAAAAATATTTAAAAGAAATATTGACTTTTATTTTTGAAGACTTCGCCCCTTATTATTCCCGTTATTTGAAGTGATTTGAAAAACTTTTTGGGCCAGACTAATCAGAAAAAAATATCAACTAGTGGATGTGCACTGAATTTTTGCTAACGATACACGATGAGTCAAAATCAGAAAAATCCAGTTTTCTTCGCCAATGCTTGTAATATATTCTCTTGGTCCCTAAAATAGTTTAGAACGAGGTTTCCATAGGATAATTTTTACTAAAATTTATTAAGGAAAATGCATTTTTGAGATTTATGAATCTGAGTGCACATCCAGTGGTTAAAAATTTTTAGTGATTAGTCTATGACAAACAATTACCCAAAGTTAGTTCAAATAACGAAAATGGAGGGCAGCGAAGTCCCACTCTTTGATCCTCCATATCTTTCAAAATAAACGTCAATAATTTTTTTAAACATTTTTTTCGCGTTCTTGAGCGGATTTCATATATCGCTCTGGACTCGGAATGCGATAGTTTTGAGACAGCCTGTATACATGGTGTTTCAGTGACCTTGCATAATACTTCAGGAGGTGATTCTTCTTGAAACAATAAGTCGAAAAGTAAGAGTAACATTTTCTCCTTGAGTGCTCCCTGAAGGAGTTACAGTTCCTCAAAGGTGCAAAGTGCAACAAAGTTTTAAATCATTTGCTCAAGAACTGTCACTGGTAGAGGCTTCAAATTTAGTATTTCAGATAGACTAGTTCAATGCAAAACTTTTATTCCTCTTGCATTTTTCCCGTAGGATGCACCGCTCTGACGTAATAGTGAAAAGACACGGACGTGTCCTGAATAATTTTACAACATAATCCCAATCGCTTCTAATTTGGCTACCACTGGTTAAATTAATTTCAAACTTTGCATGTACATATTTGTACTGTTGAGAAACTTCTCTACACTAAATTTGAAGCCCCTACCTTTGACAGTTCTTGAGCAAATAATTGAAGACTTTGTTGCACTTTGCACCTTTGAGGGGCTGTAACTCCTTAAGGGAGCACTTGAGGAAAAAATGTTACTCTTACTTTTCGACTTATTTTTTTGGGGAAAATCACCTTCCGAAATATTATGCAAGGTCACTGGAACACCCTGTATACAAGGTGTTTCGGTGACCTTGTATAATACTTCTTGAAGTGATTCCTCTCGAGAAAATAAGTCGAAAAGTATGAATAACATTTTTTTCCTAAAGTCATTCATAAGGGAGTTACAGCCCCTCAAAGGTACGCAGTAAAACAAAGTTTTCAATTATTTGCTGTAAAACCGTCAAAGGTAGGAACTTCAAATTTAGTCTAGTGAAGTTTCTCAACAGTGCAAATGGATGAGGCGCCGTTCTGGACAAAATTAAACTTTCCATAAACATACCACTTTTATGGGAAAACGTTAATTTCTATCGAACGAACACAAAACTTTTTTTAAAAATTAAAACCAATCTCTCTCTCTACATAAAACTTTTGAACCGCAACACTTTACCTCTCTCAATGCAAAAATTTTTCTGCACAAAACACAAAAGTTTTTCTGTGCAAAACACAAAAGTTTTCGTGTGCAAAACACACAAAACTTTTTAAAAGGACAAAACTTCACCTCTGTGCACAAAATGTTCTGAGCGTGAAACTTAATTGCTTCTCTCTATACACAAAACTTTTCAATCGCAAAATTTTAGATGTCTACATGCATATCTTCTTCCGTGTAAAACTTATCCTCTCTTAACCCGGCATCCGACAGGTGAAATTTTCTTAACAGTTCCGACAGGTGGGATGTGTCAAACCCTATTTTTCATGTAACCTCTAACAATTAGTAATAGGCATTTTTTCCAAATAAAAAACATTTTCTGATTCAGGAACATTGTTTTCATCGATAGATAGTGAAAGTTTTGTTAAAAAATATATTGGAACAAATAAAACAAGAAAATTCGTTGAGCCCGATCTTACACTGAAAAAAAAAGGTTCTATTGTTTACTTGAGAAAGAAAACCTCCATTCAGTACATGAAGAAAGACTCAACCAACATAATGACTCTTCAAATTACAAAATTCTTAACAAAAAAAATCTATCGAAAATCGGTATAAAAATGAAAAACTTATTCATTGTCCAACTTGGTACAATTTCTGCAAAAGATCCACGAATGTTCGAGGCAAATAAAATTTTCACATGTTTTCGCAGACTTATCTAGACTTCATCTCCTTGATACGCAAGGACAATCCGAAAGCTCTCCTTGCCCATTAGGTCGCCTTTTGATAGCCTGACTGTGTCACTGCCCGATTCCAGATAGCGACGGTTGTCAAGTAAAGGCTCAAGGCCAGTGACGTCAGTACGGCCAGTACGAGAGTAACCGTGTTTGTGGCGCAAAAAAATCATCTCAAACTTCAATCTCCATATAGAAAAAAGAAGAACACAGCCTACTGGTGAAAAATGCCTCCAAAATTAGTAATAATGATAGTCACATGAAAAATCCCAAGTTCCGACACGTGGGGTGTGACAAACCCAAGTCGACTTTGAAACAAAAACACTCCTTCTGTGGTGATAATTGCACTGCCGCTGATGCAGTAATACCTAGATTCATGCATTTCCGGAAGCTACTGAGGAGCTGCGGGGGCTAGGCCCAAAATTTGAATAATAAAACTACGATTTTCGGGCGCTTGGGTTTATCACACCCCACGTGTCGGATGCCGGGTTAACACAAAACTTTTAAAGGTCAAAATTGATTGCAATGAAATCTCGGTCGCCCCGCCTTTGTTCTCCCACTCCCTAGAGAGCCCGTCAAGATCGCGTCCTGCAAGTAGGGCTAGGTGAGGTGTGCTTGAAGGCAGGACGCAGATATTTTTTTCTTAAGCATCCGCCCGAGTTCCACCGCCTTACCGAGTGCTCGCTATACCAAGTCCTCCGCCTTACCAAGTCCTCATTGGGGACGCGCTGTGCGCCAGGCTGCGCGCGCCGGCATCATGCAATTTCATTCTTCGCAAATTTGCGCGCCAAACAGTGTTGTCATCAATAGAGATAGTAGATACGCGGCTGTGTCTTTTTATACAAGGTGGAAACCTTAACTGGATTACAACCCTCAGTTACACGGAAGTTCTGTGAAAACTCCAGAAGTTGATTTCTGTTTTTAATTGCGCACATTTCAGCGGTCAATCGGTCATGTTTTTGCTTTACGCCCCACCTCCAGCAGCGCAACCACCCTTAAGGCTGTATTCTCAGTAGGTAAAAACTATTTGAAGGATTTCTTCCTCAAAAATGGAGATAAAGACACATTTTTTTATACGGTATACTGAGTGTATTACAAAATTGAGTACAAAGCGTTTTCGTAATTATGTGGAAAAAAAATATATTTTTCTTCTTTGTTAACGTTTTTCAAAAAACGGCTCTGTACTCAATTTTATACGTCTCTCAAAATTATGAAACAGTTGAAAATTTTTTTGTTTGTCAAAAAATTCCCAGTAATACTTCAGAAACTTTTCCAATGTTTTAGGGCTATTGGCCTCCCAAAAAAATGTGGGGTAATCCAAACGGAAACAAAGTGGACAAACATTTAATGGAATCCCATCAAAATCTCTATATCTCTTTATCTTCATTTTTGAGGGAGAAATATTGATACCCTGCATATACAGCCTCAACTTTCTTTCATAAAATGCAAAGGCAGATCGGGTATCGGGTGACACATCGTTGAAAAGAACTTATTAAGAGGAATACAATGCCGTTTTTTTCTCCAAAATTCCGAAAAACTAAAAAAATCAAACACATATTTCAGGTCAACTTTGAGAATGAGAAATGCTACAGAATGTCACAGATAAATTTCACGCCGCTTAACCTTCTGCCAGGAATGAAATGAACATTTTGAACACCTTTTTATGATAAATAAAAAAGTTGACTTAAAATGTTCGTTGTAAGTTTTTTCCACCCGCGTTGTAATTTTGTTTCCTTTATTTTTAGGAATATAAAAAAATTGAAAACTGCGCTGTATTCCTCTCGATAAGCCCTTTCTAAGAATGTACCACTTGCACTATGGTTATGTACAATGCAGGTTAAATATGATTTCTTTGAAAAAAATATAAATATCAACATATACTGTAGTTCGTTTTGGAGAGAAATTCAAAATCGTCCTTCCATTTTTCGAAATCTGCTGCTTCGCATTCGACTGTTAATTTGAAATATATTATTTCAGTATCTTTTCCTTTTGTTTCCGTGTAAGGAAAACCTTTTGTAATGAACTGAGTATGGGGAAGAAATTAGTCTATCTACTATCTCTGGTGATGACAACACTGTTTGGCGCGCAAATTTGCGATGAATGAAATTGCATGGTGCCGGCGCGCGCAGCCTGGCGCACAGCGCGTCCCCAATGAGAACTTGGTAAGGCGGAGGACTTGGTATAGCGAGCACTCGGTAAGGCGGGAGAACTCGGGCGGATGCTTAAGGAAAAAATATCTGCAGACAGCAGAGGGCCGGCTTCACCCATAATGTTGCAATTGATAATTATGTATAAGAAGTTACTTCTATCTATGCACCACCATGGAATGTTTAAGTATGGTCCATGTCGCATGGCGCGATGCAGACACAGCGTCTGCCTAACGTCTGCATTGAACTGACGTTTAGGTAACTTCGATTTTTGAGGGTAGATATGCCAACCTTGTCATTTTTTAACCGATTCATTTCAAATTTGACATCAGTACACACTTTTACAATTGAATCGATATGCATCCGTTGAAATCGACTTTTCGACATTTTTTGAGGTTAGATACGATAACTTTGCCATTTTTTGACCAATTCACTTCAAATTTGGTTCCAACACACAGTTCCATCATTAAATCGATAGATATGCATTGGTTGAAATAGACTTTTGACGATTTTTGAGGTTAGAATCGATAACTTCACCATTTTTCGACCAATTCTCTTCAAATTTGAAACCAACAAACATTACCTCTGTTTCTATTGGACTGATATTGGTGTGGCCGGGTGGAGGCATATCAATTGTGTCGTTTCTAGGAAAACAGTGAAACTCTGCTGAGCCCTAAGTAGGCGGCTCGTTTTAAGATGGCCCACTCTTCAAAAATATCACCTACGTTTTTATATTTTCTCGAAAGACATTGCTTTCGTCTTAATGCAAAAGTCGCGATCCAATGTCTTTGGACAGTTTCAGGAGGTTCAAAATTTTGCTTTAGCCAGGAAGCGGACCCACCAACTGAGGCCTCATCTACACCTTCTGAAATGTGAAAAAAAAGTGTGTGGTGTTGGTGTAGTTGGTAGGTATTGTATACAGGCCTTCCCGGAATAAGTGTTGAATAACGGAGATACAAGCCTTAAAGTTGTTTTTTGAAAACAGGTTTTTTTTGTATAACTCTTGAACCGTTCAACCGATTTCAGTCAAATTTGAACTCTTTCAGTCTTTCATTCGAACAGTTTAAAGTTTACTGAAACAGGTCTCTATTGAACAATAATAACGCATTTCATCAATCATCTTTAGGGGCGAAGATAATAGGAGGTGCCCTCCCCCTCTTCCATATTTTCGACCTCTTCGAATATTTTTGGACATTGTTTCAGTTTTTGAATTTTACGTTCAATTTGAAGATAAAAGTTCCTCTTGCAAAATTTTGAATAGAGGCTTATTTTACGAGATATTTGGGATTGAAACATTGCAAAACATTTCGAAATCGCCACTTTCCTAGGCCTAAAAATTAAAATTCAAGAAAACCCATCATTCGTCAACTGGAATAAGTTTTCTGGGTGTTTTAAGTTGATAAACCATCATTTTCGCTGAGAAACATGGGGTTATTTAGAAAAAAAATTGGGACCTGAAAAATGACGATTTCGTGATGTTTTCTAATGTTTCAAACCCAAATATCTTGAAAATGAAACCTCTAAGGAATCAAAATTTTGCAGAAGTAACTTTTGTCTTCAAATTGAACGCAGAATTCAAAAATTGAAACCGTTTCCAAAAATTTTCAGGGGGGTTAAAAATATCTTATCTTCTTCCCTAAAACTGTCTGATAAAATTCGTTAATATTGTTCAATAAAGACCTGTCTCAATAAACTTTGGTTTGAATTTGAATGAAATCGGCTGAACGATTGTAAAAGTATGCAAAAAAAATCTTCCTGTGAGCTTTGTAATACTAATTCCGGGACACCCTGTATAATGCTGATATACCTACCGATATCCGATTGATCAGGAGTTTCGCCTTGTGGTATCCCTGAAGCGTGAGGTTCTCTTTGTGTTTTCTTTTCCAGAACCCCGGACTCTCTCAAAAGACAAATTTTGTTCTTATACTTGTCGGGAAGTTTCCCCTTGCTAACTCCGGGTATGTTGTCTTTTGAAAACCTTTTTGCCAGGGGAGGTACGTGATACGATGTTTTTTCCTCACTTGGGAAAAACTCCACAATCTTTTCTGCCAATGCGTCGAAGGAATCGTTGGTTAAATAGCTGAAATTAATACCAAATTTTTCGAAAAAATATTTTTTCATAGATCGTATAGGAAAAATTAGTAGTACCTAGGTACCTAGTAGTGTACGCAGTTACGCACCACACCCAATTGTTTTTTCTGCTGGATTCGTTTGAACTAGAATTCAATAACAAATGTATACAGGGTGATAAACTTCTTTTGTCAATATTTTAGGAGGTGGTGAAGCATCGAAACATGTGTACTCCCGCCGAAAAAAAAAATGAAAAATTTGAAAAAATAAATGAAAAATTCAAAATTATTTTTTGAACAGATGTGACAAATGTCAATGTGACCCAGTTTGTAGGTATGCATCAACTTACTCTGTGTAAGTTCATTTTCAAAAACTCAACTTTGAAAGCCTCTATCTCCGTTATAACACGTTTCCGATATAAATTTTCTTGAGAAAGTCTACTTAATTTTTAATGCTTCACTATCTCCTAAGATATCGACAGAGAAAAGTGTAACACTCTGTATATATTTTAGGAAATTATACAGGTGTCTCAAAAGTACCGCATTCCAAGCCCAGAGCGGTATATGGAATTCACTCAAGAATACGAGAAAAATATTTAAAAGGATTAGCGACGTTTATTTTTGAAGATATAGGGGATCAAAGGTTAGGACTTCGCCCCTCACTATTTTCGTTATTCAAGTATTTTTGGAGAGCTCTTTGTGACAGACTAATCACTGGAAAATATCAACTAGTGGGTGTGCACTGTATATCTGCTAACGGTACAGGGTGAGTCATAAATCATAAAAACCTAATTCTCTTCATTAATGCCTGTAAAATATTCCAGTGGTCCCTAAAATAATTTAGAAAATGATATGACTCATTTTGTTTAGGTAAAAGAACTTTTACTGAAGCTTTTGAAGGAAAATGATTACTTGAGATTCATGAATCACCCTGTATATTGAATAGGAGTTCAATGCACACCCAGTGGTTGATAATTTTCACTGAAAAATCTGTCATGAGCAGCTGCCAAAAATCACTTCAAATAATAGAAATGATGAGGGACGAAGTCTAATTAACCTTTGACACCCCCCCGCCATATCTTTGAAAATGAACGTCAATATTTTTTTTTATATTTTCCTTGTGTTTTTCATTGGATTCCATATACCGCTCTGAATTCGGAATGCGATACTTTTAAGACACTCTGTAATACTCGGAAATTACATGGGTTAAAGCTTTTCTTACCCGCTCTAACCGTGGCCAGAGCATGAGAATCAAGGTTCAACAGTTTTCGGGTTTAGCACGTAACTGTTAGCACATATCGTTGGACAGTTAATATGAAACTGCATAATCAAGTGAGATTCTTTGCAAATGAATAATGAATGAATGAATTTAATGAATGAATATTGAACAGATTACCCGAATTTTTGTCTCTCAGACAATAGTTTACACACTATCAAATCGACCAAATAATTTTGGTACTTGGGTGTCAAGGTCTTGTTTTTGTTGTAATATGAGATAATCGCTTCCCCAATACAATGGGACCGTAGAAGTTCCGGAAGGTCAAAGTTTTTAACGTCAAAGTTGACAAACTTTCGTTTTAAAGCAATTGGCGGAGATGGATCTTCAGCGAGGGGTGTAGTCAAAGGACATTGTTCGACATCGTTCAGTTCAACGTTAGCGTCAAGATTTTCAGTGATTATTCTTTCATCACTGACGATATATTGAGAACTGTGACCGTCGCTTTGGCTCTGATCGGAATACACACTGACCACACTGCCGTCGGCGAGCTTGAAAGTTTGAAACTTTATGGTTTCGCCAGATGTTGAGGTGGAGGCAGCGACTTCTTTGGCCTCCCTAACGGCTTCCATCAACATGGTGCGCTGTCCGATGGTAGGGACCAGTTCTTTTAGTAGTGAAGCGTCATTTCTCGTGATGAGCTGATCCAGTAACTCAAAGGTTATATCTTGTTCTACAAAATAAAATATCACCCAAGTTACGACGATTGTGTTTAGAGGATCACAATGATGAAGAGAAGAAACAGAAAATACGGATACGGACTGAGTTCCAATGCTGTTGTCACTATGGTAATTAGAGGCAAGTGATGCACAAGAAAAAGAAGTGTATCTATCTGAAAATTTACTGAAAAACAAACAATATTCACGGGAAATAATAAGAGTTCGATGAAGTTAAAAAAGTACGAACTATTTTTATACAGGATGTTACGGTCTTGGAGTTGGAAAGTGGCACTGGAACTAGGGGTAGTTATAATAATATATCGTCATAATAGGTAAAGCTCGTCCGAAAAGACCATACTGGCTTTGGAGTGTGACAAAACGTCACATCAATATACTATTATTATTACACTCCTTTAATAAGACGAAGTTTGTGACACAACTGTTTTTGGAGCACGATGAACGCAGTGAATGTGACTTGACGAAACGTTTGACGAGTGACATAAAAAACTTTCCCTCCGCGATAATAAAAAAAAAGAAAAAACTTTCCTGGAACAATTTTTCCCGTAGTTTTTGAATATGTCAAGTATAACTGGGCCTGGGCTCCATGGTTTAAACCTTCCATATTTGATGATCGATCTGTGATTGCGATATTTTTATCCACTTATACCTTCATGTTTTTAATCTGTCTTTTCATCTGTTTTTTTTTCTTGTCTTTGTTCGTATTTTATGATAATCTTAACAAATTTATCATTGTGCACGACATTTAATGGAGGCTTCGACATCGACGATCCAACTTCATGTATTCATGATCGGAAATAAACGCTAAACGCTAAACGCTAAAAGAAAAAACTTTCCATTTTGTGCCATATACAGGGTGTCGTTTTGTGTTTTTTTTTCATTTTTTCGAAACACCCTGTAATTCACCAGCACAATCGATCCACATTGTTATCGTGATTACCAATATGCATGACAGGGAGTACTGAGGAGTGATATTCATGATTAATGGATCTAGGTATATCTCGTCAACTTTTTATTTTCAGTCGAATAACTTTTTGGAGCAAAAATAATGTGACAAGCTGGAGGGCTACGACTCATGGCACCTGCAATCCTGCAAAGTTTTGGAGCGAAACCATCAGCGGCCATCAGCCGAATTCTCCTAGCGCTCCAGCTTGTCATTCTCCTGAAAATAAAAACTGAACAGGATATAAAGGGTGATTCTTTTACAGGTATAAAACTTCAATCAGCGATAGCGTTGGTGCTTGGAAAGATTTTTCGTCATTTTTTCACATAAATACTCATTAAGGCTTGGCATTTTATTGATCATATCCACGCAGAATCGCACGTCAGCTCGAAATTATGATTGTAAATTCCAATTTAAATGGTTCGATTTCGGGTAGCTTCTTAGCAAGGATCGGGCTCTGTCTAACTAATACGGCCAACGATATTGTCCCTAAGACCCTAGACAGTTCAGTACTCAGTACTCACTCAAGGAAGCCAGCGACTTCTAGTGTTTCGGACGAGACGAGACGAGACGAGACGAGTTTTGTTGATCTCGATCTCGGAAAATCTCGAAAGTAACGATCTCGTCTCGATTTTCCGAGAATCTCGAGTATAAGATCTCGATCTCGATCTCGCCGAGATCTCGACGAGATTATTAAAAAAAGATA
This sequence comes from Anaspis maculata, assembly GCA_949128115.1. NCBI lineage: Eukaryota > Metazoa > Arthropoda > Insecta > Coleoptera > Scraptiidae > Anaspis > Anaspis maculata. Next base: position 23,703,893 of record OX421968.1, read on the forward strand.
AAACAAGAAGGTTTGTTTGAAGACTAATTGATTTTTGTTTAATACCATTCTTAAACCATATTTCTAGGAAGCTTGTCATTTAAGTCACTTTTGATCCAATCCCTTTTCCAGAATTTATACTATCCAAAGTCAATTCCGATTCTTGATCCTTCTAGCCTGAACCTTTAGCTTAATCAGGAGCCCTCATTTTCCAAAATCGGTCAATACAATAACGAATAAAGTTATTACCGCGGAATCAAAAGGTTACATATTTGAGATCACCCTGTTATTGGAGGCGATAGACCCATTTCAAAAACCGTTTCGAGGTATGGGAACATATCTCCCCTGAAACACTTGGAAATAAAAACAAAAACCATTTTTTTGTGGATAGAACGCTATTCAAACTTTTCGATTTTTGGAGTAAAGGGTGTTCACGATAAAATTCACCCCCCCCCCCTAGGAGATTCACCTTTAAAATATTTTGAAAAACTAAAAACTTTTTCTCAACGATTTTTCCCAGGGATCTTGAATCGATCGTCCAAAAGTTTTCAATTGGTACCGTATACAGGGTGTGACATGTAACTTTCTTATTTTAAATGCAACACCCTATATTTTATTACGTCATTTGATAAAGCCTTTCTTTCTGATTACAAAGATATATAACATTTATGATTTATTTTGACAAGGAAGCTGTCAAAAAAATAATAAAATAGGTAGTCAAATTAATATGTATAAATAAAAAATTGAAAATACGTGACACCCTGTATTAGGAACGATTTAGACCATTTATCTATGCAGAGTTGAATGAAAATTATTTGACTACCTATTTTATTATTTTTCCGACAACTTACTTGTCAAAATAAATCGTAAGTGTCATATAAATTTGTAATCAGAAAAAAGCTCCACCAAATAATGAAATAAAATATAGGGTGTTGCATTTAAAATGAAAAAGTTACATATCACATCCTGTATACGGTACCAATTAGAAACTTTAAGAGGATCGATTTAAGGTCCCTGGGAAAAATCGTGAAGAAAAAGCTTTCAGTTCTTCGAAAAATCTTGAAGGGGAATCTACTGGAGGGGGGTGAATTTTATCGTTAACACCCTGTACCTGATTGAGCGCCGTGTCCGTGTATAATTAATACGAAAGACCTGCACCAAAAATGGCCTATGACAAGTTGTAGTTTACTACGTGATCTGATCAGTGAATAAAAAATTATTCAAAATAGTTCACTCATTCAAGAGTTATGACACCTTGAATGCTAATGAAATTTTTGGGTGGCCCACTTCAATTGGTGCGCAGTTTATTTATAGATGGCGCTCTTAGGTTTATCGAGATCTCGACCGAGATCTCGACATGATAGATCTCGTTCTCGACCTTGAAGGTTACAAGTGATCTCTCTTAGGTTTATCGAGATCTCGACCGAGATCTCGACATGATAGATCTCGTTCTCGACCTTGAAGGTTACAAGTGATCTCGATCTCGTCTCGAAATCTCGACGAGATCGAGATTTTTCTCGTCTCATCCGAAACCTAGCACAAGCCCCCAAAGAGAGGAGTTTAGGGAGTTGAAATACAGAATCTTGTCGGCCGGTGATTGGAAATTGAAACAAAAATTCCACAAAAAGCACAGAAATTGCTTTTCAAAAAACCGAATATTTATTTAAAAAAAAATCTACTCAAGTTGTGCAATTGGTACCTACATGTGCATGATGAAATGGCAAGCCTTAATTAACATTTAGATGAAAAAATAACGGCAAAATCATCTCAAGAACCAACGCTATCGCTGATTAAAGTTCTATACCTCTGAAAGAATCACCCGTTATGTACGTATTTTTGAAATCAGAATTCAGTCTAATGGTACCTACTAGAAAAATTGTGGAACTCCCGCATGGAAATTGTCGATGGCGTCATTACCTATAATATAGTTGAAAACCGAAGTAGAAAAATTAGAACAGTCCCATATAACTTTAAAAAGTCCTCCAGTTAAACTATGAATAGTTTTTCGAAAAGCTTAGAAACAGAAGTGAGCGGTAGAGATTTTTGCACCGCCGAAATTTTGGCGACCATGATATACCGGTATTTTATAGGTATATACATCATTATAGCTATATGGACGTCATGCAAAAGGTACAAAATAGTAAAAGTAGTGAACAATATAGCAAACATGCATGATATTGTTCACTAACTTATCGTTAAATAAGTCGATCGAATGAAAAAACAAAACGAAAATGAGAACTTACCTTTTAGAACATTGCAGATATGCTGCAATCCTTTATTTTGCAAAATTTTGTCGAGGATTTCGTCCATCTCGGCGCGAACAACATGCAACTGCAACAACAACTTAGCAACAGACGCAACCTCGGACGCAACGCGTCGTAACAGGAAAATGCATGTATACCGCATAAACCGAATAGGGTTGGATCAATTAAACTTTACTTGTCCAAAATAACATTTAAATCTCCCAAAATCGCAGTATAATTGGACGTAATAAACATTATTTCGTGTAAATATATAGACCAGTCTATTACAATAAAACTTCAATTGTCACAAATAAATCCTACTTGCCACAATAGTACCTCAATAATACCTGAACTCTTCGACGGAGGAAACTTAGTATGTTTACAAGAATCATTTATTTAATTATGCAAATCAAATATGATGCTGATTATGAGAAAAAATTTCAGTTTTATTTAATGCAATCAATAAATATTTTGTTGTACCACATCAAAATGTTTCAATTAAATGATTTACTTTGAGGAATTAAGTTGAAAAACAGAATGCAATTGAGTCATAGCTGTTCCAAGTGGATTTGCATCGACTGAATTGAATATGCGCCAATTAAACATTTAATGGATATAATATTAGTACATTACGTAATAAGAGTAGTAAGTAGCATATTACGCACGCAGGGAAATGTTGCGTAATTCCCTGAGTGCGTAATTGCTTTACTACTCGTATTACGTGCGGTACTTTACCTACGACCCCCCCTCACCTCTTTCTTTGCCGAGTGTTGAAAAAAATTAGCTGCAATATAGCTCCCTTATTTATTGTCAGATTTGCTTCATTGATACACCAAATGAAATGATTTGTTGCCCACCTTATTGTGGGTGTCAAATTGTGTGAATTATGACAATGGCAAAATAATTTGACACTAAACTTGTCTAATATGCGCTGTGCCTACTCACCTACTTGATGCCATCAAGTATATAGTATGTTTCTCAAACTTTTACTTACCTCAAACACTACTACCCAATGAACATTTTTGGTTATATTAAGGTGATCATTACATTTTCTTCACTAGTTTATGAAACTATAGGTTATATTAGTTTGCGTTCGTTACTCCTACATAACTTTTACAAACCATCTATATATCCAAAGTGGAGAACCCTATAAAGGTTACCGTCACGTATCAGAAGTACCCGTTAGTTTTATAGTCATGGTTATATTATTGTAATCAGCGTATCTTACAAACCTCTTATAAAACCTCTTATATAACTCTGCACAAGTTATTTGTGATCACTATAGGTGATGATATAGTTATTATCACTTACTAGTAGTGATTATAAACTTAGTTTATAGAAGTTGTTATCATGTTTATATAACTACGTGACTGAGCTACTTCACAAAAAAACTATGCCTCTCTCTTGCTCGCAATATTTATTCATAATGTTGTCTTCCTTTCAATCCGGCATAAGATTTTTGCTAAGACAAGTCATGAATCCTGATTATTACAAATCTTTTCATCTACTATTATGATGGTAATGACCAATTTCTTGCCAGTAGACTCGCGAATAACACCTGGGAAGTACAATATATCGAGTAATTTTCTGACCTACCTCGATAAAAATCCCGCGCTCCAAATATAATTAGGTTTTGATACTTTTTCATAGAAAATTGTAAAAATTATCATTGAAAAATTTTTTTTTTGTTTTCCTTGAATGACATTCGATATTCAGACCTCTTTCCAAGAATAAATGAATTTTCTATGATTTCTTCAATCAAAATATGCATTTTTACGAAGTGTTCCAAACAAGCTCCATTATTTGAACAAACAAATATGGCCGAAATTACAAGTCGTCAGCTATCACTCTTAAATAACAATTATATCACATGTATCGCAAATTTTAGACCTATTATACCCATAACAAACATTCAAGGAAGCATTGACACCAGTATATGCCTTCAGGTTATATAGGAGAAGTACAAATTACCGCAATATACCCGAAGATTATAAGTGGTAGCATCTTATCGTAATAGTAACAGTTTGATGCCTTTAAGTTTTATAGCAGAAGTACAAATGACCGTGATATACCCGAAGGTTATATAATGGTGACATCTAGTCGTAATGGTAATAACTGATCTCTTTATGAAACCTGCAGTAGCAACTGGGTTTCTCCCGCGCCAACTGCATTATTTCCTGTGCGACGCAAAATTTTGTGAAAATTCTGGCAATGTCGTTCAAAATTGTACTTGTGAGATGTTGATTGTAAGATGTTCTCGTAAGAATGAGATTCAGGTTTTGTTTCGCTCTACAATGAAACGAACCCCTTCTTTCACTTTCTTCCAATTATTTTTTATTCGCGAATTCACTTTCTTAATCTCTCCCGATCTGTCATCCATTTTGTTTTGACTTCAAACGACCACATATCACTCGACATATTATAGAAAGACCCCACTGTAAAACTCAGTGTTTTGTAATTGAAGTTATAGGTACTTTTGGTTTTCTAACAGTATTAGTCGGCACTAATCCTTTACTTTTGTCACTAGGAAGATTTCAAATTGGTTACTTATATACCATTTATGAGAGTTGTTTTATTGAGGTTACAGTAATTCTGGGAAGATTTATAGTTGTGTGTTGTTACACCGCTATAAAACCAGATTACCCTCAGTTACATAAGGTGGTAAATGGAGACAACTATATATCCACTTTTATAAACCTATTAGGAATTAAACTTGAAGTGATCATGAACATGGTAACAGATACGTTTATGTCACCATTTTAAAAAACTGTAAGGTATATAACACTTCAGGGTTCTTGAAACTCTTAATATAACAACAAGTTGTTCAGAAAACCCTAATATATCTTTTATAAAACCAACATCCCTTTAGGTGACCCGAAATGTTCATTGGGTACTTACTACCTATTTACAGTGATTGTACGGAATACTTATTGTAATTTTGTTACAAAGTCAACCCACCAAGCCCTATCATTCACGAAGATTGTGGAGCATAGAATTGAAAATCTCTTCCAAATACCCACCCTTAGGTGCCTAATAACATGATTCATATTGCATATTAGAATGAAACAGCACAATTGATGGTATTTTTGAATTATATTCACTTGAGTATTACACAGATGGTATACTAGAACAACCTACAATGATCAGTCAAAATACAGTTGCATTACTTCGATTTCAAATTTGCTCGGGTAGGCTTCGAAAGCCTTATCTTATCCCAAAGTTTCGTGTCTGGTGCAGTTTCTTTTGTAAAATGTAGAATGTACCAATAACTTCTTCACGAATTGAGACCCTGGAATAAGAATCACCTTTAACAAAGCCGTAGTTGTTGAACATTGTGTTGACTCTAGTACCTAGCAAGCCGCGTGAAGATATTTCCAAAGTTTCGAGTCAGATGATGATGATCCTCTTCTTGGCGCAATTCAACGGTGCAATGTGCAATAACTTAGCAAGTTAAAAACCTGGAATAGAAGCACAATAGGAAGAGGCATATTATGAGTGCTCTGTGCTGAAATTACCTGCATAGCCGTGAATATTTCGTTTGCCTCCGTCCCAATGTGTGCCGCAGTAAATTGATTTAATCATGTATAAAGCGTAATCGGCAGGTATGCCAAATGTTTTGCAAAACTGTGAATTAGTACTCGGAACAAACAAATCCATACTTTGTTGTTATATCTGGAAATATTTTTGGAGGTTATGTCACCCCAAATGTCGTTTTTTCGCAGGCCGTCACAACCAAAAGTCAAAGCCACCAGAAACTAGTTTCACACGATGCTACAAAATCCGCACTTTGTCAAGTACAATTGAAAATTGTATGGTGCTATATCAAAATTATTTGAGTTTTAGCTTTGATTGTATGTATGATACCGCACAATTTTTGATCGAATGAAATTTATAACCCTATGTTTGAACTTTAATAACTTATCATCGTGTAAATCCAACTCCACTAGCTGTAAAGCGTACTCTGGTCGATTGAGCGCGAGTCGATGGGATGGATGTCTTATCCCAGTTCCAACTGCACTGCCCACAAAGGAAAAATTATAATGGTATAATGAAACTGTATTAATGTAAATGAGAATTTAGCAAAAAATATTCCAAATTGTTGCAATTGAATGGACATATTTTGAAAAGTTGGATTTTTACATCTCACCTCTTGTTGTACACAGGACGTAAGTATATAAAGAAGGTATCAATATAGAGGTCCTGGTGGATCGGATCAGTTATGGTCTGGTTTTTAGTGGCGAAAACGCGCAGGTGTGATTTGTTGAGAGTTTTGGGACTCGAAATAATATTAAATTCAAGTGGTTTTGACACGAAGTCGTGACAAGTTCGGTACCAACTATATTTTAAACAGAAAATTCCTTAACTGTGCGTAATGGTAATCAAATCGCACAGCGTGCGTAAGAAGCTGCTTAGTGAGTCTGTTGGTTGTGCGCTATTCATCACTTACGGTAGTGGTCGTAGGTAAAGGAATATTTCTCTCTAGGAGCGAAATCGACCTGAAAAGTCGTCGTTTTTTTTTTGAAGGTATAACAGCACCAAACCTTATAGGTCTTATAGAGAATCGAATTCCACGTATGTATGGTCATTTTGGGGATGATCTTGTGGTAGGGACCTTTTTTATGGGCAAAAAAACCTCAAAAATTGAAAATTAGCAGTTCAGCATTCACAACGTTACATTTCTGGATCCAGTTGAGCTATTGATCTGTTCTTTTTTTAAATAAAAGTACATGGAAAAACCTTTCCACTGGTACATCACTGACTGAAGATAATTGTTCACGAAAGGTTTATAGAACAATAAACATTATATTGACCAAAAATGCAGTCCCTTTTTGACCATGCGAAGAACTTATTCCCTCGTAGGAATTTTTATATACAACCTGCGAGGAAAATGAAGCCATAATATCAAAGAAAATTTTAAAGAAAGTTTCATTGATCTAGGCCGTATAGTTTGTCAGTTATGAATTTTTTCTGGCGGATTGAGTTGGAACGTCGCCTGGCGTGTGCTTGCATACAGTAAATCGCCGCGCCATGCCGCGGTCACTGTTCGTTATGCGGCTATATTTAAGGTCCGTGAAGTTAGCCCCGTCATTGTCAACTTCCATGTTGATTCTAGTCTAAATAATTAGGGACTAATTAGGGACTATTTGTGATCCATAAACCAGAATTTGTGACTTCACAGTTTTTGAGTTTTTTAAAAAACTAACTTCGAGGGCCAACTTCTCGGGAGCCCCGGAAGTATTTAGTTTCGAGTCCATTTTTCTCCAATAATTAGTGACTGATTAGGGACTATTCGTGACTCATAAACCAGAATTTGTGACCTCACCGTTTTCAAGTTTTTTGAAAAACTAACTTCGAGGGCCAACTTCTCGGGAGCCCCGGAAGTATCTAGTTTTGAGTTCATTTTTTCCCAATAATTAGTGACTAATTAGGGACTATTTGTGACTCATAAACCAAAATTTGTGACTTCACCGTTCTCGAGTTTTTTCAAAAAACTAACCGCGAGCGCGAGCTTCACGGGAGAATAATAATTGATTTTCGATGTGGGTATAGGCAGACAAACTTTACCTCCTGTACCCAACGGCCGCACATCCGGTTTATACCTGCGGGACCATAAAATGTAGTCTCGACTCGACGGCGACAATGGACGGTAGTCAATAGCTGGGCACCTACATTTTCTTATCTCACACAGAAATTGCTAACAGCAAGTTTCATAATCGAGCTTTAAAGTGTACTTTAACTAAAGATAAAGTTTGACTTTAAACCTACTTGAAGTGGGGTTAAAGTTTGATCGTTTCATAATCATTACCGTCCGAACTTTCAACCGAAGTTGCATTAGTTATAAATTATAATCGACACTCTAGCCGTACAACTAAAAATTGACGGCCGACAGTCGATACGCTTCATTGACTTGAGCGTCGAGTGGACCCATTTTCAAATCGATACAGTTCCGGTTTCCCGACGGTGATTTTTTAAAAATGAAATTTGTACATTCGTAAATTTGAAAAAACTACAGTCCAAAGTTTGACATGCAGTGAGCTCCACGAAATATTCATTTTAGGTGCTGACATGCTGGGAATGAAAGTTGGAGAAATGATCGAATCAATTTTTGGAGGAAAAACTTTTGGAATCGGACCCACGGTTTTCCAGTTTTCCTTTCTGGAAAAACTGCAAATTTTTAAACTTTTTTTCCCGTGGACAGATTTTTACCATTTTTTAAACTAGAAGAAACTTGTTCTGGAACATTTTCTAACATTTTTTCTCCTATTTCTCGGGAATTTCCCCGTTGAAAATCTAAAACCGGCTTAGGTTTCTGAGACCGGACTTGAATGATGGAGCTTATTATAAGGTGAAACCTTAATTGACGATTTTTACAAGAAGGTGAAAGGACGTTTCTAACAAAAATGTCCATAGGGTCCTGGATACTAGTACTAGGGAAAGTTTTGGGGTGACAGGTGACACAACCAATATTTTACCTCTGTCTTGGCGATTCAATCAAATCTTTAATTAACTGGAAGAAATATAAAGCCGTAGGTTTTGTGAGACGAAACCTGTCGAAGAAATCAGTATCATCGGTACCCATCGAATCTGTTTTTTCTGCGCCTATAGAGTTTTCTTCTCCTTAAAAATACTTCTGGCTCTTCCTCATGGGATGTACTTGAAGAGGTTTCTAGGTTTCGGTTGCGGTTCATCACGTAGAAAATCAACAAACTTTCACCACTGTCAGTAGTCAGTACCTACTGTCAAGGTTGTGAGGTTAAATCGCACTTAAAGTCTCAGTCTAAAGTGACAACATTGGCTCTTCAACTTGAAGTGCTTTTAAAGGACTTTTAAAGTATTATGGACCACCTGAATTTTTTTAAGTCGGTTTTAACTTCTGAAGTTCCATTATTCCATGATTCTTTATGCCATTCTTCTAAAGTACCATTAAAAACTGATTGGCATAGGAACAACGTGAGGGTGGGACACACCATATAAATAGCATAGGAGAAAATATTTTGGTATTTAAAGCAGTTCCTTAGTCAAATCTGATCTTGTCTCCAAGTTTGCAAAATAAAGTCAATAACAATCAAACCTGTGACATATTTTTGAAAATTTCTTATATCACTGAGGTAAGTCGTAACTTGAACCATAATAATTCAAAATTACAACGAACATACTGTCCCCTTGGGGCAGAACTAGTGTTAGTCCAGTTTTCACAGTTTTTTTTATTAGAAAAACCCATAATGTCGACTCAGCAACCATGCCAACTCGGGCACATTTTCCCTACAAGTCAAGCGCGCGACGCTTTCAGAGAATCTTTGGCCCTGCACTGCCGCACTCAATTGTTATATCTCTGTTGTGCATTGTTAAATCTGGAAGATTTTTCTTTGTTTTTATTTTTTTGCATTTTCGGGTTCAGATTTTTCAACTGTCTTATGCCTGGATTTTTGTTTCTTGATTGTTTGGCAGTGCTACTATAGTCCAGTCACTATGTTTTTCTTCTTCGGAAAAGTTAGTAGAGAGCTAAAATTTTGTACTTACACGCATTGGCCATCGAAGTTAATTTTTGAAAAAACTCGAAAACGGTGGAGTCACAAATTCTGGTTTATGAGTCACAAATAGTCCCTAATTAGTCACTAATTATTGGGAAAAAATGGACTCGAAACTAAATACTTCCAGGGCTCCCGAGAAGTTGGCCCTCAAAGTTAGTTTTTAAAAAAACTCGAAAACGGTGAAGTCACAAATTCTGGTTCATGGGTCACAAATAGTCCCTAATTAGTCCCTAATTATTTAGACTAGAATCAACATGGAAGTTGACAATGACAGGGCTAACTTCACGGACCTCTATATTTACTGTTTGCAAGCACACGCCGGGCGACGTTAAAACTCAATGCGCCAGAAAAAAATTCATAACGGACAAACTATACGGCCTAGATCAATGAAACTTTCTTTAAAATTTTCTCTGATATTTTGGCTTCATTTTCTTCGCAGGTTGTATCTAAAAATTCCTACGAGGAAAGAAGTTCTTCGCATGGTCAAAAAGGGACTGCATTTTTGGTCGATATAATGTTTATTGTTCTATAAACACGTTCGTGAACAATTATCTTTAGTCAATAATGTACCATTGGAAAGGTTTCTCCATGTACTTTTATTAAAAAAAAAAGAACAGACCGATAACTCAACTGGATCCAGAAATATAACATTGTGAATGCTGAACTGCTCATTTTCAATTTTTGAGTTTTTTTGCCCATAAAAAAGGTCCCTACCACAAGATCATCCCCAAAATGACCATACATACGTGGAATTTGATTCTCTATAAGACCTGAGGTTTGGTGCTGTTATACCTTAAAAAAAACGACGACTTTTCAGGTCGATTTCGCTCCACTAATAGCATCGACAATACATCTTTTCTCAAGAAAGTCGCATGCCAAATTTGAACTTTCTATTTTCAAAAAAAAAGGTACCAAAAATGATTTCTCGTAGACATGGAAAAGTGAATAAGTAGAAATCATTTTTGGTACCTTTTTTTGAAAATAAAAAGTTCAAATTTGGCATGCGACTTTCTTGAGGAAAGATGCATTGTCGATGCTATCTAGTTTTTGAATTTTCAGAAAGCAAAATACAAATTTTTTAATTTTTTTTTGAGATTTTCAAAATTTGATAGAAATGCCCGTACATTTTCTTTTTGGAGGAGTTTCTACTTGACGAAAAAAATAAAATAGAACCGATTTCCGTCAACGATTTTTTCAGTCCCATCAGAAATCCATTAATTGACGATTTTTACAATAAGATGATTTTTACAATAAGATGATTTTTACAATAAGATTATTCTTCAATTCCTGATGAAATTTTCAATTTCCTGCAAATTATTCTTAATCTTTCTCTCTAATTCCAACTTCCCACCCAAAGGGACGTTTCAACAACAACAATTCCATATTCCTGGATACTAGTCGGGAAAGTTTTGGGGTGACACAACCGATTGGGAGCCCACTCAGCGGTCCACAGCGAAATCAGTCCACAGCTCAAACATCCCACTGGAAAAAAGTCCACGACTCATTTATCCCCGAGCTCTCCCACCGCGAAGACATCCGCTGCTAAAACGATCCACCGGAAAAAAGTCCACCACGCATTTGTCACCGAATTCTGACACCGCAAAGACATCCACTGCTCAAACGGTCCACCGGAGAAAGGTCCTCCACCCATTTATTCCTGAGTCTTCACACCGATAAATCATCCCACACGGCTCAAATGTCCCCCCGGAAAAAAGTCCGCCGCTCATTTTGCCACTGTCATAAATGCCGCCTATACCCATGGATATATATGGGCGGGTCCGGACAGTGGATGAATGCGTGGAGGACCTTTTCCGGTGGATCGTTTCAGCAGTGGATGTCTTCGCGGTGGTAGAACTTGGGGATAAATGAGTCGTGGACTTTTTTCAGATGGGACGTTTGAGCAGTGGATATCTTCGCGGTGTCAGAACTCGGGGATGAATGCGTTGTGGACCTTTTTCCGGTGGATCGTTTTAGCAGTTGATTTCTTCGCGGTAGCAGAGCTCGGGGATAAATACGTTGTGGACCTTTTTCCGGTGGATCGTCTTAGCAGTGGATGTCTTCGCGGTAGCAGAACTCGGGGATAAATGCTTCGTGGACCTTTTTCAGGTGAGACGTTTGAGCTGTGGGCTGATTTCGTCGTGGACTGCTGAGTATGGACCCAACCGATTGGGAGGAAGGAAGAAAGATATATTCATGTAATGTACATTTTACATGTGAATTTTGTCCTAGGAGAATTTTTGCGTGAAATTTTGCGGAGCAGATGATCGTCATATCACTCACTAGGAACACAACATTCCTCTGGTAAATTTTTTCCGTGACTTTGTTACATGTATTTACCATTATCGGAAATGAATATATTCACGAGGTGTTCGGGTCTGGTTATTACAAACTTTGAGGGATGATTCCCCGTCAAAAATAAAGCCGAAAGAATACAAAACTCATGGTCCTAGAATGCTCCCTCAAAAAAATACAGGGTGTTGAAGATAAATTTTTTAAATCGTTTTTACACCGTTACTTCTGAACCGTTGGACCGATTTTAATCAAATTTGAACCAAAGTTCAATCAACTGAGTCTCCATCGAATAATAATACCACAATTTATCAAAAATTTCTAGGGACGTAGATAATAGGGGACTGTCTCCTATTTTCGCCCCTACTTTTATCTCCCATAATTGATTTTTTCAATTTAAAAGAAAAACTTACTCTTGCAAAATTTTGATTGGAGGTTTCATTTTCGAAGATATTTGTCCTTGAAACTTCGGAGAACATCTTGTAAACACCACTTTCAAGGCCTTGAAAATTAAAATTCAAGAAAACTCAAGATTCCTCAAATGAAATAAGTTTTTAGGTGTTTCAAGTTGATAAACTACCATTTTTGCTAAAAAACATTGAACTTTTCAGAATAAAAAAATTGGGCCCTGAAAAGTGGCGATTTTGAGATGTTTTATGAAGTTTCAAACCTGAATATCTCAAAAAAGAAGCCTCTAATCAAAATTTTGCAAGGGTAACTTTTTCTTTCCAGTTGAACGTAGAATCCGAAATTATTAACAATTTCAAAAAATAATTAGGGGAGATAAAAATAGGGGCGAAAATAGGGGACAGTCTCCTATTGTCTACGCTCTCAGAAATTTTTGATAAATTGTGGTATTATTATTCGATGGAGACTTATTTGACTAAACTTTGGTTCAAATTTGATCAAAATCGGTTTAACGGTTCGAGAGTTACGGTGAAAAAACCATTTAAAAAAGTCAACTTTCAACACCCTGTATCTCTTTAAGGAAGCATTTCAGGACCATGAGTTTTCTGTTCTTTCGGCTTTATTTTTGATGAGGAATCATCTCTCAAAGTTTGTAACAACCAGACCCGAACACCCTGTATATCTCGTGATAGTTTGCCGATATGTACAAAAAAACTTTTAAATAATCATTTGTAGGGAATTGATATATTAGCTACAAATTAGCTAAGTGTATTTTTTCGATAAAGGTTGTCGTTCTCAAGATATATGCGAAAAACCGTTTTTCACGACCTTTCACCTCGCGTAACTTTACTAGCGGCAACGATATTGATGGGGAACTTTAAGAAATTATTCAGGGTCAGAATACTGAGATGAATGCAAAAATTCAGCCTGTTACAATTTTTTTCCAACCAATCCAAATTTTTCGTCTATTTTTCCTGGACTAAATACTGTGAAGGTGATTTACTTGAAATTGGAGGAATTCAGGCAACCAACAATACACCAACAGGGCATGGGTAGGGGGCGAGGGCGAGTGGTGGATGGCGCGATGGCGGTCATCTCATCACTACGCGACTGGTGAGGTGACTACGCGGAAGTCATGCGAGAAACGTAGCTGTCTGCTGTCTGAAAGTTTTGTGGTGCCGTTTTAATCGGTTTTTCAGCGCGTATTTCGGCCGGAAACGATGTAGGTACTCGTGCTTGGTTGCTTCGAGTGAATTTCGGTGACTCTACAACAAAATCAGCACGTGAATTTCCGCGTTTTCAAGCAAGCCTCGGTCTACACCGTATCGCAGTTACAACTTTTTCATAGAGCGTAGCAACGCGCGGTGGCATCATCGTGTCGTTTTTCATCATCATCTCGTCGTCGAACGAAAAACGCCCTGAAACCTGCAAGTCGGGGTTGGCTCAGGAAATCGTGGAGTGGGGAATTATTGTCGTCCATCAGTTGTCTGTGTTTGTTTTGAGAATTGCGGTACTTACTGGTTGAAAAATGGTGCAAAACAAAACAACTCGATTTTTCGTTAGGTACCAAGTGGAAACAAAACAACTGGAGCTGTTTTGTGTTGGACGTAATCCGGTTCGTCAAGTACATTCCAATCAAGTGCAAAGTGCAAGTGATTTTTGGCGGTTTGCAAGACGACTCATAAAAAACAGCACCGTCTACACGCGGTGTCTGTGATGGCGTCGAGGATGGCGTTTTCCACTGGGACTGGGGAAAAAAGTGCGACCTTGCGCAAGGACCAATAGCAGGGCTTCCTGGTGAGTTTCTATGACAACGAGAGCAAAAAGTGCGCACTTTTTTTGCCATTGGAAAACGCTATGAATAGTAAATCATAGTTTTGATAAAACCGTTGGGTTGGGACGCCCTTAAAACCGTTGGCGGCCTATTAAATGCTAACATACAGGATAATTTTTTGAAAAGGGGCACACTCCAGATTTCTCACTGCGAAATTTTTTTCAAGGGAAACGCCGAAACAGGTCGATTTCTATTTTGAGAGGGACATCTGGGACACGCATTGTAAAATTTCCATCTCAAGGACGGCATTTCATAGCATAAAAAATGGCTGAAACAGACTGCTAATTTAGTCGTTGAGCCAGGGGGCTCGAGTGGTTTCCACTCTGGGGACTTGACGTGTCATACCTTTTTGGATTCCCCACAACACCAGCATGAAAATAAGCCATGATACGTTTTTGTATCGAGTAGCTTAAGACCGCCATCTTGGAAAAACCGCGCCAAATATGTAGTTCTTGTGGTTTGTATTTTTTTTCGCATCAACGGCACCTCCAGTTGGGAAAATGAAACTGAATAAAATTGAACAACAAAATTTACTATAAATATCGTTTAGCATCGTTTTTTGACAGGTCTCGTTACTCCAAATATGACAGTTCATAGTTTAGCTATGGCAAATTTCTTTATTTGACATTTTCGAGTATACCCAATCATATTTATACGAACCGAACTTCACGTCATTGTCTTTCTAGCTTACTCTACTAGGAATGCTGCTCTTAGCGGCATTTTGATGTCCGTCTGTCCATCGGTCTAACTGTCTGTCTCATCAATTAATTGCCCCTGAACGAAAAGACCTAGTGAAAATCGACTTCTTCTGTGTAACATGTAATCACCGTAGAATGGAATTGAGAGGAAAGAAATTTCTCAAACCGTCGCCATCTTGATCCGCAATGTCAAATTTTCTCAAAAGTGATCCGATTTTCATGAAACTTGAAATACACTCATGTTTTATACGTGAAAGTATGATTTCAATGTTTTCTTTTTGATCCGACGCCATTTTGTCCGCCATGTTGAAATTGGTTAAAGTGGTCCGATTTTAATAAAAATTGGAATCTAGTCGTGTCTTGTGTCTGCATTGATGATATTTATGTTAGTTTCACGATCAGCGCCATATTGACGTGCCACATTGAAATCAATCTACAGCTGTCACGCTAAATCAATTTATTCAAATATTTTCTGAACAAAGGGTTTCCGATGTGACTGAAAAACTTGTTGATGGAAATCGGTTTTTGTTAGTTCTTTTCTACAAGAAGGAACTTCTACAATGAAAAATGTACGAAAAAAGCTATTAAATTTTCGAAATTTGCAAAAAAAAATTTCAATTTTTCAATTTTTCTTAGAAAATTCAGAAACCAGATAGCAACGCCTATACATATTTATTCAAGAAAATCGCATAACAAATTTGAACTTTCTATTTTCCAAAAAAAGGTACTGAAAATGGTTTCTACTGATTCATTTTTTCATGTTTACTGGAAAACCATTTTTGGTAACTCTTTTGAAAATAGAAAGTTCAAATTCAGTATGTGACTTTCTTGAATAAAGATGTATAGGCGTTGCTATCTGGTTCTCAAATTTTCAAAGAAAAAATCAAAAATTTCCAATTTTTTTTGCAAATGTCGAAAATTTAATAGCATTTACCATATATATTTTCTTGAAGTTTCTACTTGTAGAATAGAACTAACAAAAACCGATTTCCATCAACAAGTTTTTCAGTCACATCGGAATCCCCTTGTTCAGAAAATATTTGAATAAATTGATTTTGCGTGACAGCTGGAGGTTAATCTCCATGTGGCACATCAATATGGCGCTTATCGTGAAACTAACATAAAAACCATCAATGCATACACAAGACACGACTAGATTCCAATTTTCATCAAAATCGGACCACTAACCAATTTCAACATTGCGGACAAAATGGCGTCGGATCAAAAAGAAAACATTAAAATCATACTTTCACTTATAAAACATGAGTGTATTTCAAGTTTCATGAAAATCGGATTACTTTTAAGAAAATTTGACATTGCGGATCAAGATGGCGACGGTTTGAAAAAATTTCTTTATTCTCAATTCCATTCTCCGGTGACTACATGTTACACAGAAGGAGTCGATTTTTGCTAGGTCTTCTCGTTCAGGGGCAATTAATTGATGAGACAGACAGTTAGACCGATGGACAGACGGACATCAAAATGCCGCTAAGAGCAGCATTTCTAGTAAGTTAAGCTGGAAAGGCAATGACGTGAAGTTCGGTTCGTATAAATATGATTGGGTATACTCGAAAATGTCAAATGAACAAATTTGCCATAGCTAAACTATGAACTGTCATATTTGGAGTAACGAGACCTGTCAAAAAACGATGCTAAACGATGTTTATAGTAAATTTTGTTGTTCAATTTTATTCAGTTTTATTTTCCCAATTGAAGGTGCCGTTGATGCGAAAAAAAAATACAAACCACAAGAACTACATATTTGGCGCGGTTTTTCCAAGATGGCGGTCTTAAGCTACTCGATACAGAAACGTATCATGGCTTATTTTCATGCTGGTGTTGTGGGGAATCCAAAAAGGTATGACACGTCAAGTCCCCAGGGTGGAAACCAAAATCGTGATTTTTGGCTCCTGGCTCATCGACTAATAAGCTGCAGAACGAAAGAGAAACAGATAGATTCTTGTGGCGTGAGCGTCTGCCAAATCTGAGCAGCTGAAAATGAAGGAAAAAAATGAGTTATTCAAATCTGGGCTAGCAAAAGAATGAGGAACTTTTTTTGAAAAGAAAAATTGGAAAATTGAGAAAAAAAATTGAGTTTTTCGGATTTTGAAATTTTTAGATACTTATTAGTTTTCATTCTAGATTTTAGATTACTCTGCTTTTTTTCAAGTCTCTTACTCCACTGATTCTCATGAAACTCACGTTTAAAGAAAGGACACTAGGAAATGCCGTCCTTAATCCACTTCGCCCCCACCCTACCCTACTTAAGAATTTCAAATAGCACTACCTACTACCTATATTGTGATACATCAAAGTAAGGGTCATGAAATTCTCTTAATGGCGAACATATTTTGAACTATTTTAAACCACCCCAAACCCTTCTCAATTTTTTTTTTTATTGTCAAATAAAGGGAAGTTTTTCCACTATCAACTGCCGATCCTTGAGAAATAAATTTTCCAGCAAAAATAGGAAAATTTTTATTTCGAAGGGGACATCTAAGACACGTTTTGCCAAATTTTTATCTTCAACCCCTTCGCCTCCCAATTGTGAGAATTTTTGAAAAGGGTTAGAGACTCGGTTAGAGACAGGTTTAGAAATCTTAGAATTATTTTTTGCAGAAAGCAAATTTTATCACCTTCAGTCTGATGTATCACAAGGTAGATGTTGCTATTTGAAATTTCAAATTCAAAGTAGGGTAGGGTGGGTGCGAAAGAATTGAAGGTGAAAATTTGGCGATACGTATCTTAAATGCCTCCTTCGAAACAAGAATCGACCTGTTTTCGCTGGAAAATCTATCTTCCAAGAATCGAGAGTGATTGAAGGGAAAAGCTTTCTTTCAATTAACAATGAGAACATTTTGAGAAGGGTTGAAAGGTGAGTTGAGAAAAATCAAAATATGTTTGACAGAAAGAGATTTTTGAATTTTTGTAGTGCTATTTGAAACTCTAAAGTAGGGTAGGGTGGGGGTGAAGAGATTGAAGATGAAAATTTGAGAATGTGTGTTCTAAATGTCCCCCTCAAAATAAAAATCGACTTGTTTCGGCGTTTTCTTGGAAAAAATTTGGTGGTGAGAAATCTGGGGGGTCCTTTTCAAAAAATCAGCCTGTATAAAAGTTTAATTTAGTGTGTGATGTGTGACCTGGTGCGTTACTTGTTAAAACTGAGGTGAAAAACGACTTTGCAACAAAATTGGAAAGCGGAGCGTTTCGATTTTGTGCCACGCTCGAGGCGAGGTAAGTCTTTCCATTTTTTGGTCTTGAGTCATGAAGCGCAACGCGATTTCGATAATTCCAAAAGAAGGAATGGACTAAGAACAGTGTCCTAGAAGATTCTCTAGAAGAAAATTTGCGGATTATCCATTTTTTTTTTTTTTGAAAAAAATTATCAAAGTTACGGAGCCCACGTACCTAGTGTATTTTTGGCGGTCCACTCGATTTGAGAAATTTAAAAGAAGGAAAAATAGACTAAAAATAGTGTTCAAGAAGGCAATGCGAAAGAAAATTTGCGGATTATCCACTAGTTTTGAAGAAAAAAATTACTGAAATTTGACAACCACACATAATATATTTTCTACGTCGGGCGGGTATGCAACTCAACAAACAATTGAAGAAAGCGGGTTAGGAAGGTGGTAGTAATCTCGACGAGGAAGAATCACATATACCTGAAAATGTCAAGTTACTGTGGCTAAACGGAATATTTATTGCAAGTGAATCGTAGCCATCCGTACCTAAATCGTCTCGAAATTGCGTAAGGAAGAGAATGGTGGTAGAATTGTCACTGTAAATTGTGCGGTTTCCGTTGCTCTTCATGACACAAGCACCCCATTTTTCTTTAATTTTCAGCATAAAGTAATGAGGTGTAAAATATTGTTGCGTAGGAATTGTTTGTCGATGCACGTGACACGAACTGCACGGGTCACGTTAACTTTCAAACACTGTTTCAGTGTTGCCAAAAGCATAATGTTGAAATTGTCAATAACCTACATCAAAATTCACCAGAATTCTCCAACTGTGCCAAAAAAATCTCTAGCTTAAAAAAATTAATATGAATTATGATATTCATAAATGATTATTTATTTATAAAACTAACAAAACAAAAAAATACAAAAAATACATTTTATTCATGTAATCACAACAATAATTTACAGGTAGGTAGCAATCGAGGTAGCAATTACATATCACAATATCAATACCTACCTCGATACCTACACTACAACAAAAGAACCATAATTTCGAAGCGAACGGACTCGTAAACTTCGAATTGAGTATAGAAAAAATATATTGTCAAAAATCTATAAAAGGCATCAGTTGTCATCATCATCATCAATATCGTTATTACTGATAATGTCATCTCATCAGTCAATGTTTCCTCGTCAGTCTCTTTTTGGTAGATTTCTTTCGTACCTATTAGTTTTAGGACCGAGTCAGGTAGGAGGTAGTCTTTACAGCATACATTTAATCTCTCAACGCCAAACTTGATATACAGGATGTTTCAATGAAAACTAGCCACCCTGAATAAATTTTTGCTTGGTAAAATTTAAAGAATTTACCGAGACCCGTCAATTTTTGTTTTCGAGGGGGACATCTTAAGCATACATTGGCAAATTTCTGTCTTCAACCCCCTAACCTCCACCCACCCTAACTTCAACATTTCAAACGACACCCCCTACCTTGCGATACATCGAACTGAAGAGAATGAAATCTGAAAAAAATATTTTCAAAATTTTTAACCCCACCCCTTTTTTCTCTAAAATTCTCTTGAGGGTCCAATTCATAGTTTTTGACCCCTGAATTCTCTGAATTAATTGTCTGAATGAATTCTCTGAATGAATTAATTTAGTCAGTTTCGTCCTAAAAAGCAGCAAAAAATAAAATTATTCAATTTTTTTCGTCGAGTAGAAACTTTTCCAAAAAGAAAATGTACGGGCAATGCTATAAAATAAAAAAACTAGATAGCAACGCACATACATCTTTCTTCAAGAAAGTCGCATGCCAAATTTGAACTTTCTATTTAAAAAAAAAACGGTACCAAAAATGAGTTCCCGTAGACATGTAAAAGTGATGTCTTTTACAGACTCGAGTGACAAAATCGAGAGTGAAACACAAAATTAGACTTGATTTGGTCGTAGAAACAATTTTCGGCTATGGAGTTTTTCTTTCAACCAAGCCCTTCTATTTCACAGAGACAAGTTGAAAATGAATTTGAATTAATTCAATCAACGAATGAGTCGATTATGTCTGGTCGATAATGGAAACTTATCCACAAATTTTACTTTTAATTTTATTGTCGAAACGGTTTAGGTGTGCCAGGTGTGATTCTTGAAGAATTTTTCCTCAGCTTTTCGAATCCGATGGCAGTTTTTCAGAAAAGCGGTCAGAAAATGTACTTATTGGTCTAATAATAAAGGCACATTTTGTCTAGCCCGGCCCTGGATTTTGACTTACTCGGTATGGCTTCTGGATAAGTTCCAACAGAGAAATATTACTGGTAAATTTCAACAAAATATCTCAGGCCGTTTCAGAAATATCGCTTATCAAAGTTTCATACGAAACACACAGAACAACCTGTATCTTCGTTACCAATGAAGAAAACAAAATTTCTCTGTGGATTCTGACTCGCCTCAAAGTCCTCTATCTCCCATTAGTCTATGTAAGGTCTTCTAAGGTGTTGTGCTCTTCCATCCTCGAGATGTATTATGGGGTGCGTTCATTCAGCTCATTTAACCGCGGTTTTAGTTTTAGCCGTAAGCGCTGCATCGCTTTTTGGCTGTTCTGAAGAGGCTGGTTCATAAGAGCCAATGAGCGTCGCTGCGCTTGCGACTGAAATTGAAACTTGCGGCTAAATAAGCTGAGTAAACCCACCCTTAGTCCAAGAAAAGTTGAAACTACCTTCTGCAGTCCATAACTAATAACAATTCCCAACATCTTGAGTACGGCAATATCGGTCGACTCATCAATGATAAGGCTGAAGTGACTTGTCCTTACATCGTCCATTAGGATTTGGTGGAAACGAGAGGTTGACCACCTGGGAAAAATTTGTACACATTTGAGAATTACCACAATTACCAGACAATTACACAATCGAAACTCGACAAAGAACGCGAAAGCTGCTCGGCTTCATCAGTTACCGTGAAATAGACTATATTAATTATTCTCACTTTCCCCTTCCACTAGTCATTTGTAAGTTAGGTATGTGTCTGTGACCATGCGCACTGCAGTAGAAGATCTCGCGCGCCACAGCATGCATAGAAAACGGAACTTTGCTGTCGCTGTCAGAATTTACGATTTCAAGGTGTTTTCTTGATTCTTGGGACGTTTTAACCTTTTTAACCATACTAAACTGCTCAACAATGAAAGTGTTACAAAGCAAAAATTTACCCAATTTTGAACCGCTGTAACTTTTGATTGGCATAATATGATTCTGATTTTGTTTCAAGTACTGAATAGCCCAATCGTTTGGCCATCTTCCTTGTCAATATGAAATGCATGGAGCTCTTCATAAATTTTCTACAGGGTGATGAACAGAGCAGTGCAAAATTGATGAAAGCTCAACATACTCCCGTTTTCGCAAAAATTTTTTTTTGGGAGTATCAACACCAAATTTGCGAAGAATGATGTGTTCCCTCGAAACGGTTTTTGAATTTTCGGGATTCCAGTTGAAACAGCCAAAATGTGATTTTTTATTGTGAATACTGCATCGGGTGATCATTTGAAAACTATCCACCTGCAATAACTCCCGATTCCTAGTGAATATTTCTTCGAGCAAAAACAGGTTGATTTTTATATCGAAAGGGACATCTAAAACATAAATTGGCAAATTTCTATCTGAAGCCCCCTCGCCCCCACTCACCCCAACTTTGAAATTTCAAATGACATGACCTACCTTGCGATACATCAAATTGAAGGGAAGTAAATTTTCTTTCTGAAAAAAATATTTACAAAAATTTTAACCCCATCTTCCTTCGCCCTAAAAATTCTCTGACTGTCTTATTTTTAATTCTGGACCTCTCAATTGTTTTTAATTCAGTCAGTGTCATCATAGAAAACATCGAAGAAAAGAATTTTCGGTGGAAAAATGCTACCCAAATTGACCCTTTTGCTCTCCCCCACCTCAGCTTCAAAATTTAACGAAACATCACCTACTTTGTGATACATCAAATTGAAGGGAATCGAATTCTCTTTCCGAAAACAATTTTTTTTTAATTTTTAACCCCTCTCCAAATAAATTGGACATTTGGGGTGTTTTGTGAAGAAAATGAAGGTTTTAAAAAATTTGAAAAAATTTTGTTCATGGAGAGAATTAATTTTCCTTCAATTTGATGTATCACAGAGTAGGTATTGCCATTTTAGATTTTAGAGATGAGGTAACCGAGTTTGCATTTACTTGTCGTCTATCCAAATAGTAGACGAAATAGTCTCAAAACACAATTCAATCACCATTGATGGCAAAGAGGTTTTGTTACGTCGATAAATCACGCCGGCACAAAGACTGGTACTCTCGAATGTCTGTCCTTCCATACCCCACGAAATTTTGGAAGAATCGCTCAAAGATTTAGGGTGTGAAATTGTTTCTAATGTAATCTTTTTGCGAGCAGGTATTGAGGGGGAAGAATATGCACATATTTTGAGTTTCAGACGCCAAGTTTCTGTACAGCCAAACGAAGACATCATCCTTCCTCCATCATTCCTCATTCGTCTGTAAGATACCGAATACCGCATTTTCATCTGTACAGACGAGCTAGTTTGTTTCCTTCGTAAAGAACAAGGACACAAAGCTGACCAGTGTCCAAATAACAATGCTACTCAGACGGAAAATGAACATCCTCTCTCCCTAATTAACAATAAGAATGACAATACCAAAAATTTTCGAAGTATCAGCCATAAAAGACCAGCATCCGTGACAAATACCATTTCTACCGACTACGCAAACTCCCCTGAAACTTCACCTACCATATCTGAAAACCCTGATAATAGCCAGGATAAATTCCTCTTCGTCGAACCAAAAACAAAAACGCCCAATCAGCCAAAAGGCAAATCAATAGAAGGTAAAAACAATCCTCCCAAAAAAAATGAAAACCTCAAGTTCGCAAAACAGTATTCCTGAACTAGTAACTGACATGATTTCACCTGCAAAAAAGTTGACCAAGGGAAATCCATCTAACTACGTTCTATCTTACGAAGACCTTGTGAAATTCATTAAGGGATGCCATGGTTTAAACGACCCTCTAAAAATAGCTAAAAAATTCACCGAAAACATTGGATCTCTCATCGAGATGATAGAAGAAAACCGCTCAACACGGGAGCCCACTAAACAACCCACAGCGGAATCATCCTACCATTGAAACATCCTACCGGAAAAACAGCCACCGCTCATTTTGCCACGAATTCTGCAACCGTGCAAACATGCTACTGCTAAATCAACACACCGGAAAAAGTGCAACCACGCATTTAGCCACCGAGACCGCTACCGCGCATTCATCCTACTGCTAAAGCAACACACCCGGAGAAACAGCCACCGCTCATTTTGCCCCGAATTCTGCAACCCCGCAGACATGCTACTGCTCAATCAACACACCGGAAAAAGTGCAACCGCTCATTTAGCCACCGAGAGCGCTGCCGCACATTCACCCTACTGCTGAAGCGCTCTCGGTGGCTAAATGAGCGGTTGCACTTTTTCCGGTGTGTTGATTGAGCAGTAGCATGTCTGCACGGTTGCAGAATTCGTGGCAAAATGAGCGGTGGCTGTTTTTCCGGTAGGATGTTTTAATGATAGGTTTGATTTCTCGCTGGGCTGTTGCATAGGGACTCCCCAACACTCTTTAATCGTACAATGAAAAGCCGTTGTACTCGAATATGTAATAACTTATTGCGTCACGTCAATTAGGTACAGAACCAGATGAACATAATGGTATAACTAGCTGTTCCTCACAAGAATCACTGTTCTCAGTTGAATCACAATAATAGTATATTACATAACAAGCAACGAAAGTGATACTTTTCGCATGAGTGTGAAAAATTGCGCACGAGCGCCAGCGAGTGCGGTAATCACACGAATGCATGAAAAGACACTTTCTTGCGAGTTGTGTACACTATTTTTCCTTCGACCGACCTATTTCCCTGTCCGACGTCTGCTCATTGACGATCGAAATATCAAAATACTTATGTCAGAAGGCGTCACTTACCGATATGTACTACTCACTGATATCCTATTTTCTAATGTATATTTTCGAATGTTTTATTGCCACTTTTCCATTTTCATGTAAATTAAATGAAATTACCGAAAACTAGATGAAATTCCTCCAATTTTGAGAAATATCATAACAACCGGCAACGCTGTTCGACATTGACAGTTGCTAGGGATTTTTAGATATTTTGTTCAGATTTACCTAGTTACTAAAACCAAATTATTTCAATCCCTCTTGATTTCAATGTCACGGATTCAGCCAACATTCTCACGCGATTTGTTTTATTTCTATTAGTATTATCACTGATTACTGGAAGTTCTCGACTTTGAACAACGACCACCTACTGAGGGCGAAGAAGTATCCAGTGGCATGCCCAGGGAAGCCTCCCAAATGATGAAATCGTTTGCCATGGAACTATGTTTGGCATATTGAAAAGCGAAAGCAAAAGACACTAGTGACGATATTTTTACTTTCGCGCACAGTGTTTGCAATTGGCAAGTTTCGCGCCTACTATACCGTACAGAAAGTAACGTTTTCGTGGGTGGTCGTAGGAAAAAATGATCATTAATATACCTTTTCCCCTTTAAGCCAATTGCGTACCCAAACTACAAATAATTATAGGTACAACTTGAAAAATGGACACTTTTCTTATGCAGTGGAACATGAATAAGTACCTCGATGGGTACTTTACCCAATTGGAAAAACTCAAAATACTGGTAATTGAAGTAAAACCCATCATATGTCTTCAAGAAACTCATAAAAAAAAAGACCCGACTTTTAAGGGATACAACTGCTTCTCCAAACACCGAGTTGATCGTGAAAGAGCAAGCGGGAGAGTTATTTCTTTTGTGAGTAAAGACTACTCCTCCAGCAAAATAGATCTAACCACCAATTTTGAAGCTGTAGCTTTCACCATCCAGCTGATAATCAAAATTTCAATTTGTAATGTCTACATTGCTCCAAATAAAACCCTTAATCTTACTGAGCATAGAGATCTTGTCGATCAAATTCCTCCGCCCTCCATTACTCTATGTGATTTCAACGCACACCGATAACAAAGGCAAGCTCTTTGAACAATTCCTAGACATTTCAAACCTGGCATTTCTAAACACTGGTGCACCCACTTGGTTCAACTCATCCAACGGAACACTCAGTGTATTGGGCTTGACTTTATGTTCACCTGCTTTGGCTTGGCCCCGGAAACATGTGATCATTTATACGGTAGTGATTATTTTCCCATAAAAATTGAAGGTGACTTGATCGAAACTAAAACTCCTACCTCCAATCGCATTAAATGGAACCTCAAAAATGCTCAGTGGAATCCTTTTGCGGACGAGATCGATAACAAGCTCAGGTTCTTCAAGGCGGATGAAGGATAGTATTGACGAATCCATCTCACAGTTCACAAACATTATTCTAAATTCAGCACATACGCACATAGGAAAATCCTCTAACTCGAATAAACACAATCCAGTTCCTTAGTGGAACGAGGACTGTAAAATAGCTATTGAAGAAAGTAAACGCGCTTTCAACAGATTAAAAAGAACAGATTCCGAGGAAAACTTACTCAAGTTCAAACAACTGCGAGCCCGTGCTCGCTTTGTAATTAAAAAAAGTAGGGAGGAATCGTGGCTAAACTACGTTTCTTCTCTGTGCCCCTCTACCCCCACCACAGAAGTCTGGAACAAAGTAAGAAAAATCATAGCCATAGGTGTTCTTCTTTTGAAATCAAACTCCTGAAAGAAAATAACCCAAGTCATATGCTATGACAAAGAAATAATCGAAATCCTAGGTCATCACTTTTTCACTCAAGCAATTCGAACTATAAAAACGACTTCCTGAGACGCAAGATTGAGGAAGAACATCAAAACGTATTTAACCATCACACCAATCATGGTCACCCTGTAAACATGCCTTTCACTCCTAAAGAGATTTAAGAAGCTCTAATCAGACAGCGATTTCTGCCCCGGCCCTGATGACATACCCTACTGCTTTTTGAAACATCTTTTTGCGAATAGACAAAAGGTTCTTCTAGAAATCTATAACCAAATGTGGAAAACACAGAAATTCCCCTCGGCATGGTCTGAATTCATTGTCCTCCCATTACTGAAACCCAACAAACCCAAAGAAGATAAAAAAAACTCTTACCACCCAATTTCTCTAACGTGCACAATGTGCAAAATTTTGGAGAAAATTGTGAACAATCGTCTGGTCTGGTATCTCGGAAAACAGAATCTTCTCCATCATGCTCAAAATGGTTTTAGGGAACACCGCTCCACAAACGGCAACATCATACAACTTGAGTCAGAAGTTCACGAAGCATTTGCTCAAACAAAACCTTATCGCAATTTTCTTCGACATACAGATAGCCTACGATATGACGTGGACCCATTCTATATTGCTTCAACTAGAAAAATTGGGTTTCACAAGGAACATTTTGGCATTTGTACAAAATTTCATGCGCAACCGTATATTCAAAGTGAAAATCAATAACATCATGTCACGAAATCGAAAGCTTGAAAACGGAATCCCCCAGGGTTCGGTGCTTAGGCCACCCTGTTTCTGATCGCAATCAACGAATGCATCAAGAGATTGAAATTTCCGATCAAATGTGGTTTATTCGCCGATGATCTAGTAATTTATCTCAAAGGAAAAGACTCAAAATTTATCCAGAAATCTTCACAAAATGCATTGCACAGGCTCGAACAGTGGAGTAAAGAGTTTGGATTGGTTTTTTCCACAGAAAAAAACAGCTGTGTAAGTTTTGGTCGAGGCAAGTTGTTTTCCTCTCCTCTGTGTTGCGACTTTTCGGAAAATCCCTAAAAAAGTTATTGACGGTAATCGGTCTTTGTTTATTTTTTGTCCAAAAAGAAACTCCTTCAAAGAGACACGGTACGGGCAATGCTATTAAATTTTCAAAATTTCCAAAAAAAATTGAAAATTCTTGATTTTGTTGAAGGTATACAGAGGGGTGCATAAAAAACGGCCACCGCTGTAGCATCGTTATTCCTTATCCGATCTTCAAAATTCAAAAACCAGTTCAAATGGTTTTATGTCTTCTATGATTCGACAGTAAAAAATTTTTTTTTGTTATGGTGCTTCTGAGCACTGATAGTCAACTTTTGTTTTTCAAATGGCAACAATATTTTTTCAATTTCTTTTTTGATTCCTTATGCTTATCTGAATATAATGATGCATCAATATCACACATTTTACTATTAGACACGAAGGAAAAAAAATTGAAACTGCGAAATTTTTCACATCACAGTAGCATCACAACACCCACGATATGCACGCGATCTGGTAGGCTGGGTGCAAAATGATGTTCAAAAGCACATAGTAGGTCAGGCGTTTGATTTTTCAAAATGTAAACGTCAAAATGCTTTCAAAATCCAAAAGGAGCTGTCCGTCTCTGAGACGTCTTTATTTTCTATTTTCAGCTTATTATTTTACACATTTTTAAGTAGGTATTGTGACCTGTCAGGACAAAAACGTCTTATTGATTTTTTATTTCCACAATACACACTTGAAAAGATATAAAATAGTAAGCTAAAAATAGAGACTAAACAAGTCTTAGAGACGGACAGCTTCTTTCAGATTTTGGAAAAATTTTGACATTTACATTTTGAAAAACCAAACGCCTGACCTACTACGTGCTTTTGAACATCATTTTGCACCCAGCCGACCAGATTGCGTGCATATCGTGGGTGTTCTGACGCTACTGTTGTATGTGAAAATTTCGCAGTTTGATTTTTTTTTTCGTGTTCAATAACAAAAAGTGTGATATTGATGCATCAGTATATTCAGATAATTGTAAGGAATCCAAAAAAAAATTAGTAAAATATAGTTGCCATTTGAAAAACAAAAATTGACTGTCAGTGCTCAGAAGCATCACAATAAAAAAAATATTTTCTACTGTCGAATCATAGAAGGCATTATACCATTCAAACTGATTTTTGAATTTTGAAGATTGGATAAGGAATAACGATGCTACAGCGGTGGCCGTTTTTTATGCACTCCTCTGTATATTGAAATAATCTTGAAACTACACCACAATTTTTCTATTTTTTTTTTACCAACCGGTTTCGTTTACGGTTACCAACCTTTCGGCATCGTCAGGGTTTGTATAATATTTTAAATATTCTCTTTTTTGGAGAAATTTGTAAATTAATTTGTAAAAAAATTGAATTAATTTTTGACGAATGTCAAAACTTTTCTGAATTATCTGATGTTAAAAGCCGCAATGCACCACGAGTGGCTCCATCTGAAAGTTTAGCTTCTATTTTTTTACCTAAATTCAAAGATGTTACATTGCCATGAAAATTCGAACAGAATTTCCCCAGTGATCCCAACCATTCTGTCATTGACATTTTTTTGAAGTTTGAAATATTGTTTTTGGTCCAGGTGGTCAGATTATTCACTTTGTCCGATTTTCTCGGAACACACAAGGCACGAAATGGAAAGAGGAGAAGATTTTGCCAAGTCTCTTCTGATCCAGTAGATGTAACTTCTTTCAGTTTTTCCGCAAGCAAGTTTGCAAAATCTACCCGGGCTCCTTTTGGGCATCGCCTCTATGTCGAAACATTCATTTTTAACGATGACAAAAGCTTGCCGAAATCTCCGTTGAAATGGAAATCTGAGTTTGGTGTTGCGTTGACCGTATGAGATGAGCTTTGGCTCGGTTTTTGGTGTATCTTGCCGTAGTGAATCTTGAGCCCAGTACTGCTTTTGAAGCTCCTCTGACATACTTGGCAGGATGCTGGATCTTTTGATGTGCCCGCTTCTCTCTGATCTTGTGATGATACCATAAACGTTTTGAGGATTGATTGTGATCTAGTTTTTGGGTATTTCACCAATTTATACTTTTCATCGGATGAGGTGTCATCATACGACATTTGACATTTATTTATAAGAATTTAATTTTGAAAACATTTTCCGATATTTTTTGGATTGTCCTGCCCATGTACCATGTGTCGGAATAATATACGGCGTAGTAAAGTTCCAAAGAGATCTCTGAGACTGTCCTCATCTCTACCACATCATCATTCCTGGCGTCCAGTCCCATCTTCGATCTCACTGTTCATCGGCTTCTTAAGCCGGGTACTCATCAGCGCGCTGTACCTGTACCTGCAACGTGTAATGCAACTGATACTGCAGCACATTCAGGTGTGTACGTGTTGACGAACATGCCGCGTACACGCTGCGATCGCACAACATGCCGCCAAGCTGTTTTTATCGCATTTGGCCGCCGATTTTCGGATCGGGCCTAATAGTCCGGATGTTAAGAGCCATAATAACACCACCACCTTGCATTTAATGACTGAGCAGTACCGTTTGGTACTATCGCAAAATGCACTTGTGCAAATTATCGCTTAATTCGAATCTGATTGGTTCAAACAGCAATAGAAAACTGTCACTTCCCATTGTTAGAATGTCAGATTTGACAGATGAATGAAATTTTCAACAATAATATCACAAGTGCTTAGATTTTCAGGATAATTTTGGCCAGGCGATCGCGAGTGCTGGTTGTAGCGATAAATGCCCGACTCCGTAGGAGGAGGGCATTTATCTAGGGACAACCCCGCATTTACTATACCCGCTGTTGACATGACAGCCCGCCCGCAAAACGCCATCACTAATTTCGCGTATACCTTAAAAATATGAGTTAGGGCACGCTAAAAGCTGACGTCATAATTTACATATTGTACACACTATGACGATTCGCGTGCACCTAATTTTCAACTTTGCGTACACGTTAGCGTGTAGTTGCAGTTTACCCCCAGAATAATATGAAACAAGCTGGAAACTGGCCTTTTTTCAACATCCATCTTGCAATTACTATGAATTTTTTATTTCTATAAAACGTATAAACAACCAGTGTAATAACTGAATAAGTTACATAAATAAATGGACCAATGAATATTATGTATTAGATAAGATCCTTCAGTTTCGACGGAAATATTCCGGTGCTAAAGGTAACATTAGTTATGTGAGTTAGTGGACCAGCGTTTTCACTAGACAAAGACTTCAGCAAACGCACAGACACCTCATCCTCACCCACAGACTTAGCGTTCTTCAGGCATGCAACTGTCTGCTGAACCTCAAAAATATCTACTGAATACAAAAATAGCGTTCTTGGATCAATGTTTTGAGTGTAATCATTGTTTGTGTGAGTGTCTGTGTTGTGATCAGTGTTGTCAACAATTGGTAGATGTTATTCAGTGTTTCAGTTTTACTATTACTGTTTTTTCCCGTCAGATTGGATATAAAAAACTTAGATTCTTTCTGCTTTCTATCTTAATTTGCTCTTATTGTATTCAACATTTGTTTAGATTTGTTTCGTGAATTGAAGGTAACCAAATTGTTATGCCTACGCTTGACCTCCACAACAACATGTTTGAGTATTTTACAGTTAAGTTTGTTGTATTCCTTTTTAATCAAACTCCGACAGCACAAATAGTGGAGTTCAGATTTTCGCTTGTAGAGACCTTTGTCCCAGCTGTTATCCATTGATTTTTATTTTGATCATGAACCCTCTTTCTTACAAACAACTTATTGGATCATGACAATCAATAATACACCGGAAAAGTAGTCATATGCATCGTTTGGATTCTCCGACCTGTAAACTTCCGACCAGTTTTCGGTGTCCACAAGTGCATCCCTAGAAGCAGCCATCTTATCTTACTCTCACTGATTATTGTTAAATGATCTGAGACTGAGAGTCCCGACCGACAGACGTCTGACCTGAAATCTATGAAGTCGCTTGGATTGATGAATATGTTCTCAATTAAGGAGCTAGAATGTTTGGATACACGAGTTGGTTCAGATATAGTAGGGTACGCACCGAAGAACGCCGCAATGTCCAGAAAAAAACTTGAATTTGTGTTACTTGACAAGAGGTCAATATTGAAGTCTCTACAAAAGACTACTCGGTACCTTTTAAATTAACTCTGGCAAAGCTCGAAGATCTTGCCAACTTTCTCCAAAAAAACGTCAGTACAGCCCGTGGTCTATAAGCGCAAATGATTAGAATCTTCGAAGTTTGAGATGCCACAGCTAAGCATTCTATGTGATTTTCCACACAAAGAATTTATTCTTTCAATTTTTTTTCATAGCTAAGGCCATCTTTCACGAAGATGCAGGATACGCCATCAGCAGACGTCGACCTTACGAAATAACTTTCGAGAACATAATTATTTATAACAATTTGCTCAATTTCACTTCTGAACACCAATGTTCGGTAAACATAGTATGTCCGGAAAAGCCTGTAACGTACTTAGATAAATTTCTATATCTAAGGTTTTGTTTTTTATGCACTGGGTATTTTGATGAAAAACACTCAAGTTTGCATCCTTGTTATTTTTTTCTGTCGTCTTGAGATCATGCCACTGTGACGGCCGAATCGTTGGCGATGGGTCTCGTTGAAGAGGTAATTTTCCAGGTGAAATCACTTTGGTTGGTGGTAGTTCTTGCGTGGGTGAAGGAAACCTTGTGAGATATGATCCTTTTGGCTACAGTGCAGAATCCATCACAGATTCAAAGTTTTGGAGATCGACGGTGATCTTGAATCAGGAGTAGAATTGTGTAAACTTTGAAGTGAGTACCTCACAGGTTGCCTCAGATGCTCTCTTTGATATCAGCTTCTTGATGTCGTCAGTGGCAGTATGTATCCGGTGCCAGTTGTGATGCGAAAATGAACGCCTTCTTTGGAGCAGTATGTAGCAATGTCGTGTCACTTGATATTCCAAGAACGCTATGCTTGTGTGTTTTTTTCTTCTGGCGCGAAAATTTGCTAGATTTGACAGACTCCCAGTTCCCCACGTCACTGCGCTCATTGCAGGCTGTGGCTGCGTCTTTTTTCGCTCGTTTTTGGCTGTTGATATTAATTGGGGCTCTTTGGCTTGTTGATGACAACCCACTGCGTTAAGGGTAGAAGTAGATGGGGCTTTCTGTAGTTGCTTCTAGCCGGATATAATTCCTTTGTTGATATTTACTGTTTTATTTGATGGTAGGTCACTTTTTTCGGCAGATGTAATTCTTGCTTTTTCCTTGGTGTTTTCATGAAGTTGGTTTTTCAGCGTGGCCACATATTCACTCAATATATTATTTTCATTATACGCAATTGCTCAATTAAGGCGTCTTTCTGCTTCAGCATATAAGCAGAAGTGCGTGCGTCCACACCTCTTTCTCCAGACGTCAAGTCGCCCAATGCATCCAGGTCCAGGAATGCTGCCTCGCTCTCGTCATCGGTTTCGGACACTTCCTTTTCACAACAGACCAAAGTCATTGTCGTCTCGTCGATTTGCTTCACACCATTGTAAAGCCTGGCATAGCTCATATGAAACCTGCTTTCGCAGTTGGTACATTTAATACCGTTGACTAAATTAATTTTCTTACACCGCTTACAGATAGCCGGACCGGCACCGCCACTCGCACCGCTCGCTATCGTGCGACTTAGTGACTCAATCATAAGACTGACAGACATTCCTATTCCGTCGTGGAATATTTTCTCTCCGCCGGAGTCAAAGCTCGCGATAGATAACAAATGACGTGTTCACGATCGTCGTACTGCTGTGTTAAAACTGCACTGAGACCATATGAAGATGTGTCGGTGTGTAGATAGAATGGATTTTCAAAATCTGGTGAAGCTAGTATCGGGGCCGGAACAAGAGCTTCTTTCAGCTTATTAAAAGCTTCTTCACAATCGTTTCCCTACACGAATTGGGGTGCAGCTAAAATACAAATGAAAAATGTTTCGGACAAGAAAAAAGTCATTGAAGTTTCGCTTCTCCCAGTACAGTAATGTCTGGATAATCCGAACAGAAAGTTTGCAGACCCCGTTCGGATTACCAAAACGTTCGGATTATAGAATTCATATCAAATGACATCTATAATCCGAACGTGTTCGGTTTATAGATATCTCACTCAACCAAAAAAAAGCCGCCAATATACATTGAAAAGTATGCAATCTAGCTATGAAAGGTTTATTTGAAATAAATTCGAATTATTTCACTGAACCGTACTTCCAGGGTAGCGTATGAACATCCAGACTTTAATTGACGCAAAATATCAGCTTTTTGTTGAAGAGTCAACGTGACCTGCTTCCATGTTGAAGACATGATTCAAATACAGCTTACAATGCAAGGTGAGACTTTCAAGCTCGCACAAAATGTCCAGTACTCTTTCGGAAGGTGCGCGCGCACGCACAAAGAAAAATAAGTAACAGTTCGGATTATAAGATACAGGGGTTCGGATTATAGATATCATTTTACACAATTGGGGTGTTCGGATTATGGAGTAGTTCGGATTATCCATACATTACTGTATATCGGTTTAAATCGAGTGAAATTGCGCGCAGCGTAAGCGCGAATGAAAACAAAGCATGGACAAGGTCGACATGAGAGCAGTCTATCAGCAGCAACAACTGCATCGTTGTCATAGCAACACGCAACGTCTGGATACGTCACTAGACGTTGAAATCAAACCGCTTTGCTTCGCGCCCCGATTTTCAACTTTTTTTTTGAAGAAAACTAGTTGCTTTTGAGACACTATGTTGCTTTGTCTGTGGTTATTTCACTCTGTACTTTAGTTTTCGGGAATAAAAAAATCATGGTATAAGACCCCATTGCCGAGACCTTTCTAGGATCAAAATGCAATCCTTGTCTGTTGATTATATGCCCCAGAAATTTTAGTTCGGGTTTACAAAATTGGCATTTGACGAGACTCAAAACTAATCCAGCCTTTTCCAACAGATTGCACACTTCCTCTAGCACCGAAATGTGCAAATCAAATGAAGGTGTTGCTGCCATAATATCGTCAGTGTATGGGAGCACATAAGGCTCTAACTTCAGACCAAATATTGCGTCTAAATGCCATTGAAAAGTGGCTGGCGGATTGTGTAAGCCGAATGGCATTCGAGTAAATTGATACCCTCCTCTACCTGGTATCGTAAAGGAAGTGTACTGTTTACTGTATTCTGTCAGTCTGACTTGCCAATATGCGCTTTTTATGTCAATGGTCGAGAGAAATGTAAAATCTCCAGGCTTGGTTAAAATTGACGACATATAAAGTATTGGGTAAGCATCCTTCTTGGTCAGTCAAGGTCCGAAAACGCAGTGAGCGGGCGTGCAACGCGTGCAGTACACGCGGGCTTCACCCTCTTGGGGCGGCAAATCGACGCCAAATAATAAGACGTTAGGTAATACGATTATGATAATATTTTTGTTATTATTTACATCATACGCCAGACACTTACTTATTGAAGGCTTTAAGTGACTTCAGCTTCTTCATGACGTCCACGCAGCTGTCAAGAGCCCAAAAATGTCATGAATTGGGCGCCACCAGTGTCAGAAATAAGTATTAAACTTCCCAGGGAGAGCTTTTCACTAGTTCTACTAAGAAGAGTTCAACATACATATTTTAGTGGTCAGCTTCGCCTGATTAATAAAGTCATGCTGTTCCTGCGCCACCATCAAGGGATAGATATACGCAACGCAGTCGAAGGTCGATGAATCACAAAATGTATAACATCGAATTTCAAAAATGCGGCAAGGCAAAAGCAGACACTCAGCGCCCCTTGTATCGACTGGTCGATAAAAAATACCTGCTCGCTGATGTTAGCCACTAGCAGAGGTCGCTAGTTCCGCTACCATTGATGTGACTGAGAACCAAGTCAAAAGTGTTGAATGTGCCATTACTCAACTTTAAAACAGCTTGCATCATTGAATGGCCGTCATATAACTCAGACGCGGAGCTTGGTGACGGAAGGCGGAAGCAGCATGTACATTGTACACTGATTTTACAGAACAGAATTCTTACTGCTGAGTTACTGCTATTAATTAACAGATAGCGCCTTGCACTTGCCTGTACCGCTTATCTTGAACTCGATTCTGTGAACATTTTACACTTTAATTTGGTTTCTTTGGTTAACTAAGACTGGAACGTGATCAATACAGTAACATTGAATTGTTATCACCGCCTTCCCTTCCGGCCTAGGGCCAGAAAAGTAGTTCCTCTAAGCGCAGCTGGGAGAGGGCTATGCCGACGCTCAGGGCAACGCCGGCATGGCAAAAAGCCCTACAAAATTTAAAGCAGTGTTGTCGTTCGCGTCTCCATCGAGGGCTGCACTGGGAATGCGGACGGTAGAGGGAGTCAAACAAGACTGGTTTCGGTAGATCGGGGTGAATTCATGTTGCCTATGACACAATATAATGCTAGAACTGCAACCTAGCTATAAATGATGATGGCAGAAGGCCCTTGAAAAACTACGCGATATAGAAATGAAACAAGAACAAAGTGTACGTCACTGAGGTCCTTTTCGAGATGAAAATCTGCTCGGTGTGGCTTCTGTGTCCCTCCAGGATCGCCGGCAGCCGGGTCCCCGCCCCTACCACAGCGAAGTAGCATCCAGGTTGCTCCAAAATGATGTTGCTGGCTAGCTCGCTTTTGCCGTGATGGCGCCACCGCTGAGAAGGACTTGAAGCGTCGCACCTGGTGACTTTATGCAGTGCAGCGGACACTGGATTGAGGAAGGCAGGAGGGGCCCCCTGACCGACGTCCTGGAACAACACAAAATACCGACAGATTATTGGGCCTCGACAAAATGTAAAGTAGAAATAACTATAAATTTGGAGGCACATGATGATATGCTGAAGGCACAAAATATAAACAGAAGCTATCGGAGGCTGAAGGCGATGCGGTTAGCATGGGTCAACACTCAACAACGGGGACTTACGATTTTAGCAAAATAAGTTAATTATGAAACCAGCGAGGAAGGTGAGGCCAACAGCGACACGCAAAACACACTTGAGGCAACCACTCAGCTTTCACACGGCGTCTTCGGGGGAAAGTGTGAAATCGCCACTGCCTTGGTCAAGACCTTGGTCTCCGCACCTCGACGACGGAAAGCAGGTGGGGTCCATCCCTGTCGTCCACGGCCGATTGCGCACGATGGCGCTCAAGGAGGAGGCCTGGTGAGGCTCGATCCGGACCGCGCGATGCCCTAGGGCTGCGGAGAGTGGCCGGTGCGAGGGCACGCAGCAGCGGCCGTGGCTTACGGCTAGCCTGGCCGAGTATTACCCACAGTGTGTGGCTGCTGCCAGAAGCGAAACAGGGCTCCCAAAGCCAGAATGAGGCTGCCTGTCATGTGATTTGATGTTTTGAATTACACGTTACACGTCAAAAGTGACAAAACATGATTGAACCTTGGAGACGCTCAAATGTCGGTAAGGTAGGTCATGTTTGGTTTGCGCGCGAGGCTCACCGAGTGACGTCATAGATTAATGAGAAAACATTTTTTTCTGGGAAACTAAAGGAGAAATTGATGTGCGTG
Source organism: Anaspis maculata (assembly GCA_949128115.1). NCBI lineage: Eukaryota > Metazoa > Arthropoda > Insecta > Coleoptera > Scraptiidae > Anaspis > Anaspis maculata. Next base: position 23,740,392 of record OX421968.1, read on the forward strand.
TTACATAAAAGGCTTAATTAGGCCATAAACAATCAGAATAATTAATAAAAATAACTATTTTCCCAATATAACACCCCATTATGAAAAAACTGTAAACTGGGACGAAGCGGATAAAAATTTCACATTTTTTCAAGATTTAACCCCTAAATGTACAACAAAAAAAATTGAAAAATATTATCAAATATCTCTCATCTGCTCCATATTGTGATACAAAAAAAAAGAATCCAAGTGGTTTGGAAATCCGATTTTTTCTAAATTGAAGTGTAATCCGCTTCACCCCCATGGCGTGGAGTGAAAAGGATCACCCCTTTAAAATGCTCAAAAACCGCTTAAAACCTTGCGAGAGGTGAAGCGGATCACTAAAATATATTTTTTTTCAAATTTGAAGAAAAAATTCAACTCTTGGCGAGATCAACTCCATGGAATATTAGTGCAGTAAAGATAGGTTTTGGGGTTGAAAAAATTAATTCATGAAATTTTAAAGCTGTTATCGATTCAGAATTTCATCCTCTATCATGTACTTAAAATCCCCGAAAATCCCATTTGAGCATTTTTTTTGCGGCGCTGTCAAAGTATATCATGTTTGCTGCAACAAGTCCGAAAATTGTATCCTCGCTTTCGTCACATTAGAGCTATATTGCTAGTTCAGAGCTGTTGATATATACTCCAGGGCATGACCAGAATGTCATCTGAACGGCTGAAATCCTATTTCCCGCAAAAGAAAACACGTAACTCGCTTTAATCTGCAATTACCAGTGGTAATCAAGTGTAGTTCAGGGATTGGTGACCAAATTTAATAAAATCTGTTCTTTTTGTGATAAAGGCATGAAATTTGGTATGAGTGATCTTCATGCTCCCCTTTTCAAATGTAGACATAGCGTTTCGCCACATTTTGGTTAGGGGGGCTTAGGGACCCCCTTGAAAACTGAAGTTGCAGAAACTCATGCAAACCACCATTAAAATGATTGTCACGCATCTCAAAAAGTAATCATTCGACTCTACGTTAAATCTCAACAAGAGACACACCAGTGGTCACCATGTACGCACTGTTCGTCATAATGAAAAAAAAATCTTCGGAATGTCAAAAAAAAACGGGTTTTTATAATTTTTTCATGTAATAGAGGAATAAATTTATATTCCGCATATCATTCTCCACTATTTCGTATCTACCGAAGCCATTGGTGGAGTCCATTTCTTCATATTGACATCTAGAAGCAACAATTCCAAATAAAACCAGCCAATTCAAGTGCTCAGTTCAGCAGCGTTGTTTTCAATGTTACCAATTGATATGAATGACAATTCAATAATGGGTGGATAGCTTCAACTGTTTTATAATTTTATCAAGTATAACTAGATGAGGAGTTATGCGCGAAAGCCCCGAAAAATTTTTTTTTTAACCGCCACCTATCACTGTTGGAATTGCACCAAATTTCATGCTACTTTGGCAAAACAACAGCAAATACAGACTAAAAAGTATAGACAAACGTCAATACGATCTGCAGTTGTCAAGCAGAAGGCACGAAGAATAAGGATTGAGGCGTGGAATACTTCAAAACACTCAGTTCGAGTGAATACACGGTATAGAAATATTTTCAACACACCCTAAAGGCACAAAATTTATGATAGTGAGCGACGCGAAAAAAAAATTTCCTTTGCTTTTGCGCTTGGTTCCGCGTGTAGTCATATAAAATTAGGTTACAGAACAGTTCCAGCTATCCATTCATTCACAAACTGTCGATCATATTGATTTGGAACAATTAAAAAACGCTGTTGAACTTCACACTTGAATTGGCTCATTTCTTCGGGAGCTGTCATCCCTAAAATGACAATATCAAAAAACAAACTTCATGAATAGCTTTGGCAAATACAAATTAGTGAATATTGATACACATCAGAATAACTCACCGTTTCTTAGATTAAAAAATCATCAAAAACTGTGTTTTTTTTTTGACACGAAGAACAATGCGTACATGGCGACAACTATTGTGTCTCGTGTCAAGGTTTGGTGTAGAGTCAAATGATTACTTTTTGAAATGTGTGACGATATTTACCGGTGGTTTGTGAGAGTTCCTGAGAGTCCTGAGACTTCAAATTTTTAAGGGGGTTCTTAGGCCTCCCTAATCAAAATATGGCGAGGCGTCATGTTTACATTTGGAAAAAAGACCATGAAGAACACTCGTACCAAATTTCATGTCTCTATCACAAATCAAACAGATTGTAATAAACTTGGTTACTAACCCTCGGATTAGACTTAATCAACACTGTTAATTGGACATTAAAGCGACTTCCGTGTTTTTTTTTTCGGGAAATACGAGTTAAAGGTTCAAACGAAGGTCTGGTCATGCCCTGTAGTATATACCAACGGTTCTAAGCCAACAATGTAGCTCTAGTGTGACAGAAACAAGAATACCATTTTTGGACCAGTTGCAGCAAACATGATATACTTTGACAGCGCCGCAAGAAGAATGCTCAACTGGGATTTTCGGGGATTTTGAGTATGTGGTAGAGTATGAAATTCTGAATCGATATCTGCTATAAAATTTCATGAATTAATTTTTTCAAGGTTTGGGGTCTTTTTTGACTATCTTTACTGCACTATATATATCGCTCACGCCACAGGGTGATTTTTTTCAATTTTTTCTTAACATATTGTGCCTCAACCTCTCGTAAATCTTCTACGTCAGGATATACAAAGTAGTTTTGTTTCTTGTAAGTTTTTTTTTGTTTTGTTTTTTTTTTGTTTTTTTTACAATCTTGAATCGTGTGTGGATCTTGGACACCTGACACCACGGCGGGTAAGATAACATTGCACAATATTTCGTATATCTCTTTTTTGCAGCGGAAAACCCCAGTTAGCACATTGTAGCAAACCTTCTAGATATTTCGAAAGATTTGGTTCTTCCACTTACCTTTGTAAAGTCGCAGTCGTGCAGGGCACAGCATATGATTCGGACGCTTGTCTGAGAGACAGCCTGCCTGCCTTTACCTCCCGGATCGCGTTTTCCAAGATTCGAGTTAACGTCATCTTATTGTACGACTTCTAAGAAGAAAAATTATAAATTATGGAAAAATCATGACGAAACTTTAAACTTCAAAGAATCATCACTGAAAAGGGAAAAAAATAACACAAACTTCACTGTTGGAAATTGGCACAACACTATGAAACTGCTGAGTCCATTTAACAGCTTTGGCTTTGAGAAAGCGTTTCTCCAAGCTTTTGTCGTGCTCTTCGTGCTCAGTTTGGGTGGAAAAAGCTAATACATATTTCTAATGTTTGCCACAGTCCAAGTAAACAAATCTAGGGAAGTGAGAATGTGATCATTACTAACTTTTTGGAGACTATCACGTGCTGCCAGTCGCTTGACGGTACCCCCAACGCCGTCACAAGGCCCTTTGCCATGCGAGGTCGCAAAAAAATGCCACTCGGCATCGCAACCGAAATCAATTTTGTGATTTACCAAATTCTCGACCTTTAAGAAATTTTTCTTGTTTTTGTACTGCGAAGCCGCGATTGTGGCTTCATTATTCGACCAATGAAAGCTTCGAATGGCGTCCTGTACCAAAAACGAATAATTTTCTGAAAAATCACCAACCACAATAAACTCGTCAGCTCGCAAGTTTGTTTTCAACTCGGACAGAAATCTTGCCTGGGACTTGGCAATGAAGTCGTATTTCTTTAGAACCAAAAGTTTTATTTGCAGTGTTTTCAAAAACTCTTCTGGGGTTGCCTGAGTCCATTGTTTGTAAGTGATGTTTAAAATATAGTTTTCATCAAAGAGCCTACACAATGTTTCCTCCAAACCTCCAAATCCAGGACAGTTTCGGCAAGAACCCAAAAAGCACTGTTCTTCGGGTGCGTTACATACCAGTTTCCTTATCAAATCGGAGTAAATTGGAAACTCATTTTGTGACAGCGACGGGATTTTTGAACCTGATATCATCAATTTAACATTTTGATGAATTGTGCAAACACAAACAGAATGTGTACACCAGCGCGCCAACTAGAATACATTGTTTTGGACATAGTATCGCAAATTTAGAAAAACCAATGCTATGTAATGGATAACGTCGTTTAAATTCCATGTGCAATTCTTTCAAATTCGACAAAATCGAATGTTTTTGAATGTGTACCCTCTTGCCATTCACAGGAACTGACACGAAATCTTTTTTACCTGGCATGACTCTGCTATTATCGTCGCTATTGTAAAAGTTTTCGACAAGCAACTGTACTTCGTCGCAAACAACCCTGCCTAATTGTGGATTTGGCGTAGACATCCCCTTTGTCTCGTGCAGACTTTTTGCCTTCCTCGCTAAATGATACAAGCAAAAGAGTTCTTCTTCAATTTTTCTAGATGTCCAGCTTTTAGGCAGAACATACAAGATGGAGACTTTTTTGCTGATATCATCAACATTATCGAACTTTGATTTCAGCCCAGCGATGATTTAGGCAATCATCAGGCAATAACAGAACATATCTTTCATTTCATTATCGTTGTTCACAATAAAGTCGTCGGAATCGTCAGGACCGGAAGGGAGGAACTTTTGTTTGAACGGTTCATGAATGTTTTCAGTTTTGTTAATCTGGCTTCACGAGATCTCGATTTTTTTTAATTAAGTGGTGATATACTCAACGCCGATAAAGAAGTATTGAAGTACTGAATTTGCGAGTTCAAGTCCAAAGAAGCATCCGTATCTAGAGATGGAGATTTTGACACTATACTGCTGGATAAAGACGAACTTCTGCTCCTGCTCCTGGCTTCAGACAACCAGGTGGAATCTTTCGAAAAAGACTCCCTTGTTCTACTACGGCTACGACTTTTTCGGTTGATTGTCAACCGACAACCTCCACAAATAAAATCACCAAGGCTCAAAGTGGACCACAATTCTTGGAGGGGCTGTTTGACTTTTCTCAAGTCCTTGTATTTACGACTGTGCCCCTTGATCTTAAACGGATTACAACAGTAATTGTTGACCGGTATCTTCAACAACCCGCAAACCTATTCCCTTTATACCACACCTACAACAATTCGCACGAGTCTCAACACCTATTAGCAACACCTACCAGCAATCCAGCAACACGTATTAAACCATCAGGACAGACCGCAATCTAGTTGTACCATTAAAGTCGCAATAAAGAATGAAAGTGATACAGACAGAATCTGAAAATGGCAATGTGAAATTCTAAAAATACCCGAAGGTGGTAATTGTGCTGTGTCACAACGCACGTGTAGAAGTTGGACAAGTATAGCCCTTACGGTCCTAGCGTTTTGGTACCAGCCCTTCGGTACTGATGATTTAGTGGCGATATTGTTGTCGATTTCTCAAGAAAACGATATTTTGCATTTTATTAGCGTAGGTGAGTGCTATACAGGGTGTTCCAGGGATAGCAAAAAATTCAACTGTGGGTAGATCTTGTCAAAATATGACGAAAACTTATTTACCATTTTGCAAAGTTTGGCCTAGTGACGAAGATACAGCCCTCCAAAGTTCACTTTTTTCGGATTTCAAAAATTTGTAGCTCAGGAACGTTTCGACTTTAGCTTTGATTCAGTAAAAGCTGGTTTATCATAATTATCTATCAACCTGCCAAATTTGGGAAGAATCCGAACAGTGGTGTAGGAGTTATGATTAATATTTCTCTGTTGGAACTTATCCAGAAGCCACACCGGGTAAGTCAAAATCCAGGACCGGGCTATAAAAAATGGACCGCTTTTCTAAAAAGCTGCTACCGGACTCAAAAAGCTAAGGAAAAATGCTTCAAGAATCATTCTTCAATTTAGATGGCACACCTAAACCGTTTTGACAATAAAATTAAAAGTAAAATTTGTGGTGAAGTTTCCATTTTTGACCGAACATAATCGACTCATTGTTTGATTGAATTCATTGAAATTCATTTTTCAGCTTGTCACTGTGGAATAGAAGGGCTTGGTAGAAAGAAAAATTCCATAGCCGAAGATTTTTTTACGACCAAATCGAGTCCAATTTTGTGTTTCATCTCGAATTTGTCATTAAAGAAAATGATCAGCTCTGGAATTTTTCTTTCAAACAAGCCCTTCTCTCCAACAGAGACAAGCCAAAAAATGAATTTGAATGAATTCAGTCAAATAATGAGTCGATTATGTCCTGTCGAAAATAGAAACTTACCCACAAATTTTACTTTTAATTTAATTGTCGAAACGGTTTAGTGTGCTATCTAAATTGAAGAGTGATTCTTAGGGCCTTTTTTCTTAGTTTTTCGAATCCGATAGCAGTTTTTCAGAAAAGCTGTCTGAAAATGTACTTTTTGATCAAATACCGAAGGGGCACATGTTTTCTAGCCCGGCCCTGAATTTTGACTTACCCAGTATGGCTTCTGGATAAGTTTCGATAGAGAAATATTACTTGTTGAACTTCAAAAAAATATCTCTAGCTGTTTCAGAAATATCGCTTATCTAAGGGAAATCAATTATTGTATTGTAAAAAAGTTTTATACGAAACACACAAAAGACCCTGCATCTTCGTAACCAATGGAGAAAACAAATTTTCTTCTGTGAATCCTGACTCGCCTCAAAGCCCTCTATCTCCCATGAGCCTATGTAAGGTCACTCATGAACCACCCTATATATCCAAAATATATGGAAATCCATCACCATGAGTGCAGAAAGTGATCGTTTTGGCATAGAATGACTCATATTATCTATATCACATGGTATCGGGCTTCAACAAGTCAAACCATGACATTGGCTACAGTAGTTCAGTATCAGTCCTGTTTTCCGACATCCACAATTGGAAGTACAGCCTTTCTTGCAATTGAAAAATACTGTATTAAGTAATATATTAGGAGCAGCTTGCAGCAAAGTTGTATTCAGCTGGATACACTAGGAGAATATTCCACGAATACTGGTCTGTTGAATCAGGGGGACGTATATTCACTAAATTTGAATCTTGTTTAGGCACACCATTTCAGCTTAAGAAAAAATGTGTTTCAATTCAGATTGATTGCCGCCATTGTTGATCAAGTTTATAGAGAGTGAAAAAGAAAAAAATTGATGATATTTAGAGGACTTGACGCATCAACTTACGTTTCGGTGGTGTGACTTATGACTGTGGTGTCTGTGGCCCGTCGGCCTCTCTGCTACGCATTTCTCTGTCCGGTTGAAAAATGTTCTCTGCCCGGTGAAGAATGGAGGTGACGAGAAATAGAACCTAGAAGAGATTTGTAAACTGTTGACGTTTTGCTACGTGTCAAGATGGAGTATTCAGAGAAGTAATCCATAGGGGAATAAACCACAAGTAGCGTTTTTTTTTTAAGTTTTCAATCACTATTTTACCCAAAGGTTTACTCGTCTGTGCAATTGTATGTAATGTTGAGGGGTTTCTGATGCGACTAAAAAAGTTGTTGACGGGAATCGGTTTTATTTGATTTTTTTCTTCAAGCAGAAACTCCCCCAAAGAGAAAATGTACGGGCAATGCTATCAAATTTCGAAAATTTACAAAAATTGAAACAAATTTTTGATTTTGTTCAATGAAAATTTGAAAACTAAATAGCATCGCACATCCATCTTTCTTCAAGAGAGTCGCATACCAAATTAGAACTTTCTGTTTAAAAAAAAGTATCAAAAATGATTTTCCATCAACATGAAAAAGTGAATCGGTAGAAATCATTTTTGGTGCCTTTTTTTTCAAATAGAAAGTTCAAATTTGGTATCCGACTTTCTTGAAGAAAGAGCAATGCTATCTAGTTTTCAAATAATCAAAAAACAAAATAAAAAAATTTCAATTTTTTTTGGAAATTTTGAAAATTTGATAGCATTTCCCGTACATTTTCTCTTTGGAGGAGTTTCTACTTGGAAGAAAAAAACTAAATGAAACCGATTCCCGCCAACAGCTTTTTTAGGCGCATCAAAAACCCCTTAATGTGTTGTTGAACTTATGGAAAAAATTTAAAAAAAAATCTAATACCTTGCAATTCCAACCTAACCAATCGTACAAACGGATTCTTTGTTGCACCTTGAATCCAGAAGATCAAGATGTCCAGCATGCGAATCTTCCAAATCCTACAGTTCGGTTCTGGGATTTTCGACAATTTCATCATCCTCATCAGTATCGTTCAACTCAATATCTGGATGATTGGATCGCGGGGTAAGACGAAACCGTTATACATATAGCATCAACAGGCGACGCACTTTTGGCTGTGTTTGGCGTTCCCTCATATAGTACAAATCCAAGCGAATTTTTGCTATTTCACCAATTCTACGACGATTGAAAAGGATCAACTTCAGCCATCAAACCTCTACCCAATTGGAGCCATTTTCTACGATTGAACAACCGTCCTCCACTAACGTCTTGCATGCATCCTCAATCGTTGACCGGATGTGATCACCGAATCGCTTCACGTCTGCTGTTGTTGGCACGGTGTCAACTTTTCGCAGTTTTCTTTGACCTTCCGTATATTTGGCGGACTTTGCGACATTATGGTTGAAATCTTCTTTGTAAGTATCAAGAAAACCTTGCACGGTTATACCTGGCAAATCGTCAGAGTTCAAGCCAATATTGGAATAGTGTGCTTTCAAGCGACTTATAACAGAACCATACGCCAGTGCGAGACTAGGTTTGACATACGCCTGGTTTGTTTTGTCGAATCGTCAAAGATTTGCGACTCCTGCAATTATCGTTTTGTAATTTTCGGACCTCAACGCCTCAACCTCAATATAGTCTGTTATGGTAGGATCGATTTTTCTAATTTCAATCAACAACCTTGCCAAGCGCCTCAAATGCTGCATACTGTTCTTTGCATGCCCAGTATGAGTCGCTTTATGTAGCTGTGCATAATACTTGGCTGTTTCATTCAAATAAAAATCTGAGCGGAGAACTTTGCTCACTTCGTCATCAAACATCACCGACAACAAATACTCGACCAACATCTTTTCGTTAAAGACATCCGAAGCCGATCTGGAACCTGCCGCTGCCGAGAAGTCACACTTTATTTCTTCCAGCGAAGCCTTGACAATGGTGCGCTCGTAATTATTGGCCTTTCTCCAACTGCATCTTCTTTCATGTTTAGCATAATTGAGTTTGCTAAACACACGCATACATGTGACACGGGTTTATAATTTGCTTGGCTATTCATTTGGTTGGTGGCCTCGTCTTGCTACTGTAACTTTATCGGGGGCACATGTACGGATTTGAAAGAAAGTATTAAAGTTTGAGATAAGTACTTTGGATAAACCATGAAAATTGACATTTATGTTACAAATACATAATGAGTTTGAGCGAGATAATCCGAGTTCAACATTGCAACTCATGTGGCTTATATTGCTCATAAATCAAACTGTTTACAAATGGACGATAACCTGTCAGAGCTGGGCATTATTTGTACTTATAGATACTTCTCGAATTATAAATACTTCCCCCCCCCTCCCTCCCCAACATGCAACATTGAATGGAAAGTATTGTATAATATCGTGCAGAAAAACCGCAGCGCCCGCCACGAGATAAGTAAATGACCAAGACCCTATGCAATCGTTCTAGTTTTTACCGACAACCACTATAAGTAGTAATACGCCTTCAAACAAGGCAGTAATGAATGTATTCCACCTCTAGGAGAGAAAAACCTAGCCTTATTTGATTCTCGTGCCTTTAACGTATCGCACATATTTATAAACTAATCGACAGGTGAATTTGTGACAGATTATATTGCTATTTTCTGGTTTTATTCAATGTGCCCTGCGAACAATTTGGAGGATATAGTGGAGTGCATGATTTAATTAAACACACAAGGTTTTGGAATGCGATTGCCCCTGGAGTTGTCGTGAGTAGGTGTGCAATTTGCACCTGCCCGTCCAAAGAGTTCTCGACATATCCTTCTGCAATGGCGCTGGACCTCCCAACCTTTCAAGTTGCAGGACATCGCTTTCTCTGTCGGCAAGCAATGTAGCAGCCGAACACCGAGAACAGTGCCCTGTGTATCGTTTCGGTTCCGATAACCTCAAAAATGTGGCAATTTTTTCAGGAAAAACCGCAACTGAGCTGTGGCCAACAACTGGCTGTTTGGTTAGCTTGCCATTCCTAAACTGATAGAAATTCCGTTTTACACAAAAATGTATCGGCAAGGAATTGCCCAAGTCTCATGACGCTAGCCATGGCGTGCCCTGTGGCCTTAGGGCCCAATTCTTGCCTTCAAATTGTGTGCGTAATTTCCTTATTGCGCAATATTGCCAAAGCGCAAGTTCTGTGAGCAGAATTTTTAGGCATAGCGAGGATTTCCTTGACTTCCGGTTCTTCGGGATGTTTTACTAACAGATATGATCTCATGTCGTTTCGCATGCTTCTGCAGTAGAAACAACAGTGGAGTTTCGAAGGTGCTTTTTCGCCGGCCTTCGTTACAGTCGAAACTCGCGAAGTACTTCCATCCGTAGCGGTCGCAAATCTGAAAACAAGAATTTTTTCAATTAAAACTCATCATGTAAGATTAAAACTCCTAAGGCTGTGAAATGAGATTTATATCAAGAGATTCCTTTGGTTGCTTAGTGTTAGTGCTTCAACTAACCGTGTTACCTATTAGTGGTGTTGAAGGTATCTTCAACCAGCATCCGGACTAAATGCAAATGAAACCAAAAGCAGCACATTTTGGAGAACATAATATCAAAATCTAGACCACGACGGGCGAGTTCAGGAGATGTTTTCTTTTCTTGCTTGGGACCTTCCGGCTGAGAGAACGCGGAACAGCTACTGGGCGATTCGGACTGCAAGGAATCTTGTATAACATCCGGATTATCGTCACTATTATCTGAGCAATTAAATGAATCCGGTGAAGAGACGTAACGATCCAGTGAAGTAGTGAAAAGATGCGGTGACGAGACGGATGTACCGGGTGGGCCATAAAAAAACCGTGGTCGGAATTTTTCCTTCTAAAATTTTTATTTTGCCACCGATTTAATCTAACTTTTCAGCATTGGCTAGCAAATTGAATAGGCTATGATTTTCGTTTTTCAAAATGGCCGACATATCAAAATTCAAGATGGCAGAAACAATTGAAAATAGGCCTTCATTTGTTCTCGTTGCTTTTTATTGAAAATGACCAGAAAGTCAAAACCAATAATGTGTTATGAAGGAATAGACCTCTCTTGTCAATTCAAGACCACAACCAGTGAAATCCGGTCATCGGCTGAGGAGCTATTGCGAGTTGAAGCGAAGCCTACTTTCCGGTTTTTTCATTTCCGCATAATTGATCCAAATTAAGGGATCATGTCCGCCAATCCGCCACTGGCTCATTTCTCAACCGATTTTCTCAAATTTGGTATCAATGGCTAGCCAATTGGACAGGCTATCTTTTTCACATGAGAAAATGACGTACATGTCAAAATCCAATATGGCGGAAGCAATTGAAAATATAATTTCTTTTGTCCTTATTGCTTTTTAATAAAAATCAGCAGAAAGCCAAAACCAATAATCATTATGAAGGAATAGACCTTCCTTGACAATCCAACACCGCAACCAATGAAATCGGGTCATCTGCTGAGGAGCTACGGCCAGTTGAAGCCAAGCCTACTTACCGGTTCCTTTATTCCCACATAAATGACCCAAATTTAGGACTCCTGCCCGCCATATCCTTATTTTCCAACCGATTTTTTCAAATTTGGTATCAATGGCTAGCCAATTGGACAAGCTGCCATTTTCATATAAGAAAATGGCCAATATGTCAAAATTCAAGATGGCGGGAGCTATTGAAAATGGGCCTTATTCGTTTTTGTTGGAATAGAAAAACGGAAAGTAGGCTTCGCTTCAACTGGCCGTAGCTCCTCATCAGATGGACCGATTTGATTGGTTGCTGTCTTGAATTGTCGAGGAAGGTCTATTCCTTCATGGTAATTATTGGTTTTGACTTTCCGCTCATTTTATTGAAAAGCAATGACGACAAAAGAAATTCCATTTTCAATTGCTTCCGCCATCTTGGATTTCGACAGGTCTGTCATTTTGTAATATGAAAAAGGTAGCCTGTCCAATTGGCTAGCCATTTATACTAAATTTGAGAAAATCGGTTGAGAAATAAGCATATGACGGATGGACGGGCAAGATACCCAAATTTGGATCAATTATGCGGAAATGAAAAAAACGGAAAGTAGGCCTTGCTTCAACTCGCAATAGCTCCGCAGCAGATAACCCGATTTTATTGATTGTGGTCTTGAATTGACAAGGAAGGTCTAGTCCTTCATAATACATTATTGGTTTTGACTTTCCGGTAACTTTCAATAAAAAGCAACGAGAACAAAAGAAGGCCTATTTTCAATTGTTTCTGCCATCTTGAATTTTGGTATGTCGGCCATTTTGAAATACAGAAATGATAACCTATTCAATTGGCTATTCAATGCTGAAAAGTTCAATAAAATCGGTAGAGGAATAAAAATTTTAGAAGGAAAAATTCAGACCACGGTTTTTTATGGCCCACCCGGTAGTTCGATGAGTCGAGCTGTGAAGAGCAGGCAGTATTGAGATTTTTTCCCAAGGGAAAAGAGGAAGTTAGTAAGCACCCAAAAGCTTTTATTATGAACAATGCAAGTATAAAATACTCACCTTTTCAGTTGAGTAGCTTCATGGGGCAGCTTGGCTTTAGGCAGTGGCGACAAGTACGCGGAGGTGGTCTGTAATAGGTCAGTTTAAATTTAAAGCCATTTTTTGGCCACGCAGCGTTTTGAACCGTGTTCTAAAATCGAATATCGAATATAATCGAATATAAATATATCGAATATAAATCGAATAGTTCGAAAATTGACATTCGAGCGTTGCAACTAGGGGGTGCAATCCCGGAGAAAAATCCTGATTCCGGGACTTCGGGATCGAAGAATCACGTTCCCGGGATTCCGGGATTTCCGAGATTCAATCCCGTTTAAATTATTATGAAAAAACAATTCACAGAATTTTCATCATTTCATCACGAAACTAAACAAATCTCGAAACAAATACTTATTTGAAGTAAATTAACAACAAAAAAATCGTTATAATCCAGTCAAAAAATCATTAAAAAAATTTATAATAATTTATCATTGAACCAATGCCGCAAAAAAAACCTAGGCCCAGTATTTCAGTTGGAGTTGAACTTTCGTTCAGTAAAACTTGGTTCTGTTACTGAGGAGACAATTGTTGCAACAACTGAATCTATGGCAACCAAACCAAGTTTTACTAAACGAAATTTCAACTCTTACTGGAATACTAGGTCTTATTCGTCCAAGGAGTTATCTCCAAGGCTGGAGCGAATTAATTGTAAGCCTCATTTGTAGGTTGTACTCAACGAGTATCTCCTTTTTTAAACAAGGTTAGCTCCGTCTTCAAATTTGATGCCAATGAACCGACTTGGACATGCGACCGCAATTTGATGGATTTATCGTGTTCGATAATAGGCTGGTGGACTCAATTCTTTTTCAAATTCTTTCAGATAAGACTGCAATTTTTTATATGATTTATGGTGGAAACCGCAGCGTGATATCTCGATTCAAAGTGCCTTAAAAAATTGAATGTTGAATCTCCATCCCTACTTCTCTCACCGCGACACTCGCATGCTGTGTTCGTTCCACGCGCATGCTTATGAAGCACGTCACGCGAACTTTCAAATTCGCTACAACAAATAGACGCGTGAAAAAAACAACAAATAGACGCGTGAAAAAAGTCAAGTTTTTCTGCCTAAAATAGGTTTACTGATGTATACTTGATAGCTTGATCGTGGTAAAATCTCAAAAGGGCACCAGTGTCCAGTAGCCTATTCATCATCCAGTTTTTCTTGAAGTGCACACCACTCGGTTTTCCAATTCCCAGAACTATTACCTGTTCATTTCTATCGTGTGATCAAATGAATTAAATGGAATAATATTATTAGAAGATATGCCCACTTTTCTTTTGCACAAACAGATCGTCGACGAGTTCAATCCCGAAAATCCCGGGATTGATTAATTTTCGGGATCAAATTTGACAATTTTTTCGGGATTTTCGGGACCAATAATCGTTCGGGATCCCGGGACTTCGGGATTCCGGGATTGCACGCCCTAGTTGCAACGGTGATGTCATCGACGCAACTGGCTCAACTTGGTTTGAAATCAGTTTTAAAAATGGTTCGAACCGCAATCTGCGCATTCGTTCTGTCAATACTGTCAAGTAGGTCAAAAACAGAAAAGAAAACCCGGATCCAAATACCAGTTACAGAGATTCCAAATACATACAGAGGCAACCAACTATCGTAACCTCGATCGTAACCCTCTATTCATTGATGCCTAAGTCTGAGTTTATATGGAATCAAATTGTTTATCAAATCTGAATAATCGTCATCTTCGATCCAAGTCAGCAATAATTCAAACAAGTTGGTGTTTGAATTTTCCAAATTTAGTATTATATCCGCAACGTCCTTATGATCCATCACGTCCATAGGTTCACCAAAAAATCAATAAAAATTGCAAAGAAAAGTTGTTTATATTACGATTTTCGCGGCGTGATCTGTTACAGATAACAGGTGACATTAAATTCATTTTAGCGATGCACCACAATGCTGACGTCATTGACGTCATATTGAATACGGTTAAAATACATTCAGTAAAACGTCGTGTGGCCAAAAAAAAAACAGCTTGTGTGTTGAGAACAGCTTGTGTGTTGAGGCATTTCCCACAGTAGATGTGGTGGCAACAGGCCAATAAAAACGCATCATTTTGCAGAAGCGGCAGACGGCAATCGACGCAAGTGATCCGTTCCGCTAAACGATAAGCAGAATAATTTGTACCTTTCCTACCAGTACGTGACTTAGATCCACGTGACAATTCTATTTCCTCTACCAGCAAACAATTACCAAGACATGAAAAACTAATCAATGCCCAATCTAGTTATACCAATACTAGTCAATAATTGCTAGTAGTGGAAAAAATGGTACACCAGGTGTCAGGACTGAACCTACTATGTATAGTTGAACACAAAAATACTTTCGACACCACAGGTCAAATCTCAATTGAGGATTTCGAATATTCAGTTCAGATCACATTTTCGCTCATTGCCATTGGATTCAACGACCGAACGGAGCAGTCGGATTTGAATAAACGACTCGGCTTGTACTGGGTGATCACGCGGGAATTTCCCGTCTCTATTGGAAGTTTTCCCTGGAATTGGAATTAATTCGTGCATTGTAGAAAAAAAAAACTTTTCATGAAAATTTTACTCCTTGAAAATTTGTATTCGTTTTTGAAGTCCCCGCATGCTAGAACGTTGATATTTTCAAAACGGAACAAAAAAAAAATTGTTATGGCGACACCATGTATTTGTGAATGATTTGTAATTGATGTTGTTTCCTAATTCTCCTACCTAAATATATAGGTAGAGTATACATATACAGGATGTCCCACGAAGTAACCGACATAGTTCAAGGGTAGATGTATTTTCTCGAGGCAAATCAGAATCTGCCTTAGAAATTTTCTTGACGTCCCCCGTTTCCGATATACAGGGTGATTTATGTGTTCCAACCGAAAAGTTTGATTTGCCATATCTCAGGAATACATCAATGGAATCTATTGAAATTTTGCAGGTATATTCTAGAACCAGGAGCCTTTGTAGCGCTCTATTCATTTATGAAATAAATACAGGACCGTACCCAAAATTTTGTTTTTCGATTTTCTTTTGGAAAAGTCATCCTGTATAGATTTTTTTTTAAATCTGATGTCATATTCGGAAACTACATAAAAAATGCTACAAAATGCGATTCCTAAATTGTTTGTCACTAATTTAGCTGATCCGAAAAAAAATTATCAACAGAGTTTTTTCATGTATATTTAAAATAATTTCAATTTTAATCAGTGAAACGCTACTCCAGATGGTCAAACAAAGTCAATATTTCAATTGTGGTGCTCTAACCAACCAAAAATAATTTCAGGAGAATTTTCTGGAAACATGAATTTGGTACCTCAGATTCCTACCCAAATTCATGTTTCCAGAAAATCTCCTGAAATTATCCTCAGTTTGATAGAACATCAAAATTGAAATTGTAACTTTGTTTGACCATCTGGAATAGCGTTTGAGTGTTTTGAATCAAATTTTCAATAATATTCATGAAAAATCTCTGTTAATAATTTTTTTTCCGGATCAGCTAAATCAGTGCCAAACAATTTAGGAATCGCATATTTTGGAGCATTTTTATTGTAGTTTCCGAATATGACATCAGATTTTGAAAAAAAATCTATAAAGTTGACTTTTTCAACAGAAACTTGAAAAACAAAATTTTGGGTACGGTCCTGTATTTATTTTATAAGTGAATATATTTATTTCATAAGTGAATAGGGCGCTACAAAAACTCTTGGTTCTAGAATATACCTGCAAAATTTCAATAGATTCTATTGATGTATTCCTGAGATATGGCCAATCAAACTTTTCGGTTGAACACATAAATCGGAAACAGGGGACGTCAGGAAAATTTCGAAGGCAGATTCTGATTTGCCTCGAGAAAGTACATCTACCCTTGAAACTATGTCGGTTACTTCGTGGGACACCTGTATACAAAAAAATAAAAAGCCTGTAATGAGTGTGGAACGTGTCAAGTGTGGATAGTATGTACAGCATTTATGTATAAAAATGGGTTTATATAAAACTCGAGTTGAAACTTAATTATGTACAAATAAAATGCGAGTGCAAAACACAATAAATATAATATTTGACAACAAGTACAACAAATTAAAATGAATCTGAGGCAGGGAACCAGAGAAATGCACGCAGCGAGCAAAGCGTCAACCCCGGAGGCCCTCCACATCACTATCGCAGAAGAACTCTGACAAACTGTAGTAAGCTCTTTTGAGCAAAAACCCAAGGCCAGGTCTAGGGCATAACAGTATTTATTAAGCTTTTTGATCAAAAAGTCTATATGTGTGTACCACCCCAACTTATAATCCACTCTGAGCTCCAAGAAATCCACATCCACAGCTCCATGAATCCGTTACATTGAAACTGCACAGGATTGCCTTCCTTCTTGAAGCAAAATCTCAAAATTTGTGTCTTCTCTGCGTTCAACTTGAGACAATTTTCCGAAAAATATTTCTCAAATATTCCAATACTGTCGCAAATCCCGGTGATTAACTCTGCATCATCGCTTCCCGTTATGACAACAGAAATGTTGTCAGCATACTGAACAACTCTCTGCTCCATTTTACCACATAGATCGTTTGCGTACAGAAGATACAGCAAGGGCCCCAGAATAGAGCCTTGTGGCACTCCTGCGTCTATCAAGAAAGCTTTAGAATGAACTGCTTTCCCCCCTTTTATTTGTCTCAGAAACATATTGTGTACGTCCTTCTAGGTAGGATGATATAAGTTTCAAAGACATACCTCTTATACCGTAGCACTCTAGCTTATTCAAAAGTAATTTGTGATTGACGCAGTCAAACGCCTTTGAGAGATCTATATACAAAATTGATGTCTGCGTATCAATATCAAGAACATCTAGTATTTCACAAATTGTCATGTACATAGCCCTAACTGTGGAGCGCCCCCTACGAATATACCGTGTTTTTTCGAAGACCGCACCAGAATATTTGAAATTTTTATGGGGTATTTTAGACACTTGCTATTTTCTGCGTTGACCTGGAGCTGCTTTCACTCCCGAAAGTAACCGGGAGTGTCATCAACTTTTGATTTTCAAATAAAGCACGCTGTATGTTTTTCATTATTCTTCGGTTTTCTTCAATTTTCTTCCGATGGTAAGTTTACAAAAGGATTTAGCTGTTGATTTTTCATCGTCATTCAATTCTTCAAACAGTTCTGGCAATGACGTATTACTCAGTCGCTGGACATTGTGAAAATCTTCTAGGAGGATATTCCTGGCCTCACCGGCTCTTTTTCGGTTAAATGAGACAAAATATAATAATGAGATCTCGCAAAGTTTTGTCTACTTCTCGAACGTGAATCCTTCCCTTTTCAGAGCTCTGAATGTTCTTATGCCATTTTGCAATAGGTAACTTTGGAATTGTGTGATATCTTCAGATAGTGGCAGTACATTTGTTTGGGTGAGCAATTTTTCTTCTTCTGAATTCGCAAAGGTCGTTATGTGCCGGCTTGTTAATCTTCCCAGGTGCGTCCGTTCTCAGTAAGTGTAGAAACTTCTTGACCTGAAAATATAATATGATTAAAATAGTAGCTGGTGCCTAATGTTTCAATTTTCTCTGTATCTTTTTTAGTGCTTGAGGTTTATTTTCTTTTATATAAAGAGACATCAAAATGTTACAGCAAATGATCAGATAATGGACTGCAGTCAACGCCAGTTTTAGTTTTCTGAATTGATTGGCTTTGAAACCTGCTATTTTCTTGATTCCTTTTGTCTTGATTCTTCCAATGTTTAAATTTTCGGATTCATCTTCTTCACTTTTCGTAGAACTCTTAACAACATTCTCATTCTGTCAATGATTTTGATTTTGTTGCGACACTTCTTTTGGAGCGACGAGATCGTATGCTTTATAATGTAGCATCGGAAAGTTGAGCTGGCTTCAAGAGGCTAGATTTTTTCTCATCTGTCAAATTTGTCATATATTGAATTCCCCTTTGTTTATTGATGAAAAAAAGAACAGGTCGGGAAGTCATATAATAGAAACTGTAGGAACGCATTAGAGATCACCTCTCGTAGAAAGATTCCATTTATCTGTAGCGGAAATGTGCGAAAAATGGGTTTCAAGAGTGGTCCGAACGATATATCGTGCTTGTCGTCGTGAATTATCGTGCCGAATATCGCCAGTGCACCAACCTCGAAAGTTTTGGTGTTTAGCGCACTTCTCCAAACGGGAAGGCGCTTTTGTCCTCGCTTTGTCCGTCCGTCCGTCCGTCCGTCCGTCACAGCATCTAGTCCTAGACGAAAAGGTTTTTGCGAAAAAATTTTACTCCATTGGGTAGCTCATGACCTTGTATCCCGAACCAAGAAAAATCTTGACGAAATAATAATAAACAATGACAATAATAACAATTTAGTGTGACGCGGCATCGCCGTTGAATGCTGCATTTCAGAAGCCGGCCTGATCTCGAAAGTTATCACATGCGAGGAAGTACCCGATCTTATCATTTTACCATAATACATATGCGGAGTTATATTTAGAGGATGATTTGAACTTTATTTTAATGAAAATTTCACATCGGTGCGAGGTGCAGGCCAATAGTTATTAATTGACACCGAAACTACGGCTCGGCCGCAAATGATTTATTCGTTGCTTGCTGGTGCTTGATATCCTTTCCTCCGAACAAAACGAAATTCAATACAGAGAATATTTCAACTCGAATGGGTAGCTCATGACCTTGGTACGCGAATCAAGAAAAATTTTGCCGAAATAATCATGAACAATTACAAAAATAACATTTTGGTGTAGGGCGGCTTCGCCGATCAAGTGCTGGCATTCGCGGTAAGATGTAGAAAGTTGCGATATGCAGGCAACTACAATTTCTTAATGAAATACATCACTGCATGTACGGCATTATATTTAGAGAACAATTTGAACTTTCTTTTGACATAAACCCCACTTCGATCCGACCGTCGGGTCAATTGTTATCAATTTTTGAAAACGACCGCAAAGCCACGGCTCGGCGCATATTACACGACCCTACAAATTTAAAATCAGACGTGCCGAAATAGTAATTGAACATTTTGAAATAGCCAATACTAGGTACCTGAAGGATAATGGCACTCAAATTACGAAACATGTTCGCTCAATAACAAAAAAAAAGTAGGTAGGTATCACTAAAAATCATGTGACAGGCTACCATTTTTCCGGTTTTTCGATAAAAAAGAAATGTTCCAATTCAAAAGTGAACCCGATATTCGTGTTCAGGAGGTCGAAATCAGTTGGAGAACATTTTTTAGCGCATTTTCCATCTTGATGAAAATCGCTATTGCAACCGCTTTGTCCGTCCGTCCGTTCCTCGAACTCCTCCCAAACTAGACGACCTAGCTTTCTAATTTTTTCGCTGATACATAGCTGCCACCCCCAAAGGAGGGCTAGGCTATATTGGATGTCTATATTGCGCCGCCAACATAGAGAAAACCGCCCCCGATAAACTTGAAATAACATAATATTGCACTTTCTACCAGACCTGATGCTCAGGTGTTCTCATTTTTTTAATAATACATAGTTGCCACTTATAAACGTAAGCCAAGAAACATTCCGTCTTAAATATGCGCCGCCGACATGAAAAAACTGCTAAAAACCGTCCCCAATCACTTTAAAATGAAAAACATAAACCCGAAGACATAGCGATCTGATTCTTTCGGTATATAAATATCTGACTAAAAATGGGAAAGGATAGGCTACTTTTGGTTAGTCGCCGCCCCCAGATTCTGCCCCCAAACGACAAATAGTGCAACTTTGACAATTTACTTTCACAATTTCACTGATTGAGATGTTCTCTCAAACATTTAGAAACTGCCAACTCAAATGGTGCAACATTTGCTTAGCCTAACGCTGCCGCTCCCACACGCCGCCCCCAAAGTAAGAGATAAATGAAAAACATGAACCCGAAGACATAACGATCTAGGTCTTTCGCTATATAGATAGCTGACTAAAAATGGGAAAATATAGGCTACTTGTGATATATCGCCGCCTCCAGATTCCGCCCCCAAACGATAAAAAGTGCAACTTTCACAAATGTTACTGATTGAGATGATCCCTTAAACATTTAAGAACTGCCAACTCAAATTGTGCAACATTTGCTCAGCCGAACGCGATAAATATAAAACATAACCCTGAAGACATAGCGATCTAATTGTTCCGCTATATAGAT
Organism: Anaspis maculata; assembly: GCA_949128115.1. NCBI lineage: Eukaryota > Metazoa > Arthropoda > Insecta > Coleoptera > Scraptiidae > Anaspis > Anaspis maculata. Next base: position 23,761,141 of record OX421968.1, read on the forward strand.
AGCTGACTAAAAATGGGAAGAGATAGGCCACTTTTGATAAGTCGCCGCCTCCAGCTCCCGCCCCCAAACAAAAAAATATATTGATGAAGTGAAAGAATTTTCATTCAAATCTATTTCATTGGCAAGTACCCCATTCTGATGACACAATATCACAATGACTTTCGAATGAAGAAAGTGGGCAAGGAATGGTGTTTCTCCTTTAACCAAATTTCTTTACGTTCACAATATGCCTCTTTGAGAAAATGCGCTACTGAGACTCACGCACGTGAAGGCATATTCACTTGTTTATATAAGTGACAGAATGACGCTTATGTGGCCGGTTTGTCTGTCTGTCTGTCTGTCTGTCTGTCTGTCTGTCTGTCTGTCTGTCTGTCTGTCTGTCTGTCTGTCCGAGTCCGTGCAGAAATTAAGACGCTGTACTCCTTCTCGAGAATTGAAACAAGAGTCACAACAACTTTTTTCCGATTAATAGCTGATGTCCCCAAGGGTGGCCAATGGGCCACTATTTTTGTTATCCATACATCGTTATCATTATTCTCAAAAAACAGAGATCTCCTGTGCACTTCGATGAAGTTGAGCTTCTCCTCGGGAAATAAAGCTACAGCCCTTGAAGATTGAACTTTATCCGGTGGATAGCTTAGGTCCTCAAGGACCAAATAGGCAGGTTGGCTTTCATAATTCGGCCGCCATCTTGGCTGCCATATAGAAATTTCTTATTAGTGGAACGATTGTCATGAAACTTGAAACTTACCCTTGTCTAGTACGATCATTCTTATTTTCAAGCCAAATTTCATGATTGCCCCACCATCTTGGCCGCCATATTGAAATCTCTTATAAGTGGAAGGATTTTCATGAAACTTGAGAGTTACGCTTGTCTCGTACGATCATTCCTATTTTCACGCTGAGTTTCATAATTCTGCCGCCATCTTGGCCGCCATATTGAAATCTCTTCTTAGTGGAACGATTTTCATGAAACTTGGAACTTACCCTTGTCTAGTACGATCATTTTGATTTTCAAGCCGAATTTCATGATTCTGTCGATATTTTGGCCGCCATATTGGAATTTTTTGCCCAAGACGGTAGAACCCTAATCACTTAACATCTTGCGTTCACTAATCCTCCAAAAAGGAAGTGCGCTACTGAGCCTCATGCCCATGAGGCGTATTCGATTGTTTTGTATTGGTACCTACTTAGTTCAGATTTAGAAACTTCGAAAGAAAATCTCTCAGGTCACTCGAATCACAGTTCAGGTGAACGTATTTGAGTAGCTGTTTTTGCGTACCATATGGAAAAATACAACATAAAAAATATCTGCTCTTTTGCCCTCCATTTTTTTTTTATTATTTTCATACACCGAAGAATATTTTTCATTCACGTATCTAGGGAGGCTATCTTTATTCTGGACGTTAAATTTATCATTGTTTGTGTTTTGTCGATAACGAAGAAAAAATCTAGTTGGCAGAGGGCGACTTAACGGCCGGCCGTAGTTATTCGTGCTTTTTCTTTTTCTTCGACACCCAAATCCTTTTACTTGAAGCAGCAAAGTAAAAGGCCTTTGCCGCCTTTGGTCGCCCCTCGGGTCGCCCTCGTGCACTCCCAGCACATCACTCAGAAACGGACCTGGGCTGGGCCTACCAACAGAGAGGCAAATGGGCTTCGCTTATTCACAAAATACAAAAACCTGGTTGTTCGATTCTGTAGTCTAAAAATGCCCATACTCAATACTCATAGTCGATACTTCGCTCGATCTTCCACTCAAGCACGCAACGAAACAATGAAAACGATTGCTAAAAAGGATTGTTCTAGAGACTAACTTGAGACTTGCTCAAGCAGAAGATCGAGCGGATTATCCACTATACGTACTATTAGTATGGGCGATTCCATGTGCGACGGGATTTGAATAATACAGGGTGATTCATGAGTGACCTTTCATAGGCTAATGGGAGATAGAGGACTTCGAGGCGAGTCAGGATCCACTGAAGAAATTTTATTTTCTCCAATGGTTACGAAGATACAGGGTGTTCTGTGTGTTTCGTATGAAACTTTGATAAGCGATATTTCTGAAACGGCCAGAGGTATTTTGTTGAAATTCACCAGTAATATTTCTCTATTGGAACTCATCCCGAAGCCATACCGGGTAAGTCAAAATTCAGGGCCGGGCTAGAAAAAAAATGCCCTTTTTTTGTTTCATCAAAAAGTACATTTTCTGACAGCTTTTCTAAAAAACTGCTATCGAATTCAAAAAGCTGAGGAAAAATGATTCAAGAATCACTCTTTAATTTAGATGGCACACTAAACCGTTTCGACAATTGAATTAAAAGTAAAATTTGTGGGTGAGTTCCCATTTTCGACCGGACATAATCGACTCAATGTTTGATTGAATTCATCAAAATTCATTTTTTGGCTTGTCTCTGTTGAATAGAAGAGCTTGGTTGAAAGAAAAATTCCAGAGCCGACCATTTTTTTATGACAAAATCGAGAGTGAAACCAAAATTAGACTCGATTTGGTCGTCAAAAAAATCTTAGGCTATGCAGTGGCGGACTAAGGGAATTGGGGGCCCGGGGCGGAATTGTGAGATGGGGCCCCTAAGGAGTGAAAGTTGAGAATATGAAGGGGGGCCGGCAGACTTTTTGGCCCGCGCCCTGCCCTGCCGTAATTTTGCGAAAGCCTGAGAAACAAAAAATGTGTTGTTAACTTGACTATAAAACACACAGTAGCGCAGTCAGAATTTGAGGGCGGAGAGGGCAAAGGCAACGGTGAGGGTGCATATCAGGGAAAAGTAGCGCCGCAGGCGAAATTTTTTGGGCATCATAATAATAATAATAATGATGCTGATGATAATCGGTATATTTCGTGCGTTTTGCGATTTCGGTTTTCGACATTTTCACCAAAATTACTTGATAATCAAACTTCTTTTCAGAAAACTTTTGCGCTTCTTGAAAATTTTCGCCAGAATTTTTTCTGTATCGGTCTAGTGTGGAATGAAGTGCTATGGGCGCTTGGGGGTAGGGGGGTGGTCTCATTCGTCCACTTTCGCCCCCCTTGACTATGCCACTGACCACCAGTACCTACAAGAAGTTTCCGGTTTCAGCTTCAGATGTTGAATTGGATTTGGACTGTTGACTCAATGCTACTCGTATATACCAAATTAGGAATGATATGATTTTCTACTACCTGCAGCGCGCAGACAAAATAATTTTGTTGTTTTTTGAAAAGAAATGATGAAATCCAAAATTTCAAGAGGCTTGAGGCCCCTGGCACTGTGATATCCGAGTTCGGGGCCCCTAAAGCTTAAAGTGAAAATAATTCGCAAAGACTCCGTGATACAGACACATCTCTATTGCCTGTGTGTAGACCCCCAAACCTGTTGTCATGGGGCCTGCCAAGGTAACTTTAAAATGGAAAAAATAGAAGAACAATGTTTCTCACCTGAGTAATATGCGAAAAAAAAAAGATCAACGAGGGAAAAAATTGAAATTTTTGGATATTATCCCAATTTTTTGCAGTATTTTTCACAAACAAGAGGAATTGGGGGCCCCATCAGATGATTGAGGCCCCGAGGCCCTAGTCCGCCACTGGGGCTATGGAATTTTTCTTTCTGCCAAGCCCTTCTATTCCACAGAGACAAGCTGAAAAATGAATTTGAATGAATTCAATCAAACAACGAGTCGATTATGTCCGGTCGAAAATGGGAACTCACCCACAAATTTTACTTTTAATTTTATTGTCGAAACGGTTTAGGTGTGCCATCTAAATTAAAGAGTGATTCTTGAAGCATTTTTCCTTAGTTTTTTGAATCCGATAGCAGTTTTTTAGAAGAGCGGTCAGAAAATGTACTTTTTGATGAAACAAAAAAGGGGCACCTTTTTTCCAGCCCGGCCCTGGATTTTGACTTATACGGTATGGCTTCGGGATGAGTTCCAATAGAGAAAAATTACTGGTGATTTTCAACAAAATACCTCTGGCCGTTTCAGAAATATCGCTTATCAAAGTTTCTTATGAAACACACAAAACATCCTGTATCTTCGTAACCATTGGAGAAAATAAAATTTCTTCAGTGGATTCTGACTCGCCTCGAAGTCCTCTATCTCCCATTAGCCTATGTAAGGTCACTTACGAATCACCCTGTATGATTAACAGGACAGTGGCAATTAGGTAAATCAAGAACACGAATATAACTCTGTATATGGAAAAGGGTTCCTTATTAGTACTGAGTTTACTTACCACCCAAAGGATCCATGGTTTAACCGCACACAATGGAGCACTCTGAATTCACTTACAGCATTCACTTCTACGCCGATTCCCCGAAATTTTCTTGCGGGAAAACCATTGCATGCGATCTTTGAGGTCGATGGGTTCCCTTGATGTAGGTATATTGCATCGTACGAGGCGAAATGATACCTAGGACTACTACCAGTGAGGCTAAACGGGCTAATCCATATTATGTTTACACAGCTTGTTATCAGAATTATACGCATCAAGAGGGCCCCTCACGCTGTCGCGATTTAGATCAAAGTCGACGAGGTCTATGTGCAGATTTTTCAGGAGAAAATCTTTAAGAACGCTGTACCAGTTAGTTTTGACATAATTAGTGCTACATGCCTCTAATTCCACTGATCGTTTGAGAGCTTTTGATGTGTAACGCGACTCACTCTGTCCCCTTATTTTTATCAAATAACGCAAGTTTTACCATGTAACAGCCGGCCTTAGGTGTTTTTGTTTCTGACCTGATTACATATCCTGGTGTTGATCGTTGTAGGTAGGGAATTTTTCTAAAAAAATCATTTTGAAACCTTTCCGTTTGTTCCAAGTATATCAAAGCCCACAGCCCTGCCCCATAAGTAAACGTTGGAACTACTACTGATGTAAACAACTGATGTTGGTGTCACAGGCACCAACTCCACTAACATCGGACTAATAACAACAATCTAGCAGTACAAATGTCGAAATGACGTCTCTGATTTGGGAATGCCAAGTAGGCCGTTTTTAAATTTGTTATCTTCGCAACATATCAACCGATTTCATGAATTGATCTTGGTAATGATAGCAGTAGCCTATTTTGTCGACATGAGGCATTGCTTGTGTCATTGTGACAACTTTTGTTTAAAAAAGAGTGCAATAGACCTGAAGCGTACATGAAGTGTAGAGGCTCCTTATTACTAGATACTAATTGAGAAAACCACAAAGACTATTTTTACGCAAAAGTTCTAAAAGTAAACAAGATGGTCTGACTGTATTTACAAATTTATTCATATGAATTATTTACAAGTTACAAGTTGGCTATTTACAAATGCTTGGTGGATGCCGGCGTTGTTTCCCCCTGGGCCACTCTGGCCGCACATCTGACGAAACAACAAGATTAATTATAAACCCTTTGAAAATTATGAAAAAACTTGAAAAATGGCTGGATGGCGCCTCTCTGGCATCTCAACGATGACGGTGTCTTCGGGGATGCTCTGGCCAACCGATGCGATGTTGACTGCGAAGTGCTGCTCCACATCGAATACAACAACTCAAAATCGACGGCGTCGAAGATGCAAAAAGAGCGATGCTTACTGGTTGGCGGTTGACCAGAGAAGAGGAAGAGCCATGTGGTCCACTCTAGCAACTCCACTTTTTCTCCCCACCTTGCACCTTGCATTTAGCCCCGAAGGTACCCGAAGCCCCAATGTTGGCTACGATCGCTGCAAAACATTAGGGGTGTCTGATTTAAGCCTAGAGGTGGCGCACGGGGTATTTTGGAGAGAATTTCTGGTCAAGGGATATATTATGGGTTGTATAACCTCCAGGGACAAACATACTTAAACTTGTTGGGACGAAACAAGACCACTACTTTCAACCGCGTCCGCTATCTTGAATTTTGAAATGGCAATTCTGGGATTTGAATCTCTTATTAGGTTTGTTCCTATGTCTGCTCGGAGTTGCTCAGATCAGCTTGGAGTAGAAAATACAGCTGATTGATTGGTCATCACTAGGCAACTTCTACTCCGAGTAACTTAAGAGCAGGACAAAGAAACAGAGCTAAATAAGTGTGTAAACCGTCATGGCTTTAGGAACGAATTGTTCAATTGAAAAAAAGAACATGCAAATAATTGCCTAAATATTTAGTAGTGTTAGGTGTACAGGGTGACTAGTGTTTAATCGCAAAGTTTTTGACAATCGATAGAGCACCAGAAATGGAGATGACTTTCTTTGAAACCATATTTCAAAAGTCTCTTATTGCGGTGGTAGCTACGGCTCTTTGAAGATGCAATGAACAAATTCTTTTTATAAATCTAAACTGCTGTTTTTTATTTTTAATTTTGATCGTTTGCATTTTTTGACTTCTTTCCTTTCTTTTTCAGTTTATAAACAAAAGAACTCTGTAAAATTTGAAGGCTTCATTCTCGAGATTATCATTTGCGTCTGATGTTTGGAAAACATCTAGAAACCTACCGGTTCGGAACCATAATTCAAATTTCGAAAAGTTTGTGTATTTCACTTAGTCAAAATCATGATTTTCTTCAATTTTGGATGCCCAAGAAATCTTACTTCAGTCAAAGAAACCCAATAGTTTTCCAATTTAAATTTCTTCCCTCTCCTGGAATTTGGATCTTTGAGATTATTTTCAAATCACCAGACGCAAATATCTGAAGAAAGAAGAGTGAAATGAGATTATCACATTAGGAACTTCTTGTGTTGGAATTTGTTAGATTCAGTAGACTTCCAAGATTTTTGAATATACAGGTGTCCCGTGTTTAATCGCAAACATTTTGACAGCGGATAGAGCATCAAACAGTAAGTGGACTTTCTCCAGAAAACTTTGTTCAAAAACGTACAATAACTGAGATACAGCCATTCAAAGTTGAGATTAAAATACCGTTTTTCTCATTTAATTTCTACACCGTTAAACCAATTTGCCTCAAATTTTACATTGGTTATCAAGTAAATCCCCAAAAACTGTCACTGAAGGATTTTGACACATTGGTCCAATGCCGTGGATATTGGGAGGCTCGTCCCTGTCATCCTTTCTAATTTCTACGCCACTGACTATTTTGCAGAAATGCCTAGGCAGTTGGATTCCGGTCAAACCGGTTTACCGGTTATGGTACGGTTAACCATGACCGGTTATTTCGTAACCGGTCAATATTTTCTTGACCAGTTAATTGGTCATCTCATCTTTTTCTGACAGCACTACTGTCCACCAGTCAGAAGCACATTTTCCAGCAATTTTGTAAACTTGAAAAATGCCCGGTAGCTGAAGTGTTCTCAAGATCTCATCTTATAACAGGGGAAGGCGCCCACCAGAACGATTGTGTAGCTTTTCCACCTATAATGGAACATGAATGAACGTGCACCCGAGTTGTTGCAATCGTTTGCAGGATTTGCTCGAGAATTTGTGAGGGAGGAACCTTGGACAAGCCGTGTATATCATGGCATTGCATTGTGGAAAAATTGGACACACACTGCGAATTTCTAAAAACAAAATCAAAAGGACCGTGGTGTATAAGAGCAGGCCCAGCGCATTTGACCGACGCGTTTGAGGCACGGTTTAGTTTGCGCACATCTCACTAGATGGTGCTTGTGTCGACAGAATATCTCACTTTTCGCTTCCGCCAACCAAACCGTCGGCCATTTTTATTCGGCTAACTTGTTGAGTTGTCCGCGCACGATAGTCGTACATTGCAAATATAAGCTCTCCTGTGTTCTGAAGTCCTCCCAAGTATAAGAAATCGGTTGTGTCACTCATGAGAGGCGCATCCATAATAGGAAATTGTAAAATCAGGATACTTCGCATTCAGCCTTCGTCATATTTCTGGCGTTGTCAGTTACACACCCGATAACTCTTTCAACGCCTACTTCTTCGAATATCTCTGATAATTGTTCGCTCATGTATTCTCCGGTGTGTCTTTCTTCTTTTGTTGTCATGGTTTTATAAAAAAATCGGTCTTGGTATGGTCAGTATGAAAATAATCAATCCCCTCATTACGAATGTTTGTCCAGCAGTCACGCTGAACGCTTATGTAATGAGCTGCTGATATGAAGTTACTAACAGAGTCCGAGACATGGGTCCATGACACTTTGAGGACATGTAACACCAATAGATAACATTACCAAAGTTTGCAAACGTAACTTGAGATGTCGATTGCCTATCGTTGTCAAAATAAAGCCAATCAAATTCACAGAAATTTCTGGGGTTTCAGTTGTTTTATAGACATCCTTCCCAGAAAAAGAGGGTTCGTAAATTGTAACCTACCTGATGAATTTGAGGCGAGACGAGACCATCAAAAAGCCTCGTCTCGTCTCGCCTCGCGAACAAAATTGCTAGTCTTGCCTTGTTTCTCGTCTCGAAAACGATACGAGATCACGCGAGACTCTCGTGGGCATCACTACTCCTCTGGGATAGATTCCACTTCATTGACAATTTCTTTCAAAGAACTACGTTTATATTTATTAATGTCTTCTCCCTAAGCCAATGCCAAAAATTTAGCCCACGACGCGTCGCGTAACGTGCGTTATTTGAACATATTGACGAAAAAAATTGTTGTGGACTCTTTGCTATGACCCATGAACCGAGCCATTTGACCAGTTTCGTTGTCATTTAGCTCCAGTAGTTGAGACATAGCAGCAATTTGTTTTCTCGAGTAGGTTGCTCTAAGTAGACGAGGATTTGTGGCGTCACATTCCACAGAAAATTTACGCATTGCCTATGAGGGACCGATAAAAAGGCTGTTGGACGGAATCCCGAACAAATTTTCGGTCGAAAGTTTCACTCCGGCTTTCTCGCGTAAACTGATGAATAGTTCCAAATGGCCAGTCAAACCAGAAATAATTTTTTTCCGTTTCAGGAAAAAAAGTGTCGGAGTTTTGGTAATTTGACAGAGATGTTCGCTAAGGTATACCTACTGATAAATATACTTGTAGCGTTAGAGTCGCCATATTGTAGAAAAGGTCTTTCGATCCCGATTTATTTTATTATATCCCTGAGGGCAGTAAAATGGACCTTGGGTCGCTGGAATTGATGCAAAATAGACAAACATCAGTAGAATGAAATGCTTTTTTATTGTTAATTAAGCCACGGCGAATATTGATTGAACCACCTCTAAGAGACAATGAAAAATCAAAGTTTCTCAAATTCCACAAAACTATTATTGAATATTGTGTTAATAAAAACCTCAGGTGGCGCGAGAAACGTTTATTAAGTGCACTTTTATGAACATTAGAGTCGGAGCTTTGTCAACCTGCGTACTTCTCCTTCGCTGGCCTGCTCCAAGTCCCCCGTCTCGCCCCGCTGTGCGCGCATCCTCTCCACCGCCGGAAGGTCAGAACCGTACTAGGTTTACACGGCCTTTCCTGACTTTCGAGTGTCCTCACTCGACCACGGTGTTCACTCCAGGGCTGACCGATTCATGTCCGCCGTCATGCACAGCGGTTGATCGTGTAGATGGTCTGACTGCTCCGAGTGTGCAGTCACTGCACCTGTCTTCACGGACAGCAGTGGGGGAACTAGTCGATAAAGCTAATGGAGAACAATACAACTGGCAATTACTTATACCAAGCCACGGATTACCAGATGGCACTTGGAGCTCAATCAATAAATAACGATACCCCACCAATTATAACATAATATATTTCAGGGATTATAATTAGGAACATTCAATGAGAGGGTATACTACTGCCTCCTGGCAGGGTACTGTTGGACGCGTTTGTGGCTAGCCTACTCCACCTTGGATCACAGCTGACTCGTAATTACAGCTGTACCCACTACCACCTCCTGGTGGGGTATTGTTGAACGCGTTTGCAGCTTGGCCTAGCCACCTTGGATCACAGCTACCTCGGAATCGTAGCTGTACCCACTACAGCCTCCTGGCGGGGAACAACATATAACGCAATTTAATCTGTACAAAAACATATAAAAACTATACCTATACTAAAACTAGACCACAACTTGAAAGAAGACCTCTTTTCTTTCTTTTCATTTACCCTCATAACGAATCCATGGTCGCATGTTTTCGACAGCACACGTACCTCGGTATGGTATGTGTGACCGCATGGCGCCCGGAATATCACGCACCTCATAGCGATCGCTAGCCAAGATTAGTCACTCTAAATGGGCCCCTCCATTTTGGAAACAGTTTATGGCACGTACCGGTTGCAGGATTACACGTCACCCGTATCAGGACCAAATCACCAACGCTGTACCTCTTAGGTTCACAACGACGCCGATCAAACTGGTCCTTATGACGATCTTGCTGATGTTTAATGCGAGTGACGATCTGCTCCCGAACCTTAGTAACATCAATCTTCTCTCCTGCTTCTGCGTCCACCCCAGGCAAAGGACCCCGCACGATTCTTATGGAAAATGGCTCCCGGTTAAATTCTCTGAATTTTTTATATGTTGTCGCTCATGAGATACTTATCGAATACCGTGAACCCCAAACTCAAATAATGGACAGTTTTTTACCCACAGGGGGTTGAAGTTGGAGGTTTTGACGGCTTCAAAATGATATTATGACGTTAATAAAAGCTTTTTATTTGGTTTCTCTTCAAGTTGTGTTTCATGCTAAATATATTTATTTGACAGAAAAATATCAACCCCCTCCTCCACCCCCAACCCCTATCTACCATCATAAAATTCGAGATTACTCCCAAAAGCCATGCGGATGGCTTCTGTGATTTAAATCATGAATTTTGACATGAAAATTATTTTCCACCCCTAATGTTGGGGTGCCGATTTTTCAATTTTCCTCGGTTAATTTGGCTGAATTTTTGCTATTGTGTACTTCTAATTCTGCTGAACAAAAAGTTCCCATACCAAAACTTATTCCTATGAACAGTTTTTGTTCTGCAGGGGACTGAAGTTCAATATTTATGCTCTCAAATCTTCAACTTCAGTCCTCTGTAGAACAAAAACTGTCCATAGGAATAAGTTTTGGCATGAGAACTTTTTGTTCAGCAGAATTAGAAGTACACAATACCAAAAATTCAGCCAAATTAACCGATGAAAATTGGAAAATCGGCACCCCAACATTAGGGGTGGAAAATAATTTGTATGTCAAAACTCATAATTTAAATCACAGAAGCCATCTGCATGGCTTTTGAGAGTAATCGCGAATTTTGTGATGGTAGATAGGGGATGGGGGTGGAGGAGGGGGTTGATATTCTTCTGTCAAATAAATACATTTAGCATGAAACACATCTTGAAGAGAAACCAAATAGAAAGCTTTTATTTATGTCAGAATATCATTTTTAAGCCGTCAAAACCTCCAACTTCAACCCCCTGTGGGTAAAAAACTGTTCATTATTTGAGTTTGGGGTTCACAGTATTTGATTAGTATCTCATGAGCTACAACATATCAAAGATTCAGAGAATTTAACCGGGAGCCATTTTCCATAAGAATCGTGCGGGGTCCTTTTGAGATGAAACACGGATCCCCATCAACGCTTCACTGGGCGTTACCCCAAGCGCCTGATTCACAGAACCATTTAACCCCAGCTGACAGTTGACAATATTTTTGTCCCATTCATCGTTCTCATTATTTGCTCCCATGGTCGCTAGAGACTCGAGAAGTGTGCGGTTGTATCGTTCAACCTGTCCGTTACCGCGAGGCATTGCAACAGCATTCAAATGATGAACAGTTTTCAGTTCTCTACAAAAAGCTTCAAATGCTCTACTGGTGAAAGACTTACCCTGATCACTAATGATCCGGTGTGGAACGCCAAAATTCTTCACCAAGTCCCTTAGCGATTTTACGACGTACTTGGTACTGGTGTCTTTTACGGGATAAATGAGAATATACTTGGTGAATGCATCAACCACTACAAACAGCTGCGTGAACCCAGTTTTAGTTTTAATGAAAGGGCCTACGTGATCAATGTGGATCGTGTGGAATGGCTTAGGAATTTGCGGGATGGGATGCAAGAATCCAGGTTTCTTACCGGAGACCGATTTAAAATAGATGCAGTTCAAACAATTTTTCATTTCAGCAGTCGAAGCCTTACCAACTTCGTTCAAATTTGTAGCAATACACATTTCAAATTCATTGAGCAAGTTCAGTAGTTTCGGCGTAAAATCAGGGTCTGGAGGATTACCTTTTATATTTACAACAGTTTCGCTTACAGTATTTACAGTATTTACACAAGTCTCGGAGTTGTTTTGAGAGAACTTCAAAACGTTCCCTGTTTTTAAAAATTGGACATCTTTCAATTCAGTGAAGTTTTGTCCAATCAGGACACTCATACCCATAACACATTTTTCGACTACTAACAATTCAGTAGTTTTAGAAATGCCGTCAAGAATCACGTCCGTTCTAACGTAAAAATCTGTTTTGATTGTGGAGTCACTCAAAGTACGCAGCACCACGGTGGTAGGAAGCCGCAGTGTAGTCAAATTCAACCTTACAACCTCATCTTTAGTAATCAACGAACACTGGCTTCCAAAGTCAGCAAAACATTTGACGGATGCGTTTCCTCCAAGTGAAATGGTTTTGAAATACTTCGCAGAACTATTTTCGCCTACAAAATGCACGTGTTTGTGCTCAATTGCCAATTGCTTACTTATAGCTTTTGACTGTGTTGATTGGGAGGGGCAGTTGCGTTTGATGTGCCCCGCTTGGCGACAGTGGTAGCAAACAATTTTACTTGAAAGATTTGGCCTGAGCGAGTTGTCTGAAGTTTTGGGCGAATTATGCTGCGAAACAACTTGAGACCAGTTATCTGTTTTAACCTTTGCACGTTTACGTTCGTCCAATACCTTGAAATGTGACGCCAAAATATGAGGTTGCTTAATTTGAGCGGTGGCCACGGAAAATTTGATCTCATCGGAATCAATGCCGCCCATGATCAAGTCAACCTTATCCTCTTCGCTCATTGGGACTTTCAACTTATGGATTAAGGCTAATTTACGGAATGCATATTCATATAAACTCTCATTTTTACGTGGCACGCAAGCAATCATTTCGACCAAAGCATTGTGTAAATTGCGCCGAACCCTGAAAGTTTCAGACAACATCTCTTTCCATTCACGCCATGAGAACAATTTAGTTGGTAGTCCACGGTACCAAGTTTGTGCTGGGCCTCTCAGTTTATTCAACGCCAAGTGACACACTGTCACGTCGTTGCACGAGTAATCTGCACATATTCGTCGATAGCATCCAACCATTCATCTACTGCATCGTGCAGCGGGTTGAATTCGGCGATAATATTCGACGTTAAGCTCGTCGGTACCGCCGTCTGAGCGTGGACCTGTTCTTTATAAGTAAATCTAGCCATTACCTGTTCAATTCCAGACGCCAGAGCGTCGCTAACCTGTGAAACTGACAAAGTATTTTCATCCGACGCCGGCTTGACTGGCATCACGGCTTGCAGCTTTCTTCCAACACCGTCATCACGGCGCAAAGCCGGAGATCTGCTTATTGAACGGGCACGGCGCCGCTGATACCCGCGCTGTCTGTCCAGGCTGCGGCTATGGCTACGCCGATCTGCAGCCCTCTCTCTCGCACCGCACTCGCGGCTGCGAGCTGCCGTCTGCGATTCTTTGTCTGCGATGGTGCTGATGGCGAGATCGCTCACGGTGGCGGGGCATGGTGACACTACACAGCTTCAAAATGGCTGCCGCTGTACAAGGAAAAACGCACAAAACGGCACACAAGCTACCACGCACCAAACACAAACTTTTTCTGTGGACGAGGATCTATCCCACAATTCTGATGTTGATAAAAACCTCAGGTGGCGCGAGAAACGTTTATTAAGTGCACTTTTATGAACATTAGAGTCGGAGCTTTGTCAACCTGCGTACTTCTCCTTCGCTGGCCTGCTCCAAGTCCCCCGTCTCGCCCCGCTGTGCGCACATCCTCTCCACCGCCGGAAGGTCAGAACCGTACTAGGTTTACAATTGCCATATTCTTTGAAAGAGATTCAAATGGTGGTGTGCCATTTGAAAATCAAAAGTTGATGTCACTTCCGCTTACTTCCGGAAGTGAGTGTAACCGGAAGTGAGTGTTGCTTTATGCTTTACAAAGTGCTCTCAAATACCCCATACAAATTTTGTAACTATGTATCCCATAGGAAAAAGATATGGGCTGGTGCGGTTTTCGAAAAACACACAGTACATATACCGAAACTGAAAATTCAACTTTCGTTACTTATAAAAATAAAGTTGAATCAATTGGAATGAATTTTCCTCACGAAAAGAGCCAGAATAAATTCTATTCGCGATTTCAAAAATCTAGACGCGCTCTGGTGCCGTTTGTGCGGACTAAAACTATGAGTAAATCGGCTCTGATCTAGAAAGCTCTAACGTCCATCTGACATTTTTGAATTTGTTCTGCTGTCATCCCTGCTGCTGTCTGCGCGTTGTCTCATTGACTTCGCGTGATTCAGAAACGGCCAAAAGAAGGTCTTATACACCACTTGCACTGTCTTTGGTAGTAAATCATGAAAAAGCCAGGTAGGTCTGTCATTTTTATCAATTACCTAGAAAAGACGCATCACAAGTGCATATCATCACAATCATAAACGCTTTCGGCGTGGTTTCGCAAACCATGTGCCATGAAAGGGCATGAAGAATTGTTCTGAGCATCAGAAAGCCAGCAATAACAAGCATGAGGGCTTGTTCGCTACCTTTTAAACCTAGCGATAATTTTTCGACGGGTAAGTCTCGCTAGCTAGTTCTAATTTCTAATAACATCAGTAGTCCTCTTCCAAATACCACGGCCCGTTAGGCTGAGAAGAAAACACAACGAAGGCAGGTTGCCTGTCTGGGCCGACGAAGTCTCAGCGGGGTCCTGGTCAAAGTGCGGGCGCTCACTGTTTGTCCAAGAGAAGATTATCAGCACTGGGTACTGGAAACTGGCAACCTGCCTCCACTGTTTTCAGCCTTAGACCAGAGTCAGCGCGCCTTGAAATTCTGTAAGAGGAATCCATACGTGTAAATGCTGGCATCAACATTCGAAATACCCACCAAAGAAACGCACAGACTCTTTTAAATTCACAATTACAAAGGATATTACGGAGTGCGAGGTCGGTGACAGATATCTGAATTCTGATGAGACAGCACTGTCACTGACGACACTGACACCGACAAAAGTTACTTGTAGTCCTCCATTTTGTTTCCTGCGACGACAGCGCACCATCGGTAGTTGAAATCGCGAATAGGATTCCAGATTCTTTGTAGTATATTGAAAATAGAAAAAAAGGTGCTTTGCTGGAATTAATTCAAACAAAAACGATTTTTTTTACCATGGCAAGCTAAACAGACCCTTCTTCAACATATTAAAACACAAAGGGGCAGGCGTACTTGTTATTATTCTCTACCAGCACATATAAATCATACATCTATCCCCCGTCAGTTCTTGCCGCCATTCTGATCTAGCGCCCGCTTCGTGCTAGTTCGCCGTCGCTCTATGTGGTGTCGCCACATGCCGGTCGCCTCGTGCGTCCATAGGCGCACCATTGCTCCCGTCCATAGGCGTCGGTAACACGGCCCTCCTGACCTTTGGAAGTCCCTTTCCAAAAATCGAAGTTCGGCCGTAGGCTGTTTCTTAGGATTACCCAGCAGACTGGAGAGGTTAAACGAATAGTCAAATTAATAATTCTTAAAAAAAAGAACGAATTTGTTTAACTGATGTTTCTCAATAAACAAACAAACAAAAATAAATCGCTACGTTAATTTCTCTGCACTACTCGGCAATCCTGACCTTAGATGTCCTCAGATAAATCAGGAGTAGTGTTTTTACAGAACTTCGGGTAACCAAATTCATGTGCAGAAGGAAGACGCACGTTAAACAAAACGAAACAAAAAGTTGGTTGTGTTGGACTTCAGCCATATCAACCTCAAAAAGTAAAAAGAGTTAACTTCAAACCTAAAAAGAACCGAATACATCACCAGTGACCTGTGTTGGTTCTATGCCATATCAGATCGACTAGTTATTAACTTCGCACAGAGTTGTGTTGGAGCAACGCCATCTCAACCCAACTAAAGCAAAGAGTTGTGTTGGAGCAACGCCATCCCAACCCAAAGAAATCAAAGAGTTGTGTTGGAGCAACGCCATCTCAACCCAACGAAAGCAAAGAGTTGTGTTGGAGCAACGCCATCTCAACCCAAAGAAATCAAAGAGTTGTGTTGGAGCAACGCCATCTCAACCCAACGAAAACAAAGAGTTGTGTTGGAGCAACGCCATCTCAACCCAAAGAAATCAGAGAGTTGTGTTGGAGCAACGCCATCTCAACCCAACGAACACGACCACGTGAATTGTGTTGGAACAAAGCCATATCAATTCAACTACTAAGTATTAGAGAGTTGTGTTGGAGCATGCCATCTCAACATCTCCTTGCTACTTTCTGAGACCCTGTGAAAAAGAAAAAAAATTAATTCTGAAAAAGGGCAAAATTGATGGTTAATCACAATAAAAAAAAAATAAAAAAATACGTGAATGAGACCACAGTGATGAACAAACTAAGGAAACGTAACCCAGGGTTTAATATGCTCAGCCGCGTAAACACCTTTATACTTGATTCGGGAGCGCGTAGAGCCCTGAATTTCGGCCACTTCATATCTATCAGTATCTTTGATGGCAGAAATTTCAAACGGACCTTTCCTGTGCCTGAGTTGACAAGCACTCTTTTTGCTTATGACCTTTACCGTTGCATTTAAAACACACAATGGGAGGTTTGAAAATTTGTTTGGTATTAGCGAATGAACTTGAGGGGAGTGGTTTATTTACACTGACGGTTTTTAGATAGCTAGCCAACTCAGCAGGGTTAGTGATATTTACTGCCCGGATAGTCAACTTCAGGGTATCATCTCCAATATCACTTACAATTAAGTTCACTTCGTCAGTACCTCTCAAATTGAGTTGCATTTTCCGAATGGCTGCTAATTTGCGAAAGCAAAATTCCAATAAATTTTCATCACGGTGGGGAGTTATCGACAGCATTTGTTTCATGAGAGCGTGCAAATCACGACTGGGTGGGAAAGTTTTAATGAGAAGTGCCTTCCACTCATCCCATGTATGAGGAATGTCTAGCAGCGTTTTATACCACAGTTCGGCAGAACCTTTTAATTTATTTATACACAAATGTTGCATATAGATATCATCCCAATGATAGATTCGTGCCAATGTCTCAATTTGTACAAGCCAGGCAATAACATCACCATCAATTGGATCAAAGTCCACAATGTCCTTATTTCTCGCAGTTACCATCAGTTTGCTATATCCTACGATACCTGATAGAGACAGCGGTTGCTGTACCTCATAACCTGACGGACGACTCTGATGAAGGGTCTCACGGCTAGCTTCTGCCGAGTGTACCTGAGGTGGCAAATCTGGCAAACTCGGGGTCAGATGACACCCATCCTCAGCTCGGGTAGCTGCAGCCGGAGGGTGAGGCGTCGATGCAGCCGCCGGCGAGTCGCGTGGCTGTACATAACTCCGGGGCAGCCCCGGGGGCGTCCAGGAGTGTCGTTTATGAACACGACCGTGTTTCCTTTTCCGGTTACGGCCGCCAAAATGTTCTTCGGACGAGCTGCTCCTCTTGCGGTGCTTCTCCGAGATTAGGCGCCGATTTTTCCGACTGCGTGAACGGTGGCCATGCTCCTTGGAGGACGTGCTGCTCCCCTCAGATGAGGAAGAACTGCGATGCCTCCGCTTCTTCTTGGTTTTTACCATTTGGCGATCGAGGTGTACCTGGGGCCGTGACAAAAGGCTCACTGGGGCGATGAGTTGAATCCCACTTGTGATATTAAAACACAAAGGGGCAGGCGTACTTGTTATTATTCTCTACCAGCACATATAAATCATACATCTATCCCCCGTCAGTTCTTGCCGCCATTCTGATCTAGCGCCCGCTTCGTGCTAGTTCGCCGTCGCTCTATGTGGTGTCGCCACATGCCGGTCGCCTCGTGCGTCCATAGGCGCACCATTGCTCCCGTCCATAGGCGTCGGTAACAAACATATCAAAAGTCCTCAACTCTACGACTGCTACAAATCAGTGTACAGGGTGAAAGTTTATTATTTTTCTCCACTTTTTTTTTCTTGAATAACCGATGACTAAAAAAACAACGGTTTTAGGCTAGTTTGATGAGCCATAGTCTTCCAATAAACATATCAAAAATATTCCACCCAGCAACCGCTGCGTATCAAGTTACAGGGTGAAAACTATTTTTCAACTTCAATTTTTTTTCTTGGTGGAACTGATCTAGATTGAAGCCGGTTCCAGTTCTTTTGCAAGCTGATAATGTCATACTGAACATATAAAAAGGACACATCTCTGCATTTGCTGCTTCCCAATTTACTGGGTGAAAGGTCATTTTCACGTTTCAATTTTTTTCTTGATGAAATCGGCTCACACAACAATTGCGACTGGTTTTTCTGTGAATTTGAGGTTTCTAGTCAAACATATCAAAATGACACATTTCTGCTACAGCCACGTTTTTATTTACAAAGGACCCCGCACGATTCATATGGAAAATGGGTCTCGGTCAAATTCCCTAATTTTTTTATATGTTGTAGCCGAATTTGACACGAGCCAAAATCCATCGTCCGTTACCTAAAAAAATGGACAGTTTTTTTTCTATAAGGGGTTGAAGATGGGTTATTTCAAGGTAAAGAAATATGTTCCAAAGTAAGTGAGAACGTTTCAAGGTCCTTTCTAACATATATGGCTCATGACAATTCCCTTTTTCTTTTGTGAAAAAATCAACCCCCTCCCTCACCCCCAATCCCTAGTTGAGAGTATCAAATCCGAAATTACGTTTGAAAGTCATGCAAATGGTTCTATTTTGTCAAATTATGAATTTTGGCACAAATTGTTTTTCCAACCCCCAAGTAGGGGGTGGGGTTGAAAAAAAAACCACCGGTCAATTTGGCTGAATTTCTGATATTGTGCTTTATCAGCCACGCTGAACAAGATTACCAAGGGAAAACTCATTCGTATGACCAGTTTTCACCCCACAGAGGGTTGAAGTTGACTATAATGGATGATAAAACATTCTTCCATGTCATAAACCAAATGAATGGAAATAGTGAACTTTCATATCATCTTGTTTCGTGAAAATGTCTATTCTTTAAAAATAATTTCAACCCCGTACCTCACCCCCTATCCCTGTTTCTGAACATCATATTCGAAATAAATCTTGAAAATGTAGGAGGTCTACGGTCGGATTCTCTGCATCTGATTGTGAATCCTCTTTCAAAATTCACTTCCACTATGCTTATGTTAGCACCCTTACAGCAGGGTAGGATATAAATTTTTTTAATGATTTTTTGCCTGGATTATTATCAAAAATATTGATGTTTCTATCAAGCTTCAATTTCACAGCAGTTTAATTATGTCTACCTGTACCTCGACCTGTACCTAATTCCTCATTTTTTTCTTTTGTACGGATACACCTCTATTTATAGTTTAGATTGAAGACTTTAATGTCATCTGAAGCGAAAGCTGCTCAAGTGCTCAATCAAGGCAAAAATGGCAAAATATCATGTCACACTCTTATTCCAGCTACTGCGACTATTTGAAGGATGAAATAAAAATAATTATAATTTTCAAGATTCATTCCGAATATGATGTTCAGAAACAGGGAGAGGGGATGAGGTATGAGGTTGAAATTATTTTTGAAGAATAGACATTTTCACGAAACAGGATGATATGGAAGTTCACTATTTCCATTAATTTGGTTTATGACATGGAAGAATGTTTTATGATTCATTATAGTCAACTTCAACCCTCTGTGGGGTGAAAAATCGTCATACGAATGAGTTTTCCCTTGGTAATCTTGTTCAGCGTAGCCGATAAAGCACAATATCAGAAATTCAGCCAAATTGACCGGTGTTTTTTTTTTCAACCCCACACCCTACTTGGGGGTTGGAAAAACAATTTGTGTCAAAATTCATAATTTGACAAAATAGAACCATTTGCATGACTATCAAACGTAATTTCGGATTTGATACTCTCAACTAGGGGTTGGGGGTGAGGGAGGGGGTTGATTTTTTCACAAAAGATAAAGGGAATTGTCATGAGCCATATATGTTAGGAAGGACCTTGAAATGTTCTCACTTACTTTGGAACATATTTCTTTACCTTGAAATAACCCATCTTCAACCCCTTATAGAAAAAAAACTGTCCATTTTTTTAGGCAACGGACGATGGATTTTGGCTAGTGTCAAATTCGGCTACAACATATAAAAAAATTAGGGAATTTGACCGAGACCCATTTTCCATAAGAATCGTGCGGGGTCCTTTAAATGTTTGGTTGCGTTCCAAGATGTTTTGAATTTTTGATGCATCAATATACCCGAATATACCCAAACATTCAAATTTGTAAAAAAAACTTAGCTGTAGCAGAGATGTATCACTTTGATATGTTTGACTAAAAACTTCAAGTTTATAGAGGAATCAGTCGCAATTGTTGTGGGAGCCAATTTCACCAAGAAAAAAATTGAAACGTGAAAATGACTTTTCACCCTGTAAATTGGAAAGCAGCAGTTGCAGAAATGTGTCCTTCTCATATGTTCAGTATGACATTATAAGCTTGCAGAAGAACTGGAACCGGCTCCAATCTAGATCAGTTCCACCAAGAAAAAAAATTATTAATGAAAAATAGTTTTCACCCTGTAACTTGATACACAGCAGTTACTGGGTGGTTTATTGGAAGACTATGGCCTATCAAACTAGCTTAAAATCGGGTTTTTCGGTCATCAGTTCTTGAAGAAAAAAAAAAAGTACAGAAAAATAATAAACTTTCTCCCTGTATACTAATTTGTAGCAGTCCTAGAGTTGAGGACTTTTGATATGTTGAAGAGGGAACTGAAAGCTAGCCATGGTGAAAAAATCGTTTTTGTTTGAATTAATTCCAGCAGATATTCTATTTTCAATATACTATTGACATTCTTAAAGATTGTAGTTTCCTGACAAAAAAAAATAATAAGCCGAAATTAAAAAGAAAAGGATGACACGAGGACCCCAGACCCCAGCCTTAATTGAATTTGCTTCAGAATGAGCCCTTGCATAATTGCATACAGAAAAATTCAGAGATCCGCTCCTGAAGCAATTAACAACCTGCGACTGTTTGGACTTTGGAGTAAATAAAAAAGAAATGGAGGTACCAAAATAAGGTTTTTATTATTAAAAGTTCCTTAAACTATAACATACATTTTATTTGATTAATGTACCTTTGACCATTCTCACTTGAATGGGAAGTCAAAGAAAATTAGCAGTCTTTGATATTTAAGAACAAATAAGGTACAACGTTAGGTTCTTCGAGTACCTTCGAGAGAGTTATTGACAAATATACAGGGTGATTCATAAATGGACATAGCCCAAGGGTAGATTCAGTTTTTCCAGGCAAATCAGGATTTGGCTTTGAAATTTTCCTAACGCTGTTCGTTTTGGAGTTACAGGGTGATTCATGTATTTTGTCGATTTTTTAAATAAGCCGTATCTTTAGAACGATCCAATGGATTCAATTGAAATTTTGTGGATCGATTCTTTTATTGATAGCTGACACATCGCCTTATCAAGCAGTTTGAAATTTTCAGGGCCGGTCTTGACAAAAAAAATCAAAGCTTTTTTCAAAAAAGACATTCTGTATGCATATTTTTTTAAATCCATTCCCAAATTCATAAACTACATGAAACATGCCATTAATATTGCGAACAAAATTGCTTGGCACCATTGAGCTGTCAACAAAATTTTGATAATCCTGAAAATTTTCGACGTTTGGATTTTTTGTAAATTAATAATTTCAAATATTTGCGAATAATCTATTATGGCCTTGAATTTCAGCCGTTTCGTCAGAAAATTAAAAAAAAAATTTCACCTTTACTCAGTAGCAACAAAAAATTTCGTCAAAATTTTCGATAAATTCATGTCACGTCCCTCAATTTTGACTCAATGTGGAATAAAAGTGAAGTTGAGGGACGTAACAATTTTTTTTTGAAAATTCTGATGAAACTTTTATTACTATGCTATGTACTGAAAAAACGTGATTTTCTTTAATTTTTTTGACGAAACGGCTGAAATTCAAGGTCATAATAGATCATTGGCAAATATTTTAATTTAATAATTTCCAAAAAATCCTAACCTAAAAAATCTTCAGGTTTATATTAAAATTTCATTAACAGCTCAATGGTGCCAAGCAATTTTTTTCGCGATATGCATGTTTAATGTATTTAGTTTCTGAAAATGAAAATGAATTTGGAGAAATATGCATACAAAATGTCTTCTTTTTTTAAAAGGTTCATTTTTTTTCAAGGCCGGCCCTGGAAATTTTGAACTGTTTGATAGGACGATGTGTCAGCTATCAATAGAAGAATCAACCGACGAAATTTTAATCGAATCCATTTGATCGTTCTGCTTGTCAAAAAATTCTACGAAACACATTAATTACCCTGTAGCTTCGAAACGAAAAGCTTTAGAAAAATTTCAAGACCAGATCCTGGTTCGCCTTGAAAAACTGCACCTACCCTTGAGCTATGTCCATTTGGTGGTGAATCACCCTGTATAAAGTGCCTACTTACCTGTAAACAATTTTGCCAATCCATCCGGAAACCCGATGCTGCCTGTGAACATTGTTATCACTGATTCACATTCCTGGTCAGACATTTCAATCCACGTTTCCCGAAAGGCTTCTGCGCATACCTGTGAAAGTAGGACGTTGCCATATCTATATCACGACAACAAGTTGACAACACTGTAATACGGTGTGCGTGTGTAATGTCACGCAAATTTCAGCTGACAGCGCTTGACGTCGATTTGACGTTTCGACAGATCTAACCAAATAACGCTCTTGTTTCGTCGATCGCCTTGCAGCTCGTTGTGTTTCGTATCACCTGAATTTTTTCTGCGTCTTTCTGCCATACGGCACGTAACATTTCATTCTGAACAATATTATATGTTGAATGAGGAGGTTATGTTTGTTGTTTGTTTACATTTCGATTATTGATTGACAGTTGCCATTGACAGTGACACTTCGTGCGTCAAAATTGAAATTACCGCGCTCTGCAGGTATGCGTTCTCATGTGTGCGCTGAAGTGATGTACGTGATGTTAAACGTGGATTGCATCGACTTGTAGTTGCACGTTAGCACGTCGTTGCGGTTGTAGCGCCATTCCACTATGTCAGGACAGTCAGGAATCGATACGACTGAATCTGAATGGCATCGGACGCCCGGTGTAAATCGCAAAGTGTTAACTAGTATTATGAAATAAGTGCTTTTCTAAATAATAACTAAATATTACAGTGGTGTCGCGATAATCCGGATCAATTAAAACCAGGACGATCCGAATTATCAAATAATCCGGATTACCGAATCATATTGTTTTTGAAGGTTTTCAAGGATTGTTGAAGTTCCTACACTGTACTTGAAAGCTGACGCTTTTCCAGTGGTTCCTTTCTTCAACTCATCAATAATGCTTGACTTTTCCTTGAGACTTGAAGTTTTATGAGTTCATTTTTGGGGAGCCATTATGTACACGTCTGTCTCAATGGGTGCTTTCCACCTAGGTCCAAGTTTGGTACACTTTCCATTTGCGCACGTGCGGGCTCCAAACGGTGCTTTCCATCTACTTGTTCTTACCTGGTTTTGTGCCGTCCCGTGGATCACCTAAAATTTTGTGCCATCGAAAGGCACACCGGAAACGGATGCGAAAAATGACGTACCGTTCAGCTGCAATCCAGCACTCCATTATCATATGTCTCTCTCTGTGTCGTTTCATCCATGCATCAATGTTTTATTTTATTTCTCTGCAGAAATAACGTACGATCAATTAAGATTTACGCTGCTATTTCTTTATTTATGAATGCCATAGTCATCTTTCGCCTCCAGACCAGAGATGTCGCGTCGGTCAACGATGCCGGTGCTTTCCATCTAGGTGTACCCAATCGTGGAACATGTTCCGTCTGGTGGTATTTGTACCGTCTAGGTGGAAAGCACCCACTACTTACTCAGTGCAACTAAAATTACGTTACCAATGATCCTCAGCAAGAGAAATCGGTTATAAGATTCCAAGAAAGCCAATAAAACACGACTAAAGCAATGTGCGACGCGCATTTTTTGAAGCCGGACGCAGATATTTTTTCCTTAAGCATCCGCCCGAGTTCCACCGCCTTACCGAGTGCTCGCTATACCAAGTCCTCCGCCTTACCAAGTCCTCATTGGGGACGCGCTGTGCGCCAGGCTGCGCGCGCCGGCACCATGCAATTTCATTTTTCGCAAATTTGCGCGCCAAACAGTGTTGTCATCAATAGAGATAGTAGATACGCGGCTGTGCCTTTTTATACAAGAGGTGGAAACCTTAACTGGATTACAACCCTCAGTTACACGGAAGTTCTGTGAAAAGTCCAGAAGTTGATTTCTGTTTTTAATTGCGCACATTTCAGCGATCAATCGGTCATGTTTTTGCTTTACCCCCCACCTCTAGCAGCGCAACCACCCTTAAGGCTGTATTCTCAGTAGGTAAAAACTATTTGAAGGATTTCTTCCTCAAAAATGGAGATAAAACTAATTTTTTTTATACGGTGTACTGAGTGTATTACAAAATTGAGTACAAAGTGTTTTCGTAATTATGTGGAAAAAAAAAATTATTTTTTTTGTTGACGTTTTTCAAAAAAATGGCTCTGTACTCAATTTTATACGTCTCTCAAAATTATGAAACAGTTGAAAAATTTTTTGTTAGTCAAAAAATTCCCAGTAATACTTCAGAAACTTTTCCAGTGTTTTAGGGCTATTGGCCTCCTGAAAAAAATGTGGGGTAATCCAAACGGAAACAAAGTGGACAAACATTTAATGGAATCCCATCAAAATCTCTATATCTCTTTATCTTCATTTTTGAGGGAGAAATATTGATACCCTGCGTATACAGCCTCAACTTTCTTTCATAAAATGCAAAGGCAGATCGGGTATCGGGTGACACATAGTTGAAAAGAACTTATTAAGAGGAATACAGTGCCGTTTTTTCTCTCCAAAATTCCGAAAAACAAAAAATCAAACACATACAGGGTGATTCACCACCAAATGGACATAGCCTGAGGGTAGATCCAGTTTTTACAGGCAAACCAGGATCTGGCTTTGAAAATTTTCTAACGCTGGCTTTGAAAATTTTCTAACGCTGTTTGTTTTGAAGTTACAGGGTGATTCATTTATTTTGTCGATTTTTTAAATAAGCCATATCTTTAGAACGATTCAATGGATTCGATTGAAATTTTGTGAGTTGATTCTACTATTGATAACTGACACATCGCTTAATCAAGCAGTTCGAAATTTCCAGGGCCGGCCTTGATAAAGAAAACTTCAAAGTTTTTTCCGGAAAAGACGTTCTGTATGTATATTTTTCCAAATTTATTTTCACATTCAGAAACTACATAAAACGTGCTATAAGACTCGCAAAAAAAATTGCTTGGCACCATTGAGCTGTCAATAAAATTTTGATAATCCTGAAAATTTTCAAGGTTAGGATTTTTTGCGAATTGATAATTTGAAATATTTGCAGATGATCTATCATGGCATTGAATTTCAGCCGTTTCGTCAGAAAAATCAAATTTTTTTTTCAACGTTTTCCAGTAACTAACTAGGTAGCAACAGAAAATTTCATCAAAATTTTCGAAAAATTTATGTCACGTCCCTTAATTTCAGCTCAATGTGGAACAGAAGTGAAGTTGAGGGACGTAACAAATTTTTTTTTCAAATTCTGATGAAATTTTTTCTTTGCTACCGAAAAAACGTGAAAACTTTTTCCCAATTTTTTTGACGAAACGGCTGAAATTTAAGGCCATAATAGATCTTCCGCAAATATTTTGAATTATCAATTTACAAAAAATCCTAACCTCAAAAATTTTCAGGATCATCAAAATTTTAATGAGAGCTCAATGGTGCCAAGCAATTTTTTGCGATATTATTAGCATGTTTCATGTGGTTTCTGAATATGAGAATGAATTTTGAAAAATATGCATACAGAATGTCTTTTTTTGAAAAAAGCTTCGAAGGTTTTTTTTTCAAAGCCGGCCCTGAAAATTTTGAACTGTTTGATAGGGCGATGTGTCAGCTATTAACAGAAGAAATAACTCACAAAATTTCAATCGAATCCATCGAGTCGTTCTAAAGATACAGCTTGTCAAAAAATTCTACGAAATACATGGATCGCCCTGTAGCTTCGAAACGAACAACTTTATAGAAATTTCAAAACCAGATCCTGGTTCGTCTGGAAAAACTGGACCTACCCTTAAGCTATGTTCATTTGGTGGTGAATCACCCTGTATTTCAGGTCAACTTTGAGAATGAGAAATGCTACAGAATGCCACAGATAAATTTCACGCCGCTTAACCTTTTGCCAGGAATGAAATGAACATTTTGAACACCTTTTTATGATAAATAAAAAAGTTGACTATTAATGTTCGTTGTAAGTTTTTTCCACCCGCGTTGTAGTTTTGTTTCCTTTATTTTTAGGAATATAAAAAAATTGAAAACTGCGCTGTATTCCTCTCGATAAGCCCTTTTTAAGAATGTACCACTTGCACTATGGTTATGTACAATAGAGGTTAAATATGATTTCTTTGAAAAAAATATAAATATCAACATACATTGTAGTTCGTTTTGGAGAGAAATTCAAAATCGTCCTTCCATTTTTCGAAATCTGCTGCTTCGCATTCGACTGTTAATTTGATATATAATTTCAGTATCTTTTCCTTTTGTTTCCTTGATGGTGTAAGGAAAACCTTTTGTAATGAACTGAGTATGGGGAAGAAATTAGTCTATCTACTATCTCTGATGATGACAACACTGTTTGGCGCGCAAATTTGCGATGAATGAAATTGCATGGTGCCGGCGCGCGCAGCCTGGCGCACAGCGCGTCCTCAATGAGGACTTGGTAAGGCGGAGGACTTGGTATAGCGAGCACTCGGTAAGGCGGGAGAACTCAGGCGGATGCTTAAGGAAAAAATATCTGCAATCCGGACTACTGAATTAAGGGAAATCCGGATTACAACGTATATAATGGGAAGCTGAACTCAATCCGGACTATGGGAACATCCGGATTACCACAGGTACGGACTATCGCGACACCACTCAATAATTATTGGGTCACGTTTGGTCGTCTGATTGTCAATTGCTGTTTGTGGAGTCGGTACGCGACGAATAGGTCCAGTTTCGTGCACTTTCAAGTGAAGCAATGCCGTTTGGTACAAACACTCTTCAGACCATTCTAAGAGATTTGACCCGTCGGGGCACGAAAAATACCCTCCCTTAGAGGGTACTCTAGGGGGGTCCAAAGTTGGGCCCCAAAATGTTCAACAAATGATCTTATTCGGTCTTATACACTGATCCAATTTTTGAGCATAAAATGGGCGCTTTCCATTTAAAACATTTGTGTCGGTTTGTGTCAGCTTGTGTTAGCTTGTGTCGATGAAACAAAGGAACACAGGTCAAATGGAACGCGTTTGTGTCGACACAAGTCGACTTGTGTCGCTAAATGGAAAACGCCCAATGTGATCATGTCGAGTCTTTTGAAGTTGACGATGGTTTTTGAATGAAAAAACCGAAATGGGGGGCGAGGGGGGGGGGATTTTTGGAAATTCGATGCACTCTTTTTCTGTGTGATTTTGAGGTACCAGTTACAATTCCATCGACGAAGCAACGGTTTGAATTGTTGAGTAAAATATAATGAGTAAAACTGGCTCGTCGGGCCAGTCAAAATTTTCATCAAGAGGAGATGTAGAGGTCTACTTTTTCACTGATATTTCAATCGATAGGCCCCAAAATATTCAATAAATAACCTAATTTGACGGGAAATTTTTCGTGTCCCGACGGATCAAATCTTTTGGAATGGTCTGGAGAGTATTTGTATTAAACGGCATTGCTTCACTCAAAAGTGCACGAAATTATAGCGTACCGACTTCACTATTTTATTAGATTCCTATACAAGGGTCGTTGATAATTACGACGCCACAAACATATTGTGGGTTGATTATAATAAAAAATTAACAAATGATTAGATATTAGACTACATACTTATTATACATCAAGGGTGGTAATAATCTGCCATTTTTATTATTTAATAATATCATTATGCCAAATCTACGATGCATTCAATGATAACTTGGATGTTTTTCAGTGTACTGCTGGTTTTGTACATTGTTTGAAAAAAAATCTTTGAGATTATTGATCAATTGATTCGCACGCTATAACTATCTAAAACTATATACCGCTACTGTGGGCATAGTGAGCTCATTTAGTGCCTTGAGTATAATATTGACTATGCAGCTGGCGCTGAGATTATTAAGTAATTAATTGGCACGCTACAACTATCTAAAACTATACCGGGTGATCATTTGATAACTATCCACCTGCCGATGCCTCCCGATTCCTAGTGAATATTTTTTCGAGCAAAAACAGGTCGATTTTTATATCGAGGGGGACATCCAAGACAGACATTGACAAATTTCTATATTCACCCCCCTCGCTCCCACTCACCCCAACTTTGAAATTTCAAATGACACTACCTACCTTGCGATACAATTGAAGGAAATTGAATTTTCTTTCTGAAAAAAATATTTCCAGAATTTTCAACCCCACCCCTTTTTCCCTAAAAATGCCCTGACTGTCCCATTTCATATTCTGGACCCCTCATTTTTTCCTCAATTTAGTCGGCGTCAACCTAGATAGCATCGAAAAAGAAAATTTTCGGTGGAAAAAGTGCTACTCAAATTCACCCCTTTGCTCTCCCCCACTTCAACTCCCAAATTTAACAAAACACCACCTACTTTGTGATACATCAAATCAAAGGGAATTGATTTCTCTTTCCGAAAAGAACTTTTTTGAAATTTTTCACCTCTCCTCCAATAAATTGGTCATTTGGAGTATTCTAGGGGGGAGATGGGGCGGTTTAAAAATTGTGAAAAAATCATTTTCAGGAAGAGAAATCAATTTCCTTCAATTTGATTTGATGTATTACAAAGTGGGTATTGACATTTTAAATTTTTGAGGTCAGGTGGGGGGAGTGTAGGGGTAAATTTGGGTGGCACTTTTTTTTTATAGAAAATTTTCTCTTTCGATGCTGTGTAAGATGACGTTTATTGTATTGAGGGGAAATGGAGGTCAAGAATATTAACTTGGACACTCATAGCATTTTAGGAAGAACAGGGGGTGGGCTCGAAAAATTTCAAAATACTTTTTTAGAAGGAAAATTTTATTCTCTTCAATTTGATGTATCGCATGGTAGGTGGTGTCATTTGAAATTTCAAAGTTGGGGTGAGTGGGGGCGAGAGGGCTTAAGATATAAATTCTCCAATGTATGTTTTGGATGTCCCCGTCGATATAAAAATCGACCTGTTTTTGCTCAAAGACATTTGCACTAGGAATCGGGAGATATTGCAGGTGGATAGTTTTCAAATGATCACCCGGTATACCACTACTGTGGCTTAATGAGCTTATTCATAGTGCCGCCTTGAGTATAATATTAACTGTGCACCTGGCGCTGAGATTATTATTAATTGAAGTATTCGAACGCTACAACTATCTAAAATTGTATACCTCTACTGTGGGCATAATGAGCTCATTTAGTGCCTTGAGTGATGCTACTTCTACCTGGCGCTAGAATTATTATTTGATTAATTCGCACGCTACAATTATCTAAAACTATACACCGCTACTGTGGGCCTAGTGAGCTCATTTAGTGCCTTGAGTATAATATTAACTATGCAGCTGGCGCTGAGATTATTTAATAAATTATTGGCACGCTACAACTATCTAAAACTATATACCGCTACTGTGGCATAATGAGCTCATTTAGTGTCTTGAGTATAATATTAACTATGCACCTGGCGCTGAGATTATCAATTAATTAATTGGCACGCTACAAACTATCTAAAATTATATACCGCAACTGTGGGCATAATAAGCTCATTTAGTGCCTTTAGTATAATATTAACATATTAACTATGCAGCTGGCGCTGAGATTATTTAATAATTAATTGGCACGCTACAACTATCTAAAACTATATACCGCTACTGTGGCATAATCAGCTCATTGAGTGCCTTGAGTATAATCTTAACTGTGCACCTGGCGCTGAGATTATTATTAATTGAATTATTCGAACGCTACAACTAAACTGCTCGTCATAAGTTAAGCATAGACCAAAATTTGCCCCAATTTCAAGCAAGGATTTCTTCGGGGAAAGATATCCGATTTGAAAAAAATTGATGGTGTCTGGTAGAGCTTTTCTTCAGCTACAAGACGCTATGTGACTTACGTCACCATCGGCTTTGTCCACGATATACAGGATGCCCAGGAAAAGAGTGTCAAATGTGTTGATGTTTGAAGTCGTAGAACTTTTTTAGAAAAAATTTCGGATTTTTTTTCTCTTCAGTTTAAGAAAGCGGATATCAATATATCGCGAAACGGTTTTTGATTTTTGATCATATTCTGTTTCTTCAAAGAGTTCTTGATTTTTTTGTGGAATTTGGATTTTTTGATACAGAACTTGCTAGAGCTGTTGGTTTTTCTTGAAAATTCAAAGAAACGTGTACAATTGCTGGATGAATTATACCATGAGAAAATTTGATCTCATGGGCCCCCAGAAGAGGTTATCCTCTGGACCTCTTCAGAGGAGATACCCAATGAAGCATGCTGCGACATCACATTGACACTTTTTGACTCCAGCATGAATAAAAATGCAAGACTTGTAACCATACGTTGCAGCAAAATTACCATGGTTACCAATTAGTCCCATCATGGGTGATTTTGTTACTGCCCAAGTTACTGGAAATTTCCAGAAGTGGTATCTCCTAGACGAGTAGAGATAGAGCCATAATTATTTCTTTGATTGCAATCGGACACATTATTGGCCATTCGAGCATGATGTGCAAATTTTTCACATCAATACTTTTTCAGTAGTGGGGGTAATTTTGACGTTTGTCATGTAGGATCTTTTTTGTTGAACTTTTCATCATTGAAATGTCAACATGAATGTATACTGTCATTTTCAGCCGATAAATTTCAAGTTTGCGTTCGGTGTTTTTCTTCCTCAAACTCCAAGTTTCCTGAGAAAATCTTTGTTGGTATTTTGTCCCCACTACTGATGTGGAAGTGGTAGATTACATTCCTGGTGACATTTCAATGATGACAAGCACAAAAAAAAGTTCAGACATGACAAACGTCAAACTTACCCCCCACCACTGAAAAAGTAGAAAGTGAAAAATTTGCACATCGTTCTCGAATGAACAATAATGTGTCCGATTGGAATCAAAAAAGAATTATGGCTCTATCTCTATTCGTCTAGGAGATATCACTTCTGGAAATTTCCAGTGACTTGGGCTGTAACAAAATCACCCATGATGGGACTAATTGGTAACCATGGTGATTTTGATGCAACTTATGGTTACAAGTCTTGCATTTTTTTCCATGCTGGAGTCAATAAGTGTCAATGTGATGTCGCAGCATGCTTTATCGGGTATTTCCCCTAAAGAGGTCCAGAAGATGACCTCTTCTAGGGGCCCACGAGGTTAAATTTTCTCATGGTATAATTCATCCAGCAATTGTGTACGATTCTGTGAATTTTCAAGAAAAATCAACAGCTCTAGCAAATTCTGTATCAAAAAATCCAAATTCCACAAAAAAATCAAGAACTCTTTGAAGAAACAAAATACGATCAAAAGTCAAAAACCGTTTCGAGATTTTGATACCCGCTTTCTGAAACTGAAAAGAAAAAAAATCCGAAGTTTTTGCTAAAAAAGTTCCACGACTTCAAAAATTAACACTTTTGACACTCCTTCCTATGGCATCCTGTGTATCATGGACAAAGTCAATAGTACCGTAAGTCGACATAACGTCTTGCAGCTGAAGGAAAGCTCTACCAGGCACCATAAACTTTTTTCAAATCGGAATTTTTTTCTCTAAAATATCCTTGCTTGAGATTGGAGCAAATTTTGCTCTATGCTCAACTTTTGACGAGCAGTTTATCTAAAACTGTATACCTCCACTGTGGGCATAATGAGCTCATTTAGTGCCTTGAGTATAATATTAACTATGCAGCTGGCGCTGAGATTATTTAATAAATTATTGGCACGCTACAACTATCTAAAACTATATACCGCTACTGTGGCATAATGAGCTCATTTAGTGTCTTGAGTATAATATTAGCTATGCACCTGGCGCTGAGATTATTAATATTTAATTAATTGGCACGCTACAAACTATCTAAAACTATATACCGCAACTGTGGGCATAATAAGCTCATTTAGTGCCTTTAGTATAATATTAACTATGCAGCTGGCGCTGAGATTATTTAATAATTAATTGGCACGCTACAACTATCTAAAACTATATACCGCTACTGTGGCATAATCAGCTCATTTAGTGCCTTGAGTATAATCTTAACTGTGCACCTGGCGCTTAAATTATTATTAATTAAATGATTCGAACGCTACAACTATCTAAAACTGTATACCTCTACTGTGGGCACAATGAGCTCATTTACTGCCTTGAGTATAATATTAACTATGCAGCTGGCGCTGAGATTATTCAATAATTAATTGGCACGCTACAACTATCTAAAACTATATACCGCTACTGTGGCATAATGAGCTCATTTAGTGCCTTGAGTATAATATTAACAATGCACCTGGCGCTGAGATTATTATTATTTAATTAATTGGCACGCTACAAACTATCTAAAACTATATACCGCAACTGTGGGCATAATAAGCTCATTTAGTGCCTTGAGTATAATATTAACTATGCAGCTGGCGCTGAGATTATTCAATAATTAATTGGCACGCTACAACTATCTAAAACTATATACCGCTACTGTGGCATAATCAGCTCATTTAGTGCCTTGAGTATAATCTTAACTGTGCACCTGGCGCTGAGATTATTA
This sequence comes from Anaspis maculata, assembly GCA_949128115.1. Classification (NCBI taxonomy): domain Eukaryota; kingdom Metazoa; phylum Arthropoda; class Insecta; order Coleoptera; family Scraptiidae; genus Anaspis; species Anaspis maculata. Next base: position 23,793,986 of record OX421968.1, read on the forward strand.
TCAATTAATGATTCGAACGCTACAACTATCTAAAACTGTATACCTCTACTGTGGGCATAATGAGCTCATTTAGTGCCTTGAGTATAATATTGACTATGCAGCTGGCGCTGAGATTATTATTTAATTCATTGGCACGCTACAAACTATCTAAAACTATATACCGCAACTGTGGGCATAATAAGCTCATTTAGTGCTTTGAGTATAATATTAACCATGCACCTGGCGCCTCTTTCTTTTTTGGCGATCATTCAATTTTCGAGATTATCTAGGTTATCCAGTGTTCAAGATCATATTTGCCTTATGATTGAGGGCGCGCTTTCGGGCCTCCATGACCAAGTGTTGAAGAATTAACAAACGTATAGTCCTACATGTAAAACAAAACGAAATTGTTGATAAATATTGAAAATAAGATTATTTTGATCTAGAGCTTGACAATTCTGAATATACAGGGTCATTTAAAAAAGATGTCCACCCCTTTTTTCTAGAGATTGATTAATGATAGCGAGTTGCGGCAAAAACTGTTGTATTCAGCTGCTTTTTCTGTTCAAGTTTAATATGTAAACAAAACTACTTTTTTTCCACTGCACAATATTGGGTGATACGTCATTGAAAAGGTCTTAAAAAGTTTCAATGGACAAGTGCAAAAAGCTTCCGAAAATTTCCAGCGGTTTTCATTTTATGATAGAAAACAAAAACCTGGAAAAACACGTTTTTATGTATAAAATGAGAATCGATAGAATTTTTTCAAACTGTAAAAACGTGTTTTTCCAAGTTTTTGTTTTTTATCATAAAATGAAAACCGCTGGAAATTTTCGGAAACTTTTTGCACTTGTCCATTGAAACTTTTCAAGACCTTTTTAATGACGTATCACTTTATATTGTGCAGTAAAAAAAAATTCTCAAATTTTAAGGTGCCCTCGTACTCAGAGTTTTGTTGAAGTAGTTTAGTTGACATATTAAACGTGAACAGAAAAAGCAGCTGAGCACAGCAGTTTTTGCCGCAACTCGCTGTCGTTAACCAATATCTAGAAAAATGGGGGTGGACATCTTTTTTTATGAATGACCCTGTATATCTAATGAAACGGAGGTTTGAGAAAACAGAGTTTGTAAATGGTTTATTTAGTATATTGAAATATCTATACAGGGTATTCCGTGGTAAGATCGACATAGAGTAAAGGCAGGTAGCGTTTTTTAAGGCGAATCAGGATCTAGCTTCGAAATTTTTCTAACGCTTTTCGTTTGAAAGTTACAGGGTGATTCATGTATTTTGTCGATTTTTCGATCGGCTATATGTTTGGGACGAATTGATAGAATAGAACAAAATTTGGCAGATACGTTCTACCGCCGACACTTGATACATTGCACTATAGATCAATTCAAGAATTCCAGGGCCGGACTTTATTTTTCTTCCAAGTTTCTGTCAAAAATTTCACCCTGTATGCATGTTTTTCAAAAATTCAGTTTCCTATTCGGAAACTCCATAAAAAATGGCTACAACTCTGGCTGATGAAGGGAATCCGATCCAAGGAAAAAATAATGACTTCAAATATTTCGCCTAATAAAATTTTTATTTATCATAACTTTCGAACGGAGTGATAGAATCTCATGAAATTTTACAGGTACATCCTAGTGCTAACCGCGTCATCGATCAATTTGTTATACAGGGTGTTTCAGTTTTAATCGAGCAAACTTTGGGATAAAATTCTCCTCGTCCTCCTGATTCAGAAAAATATAACATACATGCCTTTCACTCGTTTCCTAAGAAAGATACAGGGTGTCAAAGTTGATTTTTTTCGGTTTTCAAAATTTTGTAACTTGAGAACCGTTCAACCATAGTAGCTGAAATTTAGCATAGGCTGGTTTGTCGGAACCATCTACCCACCTGCCAAATTTTGAAAGAATCCAATCAGTGGCGTAGGAGTTATGTGGGGTCATTATTTTTCAAGGTTCTACAGATGCTTCCAAAATAATGACCTGCCATAGCTTCTACGCCACTAGTTGGATTCGTTCAAAATTTGGCAGATGGGTAGATGATTCCAACAAACCAGTCTATGCTGAATTTAAGCTGATTTGGTTGGATAGCTCTCGAGTTATAAATTTTTAAATATCGAAAGAAGTCAATTTTGACACCCTGTATCTTTCTTAGGAAGCGAGTGAGAGGCACATATGTTATATTTTTCTGAATCAAAAGGATGAGGAGAATTTCATCCTAAAGTTTGATCGGTTAAAACTGAAACACCCTGTATGCCAAGACTGCAGAGTCGGACTTGAATTTTTGCCTCCCAAGTTTTCATCACATATGCATTTTTTCCAAATAGTCCGAATTATTATGTAATTTTTATTCTCTAAAATATGTCATTCAACATGTTTCTTAATTCTCGCTCACCTCGCTGAATGATTTGATTCGCATTTATTTTTATTTGATATTATATCATCGATGTCGATTTACAAGTTACAATAAAAAAAAAATGACTCAAAAATTGAGACCAATCAGACCATTTTATCTCAAAAATGCCTGAAGCCATTTTTGTCTTGCTATCGTTAATTGCGCTAAACAATTTTATTCGCCTGAATCACAGGATTTTTTATGTAGTTTGTTAATATGGAGCAGCATTCTGGAAAAAATGGATACAGGGTGACTTCTGTGATCAAAACTTGGGAGGCAAAAATTCAAGTCCAACCCTACAGTCTTTGCAGTTGACAAATAGATCGATGACGCGGTGTATCAAGAGTGAGAACACTAGAATATACCTGTCAAATTCCACTAGATTTTATTACTCCGTTCGAAAGTTATGACGAATAAAAATTTTATTATGCGAAATATTTAGTCTTTTTATTCATTGGCACAGTTCAATTGCGCCAAAAAATTTCATCAGCCGGAGTCAGTCTTTCTCATGTAGTTTCCGAATGTAAAACTAAATTTAGAAAAATATGCACACAGGGTGAAATTTTTAGGAGAAACTTGTAAAAACAAGAGTCCGACCCTGGAATTTCCGAATTGATCGATAGTGCAATGTATCAAGTGTTCCAATCGTCCCAAAGATATGACCAATCAAAAAATTCAAAAATAGACAAAATACATGAATCACCTTGTAACTTTGAAACAAAGACCATTAGAAGAATTTCGAAGCTAGATCCTGATACACTTACGTTACCTGTTCCCACTCCATGTCGGTCTTAACATGAAACAGCCTGTATATTGAATATAAAATACAATCATGGTATTGTATACGTATAAGAATGAGTATAAAAAAAATCAACTGTAAAATGGTGTATATACATATAAATAAAACCAAACTTCAAAATCGGGCTGTCCAGCCCCATCTGAAAACTCGCCCCTCATTGATCTCCATCGCTTCCGCGACCCAGGCTGTCCCAGAAAGGAGTACACAAAAAGATATCACATATTCCTGACAACAAAATAGGTCGATTTAACCAAACTTACCTCTATACCAAAATGCTTCCCAGTGGCGACTCGTGCCCGGAGAAGGAAGTACGGCCGGAATGAAGAATTGTTGTTGGAAAAGACGAGGGTGGCTTGGGAGGGCGCAGCCTCTCAAGTAGCGCCGCAGCGCAGGTGAAATTTTTTTTACATATATTTTTTTTATTCTTTCCCATGGTCGTCTGTTAAGTAGTAGTGCAATCACTATCAATCATTCTTTCTTCGCAACAAATCTGGCATTGGGGGATGAGGTGTCGCGATATTTTTGGCGAAAACTTTGTCATCGTAACTAAGCGACCTAAAGCGATGCTCCAGAAAGGAAAATCTGTAAATTCATCAAATCAAAATCAGAATCGTTAGCTCTCACGACTTCCCTTGCTCAAGCTCACACGTTCACCTTGGCTTTCCCTCAGCGGGCTTTCCATTTCCTATTCGTACCATAGACAAGCCTAAATAGATAGGCCACTCTCCATACAGCAGGCGTGGATGAATTAGAGCGCCATCTACCGAAATGGGACAGTATCATTCGCATTGTATTGTGATATCTTGGAAGAAATCTGTGAAAAATTGTGGCGGGGAAATATGAAATCCCTGTATTTTTGTTCTTTTTACTTTTTTTAAGCCCAAGTGCAAAAATCATGCATGAAAGGTATTTCACAGTATTTTTCTCGAATAATATTGTAAAATCATTTGAGAAAATTTACTGTTGTCTACCCTTCACACATAATTTTTACAAGTAAGCTTTTCACAAGAACTTTTTAGTTTGTAATTTACTCAGAAAATACCATATGATCAAAAACTTTCTTACTCAACGCAGGCTGTGGCCTGGCCAAAATCAGCCTCGTTTGCCTGTCAATGACCAAGACCACAGCCTATCTTGAGTACGGAAGTTTTTGATCATACGGTACTCATATTGTTACTGATCGACTCGAAGGTATGGCAAACAGAAAATTATACAGAAATAAACAATATTTCGAGACGTCACTTCTGAAAAAATCTTCATTATTCATCTTCTCTTCCAATTTGTTTTAGAAAATCTCAAATAGTTGGCTTGTTGTTGGCCGCAATGTTCACTGTTTTATTCTGTTCGACAACCTCGGCGAAATTAGGTATAAGCACACGAGCACCTCATCAAGATGGTGTTTCAACGCGAAATTCTATTGTAGAGTCATCTGAGGGAGAGAAGTACCTAGATCAATCCAACAAAATACGATGTAGAAGCAGGTAAAGCAACTTACCGTGTTTGAGGTTAAATTAAAAGAAATGCATCAAAATGAAATCAAACTTAATAAATAAATAAATAAATAAATAAATAAATAAATCATTTATTTTTCATCACAGATACATGTAGAAAAACGCCCGACAGGCTCTGGAGCCCAATTACTAGACGAAAAACGTAATTGTATAATATAATATAAAACAGGTACAAATAGATTATCACACAAACAACAGCTCACAAAAATAAATCCATGATATTCTTCCTGTTGCAACAAAAAATATCAACTTTTGCTTCCACTTCGCCATAGCGGGAATACATTTTGTGCAAAGGAGCCATAAGTAACGCATTGGTGCGAGCAGTTGGCAGGTTGAATACATTGTTGTGTCTTGAAGAGAGGCGTGGTACTTTAAATTCAATTGCGTTAGTCAGAGAGGAGCAGTCCATATAGCCACTGATCAGACCGAAAAGAAATGCAACGCAATTGGCATCTCTTCGTTTTTTCAGTGACCTCGTGTTAAAACGCTGAAGCAGCAAATCGTGAGGGGAACCCTGCGGGGGATAGAAACCGTCAACGAAACGCGAGGCCGCCTTCAGGAAGCGTCTCTGAACGCCCTCCAGATCGGATATATAAACCATGTAGATGGGATCCCAGATGAGGGAAGCATATTCCAACCTGGAGCGGACAAAGGTGTTGAACAGAAGGCGAAGCGTGTCGACACTCCTAAAGCCGGCCCCATTGCGCAAAATGAAGCCGAGACCCCGGAAAGCAGAGGCAGTAACTATCTCAACGTGTTTGGAGAAAGTGATCTTGGAATCGAAGGTTACCCCCAAATCCTTGATGTACTCCGGCCTCTGTACGACCGCATCGCCCAAACTGTAGTCGTATATCAGCGTATCCTTCTTCCGTGTAAAAGACATGACATTACACTTTGACGCATTCAAGCGAACACCATTCTCCACACACCAGTCGCGAACAGCCGTCAAGTCCCTTTGCAGAGCAACACAGTCCTCAATTGAATTTACCTCGCGATAAATCTTAAGGTCGTCCGCATATAAGAGCGATTTTGCCGTCAACCTGGCAAGAATGTCATTAATAAAAATATTGAAAAACGTGGGACCGGTTACTGTGCCCTGGGCAACACCCGACGACTGGCGGTAATTGAATGATCTGTAACCATTGTGTTGGACATATAACAGTCTGTTTTCAAGGTACGATTCGACAAGCCCGACCAACGAATTAGAGAAACCGAAGTCTTGAAGTCTACGGCACAGTATCTTATGGTTGATGGTATCGAAGGCACTAGTGAATCCAAGCAATTCGTGACGAGGACTGGAGTCCGAAACAATCACTGGAAACTTGGATGTTGAAATTTTCAGACGAAAAACACAGAACAGACGCCAAACAGAAATAAGTGAAAATTTTTCAACGGTTTTTCTCCTGTCAGTTGAAGGTGTCAGGTGTTGTACTGTCAATAGTGTCAATTTTGATGTCTGGTGTATGTCAAATTGGATGCTGCTGTCGCCATCTATACCTGTGGGACAGAACCGCAATATAACTGTAAACAATCATATCCCAGTTTCCTACCCCTGATTCGTACTCGTTACTCGTTCTTTCAGCAACACCATCTCACCAACACCACACACATTCAAACTTCTTTTTCCATCTACTTCACCTTTTGCTTTTTAGTTTTTATTTCGCGGCGCGAGCAAATCACTGGAATCGGGGTACCTACAACAATGCAACTGGAATTACTGAAAACTGAAATGGTAAAAACTTGAAACAAAAGAATAGCTTTCTCGGATTTTTTGTCGGCACGAGTCGGGATACCTTCGGCTACTAACTGCCTGATCGGAGCGAGCGCGAACGAGACAACAGAACTGTCAACCATATGAGTAGGTACCTACCAATCCAATTTTATATATTTATTTACCAAAATAAATAACTGCCAATAAATTGTATACATATTGTAAAATACGTAATACCAAAACCAGCTAATAATGTAATACTTTATCATTGCCTGAAGCGCAGTATGAAGCATTGATAAGAGGGGCGGCGGAAGTGTATAATTATTGGGGAGTGGAAGTGGGATGAAAGAGAAATGCGAGCGAAGCGACAGCGCCTAAGGCGCGCGCCGCAGGCGAAAATCCTTCCGGAAAAAAAGGCGTGATCATCTTTTTTGAGTAAGTGCTGTGATAACTTCAGTTGAACCATTAGGGAAGCGTAAAGTATTTAGCGAGACAGGGCCAAGCAATTCGGGAGCACGTAGAGCGACACGGAAATTCTCACTTTCACGTACATGACGCCTCCAGGCGGGGACATATGTATGTCACATTGAAAATTGCACATGTAGACAACTGGCTGCCAACAAGTCGTCAACGTGCCATTCGTACCAACACAACACATTTTTTTCCACAGCTTGCTCTAATGCAGAAAGCCGTGAAATTGATTATCGAGCAGTTTATATACCTATATGCCGTCATTGCCATCCACATTTTAAATTCAGTAGAATGACTTTGTAGCAAGAATAAAGTGACAAGTTGGGAGGCTACGGCTGATGGCACCTGCAAAGTTTTGGAGTGCAACTATCAGCGGCCATCAGCCGTATCCTCCCAGCGCTCCAGCTTGTCACTTTATTTTTGATCCGAAAAGTCATTCTACTGAAAATAGAAAGTGTATGGTATATAGGTCGTAGGTACCTATTAGGCGTAAAACGATTATGAAATTTTTTGAATGTCAGATTTCAGGGGGGTCCGGACCACCTGGACTCCCTCTTGGTTACGGCACTGGCACTAGGAACTAATGAATCACCAGAATTTTTTATTGTTTTACTATTGTATTTTATTTCAGAATCTGCGTCTGTGCTTCGCAGTTACAGGAGTTCGAAGTGCATATGAAAGTAACTCCTGATTCCATCATAAACACCCGGAAAATTGCAGATTTCTTTGTTATCTTCACGGTTCACTTTTAAATTTTCATCACCACAATTTTCTTGAGTTTTTGGGGCCAAATAAAATTTTTGATGATTTTAAACCGCTAGCGCTGGGAAGGTGGGGGCAATTTAGACCTTAACCCACACCTCGCTTATCCGGAAAATCGCCCTCTTCGACTCCCCCTGCTTCTCGCATTAGTTATTTATAACTTTATAAGATATTGGTAAATATTATTTAGCTATTAATCAGAATTCTACTGTGAAACACACATTGAGAAAAGCGAAAGTCAGCAAATAAGTGGTACAAGGGTAGGTGTAGTGACTGATCCACCCAAAAGAAACTGCGGTTTTATAAATTAGTTACTTAGGTACCTACCTATAGGTACCGCGATTACATTGGGGGCAGCTTTCTACGCATACGATACGAACATGTGGAAAAATTGTCCATTCCTCGGTCCATTCAAGGGATAAAATACAATTATATATAGGACTTTTTCATTACTTCAAGTTGTTTCTCTACTTTTGTTTACTCACCATGCAATCAAGAAGGTAGGAAGGTAGCTACCTACTTGCTTTTTTTCTTGCTGGTTTTCCGTTACTGGTTACATTTGCCTGGCACTGAAGCCGCGTCCAGACTTGGTAACATGTTAGGTAACATTGTTTCAAAACAATGTTTCTTAACAATGTTATGTTTGTTTCATCGTCCACACTTGAAGGCTCGCTTGAAGGATAACATGCAACAATTTTGGCGCGCCAGTTTCATTCACAATGCTACCGTATGATCAAAAACTTTTCTACTTTGCGGTAGGCTCTGGCCTAGCCGAAATCAGCCTCCTTTGCCTGCCAATGACCAGGCCACAGGCTACCGCAAGTAGAAAAGTTCTTGATCATACGGCATTTCACACTATTTCAGCCCAAGGTCGCTCTTTGTTTGTCGATTCTTATAATTTATTAAAATTAGCATCAACTTCATAAATTGTTTTCAGCTGAAAACTTTTCCGGCTTTACCTTCATTGTGGGTGTCCCACAAAAGACGCTTAGACCTGAAGAGGTCGATAAGGTGAATTGTGGCTTCTTTTGTCCATTCCATCGTTGGTTAGTTGTATTAATTGTGTGGTAACTGGTAATTATTGTAATTTACGGCAAGAGAACCTTTACGTGTCAGAACCGCGAAGAGAATGTTGACTGCCGCTGGCGGGAAACACCAAGTCTAGACGGCCGTGCAACATGTTGCAAAACAATGTTTTCTAACATCCTTTGATCGTACCGCCACCCGACGGATAACACGTAACATGTTGAAAAATCAAATGTTTTGCTAGAAATACATAAAACTATGTTTAAAGTGGTGAAAAGTTAATTTTTAATAAAAAATACATATCCAAAATGCGACGTAATATGCACGTCAAAAAGTGATATCTGCGAGATGTGGAATAGCGATGTAGATAGTATGTCACATTTGGACATCTTTGGGATGTCTCATTCATGTTCTAATTATCCGGACACAAGAGGTAACAGAGATGTCCACTTAACATCGCATAGACTTTTTTTGTCAACATCGCAGTTGTGACTTGAACATCTCAATGATGTCACAGAGATGTTTTCTTGCTGAGTGGGTAAACTGCGCAATCGGTGTAAGAGAACGGCTATTTGCGAAAACTGCTGCATCCACTGCGTAAACGAACGCACCCTGTGTGAAAGGCACTGGAGTACGTTCCAAAACCCTACCTGAGCACCACAGTTAGTTGAGGTGTGACGTAAAATTGTGTCACTACTTTTGCTCGAAGTTTTTGAACGGAGTCGGGTAGTGTCGTGCTGTCATCACAGTGAATTTGGCGCCATCTCGTCATAGTATATTTGAATTAGTTTTGCTTGAAGGAAGTAGTTCTCTTTTCAAGCCGGTGAAATAATTCGGAAATGGTCTTTGTCTGGACTGATCCGATAAAGATGAGAAAAACATTGGAAAAAAAATTGATTTCACCCGGTACGTAAATTGATTTCACCCGGTACGTAGGATACCAGCAGCCATGGAGAGGTTCATTTTCAACATGTTTACATAGGAGGCTATAAGGTCGCTGAATAATGAAGGACTGTTTTTCTCGAGGATTATTTCATAGAAATATATTCCTGTTTTGGAGATTTGTTTTTTAGTCTTCACCCTGTACACTAAATAGTATCCATAGACACAGGAATGTATATGTTAAACAAGTGGGGATGACATACCTATACATACATACAGCGAAAAACCGTAACATTGACAATCTGCTCCATTTCCCACTGTCTTCACTCTAAAAGTTCTGAAACTGTCAAATTTAAATGTTGCCGATATGAATTGTTGAGCACATGCGTTACCTTTTCATCCCAGTCGAGACTGGGATAAGAAGTTGTACTCGGAGCGTTGTTTAGAACGGCTTGTAGGCGGAGCTTAGGGTATGACGTTACTGTCTCTCCGACTTTATGAACGCCCAGAGTGAGCCCAGGTAGGGTTTTGGAACGTACCCCTGGTGTCACAAAGTTTTGACAATAGGGTGATTACAATCATGTCGGGGGCGCTTCTGCATGAGTTGAGGAATACTGTCATCAGTGTCAATGACGCGTCAAAAGTCTGTCACTCTCATCGTTGTAACCTAACCTAAATAATTAACCTCACGAACTCATGACCACGACTGTCTGTGACCACGGCCATCAAAAATGCCGCGAAATTGTTTTGGGCCCCAGTGCTGTTCTGTGTCGTCTACGGTGGGGATGAAAATTCGTTTTCCGCAAAATTGCCAAATTGTGACCAACCTAATCTTCGCAGTAAAACTAAATGTCGCAAAATCCCAACTCCAACCTGACGGTGAGAGTCGCGAACTAATTTCATGTAATCACCCTATTAGCACGTTTAGTTGACACACGAACTTTGAGATCATGTTGACGTTGCCCCGAATCAGCCGTTCGACACGTGCGTGTGACGTCAAGTGGAAATGGTCTATATCAAAATGAGACAAATCGGTTAACAGGTTGCGTAGATATAGCTAATTGGAAAACGGCCTACCTACTTGGTATTTCCACATCAGGGGCAGCCCTAACATCATTTTGGTATTTTCGCTGCTACGCTTCTCTTTTTTGTCTGATATTCGCAGATTTGGTGTCAATAGATAAATGATAGAGTAGACTTAAAAGGCGAAATTAAAAAATGGACGCCATTTCAAAATACGAAATGGGGGTCGCAGATGAATATAGTTCTTCTATTGCTGAAGTTTCTTTTCATTAAAAAATGTCAAAATAACACAATCAATGATGCGAGTGAATAGAATAAGCACCTTTTTCCGATCACAGGGGGTTGCGTTCGAGAACAGCACTATTTAGCGGTTGTTGCAGAAATGACCGTTAAAGATCTCTGCTGGTGCACTATCGGTTACGCAGTGAAGCATCCGAGAAGTAGCTCTAAAGGCCGCTCTATGAAATTACGCAACGCAGCCGCAGCCGCAACGCAATAAGGCGATTGGCTCGCAAGCCTTTCGCGTCGTTGCGATGGCTTTGCGAATACCTTGCGAGCCAATCAGAAACGTTGCGGCTGCGTTGCGGATTTTCATAGAACGGCCATAAGAGTGTCGCGTTGAAAATGACAAAATTCGCAGCACTCCCGAGCGCTGTGAAAATTACTTGTCACGCGCCCTAGTGGCCGCTCTTTATAGTTTGCCGTATATTTTGCCTACCTGGCATTTTCAAAATCTGCTCACTAACATAATCTGGTTTAGAGCAGTTGAACGGGTGTAAAGAAGAAGCATAGGGAGTTTGTAATCAGTTGGTCTATGGTTCAGTTTAGTTGTAGCACGCCATCTATTAGTTTATTCGACATATTCGGAAGTTCAAATCGTCAGATGAGTGTTTAGACCAGAACCTCACCGCCGTTGCCCAACTCTGAAAACTTTCCGGGCTAAGGAAGTTCTTATCGTGATGTATATTATTATTATTATCATCATTATTATTATTATTATTATTATTATTTGGTTACTTCACCTCACAGGTCGAGACCCATTTCTGAGGTGAGAGAAGAAAGAGGGGGAAACACAAAGTCAATCTAGTTCTCGACACCATAAATTTTCGAGAAAACGGCTCTGATGAATTTAGCATTACAGCTGAGAATATCGCATTCCTTCTCGATGCAAGAATAATTTCGGATCATCTGATGGACAGGTGAAGACGCCAGGACGTTCGTCCTCGCAAAAGGCAGGTGAAAGAGTTGAGAGGCGCGCGAAGAGGGCCTGGGCACACGAGGTCTTATTAATTCTGGGAAATTGAAGTCGAGAAAAACCGAAGGACGCTCCCGCAGATACTTGCGATAGCGCCCTGTATTCTGTATGTTTGAATCGAATTCTATTTGAATAGAAATTTCGTAAGTATTTTTTGAGCCCATAAAGAGTTACGTTACAACCTAGTTAAAACCATCCAAAGTTTTGAAACGTTTCCCAGTCTTACCAAACGTCCCCACGTCCCCACGTCAGCGAAGCGGAAACCAGCACCTGTCAATGTCACCTGTCATCGATGTGAACTTAAAAAAAGAATTGGAAAAAAAGAATGAAACTCAATGCAATTGCTCCTGGTGTAATTTACTTGAAGGCGTTGAGATTGATACACTATTAATTGCGAAAAGAGTGGCTCGTAAGTGGGGTGAGTAGCGACGGATGGAATTGCGTCACCTGAAAGAGGCTTGTTCCGTTCTCTTTCAAGACTCACTTCGACACCGTCCACGCCTCCGGAGCAAGTCGAGATCGGGCGTAGTGCTGAAAGAAACACCGAATGGTCCTCAGACCCTTCTGCCGGCGCACCGCAATGCTGCAGGGTACCAAAGTCTCCGAGACTTGCACCTGAACTGAGCGCGTATCGAACCTAACCTACTGTGAGCTCACTTTAAGTTTCGGGAACGACTTACCTCAGTTGTGTGCCGCGTATTGCCGCTGGATGTACCACTGCAACCTACCGTACGAATACACGAAGAGCCCTCGGCCTCCAGTGGCAAATGACAGAAGAGCCGGCCTCGACCTTTGCCGGAGAAGCGAAGCCGATGTCGAGTTGTCAGAGTTCTCGGTGCTGTTGTCCGTGCTGTCGCTGTACGGTGGGACCAGAACGGCCAAGGGGGGTGGGTCCGGGCTGGTGTCACACTGCAATCGCTGGTGTGTCCAATTGTGTTGGCCGTTGCCTCAAACTTTCGTATCGATATCCGTGATGCGTGGGATGCTCCTCGACGGATATCTTGCTGTGCCACGAATAGAGGGCTAGACTAAGGGCTGGACTTGGGTCCAACAAGGTGGTGTGCGGAAAAAGCCTAGTTGATAGTTACCCAATAAGATGGAGATGAAAAAGAAAGGAAACCTCGACATACCCAGATGTTGGCGGGCTTTCCGAGTGGGGCTTATTTTCAGACGGCGGCGACTGTCGGACGTGGGGGTTCTCGAGGAACAAATCCAAAACCTGGAAACTCCTCGTTTCCTCCTCTAAGCCCCCAGCGAAAGGTCCGTTATAAATTGATTCTGTCAGTCAAGCCAGGTAAAATGCCAAAGAATGGACTTTTCCATAAATTGTTCCTTATCACCTTTGATAAAAACGTTCCTCTCAGGGTAAAGCAAATTAATGGCCTGGTCCATTGACATACCTGTCAATGTTTGTTTACCTTCTGGAAGTATACGAGGGGGTATCGAAAGAGGCGAGATGACCGATTTTGGGATCACTCTTTTGATTCATGGGGTAAGTTGAGCTACCCCCAAAAGTGTAACGTAACATTCCCCCCCTTTCCTCCCAGAAGATCACTATGATCTTTCGTAAGCCGATCGCCTCGAAGAAAAGGAACGAAACCAAAATGTACCAAGGGGGGACTTGACCCGGTGTGCCGCCGATAAAGGGGAATAGAACTGAAGGACACACAGTCGACACACATGCCAACAGGTCAAGGACTGCGCGGAAAAGGGATTTAACCGTGAAGCGGTAAGGGCCGGCAGTATCGAACCCTAGTGAATTTTTCAAGGAGGAGCTCCACCACGCTCCCCAAACATAAAGTAAAGGACAAACACAAAAGAGCCAACGCGTCGAAATTGGAATGACGAGGAGCACCAGCCCCAGACCGAGCCATTCCAACACGAACCAGTAGGGATTGGTCGCTCAAAGTATCTTTGGCAGGGAGTTCCACCCTGCCGATGCAGATGCACCAGTGGTGTATTTTGCCCCCAACCACCCGGGGTAACAAAGATCAATCTTGACCGCTAGGCGAATCTGTGGAGTCCGCCTTCAAGTCTTTGGCATGATAGACGCCAAGCCTAACACCTCTATCGTTCGCAAGCTCCATGTCGTTCCCCGTATGTCCACGGGGAGAGTTTCTTGGCGACGACGTACGGTCCCTTGAACTTTGGGGCCAGCTTGGCAGAGAAATACTGACCCGCACTGGACTGGACGAAGTTTCTGTACCAAACTCGATCTCCCGGCTCGAATTGCTGCGACCGGCGACGCAAGTCGTAGTGCTTTTTTCCTTTTTCGAAGGATTCCCGAATTTTCTTATTCACTTTTGTGAAAATTTGGCGAAAAAGTTCGTCCCGCGGCATGACTGGTTCGCCCTCCTGGAGCAAACCGGCGTCCAACGCATGGTCCGACCCCCGCACGCACATACGGTGGCCAAAGTTGACGAAGTAGGGCGTAGAGCCGGTGGCCTCGCTCCGGGCTGTCCGCATGGCACATGCGGCTTTTTGCAGGTGTAATTCCCACGTTCGGTGGTTATCTCGCACATACGACGATAACATTACCTTGAGCGTTCTGTGGTGCCGCTCGACCATGTTAGCCTGGGGGTGGTGTACCGCCGTATGGGAAATGGTGACACCGTACTGTTGAGCCAGGTCCTTGAAGTCACGGCTCACAAACTGCTGCCCGTTATCGCAGACCATGACACGCGGTACCCCGAACAACAAGAAGACCTGATCCTCGAGGACGCGATTGATATTTTTGGCTACGGCCCTTCGGAGTGGGAAGAAGAGGCAAAATCGTGTGAAGTGGTCGAGTACCGAAAGGATGTACAGGTTACCGGAGGTCGATTTTGGCAACGGACCGACTATATCCACGTAGACCACCTCCCAAGGCCGACTCACGTCTCTTCTGCCACACATAAGACCCAACGGAGCTCTTTGTTCGGGCTTTTGGGCTAAGTACACTTGGCAGTTTTTCACGTACCGCGCGACATCTGTTCGCATCCTAGGCCAGTAGTACTGCTCCGCAACCCGAATCAAAGTACGAGACGCACCACCGTGTCCCGCCGTCGGACTATCGTGGCCTGCCGCGAGTATCTCCACACGTCGTTCGCGAGGTACCACCACCCTCCAAGCTCTTGTCGCGCCCGTAGTTGTTGACGAGTCTCGGCAACTCTTGAGAAGGTTGCTTCCCTCAAGTCGCCAAAGGGGGTAACTGAGCGGGTCTTCCCGGACTCTCTCGCACATACGAAGGTACCAAGGATCTTCAACCTCCGTAAATCCCTCGATGACATCGATCTCAACCGTATCCTCCCTCGGGACCGAGCGACTAAGAAGGTCCGGGACAATGTTATCCTTCCCAGCACGATGGATGACGTCGAAGCTGTATTGTTGGAGTCGCACCGACCAGCGCGCCAAACGACCGTTAGGATCCCTGAGGTTGTGGAGCCATTTCAGGGCAAAGTGGTCGGTCACCACCGTGAAATGACCGCCCTCCACGTAGGCGCGGAACTTCTCCACGGCCCACACTACCCCAAGGCACTCCTTTTCGGTCGCGCTGTACTTACGCTCCGCAGCTGACAGTGACCGGCTTACGTAGCTGACCACGTATTCTCCGTCTCCATCTCTCTGGGAAAGGACTGCCCCGAGACCATAGTCACTCGCATCCGTCTGGATTGAGAACGGCTGAGTGAAGTCGGGGCATCTGACGAGTGGGGCCGTTACGAGGCACTGCTTCAGTGAAGCTAGTGAAGCCTCACACTCTGGAGTCTAGCGAAATGGAACTCCCTTCCGCAGTAACGCGGTGATCGGGGCAACCAGCGTTGAGAAATGAGGCACAAAGCGCCTGTACCACCCCGCCATTCCAAGAATCCTCCGCACCTCTCGAACCCTTGTTGGGCTTGGCACATCCAGGATCGCCTGGACCTTGCTGGGGTCGACCCTGAGCCCCTGCCCGTCGACGATATAGCCGAGGTAACGGAGTTCTGGTCGGCAGAAGTGGCACTTATCGCGTCCCACCCTCAGACCGGCTTTCTCCAACCTTAGGAAGACCTCCCCCAGGACACGCAAGTGGGTCGGGAAATCAGACGTGGCCACGACGATGTCATCGAGATACACGAAGACGTGCTGTTCCAAATCCCCGCCCAGCACCTGGTCGATCAACCGTTGCCATGTAGCTGGGGCGTTGTGTAGCCCGAAAGGCATGACCCTGAACTGATATAAACCCCGGCCTGGGACGGTAAAAGCGGTGATTGGCCGTGACGCTTCCTCTACCGGCACTTGCCAGTAGGCACTTTTAATGTCCAAGGAGGACAGGTACCCTGCACTACCAAGACGGTCCAAGATGCTGTCGACTCTGGGGAGGGGGTACGCATCCTTTTCTGTCACCGCATTGACTTTTCGGTAGTCGACACAGAACCTATACTGGTCCTGGCCTTTCCTTACTAAGACAATGGGTGACGCCCACGCCGAGGATGACGGTTCGATCACTCTTTTGATTCATGGGGTAAGTTGAGCTACCCCCAAAAGTGTAACGTAACAGTTCACAAACTTTAAACACTCGTAACTCGTGAAATTTCACTTTCCCGACCTCCCACCAACATGGAAGGGAAAGTATTGTTATCGTGCAGAAAAAAGTTTTGAGATTTCGACAGATATATCCATTTCGAGGTCCCCCAAGATGATTAAGACGATTTCCAGAATGATGTCTGTGGTGATCCGTTGATCCGATCGACTTGAAATTTAGTATGCGGGCATAGTTTTATCTGAATTAGTTTTTGGCTGTCATCAGCCAAACAGAAGTGTCACTATCAACAAATGTCAGAATCTATATCTCACGGAACTTGACTTGCTGTATGTCATTTGAAAGCCCTTAAAAGTGTTGCTCTATCTGTCATCTGTCAAATGGAAAAAATGTCAGAGTTCAAAACTTTACCATTCGATTAATCAAAATCTATCCGATGGATTGGAACCAAATTTGGCAGAAAGCAACACAACAAAACAGTCAAAATAAGTCTGCAGTTGCACTTCTACATCATTTTCCAATAGGGCGCTGAAAATTTTTAGCGCATTTTCGTAAGAAAATAACGCTTATATGGCCGGTTTGTCTGTCTGTCTGTCCGTCCGTCTGTCCGTCTGTCTGTCCGTGTAGAAATTAGGGAGTTGTACTCCTCCTCGAGGAATAAAGCTAGAGCCTTAGAACTTTTTTTGATAGATAGCTGATCTCCCCAAGAGTGGCCAATGGGCATTATTTTTTTTATCCATGCATAGTTATCATTACTATTATCAAAAAACAGATATTTTTTCCAATGGATAGCTCAAGTCCTCGTGGGTGGCCAGTGGGCAGATTGGATTTCATGGTTGCGCCGCCATCTTGGCCGCCATATTGAAATTTCTTATTAGTGGAACGATTTTCATAAAACTTAGGAGTTACATTTGTCTTGTATGAACATTCTTATTTTCAAGCTAAATTCCATGATTCCGCCGCCATCTTGGCCGCCATATTGAAATTCCTTATTAGTTGAACGATTTCCATGAAACTTGGAAATTACCCTTGTCTTGTATGATCATGCTTATTTTCAAGCTGAATTTCATGATTTCGCCGCCATCTTGGCTGCCATATTGAAATTTCTTGCTAGTTGAACGATTTTCATGGAGCTTGAAACTTACCCTTGTCACGTATGATCATCCTTATTTCCAAGCTAAATTTCATGATTCCGCCGCCATATTGAAATCTGTTATCAGTGGAGGGATTGTCATGAAACTTGGAACTTACTCTTGTCTTGTATAAACATTCTTATTTTCAAGCTGAATTACATGATTTGGCTGCCATCTTGGCCGCCATATTGAAATTTCCCATTAGTGGAACGATTGTCATGAAACGTGATTTAAAATTTCTCTTGGCCGTTGCCACCCTAAAGGACCTTTCGCCCGTGATTTGACCAGGACGATTCGCTTTTGATGCAGGACTCTACTCAAAAATTTGCCCGGGGATCGACGTTTTTCGAAAATTCCAACTGATATCGAAAGTAGATTGGATTGGGCGTCGTGTAGACCCATTGTCAAAATCGAAACGGTTCCGGTTTTCCGACGGTAATTTTTTCAAAATAAATTTTGCATATTCCGTGGATTTCAAAATCCCCACGTACCAAAATTCCATGTACTGCAGTGCAAGCTTCGACATGCGGTGAGCCCCACGGAATATTCATTTTAGCTGCAGACATGCGGGTGATGAAAGTTGGAGAAAGGATTGAATAGAGTATTATACTAAAAAAATTTTTTGATCGAAATGGAAACTACATTGAAAAATAATTGACCCGTGTTTTTTTATTCAGTCAAAAACCGTATCGTTTGGGCGTAATAAATAAATAAATAACATCAACTAGTTCTGACGTCACAGCGAGTCACCGCCTATACTGCCTGTGTAAATGACGTCAGAAATAAGCAGAATATAAGAATTTCGTTTATTTATTGCGGCCAAACGATACGATTTTTGGCTAAATAAAAAATACGGGTCAGTTATTTCTCCATATAGTTTCTGTTTCCATCGAAAACAAAATATTTTTTTAAAAGTATAACACTCCATTGATTCTTGGAAGGAAAACTTTTGAAGTTGGACCCAAGATTTTCGAGATCTCTCTAGAAAATTTTTCCAACTTTTTATCCCGTGAACAGGTTTTCTCGTTTTTTTTAACAAAAGGTAACCGGTTCATGAATATTTTCCAACAATTATTTTTCCAATTTCTCTGGAAATCTCCGGTTGAGAATATAAAACCGGCCTAGGTTTTCAAGACCGGACTCTTGAAGTGAAGCCCCAATTGACCGATTTATTACAATAAGATGATTTGAAATAAGATATGAGGTTTTCCTGGAAAATTCATATTTTCCTGCAAATTATTTCCAATCCTCTCTCCAATTCCAACTTCCCACCCGAAAAAAAAATTCGAACAAATTTTTCCATAGGTTCCTGGATACTAGTCGGGAAAGTTTTGGGGTGGCACAACCGATTTTTTATATGTTCGCAGTTTATTTCAGCATCAAGAAAAATTCTTTACCGAGAAAATTGGGGAGGGGGGGCAGGCCCCCCATGGCTGAGATTGGGGGGCCATGGCCCCCTTTGCCCCTCACGGTTCTCCCGCCCCTGATTGATAATATGACAATGATATTATTTGAAAAATCCGAAGCCTGCGACCTGAGATCTGGGACGGCAAATGGCCTGTCTTTGTCCGGGCCACATACGGCCGTGCCGCCCCTACCGTCCTTGACCAGCCGCCACTGATGCTTCCCAGAATACAGGCGTCCAAAGTTGACTTTTGGATGTAGTTTTTATGGCATATCTCCGAATCTGTGATATCTTTATGAGTATATTTATTTATTTATTTAATCATTTACTCATTACTGGGATACCCTGTACTAGGCTAAAGCTAGATGCGCGTAAAATTGCGCAGGCCAGCCTTGTAGAACTGAATCAGATTTTTGCAAATTGAAAAACAATGCCACTTTTGGCGAAAGTTTTTTTTACATTCCTGCTCTTTGGCATCATGTGAACGTCGTCCTCGCTGTTGGTGTCGTCATCGGAAAAATCGAACCTGTTCAGATTTTCCTCTGTGTCTTGTTCAAGGACTGTCTTGAGTTCTTCTATGGTATTCCCCTTGTGGCGAGCCAAGTCGCTGTCACCAATGAATTCGAAGAATATTGAAAGATGCAAAATGTCATTGTTTAGCTCTGAGTGCCTGTAGATCCATTTGTGTACTTCAAAGTCGTGTCCTATCCCGTCTGCTACCATTTGAAGTTCCGCCATTGTTAAATTCAGATACTGCATCTGCGTGGCTGTTCTCGCAGCAAAGTGCAACCAAATCTTTCTGGATTTCGCAGGCGGGTGGAGCATCTCTTGAGGTGTAGCTTCATCAAGTGGGACAAACTACTGATGTACCAACGGAACCACTATTGAAGAATAAATAAGGGTTGTCTTCTTTCACCCCCGCCGATTGCTCTCATTTCGACGAGGTTATCGATGTGCCTGTAAATGGAAGCAGTTCTTAGTCCAATCGTTTTCAGCAGGTCGAGAAGGGTAAAAAGAAGCAGCAAGTTCGGTTACGTACCTCTACCTCATGTACGTTGGACTGATCAGAAGCGGCCGTTTCTTCATTCGCTTCTCCAGTAGTTGAACTCTGCAGTACGATTGTTTGTTATCACACAAGATTCGTCACTAATAACGGCTCCTGCGTTATACAACAGTGCCTTCAGCTCGAGCGGAGATTGGGGGGGGGGTCTTAACTTACCAAAAGAAAAGATTTTATATGTTGAGCGCCACCTACAAAAATCTACTGACCGCTGGCATCGTTGTGAACATTCCAATTGTCACTCTTTCGATTAATAACCCTTTGACAGGGAATCCACAAATAATAAATTTGCCATGCCGTTCGAAATGTTATAAAAATTAAAAATTGTGTAAACTATTGCTGAAGAAGGCAATCACGTATTCGTATTCCAGAGATCAAATTGTAATTGTTACGAATCTAGTTTTATTAGGCGGTGAAATGAATAATCAGACAGTACGATTCACCGAAAGCAAAAGGCTCATGTTTGTTCATATTTTTTCTCGCAGACGCCACAGCGGGTTGAATGACATTATCCAACGTAGCCTGACCACTGCTGGTTGTCCTGCTATTCTTGAGCCATCGGGTCTTTCTTCAACAGACGCAAAACGCCCAGATGGCATGACTCTTCATGCTTGGAGTACTGGAAAGCTACTGGTATGGAACGCGACATGCGTGGACACACTTGCACCATCCCACATTGTCCATACGAGTCGGTCTCCTGGGTCGGCTGCAAACCAAGCGCCGACCCTTATTGAATTGGACCCCAGTTTTAATCGAAGTGATAAAACTAACTTATTTGCTATTCCATATTAGTACCGTGTGATCCAAACCATTCCGAATTGGGGTAGGCTGTGACCTGGTCAAGTTCCGGGGTGTAAAGCTGCTTTTCGCCAGGGCACAGCCTACCCCAATTCGGAATGGTTTGGATCACACGGTAGTAGTGTTCAGTGTGCAGTGTGCAGTGCAGCGCAATGTAGCTGTAGGCACAAAAATTGAAAGCTTTTTGTGGGATCGTAAGATTTTTCCTAATCCATTCAGTTAGCTGTTGAAATACCGGGATCAAAACTTAGCCTCTAGAGTGCTATGAAATTATTATTCTATATTCGATTCGTATATCAAAGGTTGGCCATAATTACTGAATATACTGTCAAATGTCCCTGTCAGTCTGTGAAAATGTTTAAAACTGGATCAAAAGCTTCCATTATCGAAAATTATTTTTGAAATGGCACAAAATTGGAAACGGAGAGTGGTCGTATTCCTTATCGACATTAATTAATCAAGATTTCCAATTAACATGCAGATGTCACTCTGGAGTAAATTGCAGGGCATACTATAGTATGTTCACCTGTACCGTGATTCTAGTCGGCTGTGAGATTTTGTTTTTAAGTTTCCATATCTGAAATATAGAAAATCCCAAAACTTTGCGGTTGGCTGCTCTGGCTTTATTTAGCGTTCGTCCTTCGGACCACTTTTCGAGCGCATTTTTCACGCATATCCTCTGCAGATAGACGGAATATTTTTGCGGGACGTGATGTCTGACGCTTTTTAGCGCACTTTCCCAAAAAATGGGAAAAAGGCGCTTTTATCTTCACTTTGTCCGTCCGTCTGTCCGTCCGTACGTACCCGGGATAACTCCTCAGGGAAGAAAGATATCGATGTGGTGTAAACGCTGATCAATAGTACATGTGTCCAGGATGTCAAGTTGAGTTTTGGTTTTTTGTTATTCTGCCGCCATCTTTGATCCGCTATTTTGAATTTCTCTAAAAGTGATCCGATTGAAATGAAATTTGCAGGCAATGTGAACCACATCAAGATCTATTCAATTTTCGACAATTGATGCCCCGCCGCCATCTTGTATTCTCACTATTGAACATGTTTCAAAGTGATAGAACTGGGAGAATTATGCCTTAACGAAAGGAGATATGAATGTAGTGCCAACGCCAATCGAATGCGTACGTGACCACAATATAAAGTTGACCAATAATTTCTGTCACTTGGCCGTCATCTTTGATCCGCCATTTTGAATTTCTCTGAAAGTGGTCCGATTTGAGTGAAATTTGCAGGCGATGTGAACTTCAATTGGATACATCCAATTTTCGACAATTGATGCCTCGCCGCCATCTTGTATTCTCCATATTGAACATGTTTCTGAGTGATAGAACTAGGAGAATCATGCCTCAACGAGACAAGATATCGATGTGGTGCAAACGTCAATCGAATGCGTACGTGTCCACTATATAAATTTGACTAATGATTTTTGTCACTTGGTCGCCATCTTTGGTCCGCCATTTTGAATTTCTCTGAAAGTGGTCCGATTTGAATGAAATTCACAGGCGATGTGAACTTCATCAAAATACATCCGATTCTGGACAAATGATGCTCTGCCGTCATCTTGGCCGCCATATTGAAATTTCTCATCACTTAACGATTTTCATAGAGCTTGGGACTTACCTTTGTTTCGTATGATCATTCTTATTCTCCAGCCGAATTCCAACATTCTGCCGCCATATTGAAATCCCTTATCACCCATCATTAGTACGATCATTTTGATTTTTAAGCCAAATTTCATGATTCTGGCGCTATTTTGGCCGCCCGATTGGAATTTTTGCCCAAATAACGGTAGAACCCTAATTAACATCTTGCGTTCACTAATCCTTCAAAAAGGAAGTGCGCTACTGAGCCTCATGCCCATGAGGCATATTCGCTTGTTTCCATTATATTGGAAAATGTAGTCGTTTTTCGACCTGTTTTTAATTTTCGCCAATGAACAAATAAATCAAAGCAGCTTTGACATTTGACAAGTGTCAAAAATATTTCTAACCTCTCGAAGCCGGTTCAACTTTGGGTTGATTCAAACTAAAAAAGTACTGGCCCTCGTCCAAAAAAAAAGGATCCCATGGAATCATCAATCCTTCCACCTCTTGATAGCTAGAGCACCTCTATAGCTCATGAAGAGCTATTGGCAAGACAAGGAACATCCCGGCAGGCCTGCAGTTGCAGCAGGATTTACGTATAAAAAGTTAATTGAACCGAATTTCGAAAACCCAGCCGCTCAAAGTTGCGTATTGGACCGAAATTCATGTGAGTCCCTTCAGTTTGTAATTTGCTTACGTTTTGGAGCTTGGCGGAACGAGTTTTTATCGGCCTTGAATGGCCGGCGTCAAGATGACTTAAATTGAAGGCGGCCCCGTAGGGTTCTGGTGTCTAAATGACGGTAATACAGCTCTGCGCCCCTCTAGTCGCCTTTCCATTTATGACAAGGTCAGTTTTTCGAGATTTCAATATCAATTTGATAAGGAATATAACTTTACTTCCAGAGAAGTCAGTTCCACACCAGGTAAAAGGCGGCAAGCCTACTCTGCCAAAGTAGAAAATTTGCCCAGCCAACTAGAGGCACAGTAGGTACAAGTGAACCTACTATACCAACAATTGAAACAGGCAAAAAAAACAGCACTCTTGAGGTAAAATGGTTTTGATCATACGGTACCTATCCCTACATCGTAAACAACTTGTCATTCAGATTCAATGTACCTAACAATCGTAATATCCAATGATTTGGTGGGTAAATCTTTCTTCCTCTTCTTTTCCTTCCTTCTTCTCCTTTTTTCCTTTCTCCGTCTCCTTTTTCTTTCCCTTTTTACCCCTCCAACCACCCCCCCTATTTTGAGGTATGGCGAGCGCCACAAAAAGTGTCTATTTGGCGCCACTGCCCTTCTTCATCCAGCTTCGCAATGGCGATTACTTTTTCGTGATCTGTAAGCACGTGGCACGGCATTTGCTCTCACTGACAATCGAACTGACATGCCACTGACAAATAAAAGCCAATTTCAGTTACGGAAAATTTGCCGTATGAATCATTTCGCTCTCAACTGTACTGAAATGGGATTTTGTACATCATTTTACAGAAAAACTACACATTTCCACAAGAAAAAAATGTGGTAGAAACACTTTCAAATCCCAAAGTAGCTGTTCTGTATAATTACCACTTTCTTATTAACAAAGGGCTTACCTTCTTCCATGCCTTTTCGGATGAAAATAAGGGATGAAAATGGAAGAGTCGACGCGAACCATACAACACGCGAACTGACGCGAACCAGAGACCATAGATCCAGAGCAGTGTTGCCAACAGTCTAGAAAGAAAAGTCTCAACCAAGCTCTTCAAATACCACCAGAAATCGCTAGCTGTCGCTAATTTTAAAATGAGGAAATAATTTCAAATTGTAAAAAAAAATGTGAAATGTTGAACAAAATTGATTTTTCATTGAAAAATTGTTTTAAATGTCGTTAGTTGAGTAAGTGGTTAATGGTTAATAGCATCTCATCATCCCACAATAATAATAGTAATAATAATAATAATTTTTGTACTGAATATTTTATTGAAGAAAAGGTGAAGAATAAAAACAATAAGTTATAACAATAAAAATTAATAATAATGACGGTCGGCGGTCCCCAAAATGCTGGTAGCATTTCCCCGTTGGATGCAAAGGCTGATCTTTTGCAAGAGCCATGATTTGGCCCTTTTTTCGCCCGTGTTTGCGATGATTTTCCGCCCTATTTTGTCAGTTAGGGACTTAGCTTGATCCCCGAAGGAACCAAGGGTTTCAACGCCTAAGGGGATGAAGACGTAGTTCTCCAGGTCTGCGTATTTTCTCGTTTTGAGAACTTCAGCGTGGTTGGCGGCAGCAGCAGGTTCCTTCGTTGTCCGCGGAATATGGGTGGTGGCGAAGGTGTCAACACATGTTGCGTCCCAGATAAGTGCTTTTCCGCGGTGCCAGGGTGTCAGAGTTACTCCATCTGGTCGTCTACCATCGAAAATATATATATACAGGGTGTTTCCAAGATGGTGTTACAAACTTCTAGTGGAGATTCCCCATCAAAAATGGACAAGGAAAATATATACCTTTGATGTCCTAAAATGCTCAGTTGAAAAGTTACAGGGTGTTCAAGTTGACTTTTTAAAACTGATTTTTTGACATAAGTTTTGAACCGTTGAACCGATTTTGTTCAAGTTCTCACCAAAGTTAACTGAAATAAGTCTCTATCGAATAATAGTAACGTGTTGGAGAAAAAAGTTCAGGGGCGTAGATAATGGGGGCTGTCCTCATATTTCCCCCCCTATTTTTTACACCCCTAGCTATTTTCCCAAATTGTTGTTATTTTTTTATTCTACGTTCAATTTAGAGAAAAAAGTTACTTTTGCAAAATTTTGATCAGAGGCTTCGTTTTTGAGATATCTGAGTTTGAAACTTTGGAAAACATCTCGAAATTGCCACTTTCCAAGGCCAAAAAATTAGAATAAAAAAAAACTCATGATTTTTCAGCAGAAATAGGTTCTCTTCAATTTTCTAAGTTGATAAACCACTATGTCCTCTGAGAAACGAGAGCTTTTCAGGGAAAAAAAATTGGGCTCATTGAAAGTGGCGATTTCGAGATGTTTTCCAAAGTTTCAAACTCAGATATCACAAAAACGAAGCCTCTAATCAAAATTTTGCAAGAGTAACTTTTTTCTCTAAATTGAACGTAGAATAAAAAAATAAGAACAATTTGGGAAAATAGCTAGGGGTGTAAAAAATAGGGGGGGAAATATGAGGACAGCCCCCATTATCTACGCCCCTGAACTTTTTTCTCCAACACGTTACTATTATTCGATAGAGACTTATTTCAGTTAACTTTGGTGAGAACTTGAACAAAATCGGTTAAACGGTTCAAAACTTATGTCAAAAAATCAGTTTTAAAAAGTCAACTTGAACACCCTGTAACTTTTCAACTGAGCATTTTAGGACATCAAAGGTATATATTTTCCTTGTCCATTTTTGATGGGGAATCTCCCCTAGAAGTTTGTAACACCATTTTGGAAACACCGTGTATATATATAATCGTATATATAATCGTAACCTCTTCTACTCATCTGGGTGTTGAGGTGTCGGACGCACCGAGCCGCACTATGGATTTATGCTACTACCTACAATCATCTCGTTCATGTGCGTGTACAGGTAATGGAGCCCCCTTGGGCAAGTACACTACGCTGCGTCCGCTCTCTTCGCGCACAGCTATCCACCAGTCACCCATCCAGGTTCTGGCTTCTGCGGGCGATGCTTGACTTTCGTTATAGTAGCCTGTATGCATATCCACCCATGCCGTACCGCCGACAACGGCAATAACAACGACAACGCAAATAACGGCAATAAAAATTTGAAAAATTAACAGTCACATTCGATAACATGGTTACATCCCATAGGGAAAAAAATCTGGTTTTGGACCCATTGATCCCATTTCTCGGATTTGAGCACCGGAGATCAGAGAATTGCCGCCGACTCCGGAGCGAACACTCAACAGCGTTTGACGTTTGAGTTTGACGTTTGTCAATTGTCACTTCTCAGTTCTCACTCATCGGTCGTCTGTCATCCAACGTCATCTGTCACTGCTCAGCGCTCACTGACGGTGGGGTGTGTTTAAAAACATTTCATATTTCATACTCATGACAATATTCAGGGCATGTCCGCATTAGAAAATGAAATGTCACAAAAATGTCGCTAACACCCATATAAAACCGCTAGGTTTGAGACACGTCGCAAATCATGAAAAATGTCTCAAATGGCTACCTCAAAAACGCCAGATCTGACGACAAAGTCGCTAAGTTGGCAACACTGATCCAGAGACGCGAACTGCGAAAGCCTGTCATGGCGGATCCGCGGATATGGTCAGCATCAGCACTCTGGCCTCTGATTGGCTGATGGCTGTCAACCAGAGCTGTCAACCACAACCAGGGAGTCATGCCATGCATGCCAACATTTAAGAGGGTCCGCTGTTTGAGGTTTCGGCGAGAAATTGTCGATTTGTTGTTGTTTTCCTGGTACTGTTTTGAAAACAGTACCGTAAACCGGGGTTATAGTCCTGGGTTATTACTTCGAACCAGGCATTTGAATGCCGT
Organism: Anaspis maculata; assembly: GCA_949128115.1. Lineage (NCBI taxonomy): Eukaryota > Metazoa > Arthropoda > Insecta > Coleoptera > Scraptiidae > Anaspis > Anaspis maculata. The sequence continues at coordinate 23,820,818 of OX421968.1, forward strand.
ATTTTTTCAATGTAGCCCTCACTCAGGGGTTTCATTGAACAGTATTTTTATTAGAATTTGGTCAGCAAGCTGCATGTCCATTTGGCCATGAGAAATGGACAAATTCTGGATTTTACGTGTACATATAGGTACAGGGTGGTTCAGGATTAATCTCAAAAATTTCACTGGTCGATAGAACATGAAAAGGGTGAGGGTTTTTTCTTAAAGTCTTGCCACACTTGTTTTTATGTATTATTTATTTGGTCGACGCGCGTTTCGGCATTGAGAATAAGAACAAACCCAAAAACCATACATCAAAAATGGATATTAACGGAGATATAGCCCTTCGAAGTTGGAAATAAATAACCGTTTTTGTCACATAACTTTTGAACCGTTTAACCAATTCTGTCCAAATTTAGACTAAAGATTACTAAAATAAGTCTCTATCGAACAATAATAATGCGTTTCATAAACACTTTCCAGGGACGTAGATAATTGGAGGTGCCCCCATTTTTTCCACCCCACCCTTATTTTTACCCCCCCTCAGTTATTTTTGAAAGTTGTTGATATTTTTGTATTCCACGTTTAACTTAGAAAAGAAGGTTACTTTTGGAAGTTTTGATCAGAGATTTAAGTTTTTGAGGTATTGTAGGGTTTCGCTCTATTTTTGTTTTTGTTTGTGTATATACATGGTACGTACTGTTATTTATTTATTTATGTCTGTACTCATTTCGTCTCATTTTTGATCATTGCAACGGATTTTGAATGTACCTAACTTATCATTTCTTGGGGGTAGTTTACATTTTTGTCTGATAAATTGAAACGCACGCATTATTTTCTGGCCGTCTATTTTTAAACACACGCAGGTTTTACCTTGTATGAATTTGAGCTAGTTTATTTACATTTAATGTCATTATTTTGATGATGATCATGTCATTTCTTTTGTGTGAAATTTGCTTGTTACTCACTACTTGACTGTAATTTTTTGTACGCCGTATTTTGGTCTCTGTCATGATTGATTTTCACGTAAATTTAATGTTAATTGTCCTCCGTCTGTTTTTGTGGCTCTATATTTTTTTCCATGTCATTTCGATGCTCACTGCTAATTTTGTCGGTTATTGGATGTACCGATGTATTTTTCACGATCCCCATTGATCTTTTATTACTGCTGATTTTATTATACACCTTGTGGATTTTATTCCTTGTTGAATTTTCTACATTATCTACTGATGTCTTTGCATTCATCTACTGATGTTTCTGTGATTTTGTTTTACCAATACGTACATTGAATACCTGAAATTATCAGTGAGGCGCTTGTCATATATTTGCGAGCCTTCTTCCTTGGGCCTAACTCACTGGTTTGTTCGGCGAATTCTTCCAGTGAGGTGCCTTTTTCTGAATTCATCACTCTCCCTTTTTCTTTGACTGACAGTTTGACATATATTTTGTTGTCAGATTTCACTTACTTTGTTCATGTTGCTCGTTTTCTTTCAATTTGCAATTCTGTCAGTCCTGTGTTAGGTGTTTTGAGAAAAGAACCATAAAAGAATCATTTTGCACTTATTTTACTTGAGTAAATGTCAATTTCTGTGCAATGAGCGTGTTTTAATAAGTTCCTTCTTCTCTCCCTCCGGGTCGTCTTACACCTGAGCAAAAGCGGATCGAAGGGTTTTTAAACGCGGGTTTCAACGCGGGCACAACGAAAATAAAAACGAGCACAACGAAGGGGTCCAGATTTCGGACGATCACAAATAGGCCAAATGAATGTCATGTCAGGGGGGTAGGGGAGGGTATATAACAGTATGGAAACTTTGAAAACAAGGTCATCGCCTACGGCTCAGGATTTAATCTCGGCACCTCTGCAAATAATAGCTTACTTCTCTACCTTGGTATATAATGAACTATTGTTTCATCAACACAAAAACCTTTTGCATGATTACAAAAATTTTATTCTCTTTGGGAAACTGTATCTAATGATTTTCATCATAAAATATAGCATATTAAAATAGAAAATTGAAAAAAATCGTTTTTTTTTCAATTCACTGAAGTAGGTACCTAGGCATTTTTTGAGGTACCATTTTATCGTAAATAGGTATTTTAGGTAAGTAGTTTTCATAAGCTACAATATCACAAAGTTTCATTTCATTATGGTCAGTTTTGTGGAAAATATGCCGTATTTAGTTATCAACACAACAGCTCAAAGAAAATTATAAAAAAGCCTTCGTCGCAGGCCGTCGCAAAAAGTACTACGAGAAGATCATGAAAGAAGGATGGTGGATCATCCTGGAGGTATTTTCATAATGACTCACCATGACCCACTCTTGAAAACCGTGCTCAAAGTTCCGCATCTATAGAGTTTTTCTGCGGTTATATCATTCTGTGTTGATATACTTACCTAGAGTTGATAAAGTACAGGAGTAGTGTAGCTATGCCGGTTCTGGGACACAAAGGATGCCGCCTATGACGTAATCTATTGTTTTACTGATAAGGAATGTAAACAGCGATATCAAATATCACTTTAATTGACGATATCAAATATCACTCTAAGGTATCAAATATCATTGTAAACACTGATATCAAATATCACCGTTAACAACGCTAGCAATTACCACCTAAGGTAAACAAAAGAAGATGATTCGCATGACCTTGAAAATGTCACGTCATAGAGGATACCCAAGATGTTCCAGAATCCAGCATTATGTACAGCAGAGAAGACGAACCCGCATTACCATTAAATCTGGGGATTTATTAGTAGGTGTATATCTGGGTGCATAGTTATCGGTGAATGTGTTGGTGGAAAATCTAGTGACATTTATGTTTATCATGCAAGTCTAGAAGATCTCTGAGAAAGCCCCTCCTTCTCTCACTAATGCAAGAAATTCAGCATAATCAGGGGTGGTCCAGGTTATAGTAGCAATAACTCACTATTCGATGGTCCATCAAAAACTAAGTCGACATGCATAATTTAATTTTTCTCCAAAACGCTTACTGAGGGAGATAGAGCCCTTCAAAGTTCAGTTTTTAAAATCATCTTTTTGCAATAACTCTCAAGTCATCAAAGCGATTTTCACCAAATTTGGTACAAATACTTATGAAATAAATACCCATCACTTGACGTAGATAACTTTTGTCAAAATTGTCCACTGGCGTAGATACCGGGGGATTGTTCAACTTCTCCCACCGTATTTTCTACGCCACTGGATATTTTTGGAAAATTATTATTTTTAGCGCATTTTCCATCTTGATGAAAATCGCTATTGCAACCGCTTTGTCCGTCCGTCCGTCCGTTCCTCGAACTCCTCCCAAACTAGACGACCTAGCTTTCTAATTTTTTCGCTGTTACATAGCTGCCACTCCCAAAGGAGGGCTAGGCTATATTGGATGTCCATATTGCGCCGCCAACATAGAGAAAACCGCCCCCGATAAACTTGAAATAACATAATATTGCTCATTTTTGAATAATACATAGTTGCCACTTATAAACGTAAGCCAAGAAACATTCCGTCTTCAATATGCGCCGCCGACATGAAAAAACTGCTAAAAACCGCCCCCAATCACTTTAAAATGAAAAACATAAACCCGAAGACATAGCGATCTGATTCTTTCGGTATATAAATAGCTGACTAAAAATGGGAAAGGATAGGCCACTTTTGGTTAGTCGCCGCCCCCCAGATTCCGCCCCCAAACGATAAAAAGTGCAACTTTCACAAATGTTACTGATTGAGATGTTCTCTTGAACATTAGGAACTGCCAACTCAAATTATGCAACATTTGCTCAGCCGAACGCTGCCGCTCCCACACGCCGCCCCCAAAGTAAGAGATAAATGAAAAACATGAACCCGAAGACATAGCGATCTAAGTTTTTCGCTATATGGATAGCTAACTAAAAATGGAAAAGGATGGGCTACTTTTGATATGGCGCCGCCTCCAGCTTCTGCCCCCAAAAGGAAAAAAGTGCAACTTTCAACAATATTCACTGATTTAGCTGATAATGTTACCTCGAACATTTAGAAACTCTTGACTCATACTGTGCAAGAATTTATTTGCCAAACTCTGCCGCTCCCTCACGCCGCTCCCAAAGTGAGAGATGAATGTAAAACATGAACCTGAAGACATAGCGATCTAATTCTTTCACTATATTGATAGCTGACTGGAATTGGAAAAAGATAGGCCACTTTTAATTAGCCGCCGCCTCCAGCTGCCGCCTCCAAACAAAAAAAAATGCAACTTTCACAATTTTCACTGATTGTCATATTTCTCTCACATTTAGAAACTCTTAACTCAAACTGTGCAACAGTTACTTTGCCGAATGCTGTCGCCCCCACACGCTGCCCCCAAAGTGAGAGATGAATGAAAAACATAAACCCGAAGACATAACAATCTAATTCTTTCGCTATATGGATAGCTAACTGAAAATGGGAAAGAATAGGCTACTTTTGATATGGCGCCGCCTCCAACTTCCACCCCCAAAAGAAAAAGTGCAACTTTCAATAATTTCCACTGATTTACATTTTAATGTTACCTCAAACATTCAGAAACTCCAAACTCAAACTGTGGAAGAATTTCTTTGCCAAGCTCTGCCGCTCCCACACGCCGCCCCCAAAGTAAGAGATAAATGTAAAACATAACTCTGAAGACATAGCGATCTAATTGTTCCGCTATATAGATAGCTGACTAAAAATGAGAAGAGATAGGCCACTTTTGATTAGTCGCCGCCTCCAGCTCCCGCCCCAAACAAAAAAAATGCAACTTTCACAATTTTCACTGATTGTCATATTTCCTTGAACATTTAGAAACTCCTAACTCAAACTGTGCAACAGTTACTTTGCCGAATGCTGCCACCCCCACACGCTGCCCTCAAAGTAAGAGATAAATGGAATACATAAACCCGAAGACATAGCGATCTAATTCTTCCGCTATTTGGATAGCCGACTAAAAATGGGAAAGAATAGACTACTGTTGATTAGTCGCCGCTCCCAGCTCCCGCCCTCAAACAAAAAAATATTGATGAGTGAAAGAATTTTCATTCAAATCTATTTCATTGGCAAGTACCCCATTCTGATAACAAAATATCACAATGAGTTTCGAATGAAGAAAGTGGGCAAGGAATGGTGTTTCTCCTTCAACCAAATTTCTTTACGTCCACAATATGCCTCTTTGAGAAAATGCGCTACTGAGACTCACGCACGTGAAGGCATACTCTCTTGTTTTGAATTCCTTGTTCAATTTAGAAAAAAAAGTTACTCTTGTAAAATTTTGATTAGAGGCTTCGTCCCCGAGATATTTGGGTTTAAAACTTTGGAAAACATTTTTCGAGGCTAAGCATGGGTATCTCGCTTATCTTCAGAGATACAGAGTCGGTTGAATTAGAAAAAAGTTGTGAATTTTCATGACGATCATTGGTCCAAAAAGATATTTGACTTGTTAGTTTCAGTTTTCGAGATATCGAGAAAAAACAGAAATTTGTAATTTTTTGTTTTTATTTTTTATTTGAAAAATGGCTGAAGGTAGCCTTTTCTAATTAAGACATGGTGGAGGCAATTTTCCAAGGGGAATCCAATGTTGTCAAAATCTTCAATCTAGCTTTCAAAACAACCGAGATATGACATTCAACTTTTTTTTCTCTTACGAGCGCCATATTGAATTTTGACATTTTTGAATACAATATTTTTTCTGGTTACAACGATGTGTCACATGTCACTGTTGAATTCATGCTTTTGAGCAAAAAAATTTTTTTATGTTTCAAAGAGTGCTTTGGAAACAAAATCAGCACCGACAATAAAGAAAAACATGAATGTTGAACATTTATTCAACAGTGACATGTCGCACATCGTTGTAACCAGAAAAGAATATCGTATTCAAAAATATCATAATCCAATATGGCGCCCATTAGAGAAAAAAGTTGAATGTCGTATCTCGGTTGCCTTGGAAGCTAGAATAAAGATTTTGGTAGCTTTGAATTCCCCTTGTAAAAGTGCCCTGACAATGTCTAGATTAGAAAAGGCCACCTTCAACCGTTTTTTGACTAAAAAATGAAAACAAAAATTCAAATTCCTGTTTTTTCACGATATCTCAAAAACCAAAATCGATACGTCAAATTCCTTTTTGGATCATTGATCGTGATGAAAATGCGCAACTTTTTCCTAATTTAACCGACTTTGTATCTCTCAAGATAAGCGGGATATCCATGCTTAGCCTCGAAAAACGGACACCCTGTATAAATATGATTTTTTTCAAATAAAAGAATAACTAAGACAACGAGTGTTTGAAACTCCCCTTTGATCTTTTCCCTTCCTCTGGTATTATAGTGATGATCATCTCTGTATATTCCTTAAGTTTGTGGTCTTTTTTTTTTTTTTTTTTTTTTTTTTTTTTTGCATAAGCCAATGCTGAATGAGAAGAATAAGCAGGAGTACTTGGTTCTCTCAGACTAAAAAGAAATGTAGTTCATTATTTTTTTTTTTTTGGTCGGTATTCCATATTCAGTTCAATGGACATCCAGATGATTTATTAAGCGCGATTTATAGATTGACGCCCGCCCGTCTCACCGTTAAACGCTAGACGTAAGACACAAGACGTTCAAGATAAACTGCTGGTGACGTATGGTGCTGTTTATAGTTTGGCGCTCGCCCCGCAACGCGCTACCCGTAAGACGCCCGCCCGTGAAAAGATGATCATCTTTCATCTCTCACGTCTAGCGGCTAGCGGGCAGCCAATAAGAAAGCACCAGTCAGCACCACCCGAACAGCAATCCTGCTGATCATTGGTTATTTCTGTTTTATTAACACAAAATTATTGATTCAGAAAGTTCTATCTCGTCAAATTATTTTCAACTATACAGGGTGTTCCATTTTTGCGCTATAACAAAAAAAGATATTTTTTCAAATAAAATGCCCCATTTTTAGTTTCATTTTCTTGTTCAGCTTTTCGAGCTCTATTATAAGTGTATTTTTGTTTTTTCAATTTTTGGCAGTGCTACCAACTAAGAAAAATTGATTTTTTTTATAATCTCCAGGTTCACTTTGAAAAATCGTAGAGGCCTCGCTTCTTGGAATTGAGGAATGAAATTTGGCACAACAATAGTCGAATAGATGATGAAAAACTTGAAATTCAGTAATACAGGGTGTGCAGAATTTTTTTTCGAACTTCGCCTATTTCAAAGTGCCATGAGTCTTTTTTTTTCAATAGAATGCCCCCTATTCAATATTTCAATCTCCCCATTCGATAGCTTTTTTTCCTCCTCTCTCATTTTTACTAGAGGTACCCTACCCTTGAATCTCATAATTTCTGAAATAATTGATAATTTCGATTGAAATTGCAGCTTCAATTGAAAAAAAAATGACTTATGGCACTTTGAAATTGGCGAGCTTCGAAAAAAAAATTGGGTACATTCTATATCACTGAATCTCAAGTTTTTTGTCATGAAGTTATTTATCTTCTATTCGACTATTGTTGTGTCAGGTTTTATATCTTAATTCCAAAAACGAGGCCCCACGATTTTTCAAAATGAACCTTGAAATTATAAAAAAAATATTTTTTTTCGTTAGTAGCACTGCCAAAAATTGAAACAACAAAAATACACTCATAATAGAGCTTGAAAAGCTGAACAAGAGAATGAAACCAAAAATTGGGCATTTTGTTTTAAAAAATACCTTTTTTTGTTATAGCGCAAAAATGGAACACCTGTATAGTTGGAAATAATTTTGCAAGATGAAACTTTTTTAATCAATAATTTTATGTGTGTTACACCTTTTCCTTGATCTTGTAAGGGAACGGCGCTAGGAAAGCTCGACGTACTGTTGCAGGACCCTGTATAACCAAAAAATCCAGTTCCGACACCGATCTACGATGGACTCCCTGGACATGCCATTATTTATCGAGTCAATCGTCAAATACTTGAACTAATTTGCGCATGCTTATGGGTAACGTAACGACGTTCTATAAATGGGCCAAAATATTTACGGGCTATGAATTACGGTTAACTGGTAGCGGCTAACGGTGAGACGGGCGGGCGTCAATCTATAAATCGCGCTTTAGACTTCCTGCGTACTCAGCTGCAGCTTGACGATTCCATTCCACTTTTTCATTTCGAGGCCTTATTGGAGGCGTGCATCAAATGCGAAAAAGAATTGAAAAACAGTCACTAGCGCTCCGTACTGTATAATATACAGGTGTCCCGAAATTAGGCCGCAATATTTCGCCTACGTGTTCTACGTCCAAAAATAGGAAGAAATGTTCCAAACAACATGGCTCTAAAAATGCTTCCTAAGGGAGCTACAGCGCCTTAAAGGTGGAAACCGGTAGAAGGTTTTTTCTACATATCTCCAAAACTAGCCGAGATAAAATAACGCAATTTGGTGTGACGTCGACATGTTCGACTGCCAACCTGGTGTTGTGAACAGCATTGCCAAATTTCTATGAGGAGTCCCCCAAAGAGAGGGGGGGTGGGGTAAATGTAACCCCAACTTTTTTGTGCATGACTTTGTTCAAACTTTGACAGAGAAATTGAATGGACAGAGCCTTCTGCCTAAAAAAGGTCCTCTTGTCTCATTTCGATAGGACGCACCGTTCTCGAGTAGAATCACTTTAAAGGAAACGTTGCCTAAAATTCCCCGAAATAAAGCTGAATACTCGAGTGCCGCAATCAGACGCAATACCACAACAGTGCGTTCTAGGACTAAAAATAGGAAGAACTTTTCAACAAATCCGGGTCATAAATGCGCCCTGAGGGAGCTAGAGCCCCCTATAAAAAGGAACGTGGCCTGAATATCTCCGTAACTTGCCGAGATCAAATGACGAAATTTGGTATGGAGTCATGGTGTTAAGAGCTCAAGCTGAATCTTTCAACACGATTCCCAAATTTTCATCAGGGGCGTCCAAAGGAGGGGAGCCTTGGTGTAATAATTTTTAGCAAATTGTGAGAGCCTTCATGATGTACTTTGGTGGAAAAGAGATTTATTTGAAAAGTTTACAGTATAATTTCTCGAACAAATTTCCGTTTTGTTCAATGCAAAGAACCGATCGTCGCCTGATTGCCCGGGAAGAACGCAAAATTTCGAATGGTTGCTCCCAAATTTCGTTGATGGCTAGATTGATTTTCTGCTGCAGAACCTCTCGAGAATAGGGTAGTGACCACCATCGAAAAATATAAACAAAAACCATACTAATCGAATGTAGAGCCTTAGTAACAAGACTACGTTTCTTGAAAATTCGAAAAAAAAAGTTCCAAGTGTCTCAAAATCTGCCTTGAAACTGGCTACTTTTGCGAACGATTTCAAATCTACCGAGCTGTAAGGCGGGCTATGACGTTTCAATCTTTTGACAGTAGTGGGGATGACCCCACCTCCGTTGCCTGTGTGTCAAGTGTTGACGTTGATGTTTGCCAGCATAACATAACCATTGAAGTCTGATGTAGTTTTGAAATGTTCATAAATCATAAAAGATTTTACCATGGGTAAATTTTAGGAAGTCGCCTGTTCACAATCGGGCTCCACATTTTCAAGCAAAACAACTAAACAACACAAATCACCGCACAGATACACAAAGCGTAAACAATATACAATCAGCTGTTATGAGCGTTGACGGGTTGACGCTAGTGCTTTTTGTAGTAAGTTCTGTAGTGTTGTCAAGCCTGCTTCTCCGCCTATGAAAGATTGTGACGTCATCGCGCCCGAGATCGCGCCAAATTTGAAATGATCGAAAACTTTCAGAATTTTTTTTTACCAAGAAAACTTGCGAAAAAAATCTGTCAACTATATAGCGTCACTTATCAAGAAAAGAACTTTAAAAAAAAATAATAAAAAAAAAATCGGTCACTACCCTATTGACTTCAACGGCATAGATGAGGTCCTTCATTCGTCCTCAACAATAATAGTCGAGGGGATTTAGGTCGGGTGATCGAGGTGGCCAGGGTGTGGGACCACCTCTCTCTATCCACCTCCCAGGAAACCGTTCATCAAGCCAATTTCTGACATTACGTCCGTAATGAGCAGGGGCTCCGTCATGCTGAAAGTACATCGCTAAACGGGTGTTCAGTGGTACATCGTCCAGTAGATCATCTAGCTGGTTCTGTAGGAAGTTTAGATAACTTTGTGAATTCAGACGTGGTGGAAGCTCAGTTGGACCAATTTATTGATCTCCGACAACGCCGGCCCATAAATTGATGGCAAATCTCTCTTGGAAATGAGTGCGCGTATCACGTGCGGATTTTGGTCTGACCAAAAGTGGTTATTATTGATATTAAATGTGCCGTCTCTTGTGAACATGCATTCATCGCTCCACAAAATGTTTGAGACAATGTTTGGATGGTCGACAATCCACTGACAAAAATGCACCATCGGAAGAAAATCTCCTTGTTTCAAATGCTGGACCCGTTGGAAATGGTCTATGACAATATGCCTAATACATACCAAATAATCCTGCAATTCATCTTGGGCGAGAAGATCTTCAAATTCGTTGACGTTTTCTACAGTTTTGAGAGGAAAATGATTCAACATGTCATCATAAACAGAGCTAGAACCAATTTGTCGTTAGCCCACCTGAATTCTGAAAAATCTTTGCAAATTTCTTCTGACCAACAATGAACACTTGTATACCGGGTGATCATTTGAAAACTATCCACCTGCAAATACTCCCGATTTCTAGTCAATATTTCTTCAAGCAAAAACAGGTCGATTTTTATATTGAAGGGGACATCTAAAACATACATTGGCAAATTTCTATCTTCAGCCATCCCGCCCCCACCCATCCCAAAAATAAAATTTCAAATGACACTATCTACCTTGCGGTACATCAAATTGAAGAAAATTAAATTCTCTTTTTGGAAAAGATATTTTCAAAAAATTTAACTCCACCCCCCCCCTTTTCTCTAAAAATTCTCTGAGTGTCCCTTTCAATATTCTGGACTCCTCAATTCTCTTCAGTTTAGTCAGCATCATCCTGAATAGCTTCAAAGAAGAGAATTTTCGGTGGAAAAAGTGCCACTCAAATTCACCCAATTGCTCTCCCCCACCTCAACTTTAAAATTCAACAAGATACCACCACATCAAATTTAAGAAAATTGAATTCTCTTTCTAAAAACAATTTTTTGGAAATTTTCAACCTCTCCCTCATTTAACTGGACATTTGAAGTATTTTAGTAGGAAAACAGGGGTTTTAAAAGTTTCGAAAAAATTGTGTTCAGGGAGAGAATTCAATTCCCTTTAATTTGATGTATCACAAAGTAGGTATTGTCATTTTAGATTTTTAAGATGAGGAGAGGGGAGCAAGGGGGTAAATTTGGGTGGCACTTTTTCCATAAAAATTTTTCTCTTTCGATGCTGTGCAGGATGACGTTGACTGTATTGAAGAGAATTGAGAGGTCAAGAGTATCTAATTGGACACTCAGAGAATTTAGAGGGGAAGAGGGGTGGGGTTAAAAATTTTAGAAATATTTTTTCAGAAAGAGAATCTAATTCTGTTGAATTTAATGAATCGCAAAATAGGTAGTGTCATTTGAAATTTCAAAGTTGTAGTAGGTGGGGACGAGGGGGCTGAAGATAGAAAATCGCTAATGTATGTTTCAGATGTCCCCCTCGATATAAAAATCGACCTGTTTTTGCTCGAAGACCTTCTCACTAGGAATCGGGAGTTATTGCAGGTGGATAGTTTTCAAATGATCACCCGGTATACCATTTGTCTGATTTGAGAAATTCTTCTTTCGGGTGAAAGGTTGATTCCTCAAGAATAACAGTGTGTCAGAAATAATCGAAAAAAGTCAATCATGGCTATATACCGAGTGTGACATTGGTGTTGTGTTTTTTCCCATATTTTTGGAGCCTCGCATGGAGAACACCAGCGACAGTGAAAGATCACGATTCATTATTATAGAAAATTAAAATCTTGTCTCTTCACTTGTATAATATTTTATTCTGCTCGACGCGTTTCGAAACTCTTATTCATAGTTTCATTTCCAAGAGCAAATAAATGGTAAATTAGTTTGAAATGTAAAAATTTACCATTTACTTGAAAATGAATTTATAAATAAGAGTTTCGAAACGCGTCGAGCAGAATAAAATATTATACAAGTGAAGAGACGAGATTTCAATTTCCTACAATAATTTACAAAGACTTCACATACACTTATCTTTTTTTACATTCTTTTTTTTATTTCATTTCATTTTGTCAATTTTTTTCTCTCCACATAATGCTTTTTCTCATTTTGAGGGTTAGTCACTATTCAAAAGGAATAATGTGTCCATTGCACATGTAATTCTCGTCACAAAATTGCACCGGATGGTACCCGCTCACAAGAATCTGTACCTCCCCACTTCTGGTTATATACCGGGTGTGACATTGGTGTTGTGTTTTTTCCCTTATCTTTGAAGCCCCACATGGAGAGTACTATCCACAGTAAAAGGTCACGGTTCATGGCCAACTGTACACTGGTATTTTCCCAACATTCCTGTTTTTTCACAGGAATTCTTCCATATCTGTAGTGTGTTTCTTAATAAATATCGAGGTTCTTCTGTCTACACTACTTTATAAAGGCGGTTTCTATTTTTTGACCAATATATATTTCGAGCTAGCGCTCATCATCAGGGTTTTTTTGTTTTTAGATTTTTGAAAAAAGTTTTATGACAGGATCAAAAACAAAAAGTAAGGATCAAACGTCTTTATAAAGTAGTGTAGACAGGAAAACTTCAATATTTATCCCTGTTTTTGTTTCATTTCATAGTTTTTAAAGTGGATGCAATTTTTTCTTTTCCACATCATGCTTTTTTTCTTTTTGAGGGTTAGTCACTATTGAAGAGGAGGAATGTGTCCATTGCTCTTGTGATTCTAGTCACAAAGTTGCACTGGATGGTGCCCGCTTACAAAAATCTTCATCCCTTCATTTTTAGGCTCTTCATGTATCGGGTGTGGCATTATTTGTGTCGATCTTTTCGATATCTTAGAAGCCCTTTGTAGAGAGTACCGGCAAAAGTATAAAATGGCAAACTGTACCTACCGTTATCCTCTATTGATGTTTTTTTTTGTTTTGCCCAAATATCCATGTTTTGCGAATATAAAGAGGTATCTCTAAATTTAAAGAAATTTCTCGTATGACGTATTTCATAGTGGGTAGCTGTGCATCTACACTAATGATGCCACACCCGGTACATAGCCTAAAATTGAGGGGATGAAGATTTTTGTAAGCGGGCACCATCCGGTGCAACTTTATGACAAGGATTATAAAAGCAATGGACACATTCCTATTTATTTCTCCTCTTGAATAGTGACTAACCCTCAAAATGAGAGAAAGCATGATGTGGGAAGAAAAAAATGATATCTTCCTTAAAAATTGACATAATGAAATGAAACAAGAACAGTAATGTTGAGAAAAGACCAGGGTACAGTTGGCCATGAATCGTGATCTTTTACTGTCGCTGGTACTCTCCATGCAAGGCTCCAAAAATATGGGAAAAAACACAACACCGATGTCACACTCGGTATAAAGCCATTATTGACTTTTTTCGATTATTTCTTGCACAGTGTTATTCTTGAAGAATCAACCTTTCACCCAAAAGAAGAATCTCTCAAATCAGACGGATGGTTTAAAAAAACCGACGTCAAAGTTATGGCAAAATTTTAGTGCTGCGTTAATTTTGCACGCCAGTGTATAACTGTGTGAAGATCTACAACGCCTTGCCTGATCCACTGAAAGCGATTCAGGATTCAAGAACGAGCTGAAGAGGGTCCTCGTTGACAGTCGCCTATACAACGTTGACGACTTCGTTGGTCGCGTCCAGTAGCGAGTCGTCCCCGCCCAAATTTTACCTGTTCGTCTTATGTGTATACTCATGTGATTTTGTAGCTATACAATAAATGTGATTATACATTATTATGTAATCTGACATTCCATGTTCGCTGCCTGACAGCTTTTGATTGGCCAATAAACTTTTTGATTGATATGTCTCCACAACGGTTGTGACAAATCAGTAACAATTTCCTCCTTCATCACTTATATCAAAGATGAACAATGAACATGCAGCTGTCAAACGACTAGGAGTGGAAAGAAGTAAATCCCGAGATTTTAAAAGATTTCAAAACTGAAACCCTGCCTCATGTCCTTGAGTCCTGCCCAATTTGTAAGCTCTTGCGGAACCAGCGTTACCGTGCCAGCTAAAGGGGTTTCTGATGTGACTAAGAACATCGGCTCTGAGGAGCTTGTGGTGTGGTTAGTTAGCGCGTTCGACTGCCACTCCAGAGGTCGCGGGTTCGATCTCCGCCGGGGACGGATTTTCGGCCTCGAAAAACAAGCTCCTTGGTTTAGTTGGAATGCTTGCTAAATGCAAGACGCGCCGTGTGTCGCATAGCACGTAAAATACGAACGATGGTGCCGACCCCATGCGATGTTGGTGGTCGTTAAAAATCCCTACCCTGTGTTGGAACACACAGGGGTTCGGCAAAATTTCCGGTATAGTGGAGGAAAGCATTCACCGGCGTCGGTGTTAGGCCTCGTTGCGGAAATAGGCCGACGTTAAATAAACGAATAAAAAAAAAAAAAAAAACATCGGCTCTCGCCTTATCATATTCATGCGCTGAGTATGCCACGCCGGTAGCGTAAAGGCATTGTTTACTGTTGCACAACACAGCACTAAGTTGTACCGCAGTAAGCAATGACCAAAATCACGCCAGCTTTCTCTTCGGCAAACCTCACCACGGTGCAACACCGCAACGTTTTGTAGTGGAGTAAACATTGGCTTATGATTTCAAGTCTTTTCATTGGGCATTCTTCACTCTATTGCAACCAAAATCCAATATTGCAGGTGATGGTGCAAACTGCAGGTGACATTGTCATCCATTTATCAACTATGGTATTTACTACAGATAGATACCTAATCGTACATTCCTAAAATTCGCATTTTGGAAGTAAAATAAAACCCGAGATGAAACCCAAACTTCTTCCTGAATTACCGTAGGTGACGTTTCGTTTGTTTCGCACAAACTTCTTTTATGGCAAATTAGTAGACTGCATGGTAATTTTAAGTTTAAAACTGAGCCGAAAAAAAAAATGTCTGTTGTGAATTGACGAGTACATTTAAAAATGACCCTGTCAATTCATAGCCTTCGAGGAAGTTTGTGAAAAAGAAACGAGACTTGGGCAGGCAATAATTATTGGATAAAAAAGTTTGAGTTTTATTTGACGTCCAACGCAGAACCTTGAGAATTTTAAAGTAGGTATATGCCGTTCACGTTCTAAATTGAGTAGAATGACTTTTTGGAGCAACAATAAAGTGACAAGCTGAGGGCTACGGCCGATGGCACCTGCAAAATTTTGGAGCGAAGCTATTAGTGGCCATCAGTTGTATCCTCCTAGCGCTCCAGCCTGTCACTTTATTTTTGCTCCAAAAAGTCATTCTACTGGAAAGTTTATGTCATGTCTACTCATGTCGTTTGGCTGTTTATCATATTTTGATCGCACAACTGCCGTGAAACTCTCACTTTCCTCTTTATAATCAAAATGACTCACTTCTCCACCTTCAAAATGTCCAAAGCGGACAAGATAACATCGCGTCTCACCATTGTTGTTAACGCCATTAATGTTTAACAATGTGAGACGCATGGCCCATGGCCCTCTAGCGCGAAAAGAACTTCCTATATAGCAGATTGCGTAAAATTCCAATATAAAATTGTGGTTGCAATGGAGTGAAGAATGCCCAATGAAAATACTTGAAATCATGAGCAAATGTTTACTCCACTACAACGCGTTGCGGTGTTGCACCGTGGTAAGGTTTGCCGAAGAGAAAGCTGGCGTGATTTTGGCCATTGCTCACTACGGTACAACTCGGTACTGTGTTGCGCAATAGTAAACAATGCCTTTACGCGCCCCGCGTTGGGAAAGATCTGTTCATGCCAAAAGGATGTACCCACTTCTGAACAACGCCTGCCGAATCATAACTGGGTGATTGAAACCAAAAGAAACTGGTAAACTGCACCTCCTCAGTGGCATAGCTCCTCCAAAAATCAGAAGGCTTGTGGCAAGCATGACGGAACGTTCGAGACAGCTACATGACAGGCGACACCCTTTATTTGGCCAAGAGCCTCCTCAATCTCGTCTTCCATCCAGACACAGTTTCCTCAGTGCTTTGCAGCCCCTGGAGGAAACTGCTAAAGTAACTAGATGCTCGATGTGGGTGACATCTCTCCTTCAGACTGAGGAAGAGATGGGAATTCTTCCGTCAGAGAAACCAAACTACCAACCAGTACCAATCTTTGTAGGCTGATTGCTGCGTTGTAATTACTTTTCACTCTTCTTGTCTTCTTTCAAAGGTGTTGGAATTTCGGAAGGCAATGATGCTCGGGATTCCGAAGAGAGAGTTCACCAAGGGATGACGGATTAATGGAAATGCATTTCAGCACCATTGACTGCTAAGAAGCTACACAGAATACTACAAACTTTCGGCGAAGACTCAAGTTCTTCTGTTACCTACCAATAGAAATTGCTCACATTTATCACCTGTTCAAAATAAACTATTCACTTTGCTCCTTATAATGTAGTTATGATAATTATTGTAATCTTCGTGATACAAATCAAACAGAGATCAGGAATTACAGGTAAATCAGGACCAAAGCGTCAGTTTGACAAATTATTTCCGAATTTTGAAAACTGTCATTGACAAAAGTCGGAAGCAGGTGGGTCGTGCAAAGCTCGTTGTATAATCTTGACGAATACAACTCAAGCATCGAAAGAATCTGGATATACCGCTCTTGGTCGATGTATTGCTTCAAAACATAGCAAGACCTATGGTCTCGCTGTGTTTCTTGCAATACATCTCGCAATCGCGATATATTCGATTATTTCGATGCTCTTGTTGTATTACTACTGATTATACATTATTATGTAATCTGACATAATAATGTTCGCTGCCTGACAGCTTTTTAATGGTCAATAAACTTTTTGATTGATATGTCTCCACAACGGTTGTGACTAACCAGTAACAATTTCCTCCTTCACCACTCATTTCAAAGATGAACAATGAACATGCAGCTGTCAAACGGCTAGGAGTGGGAAGAAATAAATCCCGAGATTTTCAAAGATTTCAAAACTGAAACCCTGCCTTATTTCCTTGAGTCCTGCCCAATTTGTACCTAAGCTCTTGCGGAACCAGCGTCACCGTGCCAGTTGAAAGGGTTTCTGATGTGACTAAGAACATCGGCTCTCGCCTCACACATCATATTTATGTGCTGAGTATGCTGCCCCGGTATGGAAAAGATCTGTTCATGCCAAAAGGATGTACCCACTTCTGAACAACGCCTGCCGAGTCATAACTGAGTGCTTGAAACCAACAGAAACTGGTAAACTGCACCTCCTCAGTGGCATAGCTCCTTTAAAAATCAGAAGAGTTGTGGCAAGCCTGACGGAACGTTCGAGACAGCTACATGACAGGCGACACCCTTGATTTGGCCAAGAGCCTCCTCAATCTCGTCTTCCATCCAGACACAGTTTCCTCAGTGCTGTGCAGCCCCTGGAGGAAACTGCTGGAGTAACTAGATGCTCGATGTGGGTGACATCTCTCCTTCAGACTGAGAAAGAGATGGGAATTCTTCCGTCAGAGAAACTACCACCAGGCAGCGAGAAGAGCTGGTTGATTTGGAAGGCACTGAATCGTCTTCGAGTTGGCGTGGGTAGATGCCAGACCAATCTGCGCTTATGGGGGTATCAGGAGGAGCCTAGTTTGTGCCCTTGTGGTCAAGAGCAAACAATGGACCATCTACTAATATGCCCAAATCTTACTGAATCTTGTACCAAACGAGACCTGGCAGAGGCAACCTCCACAGCGATCAGATATGCTGAATTTTGGCAAAACGACATCTGAAACTCCATTTGCATATATAGACCGTAGCCGTGGCAGCGGCGCTGGCGTTGGTGTCGGGGTTTGGACCTGTATATTTCATGCGTCGTGGGGCCGAGGGCGTCACGGGGGAGGGTTGGCGGTTCCGGTTTCGGTGCCTACTCTTTTACAACAGCCTGCTTTCGTTGTGTCTTCGGCCTTGTCATGGAATGTGGGGATTTATTTGTGACTAAAAAAGTTGTTGAGGGGAATCGGTTCTATTTTATTTTTTTTCGTCTAGTAAAAACTCCTCCAAAAAAAAAATGTACAAGCAATGCTATCAAATTTTGAAAATTTCCAAATATTTTTGAGAATTTTTAATTTTGATTTTTGAAAATTCAAAAACTCGATAGCATCGACAATACATCTTTCCTCAAGAAAGTCGCACGCAAAATTTGAACTTTCTTTTTCAAAAAAAAGGTACCAAAAATGATTTCTCGTAGACATGAAAAAGTGAATTGGTAGAAATCATTTTGGTACATTTTTTTTAATAGAAGGTTCAAATTTGGCATGCGACTTTCTTGGGGAAAGATGCATTGTCGATGCTATATAGTTTTTGAATTTTCAAAAATCAAAATAATTTTTTTTTGGAAATTTTCAAAATTTGATGGCAATGCCCGTACATTTTCTTTTTGGAGGAGTTTCCATTTGACGAAAAAAAATAAATGAAACTGATTCCCGTCAACAACTTTTTTAGTCGCATCAGAAACCCCATAAGGAGAAAGGCCTAACAGTTTTCGAAAAAGTAGTGTGCTTCGCGGAGTCAGGCAGCATCAGGAGGGTGGATATCTTGGCCATAAACAAGAAAAAACCATTAGCTAGATAATATTCAGAACCAATTATTCAATTCGAAATAATCAATTAACAACCAACAGAGGTTCATATCGTAAAACAGAGAATATATGAGCCAACTATGTATTCCTTTTTTGAAAGAACTCTATGGCCTCAAGATATGAGTTTTTTCCTTTCAATAATTGTTTTGTTCTATGGAAGAGTTTTAATGGATGGATTAAATAAGATTTGGTAATTACTCTTCATCGAATACAACCGGTTTCGACTACCTACAAGACGTACAAAATCTCCCTCATGATAGCGGCCTCGCTGAATTTTGTATACCTCTGTTTAGCGTGACGATAACAACTAAACCTTATAGGAAGTTGAAACCGGTTGTATTTAATAGAGAAAATTGGAGAGAAAGAACCAGATCTTATTTAATTTCATAAATAACAGTTTTGGGACCAATGGTTGGAGGTTGCGAAACTATAACATCTGTAACAACTATAACATCATCTATAACTGGTTGTGACAAACCAGTAACAATTTCCTTCTTCATCACTCATTTCAAAGGTGAACAATGAACATGCAGCCGTCAAACGGCTAGGAGTGGAAAGAAGTAAATCCCGATATTTTCAAAGCTCGGGAACTAAGCTGAGCTCTTGCGGAACCCAGCGTCACCGTGCCAGCTAAAGGGTTTCTGATGTGACTAAGAACATCGGCCGAACTGATTAGACGAGCTTAGAAATGTACTCTTCTCCAGCTTTAAACACGACCATTATTATCAAGATTTCGTACATTGATTTATGAATAAATTATATATTATCTTATCAAAAATAGTTCTGTTTTGAAGCTGGAAAAGAATACATTTCCAAGCTTTTGTAATCAGTCCGGTCTATGTCAAGTAGGCACGGCCGCAAGCGGATGAAATAGAACGGCTCTAAAAGCAAACGCCTGATGTTGTCGGAAAACCAAGGGGGATAAAATCGCAGCTTTCTTGTTGACTTAGAGCGAGGAACATTGTTTTCAAAAGCTGAGTTTAGTGTGGAGTAAAATTCGTCACAGGCCATGTCGACGTTGGTCAGACCATATAAACAACTCCAGTCAATCTGGCACAAGGACTCGTAAAGCAACGGAAAATTCGCTTTCTTGAAGTTGAGTGCCCCATTCTCTGGACCGCTCTGAACGGATCGAGAAGGCCTTAAAATATGAAAAGTGGCCAAAAGTGCCGAGTGATATGGGTGGGTCCTCCGGCACCAAGGGATCTTCTTCTCTAAACACTTCACATTCGCCTGTGGTAAAAACCAGGTCGAGCAGGCGTTCGTGAGTGTTAAAAACCTGGTTGTGCTGATTCAAGTTCAACAACTGCTGGTTATCCCTCAGAAGTCGGGCGAATCTGTCGCCAGGGGGATCAGCGAATGATGGAACATTAAAATCGCCTAGGATTACCACCCTATCATCGTAGATATAGTCCAGTGATGCAAGCCCATCGAAAAACGCAGCAAAACATTCGAAAGAAACTGATGGTGATATGTACAATACAAAAACATAAATAACACTATCGTCTGAAAAAGTCAGTCGAGAGCCCACAGGGCCGTTCCTAACAGGGCGCTCAAGGCGTGCGACGCACGCGGGCGCACTTTGCCAGGGGCGCAAAAATTCGACCGACTGAAAAAAATCAAAAAAGGCGCTTTGCGCCCCCCGCTATAGCCGGGCGGCGCTTCAGCGCCCGATGTGAAAACCAATTATACCAATACGAAGCAATTTTTCGCTGTTAAGCTTAGTTTATAGTCGACGCAAGCGGAAATGAAACCGCATACGGTTACGCAAACGGTAGCGTAATTACGTGAGCAAGTCGTAGAAAACCGTATCACAAGACAAAAACAATCACGGACCACGGTAACTATGACAGCCAGCCCCGGCCCAGATGAGGAAAATTAACAGAATGCAAAGAAATGGCCCAATCCTTAGTAGCACGAGCACGTGAACGTTCATTTGGTTTTCGGTTCGAATTGAACCTTCCGTGTCGAATGGCTAAGTTACCGAATGTTTCGCGAATCTTCTTCGCTAACGAATGCCAATCCTTCTAATTCGCTAGAAGCAAAGGCTTCTACCTAACAAGTAGAAGTTACTAATAACGACACAAAAAACTGATCGACAGAATGTCACAGATGGATGATTTTTTGAAATTTTCTCCAAGGCGCAAGTCGTTTGCATTCTGGAAAATTCAAGGTGCGTGGTGCGTACATCAAGGCTAATGGATCATCTTTCAGCATCTGGATAACTCTTAAGCTTTATTCTCAGGACAAAAGTGTAAAATGTCATTCATCTGTCGTTCACTTTCATGTGTCGGCAATAGGTAGTAGGTATTCACTTGTGATCCCTGAAAGATAATAAGAAGTTTCCCAGCAAAAATGCAAAAATATATTCGAAAACCCAAGATTCATTGATATCCTGGATAATTATGGTTTTTTAAATTCATTCACTGAATTGTTATTTTTTGTAAGATTTATGTCTGTTGAAGCTGTATTATTACACTACACAATTTCTTGAACAATCTGTCAGTTGAACAATCAAGTTCATTGTTTTTTGACAGTATTTTGGCAGATGGTTCAATAAATTGTGCAAGAAATTTTGTAGTGTAATAGCTGTATTACACTACACAATTTCTTGTACAATTTCTTGTACAATCTGCCAAAATAGTGTCAAAAAACAATGAACTTGATTGTTTGATTGACAGATTGTACAAGAAGTTGTACAAGAAATTGTGCAGTGTAATACATCTATAATACAGCTATTATTACTACGTTTTCATGGAGAATTGAAATCGATTTGAAAACGGTATCGGGATTGAATACGGTAGTGTTCACATGAGTGGGTCGAACTCGGTATTCAAATCGATTTGAATTCTGTTTACATATCTGTCCAGTAAGTCAAACCCTAACCTAAAACTATCCCAACCTAACGGATCAGAGAAAGTGCAAGTACTCTGCAAACTGCAAGTGTGCAGAAGGCAGAATTGCAGACAACAGGTGCAAGTATGAATGCGACCCTCGATGCGACCAGAACAGCGGTTTTACTCATTGCTGTGTATCAGTTTCTGTTTGTTGATGTTTCGATCCAATCCGATTGGGTTTCCATGAGTATTATTTCGATCCGATCCCGATACGATCCCAGAATTTGCCGAATCGACCTTGAGACTCAAATCGATTTGAATACGGTGCTGCAAGCGTTTACATGGAGTTTTCAATCCCGATACCGTTTTCAAATCGATTTCAATTCTCCATGGAAACGTAGTATATATAACTTTTGTAAAAAATAGAACAGTGACTTGGATTCTGAATTCTTTAATTTTTTTGGTCGAGTATAGAATGGTGGGGGGGGGGGCGCAGACTAGAAGCTTTGCACGAGGGGGTAACCACTCATGCAATATGTGGGACACCTTGTTTGCAATATGTGTGCAATACGTGTGCAATACGTGTGCAATACGTGTGCAATATATGCAATAAGTATGCAATGAGTATGCAATGGGTTGCAATAGTATGCAATAAGTGTGCAATATCTATGTAATAGGTTGCAATAGTATGCAATAAATGCGCAATAAATGCGCAATAAGTATGCAATAAGTATGCAATAAATATGCAATAAGTATGCAATAAGTGTGCAATAAGCATGCAATGAATACGCAGTAGAGCACATCGCGCATGCTCAGATGTCACCATATCGTAAGTGTGGGTCGTTGAGCCAGGGGACTCGAGTGGTTGTCACCTTGGGGACTTGACGTGTCATACCTTTTTGGATTCCCCACAACACCAGCATACAAATAAGCCATCATACGTTTTTGTATCGAGTAGCTTAAGACCGTCATCTTGGAAAAACCGCGCCAAATATGTAGTTCTTGTGGTTTGAATTTTTTTTCGCATCAACTATCAACCGCACCTCTAATTGGAAAAATGCAACTGAATAAAATGAAACAACAGAATTTACTATAAACATCGTTTAGCACCGTTTTTTGACAGGTCTCGTTAGGTACTCCAAATATCACAGTTCATAGTTCAGCTATGGCAAATTTCTTTATTTAACTTTTTCGAGTACACCCGATGATATTCATACAAACCGAACTTCACGTCATTGTCTTTCTAGCGTACTTTACCAGGAATGCTGCTCTTCGCGGCATTTTGATGTCCGTCTGTCCATCGGTCTAACTGTCTGTCTTATCAATTAATTGCCCCTGAACGAGAAGACCTAGCGAAAATCGACTTCTTGTGTGTAACATGTGGTCACCGGGGAATGGAATTAGGAAAAAAAATTAATTCTTAAACCGTCGCCATCTTGGTCCGCAATGTCAAATTTTCTCAAAAGTGATCCGATTTTCATGAATTGTTTTTTTATTTCTCCTTGGTACAGCAAACTGCCCATCGGGCAATGAGAATATCTTTAAACATTATAGGTACATGACATGTAGAAGGTGCTCCAGTGAGTAGCCTCAATATTGAATAATAAATATTATTTCATAACAAAATGACATACAATACATATTAAAATCATATTAAGATGAAAGAATGTACAATGCGACTGTTGACTCTTGGGTGATTCTTCGTTATCTGAGTCCATCAACCAGGTCGATTGGCTGAAGACGATTCAGTCTTTGTACTACGTCACTTTAGTTAAGAGTTGGTTGGCAAGCGTGTTCGGATGCGATGACATTTTGTCGCTGTATCTCGTACTAAAGTGATAAATGGTATCCTCCACGGACAGCTGGAGATTAATTTCCATTCGTTTGTATTTTTGTCTTATTGGATTAAATTATAGTTCGGCGAATTTTGAGGGTTTGAGGATGATGAGTAAAAAAATTTTCTTTGTTAACGCACAACGTTTAACAAATTACTTTCCATGTGACACGTCAATATGGCGCAAATCGTGGAACTAACATAAAAACCATCAGTATCAGTGCATACACAAGACACGACTAGGTTCCAGGTTTTCATCAAAATCGGACCACTTTAACCAATTTCAACATGGCGGACAAAATGGCGGCGGATCAAGAAGAAAACATTAAAATCATTCTTTAACATATGAAACATGAGTGTATTCCAAGTTTCATGAAAATCGGATCACTTTTAAGAACATTTGACATTGCGGATCAAGATGGCGACTGTTTGAGAATTTTTTTTTAATTACCATTCTCCGGTGACTTCATGTTACACACAAGAAGTCGATTTCCGTTAGGTCTTCTCGTTCAGAGGCAATTAATTCATAAGACAGACAGTTGGACCGATGGACAGACGGACAGACGGACATCAAAATGCCGCTAAGAGCAGTATTTCTAGTAAAGTACGCTAGAAAAACAATGACGTGAAGTTTGGTCTGTATAAATATCATCGGGTGTACTCAAAAATGTTAGATAAAGAAATTTGCCATAGCTCAACTATGAACTGTCATATTTGGAGTAACGAGACCTGTCGAGAAACGGTGCTAAACGATATTTATAGTAAATTTTGTTGTTTAATTTTATTTAGTTCCATTTTTCTAATTGGAGGTAACGTTGATAAAAAAAATACAAACCACAAGAACTACATATTTAGCGCGGTTTTTCCAAGATGGCGGCCTTAAGCTACTCGATACAAAAACGTATCATGGCTTATTTTCATGCTGGTGTTGTGGAAAATCCAAAAAGGTATGACACGTCAAGTCCCCGGGGTGAAAATCGTGATTTTTGGCTCCTGGCTCATCGACTAATACCAGTTATCTACCTGTTATCCCGCCTGTTATTATTCTTTGCAGTTTTTTATCATTGTTCAATTGTTGTATAATTGCTTCTCTTTTACATTTACCTCGAGATTTACCTATCTTCGTCAAATGAGTGTTGAAGGTATGGGAAATATGAACTGTAGGCTGTTTGTAGGTTACCTCCCTGCAGGTACTTACCTACATGTGGGTATTTAAGTGCCGGTTACCGTGTTATTTTGATGGCAATTAGTAATGCAAAATGTATGCAATATGCATGCAATACATGCAATATTTATGCAATATCTATGCAATATGGATGCGATACATGCAATAGTTATGCAATATCTATGCAATACATGCAATATTGATGCAATACATGCAATATTCATGCAATACATGAATATTCATGCAATACATGCAATATTCATGCAATACATGCAATATTTATGCAATACATGCAATATTTGTGCAATATTGCATGTGTGGGACGCCTCAAGTCCTAGTGGTTACCCCCTCGGCTTTGCACACGGGCGCTCGAACCCCTAGGAACGGCCCTGAGAGCCCACAACATTGATAAGGGGAACAATACTTTTAACATGTTGCAAATCAAGTACAGTCGCTTTGATGTCGTTCCTCGTGGCCAACAGCACACCGCCGCCCCGCGTTAGGCCCTCAATACACCTTTTCAGGAAAGGATCCGCCATCTCACAGAAGGATATATGGAGTATAAATGATTGAAATGCAAAGTCTTCCTTCAGAAAATTATTTATTTCTTTCTGACCGGTTTCGAAGGTCTCTGGCCCTTCTTCGTCAGAGTGTAAAGCAAAAATGTATAAAAGGATGGTATAAATAAAGTTTGTGTGCCTAAATAGTTTCAAATTCTAAGTAATATTTTGAAGGAAGACTGCGTGCAGTTCAATCATTTATACTCAATACACCTGTCGTCACGGTCAACTGTGTAGATTGACGGGAACAATTCAGAGTTGCCGATGTCCGGGGTGAGCCATGACTCCGTCACCGCGACCATCCTATGCTGTGCAGCGGCAATATTGTTGTAAAAAGATGTTGTTTTTGTGCGCAGACCTCGGACATTCTGGTAGTATACAGAGGAGTGCATAGAAAAGAAAGAAAATTAAACTGCGAAATTTTCACACACAACAGTAGCGTCAGAATACCCACGATATGCACGCCATCCGGTAGGCTGGGTGCAAAATGATGTTCAAAAGCACATAGTAGGTCAGGCGTTTGGTTTTTCAAAATGTAAATGTCAAAATATTTTTAAAATCCGAAAGAAGTTGTCCGTCTCTAAGACTTGTTTTTTCTCTATTTTTAGCTCACTATTTTATATCTTTTTAAGTGTGTATTGTGGAAATGAAAAATCAATAAGACGTTTTTGTCCTGACAGGTCACAATACCTACTTAAAAATGTGTAAAATAATAAGCTGAAAATAGAGAATAAAGACGTCTTAGAGACGGACAGCTTCTTTTGGATTTTGAAAACATTTTGACATTTACATTTTGAAAAATCAAACGCCTGTCCTACTATGTGCTTTTGAACATCATTTCGCACTCAGCCTACCAGATCGCGTGCATATCGTGGGTGTTGTGATGCTACTGTGATGTGTAAAAATTTCGCAGTTTCAATTTTTTTTCTTCGTGTCTAATAATAAAATGTGTGATATTGATGCATCATTATATTCAGATAAGCATAAGGAATCAAAAAAAAAAAATTAAAAAAATATTGTTGCCATTTGAAAAACAAAAGTTGACTATCAGCGCTCAGGAGCAACATAACAAAAAAAATATTTTTTACTGTCGAATCGTAGAAGTTTGGGCGCATTGGTGCCTTGATTTTTTGCAGTGATGGATGACGGCGGCGGCGAAAGTGACGATGGCGGGGCCGAAGTGAGAAGGCCAAGGCTACCTCCGTCAGAAACCCGCCGCTTTACTGGTGCTTCGAAAAAAAGTGTACCTCCTAATTGTGACATTCGGAGGTCAGTTTGAAGCTTTATACAATTCGTCCAAAAGAGTGAAGTCAGCTTCAACCTTGAAAGCCACGCTGGCGGCATCGTCACGTGCAGGAAGAGCCTCCACGACAAACTGGTGACCCACGAATTTGTTTTATAAATAAAGTTCTGTCTGGGGGGGAAATCTTTGTGCCTTTGTTTACTTTCCCCACATAAAATAGAACCGCTCTAAAAGAAATCAGTTTCCTACACTTTCAAAAAGCGTGCCGCGATTCTGCCGGACATAATATCATTAGAAAAAAGTTCCAGCTTGTCATTCCTTATAAAATTCCCGGAAACGGGGTTTGGTGAAATTGAAAAAATTGCTGCTGAACAGGCGGGTGAAAATTATCCACTTCTTAGCGGGCAACATCTTCAAAAATGCTGTTATTGAAATCTGAACACCAAAAATGGGTTCAGTGGGTACGAGAAATTAGAAAACATCCAAAATACATGTTGCTCCATCGTTTTCTTGTGCGGAAAAACATCAAATGTGATTTATCTGACCCGCACAAAGAAATATTATTTTTCAACAGTAAGACTGGCACAGAGATGATGGCAAATGCGTCCAATGTTTGCGTATGAGTTGTACGTTTGCATTGAGGCAAATAAAATAAAAAAGTACGGGGGTTTAACAAGTCTTTTTGCACATTCAAGACATCTTTTACCTTTGGGCAGATGTGGAGAAGGAATCAGCACAACTCGTTTTTGGGCGGAAACTCAGTGGTAGATACCTACTGACCTAAGGAAGAGTTTGACACCATAAAAGCTTTGGTCCGAATTTGGTAAGCTTTGGTCAGAATTTTTTCTATCCAGAATGACCTACCGCCTGGCCTATTGTTCTATGAGAGAGTTTTTATGGTTAAAATTGAATAAGATTTCGTCCTTTCTCTTCAATTTTCTTTATTAAATACAACCGGTTGCAACTACCTATATAAGACGTACAAAGTCTCCCTCACGATAGCGGACCCGCTGAATTTTGTATAGAGTTTCTCATACACCTAAGGTACTCGAGGCGCAGGGTAACTTGGATGGGCCAGCGTGATGCCTGGTCGCATCCCCACTTGACTACAAACACGCGAATATTTTTCGAATTGGTCTATATGAAGACCTGCGCACGAGCTGCGAAAAAGGGAACCGCCTCTGTATGAGAAAGTCTATACCTCTGCTTAGCCTGATGATGACTACACCTTATAAGTAGTTCCAAGCGGTTGTATTCAATAAAGAAAATTGAAGAGAAAGGACCAA
This sequence comes from Anaspis maculata, assembly GCA_949128115.1. Taxonomy (NCBI): domain Eukaryota; kingdom Metazoa; phylum Arthropoda; class Insecta; order Coleoptera; family Scraptiidae; genus Anaspis; species Anaspis maculata. Next base: position 23,848,410 of record OX421968.1, read on the forward strand.
ATCTTATTTAATTTCATATACAACAGTTTTGGGACCAATGGTTGGAGGTTGCGAAACTATAACATCAATATTGTTAATCGGTAATTGGTAGGTTGTTCCACCGTTCTCTGGACTCTTGGTGCTGATTTTCTTATTTCGGCCCTCGAAATGCTGTGATCGAACGAACAGCTCTGGGCCCTGGCCTGGATCCAGGTGAATACTTCCAGTAATCAGTAATAACAGAAATAAAACAAATCGCGTAAGAATGTTGGCTGAATCCGTGACATTGAAATCAAGAGGGATTGAAATAATTTAGTTTTAGTAACTAGCTAAATCTGAACAAAATATCTCAAAATCCCTAGCAACTGTCAATGTCGAACAGCGTTGCCGGTTGTTGTGAAATTTCTCAAAATTGGAGGAACTTCATCTGGTTTTCGGTAATTTCATTCAATTTACATAAAAATGGAAAAGTGGCAATACAACATTCGAAAATATACATTAGAAAATAGGATATCAGTAAGCAGTATCGGTAAATGACGCGCTCTGACATAAGTATTTTAATATTTCGATCGTCAATGAGCAGACGTCGGACAAGGAAAATAGGTCGGTCGAAGGAAAAATAGTGTACACAACTCGCAAGAAAGTGTCTTTTCTTGCACTCGTGTGATTACCGCACTCGCTAGCGCTCGTGCGAAATTTTTCACCCTCATGCGAAAAGTAGCACTTTCGTTGCTTGTTATGTAATATACTATTTCTGCTCGACGCGTTTCGAAACTCTTATTCATAGTTTCATTTCCAAGAGCAAATAAATGGTAAATTAGTTTGAAATGTAAAAATTTACCATTTACTTGCTCTTGAAAATGAAACTATAAATAAGAGTTTCGAAACGCGTCGAGCAGAATAAAATATTATACAAGTGGAGAGACAAGATTTTAATTTTCTACAATAATTTACAAAGACTTCACATACACTTATCTTTTTTTACATTCTTGTTTTTATTTCATTTCATTTTGTCAATTTTTAAGGAAGATTCATTTTTTTTCTCCACATAATGCTTTATCTCATTTTGAGGGTTAGTCACGATTCAAAAGGAGTAATGTGTCTATTGCACATGTAATTCTCGTCACAAAATTGCACCGGATGGTACCCGCTCACAAGAATCTGTACCTCCCCACTTCTGGTTATATACCGGGTGTGACATTGGTGTTGTGTTTTTTCCCTTATCTTTGAAGCCCCACATGGAGAGTACCATCCACAGTAAAAGGTCACGGTTCATGGCCAACTGTACACTGGTATTTTCCCAACATTCCTGTTTTTTCACAGGAATTCTTCCATATCTGTAGTGTGTTTATTAATAAATATCGAGGTTCTTCTGTCTACACTACTTTATAAAGGCGGTTTCTATTTTTTGACCAATATATATTTCGAGCTAGCGCTCATCATCAGGGTTTTTTTGTTTTTAGATTTTTGAAAAAAGTTTCATGTCAGGATCAAAAACAAAAAGTAAGGATCAAACGCCTTTATAAAGTAGTGTAGACAGAAGAACTTCGATATTCATTCTTGTTTTTGTTTCATTTCATTATGTTAATTTTTAAGGTTGATACAATTTTTTTCCTTTCCACATCATGCTTTTTCTCTTTTTGAGGGTTAGTCACTATTGAAGAGGAGGAATGTGTCCATTGCTCTTGTGATTCTAGTCACAAAGTTATACTGAATGGTGCCCGCTTACAAAAAATCTTCATCCCTTCATTTTTAGGCTATGTGTATCGGGTGTGGCATTATTTGTGTCGATCTTTTCGATATCTTAGAAGCCCTTTGTAGAGAGTACCGGCAAAAGTATAAAATGGCAAACTGTACCTACCGTTATCCTCTATTGATGTTTTTTTTGTTTTGCCCAAATATCCATGTTTTGCGAATATAAAGAGGTATTTCTAAATTTAAAGAAATTTCTCGTATGACGTATTTCATAGTGGGTAGCTGTGCATCTACACTAATGATGCCACACCCGGTACATAGCCTAAAATTGAGGGGATGAAGATTTTTGTAAGCGGGCACCATCTGGTGCAACTTTATGACAAGACTTATAACAGCAATGGACACATTCCTATTTATTTCTCCTCTTGGATAGTGACTAACCCTCAAAATGAGAGAAAGCATGATGTGGGAAGCAAAAAATGATATCTTCCTTAAAAATTGACATAATGAAATGAAACAAGAACAGGAATGTTAAGAAAAGACCAGGGTACAGTTGGCCATGAATCGTGATCTTTTACTGTCGCTGGCACTCTCCATGCAAGGCTCCAAAAATATGGGAAAAAACACAACACCAATGTCACACTCGGTAAAAGCCATTATCGACTTTTTTCGATTATTTCTTACACAGTGTTATTCTTGAAGAATCAACCTTTCACCCAAAAGAAGAATCTCTCAAATCAGACGGATGGTTTGAAAAAAAACCGAAGTCAAAGTTATGGCAAAATTTTAGTGCTGCGTTAATTTTGCACGCCAGTGTAGATACAGGGCATGGGCAAGATCTTATGTTTTTTAAACCTGCAAGATTCAGAGTACTTAAGTTCAAATATCAGTCTTATGATGCGTTTTTGTCCGATAAAGGTCCTTAGAGAGCCAGATACCCCACCCCAGAAAATGATGTGATAGCTCATGTAGCAGTAGGCCAAAGAGTAATAAACATTGAGCAGGTCCTGTTGGTTTAATGTGGATTTCAACTTCAGGACAGCATAGAACGCCAAGTTCAACCTTCCGCAAACGTGGTCCACATGCTGACCTCAACTAAGAGAGCTATCAAGATGCAGGCCCAAAAAACTGGCAAATGAGATCATTATCAATTTTTCTATTGCGAAATTTCATCACAACACTTCTGGTGAGATTCACAATAAGATTGTTCCCAAAACACCAGTGATGGAACTGCTTGGACACCTCAGTAATCAAGACTTTGAGCTCGTCAGGGCTCCGCGCCGAGATCGCGATAGAGCTATCATCAGCAAACATTATCAACACACCCTTTGAAATGTGATTGAGCAAATCATTTATAAACAACAAGAACAGTAGTAGTAAGAGCCCCAGCACAGAGCCCTGCGGTACCCCCATGTCAAACAGATCTGAAAGCTCCCTATCCACCTTAACACGCATCTTTCTATTGGACAGATAGGATCTTCTGCAAGATAGGGTATTGCCTCTTATTCCAATTGCATATAACTTCTGACACAAAAAGTCAATATCGAGAGTATCAAATGCTCGAGACAGGTCAAAGAAAAACTCCGCAACGTGACAACCCTTATCCAATCTACTATAAACATAACTCCAAAACTCATACGCGGCGATCTCTGTTGATCTGCTGGTTCTGAAACCATGTTGTGCATTGCTCAGTATTTTGTGTCTTGAGGGGTTTCTGATGCGACTAAAAAAATTGTTGACGGGAATCGGTTTTATCTTATTTTTTCATCAAGTAGAAACTCTCCCAAAAAAAATATACGGGCATTGCTATCAAATTTTGAAAATTTACAAAAAAATTTGGAAATTTTTGATTTTTGAAAATTTAAAAACCAGATAGCATCGACAATGCATCTTTCTCCAAGAAAGTCGCATGCCAAATTTGAACTTTTTATCAAAAAAAATGTACCAAAAATGATTTCTACCAATTCACTTTTTCATGTCTACGAGAAATCATTTTTGGTACCTTTTTTTTGAAAATGAAAAACTTAAATTTGGCATGCGACTTCCTTGAGAAAAGATGCATTGTCGATGTTATCTGGTTTTTGGATTTTCAAAAATCAAAATTGAAAATTCCCAAATTTTGAAAATTTCCAAATTTATTTGGAAATTTTCAAAATTTGATAGCAAAGCCTGTACATTTTCTGCTTGGAAGAGTTTCTACTTGACTAAAAAAATTAAAATAAAACCGATTCCCGTCAACTACTTTTTTAGTCGCATCAGAAACTCCTTAAGAAAGTCGACGATTCGGTCGTATATTACCCGTTCCATGATTTTAGTCAAAACACGAAGCAAAGCTATTGACCTATAGTTTTCTACACAGTTAGTATTCGCTGTCTTATGTACAGGAACAATTGAAGCCAGCTATTGTTGGGTAATCACCCAATTCCATACACTGGTTGGTCAAAAATACCAGTGGATCAGCTATGCAGTGAGAGATCTTTTTCAGTTATACTCTAGTAGGTACACCGTCATTACCGCAAGCATTTTTATTTGGTAGTTTGGCAATACCCATCCACCGGGAAACAAGCAAAAGTCTTGTTATTATTTACAGGCAATGTACATTGCAGCGACTTTCTCGGCCCAAAGTGACTTCTCAGTGCTTCACTTGCAGCGGTAGAAAAATAATTACCAAACATATTTTGTACTATACATATCATAGTACTGGGGCATCTACTATCGTGCGGTGATGTCCCAGGAAGAGGTATGAAACGAGAAAGCCATCGAAACAAAACTCCACCGATATGAAAAGTCATGGCAAAATAGACACCGTCTGATCCGACAATTCTCCTATGATTTCGCTATTATTTCCCTATGAGTTCCCTCATGAGTCCAGTCGTAAGTAATATCATGTGGTGTGAAGTGTGAACATGAAAGTATCGACTCTATGACTCGTTATGATTTCTCATATGATAAATCATATGATAAAACAGATCGTGTAAACGCACCATTATACACTGGAAAGTCTCCAGATACTTCTGCAAATTACAGGAGCACGCTGAAAGTGGAAATTCAACGCACAACAGAAACACCAACAAATGCACAAAAAAATGTAGCAATTAGCACACGTGGAAATACACTGTGTACAAATTTCATAGTGAATGAAAAAACACGTTAGACGAAAATCGAAAAAGTAAAAGAAACTCTCTGTCAAAACAGAAAAAATTCGTTCTAAACTTTTTGCTGACAATGGCTTCCAACAGTAGGTATACTCTATACCATAGACAAGCCTAAATAGATAGGCCACTCTCCATACAGCAGGCGTGGATGAATTAGAGCGCCATCTACCGAAATGGGACAGTATCATTCGCATTGTATTGTGATATCTTGGAAGAAATCTGTAAAAAATTGTGGCGGGGAAATATGAAATCCCTGTATTTTTCTTCTTTTTACTTTTTTTTAAGCCCAAGTGCAAAAATCATGCATGAAAGGTATTTCACAGTATTTTTCTCGAATAATATTGTAAAATCATTTGAGAAAATTTACTGTTGTCTACCCTTCACACATAATTTTTACAAGTAAGCTTTTCACAAGAACTTTTTAGTTTGTAATTTACTCAGAAAATACCATATGATCAAAAACTTTCTCACTCAACGCAGGCTGTGGCCTGGCCAAAATCAGTCTCGTTTGCCTGTCAATGACCAAGACCACAGCCTGCCTTGAGTACGGAAGTTTTTGATCATACGGTACTCATATTGTTACTGATCGACTTGAAGGTATGGCAAACAGAAAATTATACAGAAATAAACAATATTTCGAGACGTCACTTCTGAAAAAATCTTTATTATTCATCTTCTCTTCCAATTTGTTTTAGAAAATCTCAGATAGTTGGCTTGTTGTTGGCCGCAATGTTCACTGTTTTGTTCTGTTCGACAACCTCGGCGAAATTAGGTATAAGCACACGAGCACCTCATCAAGATGGTGTTTCCACGCGAAATTCTGTTGTAGAGTCATCTGAGGGAGAGAAGTACCTAGATCAATACAACAAAATACGATGCAGAAGCAGGTAAAGCAACTTACCGTGTTTGAGGTTAAATTAAAAGAAATGCTTCAAAATGAAATCAAACTTAATCCAAGCAATTCGTGACAAGGACTGGAGTCCGAAACAATCACTGGAAACTTGGATGTTGAAATTTTCAGACGAAAAACACATAACAGACGCCAAACAGAAATAAGTGAAAATTTTTCAACGCTTTTTCTCTTGTCAGTTGGGGGTGTCAGGTGTTGTCAACACCTGACACGGTGTTGTACTGTCAATAGTGTCAACTTTGATGTCTGGTGTATGTCAAATTGGGTGCTGCTGTCGCCATCTATACCTGTGGGACAGAACCGCAATATAACTGTAAACAATCATATCCCAGTTTCCTACCCCTGCTCTATACACTCATAGAAAGGACCACCAGATTCCTCCGCTTGAAAAGTAGTCCCCAGCGTTAACCGCGAAATTTGAAATTCCAGTTGGAAAGAGGTGCTTATTTCCGCTAATCACAGCTAAGTGCTATGGTAATTTTAAATGAGACCAGTTTAATATCAATTTGATTGAATAAGAAAATAATTTTTTTGAATGAAGCTGATTTTATTCAACTCAACACTCACCACAACGGCCGAGCCGACTAAAAATAACAAACATCATAGAGAAATGGAGGTTAGAAATCGTACGTAATAAGTGTCAAACTCGCTGAATGTAATGCCATTAGCTTGACGTAGGAATAATTTGCCCAGGTAAGACTACCAACCGAACTAAACTGATATTATTTCCAAACGCGCTCATGTTGTTAGTCTTTGGTGCTTTTATTCGCTATAGGTTACATCACTGAAATTGAAAAAAGTCCGTTCTATCGCTGAACAGACTATAGCTGACTAGGGAAAAATCAGGGTAAAAGTTCTTGCGCAGACGCACACCACGACGGTCCACGGTCGGGCGCGCGATAAAAGAACAAGGCCGGATTATCTGACAAGTCATATTTTCAAGACTGAAACTGGATTCCCAGTTGCGAATATCCGAACAGAAAATACGACATTAATTGTCAAAGTCGTCATATTGGCCAATCAAAGCCCTCGAATTCAAAATTTGACATATAAAATCGCATTTCTGTCCGAATATTCGCAACTGGGAACTAAGCTTGATACGTTGTTCCAGAGTAATCCTCGGAATAATCTGCAATCTCGGCCGTGAAATTTGACATTTTAGACTGCTGTAAATGATGCTTTTGGTAAGACAATGACAAATCGAGTTGAGAATCGAAGGTAATAATCAAACGTGTCTGTTGATAAGCTCGATGTCTTACCAACAGTATGATTTCCAGCTCAAGGTCATATTTACGATCGCCCGAGATGCACAATTTTCTGAAACAAAAGTATACGGGGGCGGATGGACTGGAGGCGTCCGTCGATGGCTATTCAAGTTGATATGGCCCCCAAGCAAATAATGAACGTGTGGATTGTTGATGTGTAGTAGGTATGCCGTTTTTTCCTGAAGGTCCTTATTAACATGGAAACGGGGGGCCTGGGTGGTGCGCGTTAAAAGTCTCAATCATAATTTCAAAATAAAAATATGAATATAGTAGGGGTGGTAGGTACAAAATTCTTAAGGAATCTTTTTGACTCCAATGCAAGAAAGAAAGGGGTCAACCAAAGATTTTTTTACAAAATTTAAAAAAAGAAGATATTTTTTTTCCAAGAAAGATGTATGCGCGATGCTATCTCGTTTTCAAATTTTCAAGAAGTAAATCAAAAACTTCCAAATTTTTTTTGTAAATTTTAAAAATTTGATAGCATTGCCCGTATATTTTCTCTTTGGAAGAGGTTCTACTTGAAGAAAAAATAAAATGAAACTGATTCCCGTCAACAACTTTTTTAGTCACATCAGAAACCCCTGAGGTCGTGAATTTTCTCAGCAACCCTTGAGTTGACCGTGCCCACAAGTTTTTCTGTTGTTTCTGGGCTTTCATTTCTTTTTTTTTTAGGCGGTTTTTTAAGATATCTACGAAATTTAGAACTCCACTATTTATGTCAAATTTTGAGAAAAAAAGTTTGTCACAAATTGCCAACAACTTTGTTGAATCTAGACTAGGTTTGGCTGGTCTGTCTTTGAATCTATTGCAAGATGCCCCTGTTACTGAGGAGTTTGCCAGGGTGTCTCCGTACACAGCCAATGCCATCTCCTTAATAAATAAATCATCTTTGTCTGCTTTCTTGCGATAAGTGTAGTCAAAAGTATGGGTTGGCAACCACACATTTCGACCAAAATGAACCTGAACACAAAGATCAACGACTTTTATCATTAGTTCAGGCATTTCTTTTTTTACCTGGTTGTTTCGTCTCTCGGCTATACAGGGTGGCCCAACGAAAACAGAACAGAGGGGTTTTCGGGCATTTCACATTATTTTTTCGAAAAAAGCTCAGACAGGTCGATTTTTATATCGAGGGGGACATCTGAAATATACATTGGCAAATTTCTATCTTCAGCCCCCTCACCCCTACCCACATTAACTTTGGAATTTCAAATGACACCATATACTTTGCGATACATCAAATCAAAGAGAATCAAATTCTTTTTCTGAAAAACATTTTCAAAATTTCCAACCCCACCCCCCATCTTCCTAAATTTCTCTGACTGTCCCATTTTATATTCTCGACCCCTCAATTCTCTTCAATTTAATCAACGTCATCCTAAATAGCTTCTAAGGAGAAAATTTTCGGTGGAAAAAAGTGTTACCCAAATTCACCCCTTTCCTCTCCCCCACCCCAATTTCAAAACTTCACAGACACCACCTACTTTGTGATACATCGAATGAAAGGAAATTGATTTCTCTTTCTGAAAACAATTTTTTTGAAATTTTCAACCCCTCTCCTGATGAATTGAACATTCGGAGTAATTTAGGGGGAAAGGGGGCTTTTTGAAAATTCTTTGAATATTTTATTCAGGAAGCGAATTCAATTCCCTTCGATTTGATGTATCACAAAGAGGGTAGTGTCATTTTAGATTTTGGAGTTGAGGTGGGGGAGTGGAAGGGTGAATTTGGGTGGCACTTTTTACACAGAAAATTTTCTCCCTCGATGCTGTGCAGGATGACGTTGACTGTACTGAAGAGAATTAAGAGATCAAAAATTTTACATTGGAAACTCTGGCAATTTTATGAAGAAAGGGGGTGGGGTTGAAAATTATAGAAATATTTTTTCAGAAAGAGAATTTAATTCTCCTCAATTTGATGTATCGCAAAGTGTGTGGTGTCATTTGAAACTTCGAAGTTGGGGCGGGTGGGGGTGAGGGGGCTAGAGATAGAAATCCGCCAATGAATGTTTCAGATGTCCCCCTCAATATAAAAATCGACCTGTTTGAGTTTTTTTCAAAAAAATGAGGTGAAATGCCTGAAAACCCCTCTGTTCTGTTTTCGTTGGGCCACCCTGTATGTATCAGCATTTTTTTTTTATTCGTTTATTTAACGTCGGCCTATTTCCGCAACGAGGCCTAACACCGACGCCGGTGAATGCTTTCCTCCATTATACCGGAAATTTTGCCGAATCCCTGTGTGTTCCAACACAGGGTAGGGATTTTTTACGACCACCAACATCGCATGGGGTCGGCACCATCGTTCGTATTTTACGTGCTATGCGACACACGGCGCGTCTTGCATTTAGCAAGCATTCCAACTAAACCAAGGAGCTTGTTTTCGAGGCCGAAAATCCGTCCCCGGCGGAGATCGAACCCGCGACCTCTGGAGTGGTAGTCGAACGCGCTAACTAACCACACCACAAGCTCCTCGTATCAGCATTGAACTGAGCATCTTGAACTGCCTGACCATTATTACCTGAAAAGTTTAAATGTTAATGTTTGATAGACTATTTTATTAAGAAAAGTACCTTTGAACTTGTTAATCACCTCTACTTGCAATCGTATGTTCAGTGTTGTTAATACTTGTCAGATGCTACGCTGTCATCTGTCGAACAGATCTGTCACTATCTACAAATGTCAGGAGCTATCGTGTGATCAAATGAATTCTTATTTTAGGTAGGCTGTGGCCTGTTCTAATGCAGGGATGCGAAGCTGCGTTCGGCTAGGCCACAGCCTACATAAAATAAGAATTTATTTGATCACACGATATATCTCACGGAGCTTGACTTGCAATATGCCGTTTAAAAGCCCATAAAAAATTGTATTCAGAATAATTGAAAGTATTGGTATTGCCCTATCTGTCATCTGCCATAAATAAAAAATGTCAAAGTTCAAAATCTTGGAACAAAACTACCCGTCAAGTCGTTGGCTAGAGTGTGCGGACCTATAGTGTCTTGGGGGTAAGATACGCGGTGCAACAATGGGCTCCACGTTCTGCCTTATAGGCCATCCACAATGATGTTAATGTTAACGTAATGTTATCGGCAATGGTAATGTTAGCATGCAAAGCAACGAGTTTCAATGGTAATATAATGATTACCATTGCCACTAACATGATTGTGAACGTCACCATTTGAAACTCATTGCTTTGAATTCCAACATTACCATTGCCGGTAACATTACGTTAACATTAACATCATTGTGGATGGCCTATTAAGGACGGAGTTATATTGGTAAAATAAGTGTTGCGGAATCAATCCCTGTTTTTTTTGGGGGGGGGGGGGGGGGGATTTGGAAATGCCAATGAGCTCAAGCCAAAGTACATCCTTGTAGCTTTCGGAAGAAACCTAAATGGTAAGATCCTGTCAAGGAATAAATCCACAGGGATTGATTCCGCAACGCTTATTTGACCAATTCAACTCCGTCCTTAAACCAACAGCTTTGTTTTCGCCGTCCAGAGCTCGTGCAGAACCAGCAAGCGTCCGCAGTTTAGTCGACACCTGTGATAATTGTTGTACATTTTTTAATACATTTTATCTACGAGGAGGTTTTTTTGATCGGCAATGACACAACGAACTGCACCTGCTACTTGTTCTTCTTCAAAAGAATAAAAAACGGATATGTTGGGAAATTCAAAAGAAAGTGTCTAATCAGACATTTTTACTATCTTGTCACCTTGTCAGTAGATAATACAGAATACAAATTCTTGAACAATATCAACGAGAACTATAACTTTAGTGAAAGGAAATTCCTTTGCACCTAAAAAGGTTCTTCATGCGGCTTCGACGCACCTCACATATCACACTAAAATTCAATTGTATGTTAACGGTGTTTCATATAAAATCAGTACGAATGGAATATGCTCAATTTGCAACCTCCGCAGGAGCGAGAGTTTATCGCGTGTCCTTTTTGAATGTCCCTTATATGGGGAATTCAACCGGTGCCGGTGTGAGGACAGCAAACTAGAGATAGCAGACATTTTTCCGAAGATTCCTGAACGACCAGTGGCGTACGTCCCGTCCAACAAATCCATCCTGACGGACGGTGCGACGCAACCGTTCAGAATTTATACTTTGAACAACAAATAGATAGCAAGAAGTCTGATAGCCAGTTCCACCAGCAAATTTGATCATTGTTAGCCAATTGAGATATTTTCTCTGATGAATATTGGCTTAGTGACCAGTGATTTGTCATAAAATCCACGTTGAAGTCCCCAGCAACCACAATACGTCTGTATTTTGTGGATTTAAGCATGGTTCCCAGATGCGAATATTCGGACAGAAAATACGAAATTTAATGTCAAAGTCGTCATATTGGCCAATCAGAGCCCTCGAATTGAAAATTTGACATATAAAATTGCTTTTTCTGTCCGAATATTCGCATCTGGGAACCCAGCTTTAGTCAGTAGATCTAACGCGTCCTCAACTATAACGAGAAATTCTGCGTAGTCTACCGAGGGCGATCGATATATATCGACAGTATTATAAGTTTTTCTGACGGTATCTCTATTGCATAAATTTCAGCCGTCAGTTCTTGTGAGAGGTTGTTGATTTCGCTTATCTTGTTAGCTTTGACACTATTTTTTACTAATATCAAGGTACCTCCGTGCTTGTGTTTTTAACGACAAAAACTGCTAGCTACAGTATAATTGTTCATTTGCAAACAGTCGATGTACCTAATTGTCGACCTCTGCTATCCAGTGCTCACAAATGCACACTATGTCAAAAGAATATTTGTGTAGGTTCATTTCCAGTCCGTCAATTTTATTTTTCAGGGAATGTAAGTTGACATTGGCAACGAAGAGATTATGCGAATTGTTCCTGTTGTGTGCTTCGATTGTTTCTCGTGCTTCCTCTCGTCGGCCAGTTTTCGGATTTATTTATTAGTTCTTCCAACAGTGAAAGATCCGCTCCCACTTTAAAAGATACGCTGAAAGCATCTTCACGTTTTGGCAGCATCTCCACGTGAAAATCTTTATTTGCTGGGAATTTCCGCTGCAAGTAGTTCTTCACTTGTGTACCAGTTACTTCCAGATTCACGCGTCCGACATACATCCACGCTCGCCGTGTGGCACCCGCAAATGCGAAGTGCTGATGTGTCGCCACCCCCTGTCACAAAAGTTGGACGTTTATCCTTTTCATTTTCGTGGGGCTGATGCCTTTCTTGATTACCTTGATTCTCTGGTGTTGTAATTTAGGCTTAGGTGTTCCTGAAGCTTTGCTTCCGTTTTGTGTATTTTTTGGACCCACGGCTACATGGCGATCCGCAACATAAGCTTTTGCGATATTACCGTTGCTCAAAAGTTTTATTATGAGGTTTTTGTCAGTAATGGCATTCTCCAACTCTACCACCAGCCTTTTGGAAGCTGTAAGTTCAACCTGAGCGAGCAGCCTTTAGATTATTCTGTGAAACCAAAATATCTGTCGGGCTTAGTCCGGCTGTTTCTCTGGACGCCTCCTGAGATCCGTTCGCGTTGCATTCTATAGGAAGTCGTAGTTCGGGGCTCATCTGTATATGTTCAGGTGCCTTTTTCGTCAAGATAATCGCAATATGATATTCTTTCTTGAGTTTTGAGAGTTGTTGGAGTACTCTGCTGCTACCGCCATCATTGTCCTCGTTTAATAAACAAACTGCCGGTGTACGGCTCTAGATTTATCTAATCACCAACACCGCGGAAAAAACGCTTAAACCGGATCGTCTTCTCGAAATTTAAGGTCTATATCGGCGCTGTTTCTGCTTTTCGAAATGATATTTCTGATCGTACCTGCTAAGGCTTGTCGTCCTTTAAAGACTCCGCATCAAATTACCCGTGGCGTAGACGGGTTAAGGAAAATTTCAGCTTAAAATCCACTTTGTTTTGAATTTATTCACAGAGCCACGTCTCACACGCACACACCGTCGACAGTCGGTATAGTCTGTCGGTATGTAGTCTGATACATGAGAAAACAAACTTAACTTAAAATTAAACAAGCGAATATGTCTCATGGGCATGAGGCTCAGTAGCGCACTTCCTTTTTGAAGGGTTAGTGAACGCAAGATGTTATTTAGGGTTCCACCGTTATTTGGGCAGAAATATCAATATGGTGGCCAAAATAGCGTCAGAATCATGAAATTTGGCTTAAAAATCAAAATGAACGTACTATAGACAAAGGTAAGTTCCAAGTTTCATGAAAATCGTTCCACTAATAAGAGATTTCGATATGGCGGCCAAGATGGTGACAGAATGTTGGAATTTGGCTGGAGAATAAGAATGATCATACGAAACAAAGGTAAGTCCCAAGCTCCATGAAAATCGTTGGGTGATGAGAAATTTCAATATGGCGGCCAAGATGGCGGCAGAGCATTATTTGTCCAAAATCGGATGTATTTTGATTAAGTTCACATCGCCTGTGAATTTCACTCAAATCGGACCACTTTCAGAGAAATTCAAAATGGCGGACCAAAAATGGCGGCCAAGTGACAACAAGCGAATATGCCTCATGGGCATGAGGCTCAGTAGCGCACTTCCTTTTTGAAGGATTAGTGAACGCATGATGTTAAGTAACTATAGGGTTCTACTCTACCGTTATTTGGGCAAACAATTTCAATATGGCGGCCAAAATTTCGGCAGAATAATGAAGTTCGGCTTGAAAATCAGAATGATTGTACTAGAAAAGGGTAAGTTCCAAGTTTCATGGAAATCGTTCCACTAATAAGAGATTTCAATATGACGGCCAAGATGGCGGCGAAATCATGAAACTCAGCTTGAAAATAAGAATGATCACCCGGACCCGAGACAAGGGTAACGTTCAAGTTTCATGAAAATCCTTCCACTTATACGAGATTTCAATATGGCGGCGAAGATGGTGGCGAAATCATGAAATTTGGCTTGAAAATGAAAATGATCATACGAGACAAAGGTCATTTCCAAGTTTTATGAAAATTGTTACACTAATAAGAAATTTCAATATGGCAGCCAAGATGGCGGCAGAATCATGAAATTCAGCTTGAAAATAAGAATGATCGTACTAGACAAGGATAAGTTTCAAGTTTCATGACAATCGTTCCACTAATAAGAGATTTCAATATGGCAGCCAAGATGGCAGCGGAATTATGAAAGCCAATCTGCCTATTTGGTCCTTGAGGACCTAAGCTATCCATCGAATAAAGTTCAATTTTTAAGGGCTGTAGCTTTATTTCCCGAAGAGAAGTTCAACTTCTTCGAAGTGCACAGGAGATCTCTGTTTTTTGATAATAATGATAACGACGTATGGATAACAAAAATAGTGCCCATTGGCCAACCTCGGGGGACATCAGCTATCCATCGGAAAAAGTTCCAAGGCTCTTACTTCAATTCTCGAGAAGGAGTACATCATCCTAGTTTCTACACGGACAGACAGACAGACAGACAGATAGACAGACGAACCGGCCACATAAGCGTCATTCTGTTACTTATAAGGTGCGTTCAGTCAGCTTATTTAGTCGCTGTTTTAGTTTTAGTCGTTGTCGTAACAGAGAAGAGCGTTCATACAGCAAGATTTAGTCGTAAGAATTGACCAATAGGAGCTCGAATGATACTGCGCGAACCTTCATCTTCATACGGTCCGTGTTCGTAATGGGTAGTATTAATATAAAAACTCGTAAAAAAATAAGCATAAATAAGTATTTGCTTACATTTATGAGGAGTACAACTCCCCTCTGAAATCGAAGCAAATGCTTATGCTATTTTTTTATTGATACTTACAACCCATTACCATCACCATCCATGCTCATACCTCATACCGGTAATCACGCAACCTGCAAGTCGGCATCATACGACAAAGTTCGGAATTCTTACGACTAAAATTAAAACTAAAACTCTGTATGAACGCCGCGCATATGACGGCTTTCTACTTTCAAATTTACGTACGACCTACCTACTTTTTTAGCGCATTTTCCATCTTGATGAAAATCGCTATTGCAACCGCTTTGTCCGTCCGTCCGTCCGTCCGTCCGTCCGTTCCTCGAACTCCTCCCAAACTAGACGACCTAGCTTTCTAATTTTTTCGCTGTTACATAGCTGCCAGTCCCAAAGGAGGGCTAGGCTATATTGGATGTCTATATTGCGCCGCCAACATAGAGAAAACCGCCCCCGATAAACTTGAAATAACATAATATTGCACTTTCTACCAGACCTGATGCTCTGGTGTTCTCATTTTTTGAATAATACATAGTTGCCACTTATAAACGTAAGCCAAAAAACATTCCGTCTTCAATATGCGCCGCCGACATGAAAAAAACTGCTATAAACCGCCCCCAATCACTTTAAAATGGAAAACATAAACCCAAAGACATAGCGATCTGATTCTTTCGGTATATAAATAGCTGACTAAAAATAGGAAAGGATAGGCTACTTTTGGTTAGTCGCCGCCCCCAGATTCCGCCCCCAAACATTAAAAAGTGCAACTTTCACAAATGTTACTGATTGAGATGTTCCCTCAAACATTTAGGAACTGCCAACTCAAATTGTGCAACATTTGCTCAGCCGAACGCTGCCGCTCCCACACGCCGCCCCCAAAGTAAGATATAAATAAAAAACATGAACCCGAAGACATAGCGATCTAAGTTTTTCGCTATATGGATAGCTGACTAAAAATGGAAAAGGATAGGCTACTTTTGATATGGCGCCGCCTCCAGCTTCCGCCCCCAAAAGAAAAAAGTGCAACTTTCAACAATTTTCACTGATTTAGCTGGTAATGTTACCTCGAACATTTAGGAACTCTTGACTCAAACTGTGCAAGAATTTCTTTGCCAAACTCTGCCGCTCCCACACGCCGCCCCCAAAGTGAGAGATGAATGTAAAACATGAACCTGAAGACATAGCGATGTAGTTCTTTCACTACACTGACTGAAATTAGAAAAATATAGGCAACTTTTAATCAGCCGCCGCCTCCAAACAAAAAAAAATGCAACTTTCACAATTTTCACTGATTGTCATATTTCCCTCACATTTAGAAACTCCCAACTCAAACTGTGCAACAGTTACTTTGCCGAATGCTGCCGCCCCCACACGCTGCCCTCAAAGTGAGAGATGAATAGAAAACATAAACCCGAAGACATAACGATCTAATTCTTTCGCTATATGGATAGCTAACTAAAAATGGGAAAGAATAGGCTACCTTTGGCATGGCGCCGCCTTCAACTTCCACCCCCAAAAGAAAAAAAGTGCAACTTTCAATAATTTCCACTAGATTACATTTTAATGTTACCTCAAACATTCAGAAACTCCCAACTCAAATTGTGGAAGAATTTCTCTGCCAAACTCTGCCGCTCCCACACGCCGCCCCCAAGGTGAGAGATAAATGTAAAACATAACTCTGAAGACATAGCGATCTAATTGTTCCGCTATATAGATAGCTGACAAAAAATGGGGAGAAATAGGCCACTTTTGATTAGTCGCCGCCTCCAGCTCCCGCCCCCAAGCAAAAAAAATGCAACTTCCACAATTTTCACTGATTGTCATATTTCCTTAAACATTTAGAAACTCTCAACTCAAACTGTGCAACAGTTACTTCGCCGAATGCTGCCACCCCCACACGCTGCCCTCAAAATAAGAGATAAATGGAAAACATAAACCCGAAGACATAGCGATCTAATTCTTTCGCCATATAGATAGCCGACTAAAAATGGGAAAGAATAGACTACTGTTG
Organism: Anaspis maculata; assembly: GCA_949128115.1. Classification (NCBI taxonomy): domain Eukaryota; kingdom Metazoa; phylum Arthropoda; class Insecta; order Coleoptera; family Scraptiidae; genus Anaspis; species Anaspis maculata. Next base: position 23,865,123 of record OX421968.1, read on the forward strand.
ATTAGTCGCCGCTCCCAGCTCCCGCCCTCAAACAAAAAAATATATTGATAAGTGAAAGAATTTTCATCCAGATCTATTTCATTGGCAAGTACCCCATTCTGATAACACAATATCACAATGAGTTTCGAATGAAGAAAGTGGGCAAGGAATGGTGTATCTCCTTCAACCAAATTTCTTTACGTTCACAATATGCCTCTTTGAGAAAATGCGCTACTGAGACTCACGCACGTGAAGGCATACTCACTTGTTTTGTTATTGAGCGAACATGTTTCATAGTTTGAGTGCCATTATCCTTCAGGTACCTAGTAATGTCTATTTCAAAATGTTAAATAGTGTTAATGGCACGTCTGATTTTAAAGGACCCCGCACGTTTTATATGAAAAAGTGGTTTCGGTGAATTTGGCTAAATTTTTTATATGTTGTAGTTCTTGATTCAAGAAATATATTCCTAAAAAATTGGACCCCTCCTATGAACAGTTTTTCCCCTACACCCCTAATAAGGCCAAAATTAGGAATAGTCTCAAATTTTTTGAAATTCACGACGGTCCAAATCGAACTCGTGATCATGAGAAAAATAATTAAAAAAATCCAAGTTATGAATTGGGGTAGTTATCAAGGGGGTTGGGAATCGAAATTGAGAAAATAAATCAAAATTCCGAATTTTTTTATTCTTATATAAAATAAGAATTATTATTTAATATTATTCTTTAATCTGAACAGAATAATAATGGAGAAATAATTTTGGAAAACCTAAATCAATTGATGGGGTGTTATTCTAAAGAGGGCTGGGGGTCAAAATCAAGGGAACGAAGTAGCATTTCGAAACTTGCGATTCCCATTATTGAGAGAATAATTCAAAAAATCTAAACCAATGAGTTCTGGTGTCATTGAGGAAGTAGAGGGTCGAAATCAGGACAACAATGAAATTATGGACCTTACAGTTCATCTAAAAATTGATCTGGGTGAATGACAAAATGATAATAAAACCAATCTGCATAAGGATTGAGTTCTTCATTTCTCGACCATCCCTTTTCCCACCTACCATAATATCAGCCTACAACCATGTCCTAGTCCAAATAAGAATTTGTCTCAAGCATTTTAAAATTCATGAAACTGGCTCACATTAAGTTGAAGAATAAAAAATATAAGTTGTGAATTGGAGTAATTATCGAGGGGGCGGAGGTCGAAATCGAGTAAAGGAATTGGCATTCCAGGAATAGGGTAATGGAGAAATAATTTAAAAAATCTGAATCAATAAATTGAGATGGTTACCTACTGAGGGGACAGTGGTCAAAATCTAGAAAAAGGAAGAAATTCCGAAACTTTAAATTCATAGTGTAGGGGTAGGGTCGAGGGTAGGGTCCTTCAGTGAGAGTGATAGAACTTCAAATTGGAATTAAACAAATTAACAAAGAACAGTTTTTGACATTATGTGTGGAAAATAACATCTAGTAAATGGCCTCCTCGACTTTGTCTAACGGCGGGCAGACGAGAAGTCCAATTTGTAATGACTTTCTGGCAGATATCGGGCTCTATTTCAGTAATAACACGCACAATATTGTCCCTCAGGGCTTCAATGGTTCTGGGCTTGTTCTTGTATACCAGGGACTTCACATAACCCCACAGAAAAAAGTTCAGGGACGTAATATCGCAAGATCTCGCTGGCCAATTGAAATCGCCATTCCGCGAAATTGTTCTTCCTTGGAAGTTTCCGGCCAACAAGTCTCAAGGTTTCTCCTGCTGTGTTGCACGTAGCCCCGTCTTGTTGAAAGAAGATGATTTTGTAAGATATACTGAGTATTTATGTCAAAAAATAACAGTAAAATCTTATCAAAGTTCTATCACTCTTATTGAAAGACCCTTTAGAACTAAAAATTCAGATTTGAAAAATTGAGCCTTACTTCTAATATCGATCTATTTTTGGAATCTCATTGAATCAACCAATGACCAAAAGCAGGATTTATGTTTATTTAAAAAAAGATAGTCCAGTCAATTTTTGTTGACACAAGCTATATGATGGACAGCACACAGAACCGTGGAGAGCTTCTCGAGAACTGTAATTAATAATGCTGTTGCAAGTAGTCTCGATTCCACCCCCCTCCCCCCGGCCCTCATTGTGGCTGTGGGTAGGTATCATAATGGTTGTACCCAGAGCTTGGTACCCAGGTACCTGGGTAAGGGGTGAGGATGATCGAGAAACGATGAACTCAGTCCTTATTCACATTGGTTGTATTATCATTTTGTCATTCGCCCAGATCTTCCTTAGATAAACTGGAAGTTCCAGAACTCCACTGTTTTCTCAAGTTCGACCCTCTACCCCCTTAATAACACCCAAATTCATTGGTTTAGATTTTTTTGAGCAATCTCCCCATTGCTCGTAAAATCATATATTATGGGAACCGCAAATTCCAGAATTTCACTGCGTTTTCTTGATTTCGACCCCCAGCCCCCTTTAGAATAGCCCTCAATTGATTGATTTAGATTTTCCAAAATTATTTGTCGATTATTATCCTGTTCAGATTTTATAAGAATAAAAAAATTCGGAATTTTAATTTATTTTCTCAATTTCGATCCCCAACCCCTTTGATAACTACCCCAATTCACAACTTGGATTTTTAAAATTATTTTTCCCATGATCACGAGTTCGATTTGAACCAGTTCCATAAATTTCAAAAAATTTGAGACTATTCCTAATTTTGGCCTTATTAGGGGTGTAGGGGAAAAACTGTTCATAGGAGGGGTCCAATTTTTCAGGAATATATTTCTTGAATCAAGATCTACAACATATAAAAAAATTAGCCAAATTCACCGAAACCACTTTTTCATAGAAAACGTGCGGGGTCCTATGTAGGGACGCGTATATGCGCCGAGCCGTAGTTTTGCGGTCGTTTTCAAAAATTCGTAACAATTGACCCGAAGGTCGTATCGAGGTGGAGTTTTTGTCAAAAGAAAGTTCAAATTGTTCTCTAAATATATTCCCGTACATGTAGGGATGTATTTTCATAAAAACATGTAGCTACCCGCATATCGTAACTTTCAACATCTAACTGTGAATTACAGCACTTAATCGGCGAAGCCGCTTTACACCAAAATGTTATAATTGTAATTGTTTATGATTATTTCGGAAAGATTTTTCTTGGTTCGCGTACCAAGGCCATGAGCTACCCATTCAAGTTGAAATTATTTTCTGTATTGGGTTCCGTTTTGTTCGGAGAAAAGGATATCAAGCACCAGCAAGCAACGAATAATCTTTTGCGGCCGAGCCGTAGCTTCGGAGTCATTTTCAAAAATTCATAACTATTGACTGGTAACTCGCACTGATGTGGAATTTTCATTAAAATTAAGTTCAAATTCTCCTCTAAATATAACTGCGCATATGTATTATTGTAAAATGATAAGAAGGGGTCCTTGATCGCATGTGATAACTTTCGAGATCAGGCCGGCTTCTGAAATGCAGCATTCAACGGCGATGCCCCGTCACACTAATTTGTTATCATTGTAATTGTTTATCAATATTCCGTCGAGATTTTTCTTAGTTCGGGATACAAGGTCGTGAACCCATTGGAGTGAAAATTTTTCGCAAAAACCTTTTCGTCAAGGACTGGATGCTGTGACGGACGGACAAAGCGAAGACAAAACCGCCTTCCCGTTTGGAGAAGTGCGCTAAAAATCATTGATCAGATCTATATGGTGGACACGTACGCATTTGATTGGCATTCGCACCACATCGATATCTCTTTTCGTTGAGGCATAATTCTCCTAGTTCTATCATTTTGAAACATGTTTATTATGGAGAATACAAGATTGCGGCAAGGCATCAATTGTCGAAAATTGGATGTATCTTAATGAAGTTCTCATCGCCTGCGAATTTTACTGAAATCGGACCACTTTCAGAGAAATTCAAAATGGCGGATGAAATATGGCGGCCAAGTGACAAAAATCATTGGTCAAATTTATATGGTGGACACGTACGCGTTTTATTGGCGTTTGCACCACATCGATATCTCTTTTCGTTGAGGCATGATTCTCCTAGTTCTATCACTTCGAAACATGTTCAATAGTGAGAATACAAGATGGCGGCAGGGCATCAATTGTCAAAAATTGGATAGATCTTTCACATTGCCTGCAAATTTCATTTCAATCGGATCACTTTTAGAGAAATTCAAAATGGCGGATCAAAGATGGCGGCAGAATAACAAAAAACCAAAAGTCAACTTGACATCCTGGACATATGTACTGCGTTTACAGCGTTTACGCCACATCGATATCTTTCTTCTCTGAGGAGTTATCCCGGGTACGGACGGACGGACAAAGTGAAGCTAAAAGCGCCTTTTTCCCATTTTTTGGCAAAGTGCGCTAATTTATGTTGTCAAACATGGATTAACAAAATAGATTTAAAAATCAGGCGAATTCTTGAAGGCCCAACCTGCAAAAAAACTGAACTGCTAGGAATTCACAGAAAATTAATTGCAGCGACGTGCACGCACCCTAATATTATAATAATAATGATATTTATTTCCCATTTCAGCAACAGCATAAAACAAGCGAATACGCCTCATGGGCATGAGGCTCAGTAGCGCACTTCCTTTTTGCAGGATTAGTGAACGCAAGATGTTAAGTAATTAGGGTTCTACCGTCTTGGGCAAAAAATTCCAATATGGCGGCCAAAATATCGACAGAATCATGGAATTCGGCTTGAAAATCAGAGTGATTGTACTAGACAAGGGTAAGTTCCAAGTTTCATGAAAATCGTTCCACTAATAAGAGATTTCAATATGGCGGCCAAGATGGCGACAGAATTATGAAACTCAGCTTGAAAATAGGAATGATCGTACGAGACAAGCGTAACTCTCAAGTTTCATGAAAATCCTCCCACTTATAAGAGCCTTCAATATGGCGGCCAAGGTGGTGGGGCAATCATGAAATTTGGCTTGAAAATAAGAATGATCGTACTAGACAAGGGTAAGTTCCAAGTTTCATGACAATCGTTCCACTAATAAGAAATTTCAATATGGCAGCCAAGATGGCGGCCGAATTATGAAAGCCATTCTGCCTATTTGGTTCTTGAGAACCTAAGCTATCCACCGGATAAAGTTCAATCTTCAAGGGCTGTAGCTTTAGTTCCCGAGAAGAAGTTCAACATCATTGAAGTGCACAGGAGATCTCTGTTTTTTGAGAATAATGATAACGATGTATGGATAACAAAAATAGAGCCCATTGGCCACCCTTGGGGACATCAGCTATTAATCGGAAAAAAGTTCCAAGACTCTTGTTTCAATTCTCGAGAAGGAGTACAGCGTCTTAATTTCTGCACGGACTCGGACAGACAGACAGACAGACAGACAAACCGGCCACATAAGCGTCATTCTGTTACTTATATAAAAAAATGTTCTCCAACTGATTTCGACCTCCTGAACACGAATATCGGGTTCAGTTTTGAATTGGAACATTTCTTTTTTATCGAAAAACCGAAAAAATGGTAGCCTGTCACATGATTTTTAGTGATACCTACCTACTTTTTTTTGTTATTGAGCGAACATGTTTCGTAATTTGAATGCCATTATCCTTTAGGTACCTAGTATTGGCTATTTCAAAATGGTCAATTACTATTTCGGCACGTCTGATTTTAAATTTGTAGGGTCGTGTAATATGCGCCGAGCCGTGGCTTTGCGGTCGTTTTCAAAAATTGATAACAATTGACCCGATGGTCGAATTGAAGTGAGGTTTTTGTCAAAAGAAAGTTCAAATTGTTCTCTAAATATAATGCCGTACATGCAGTGATGTATTCCATTAAGAAATTGTAGTTGCCTGCATATCGCAACTTTCTACATCTTACCGCGAATGCCAGCACTTGATCGGCGAAGCCGCCCTACACCAAAATGTTATTTTTGTAATTGTTCATGATTATTTCGGCAAAATTTTTCTTGATTCGCGTACCAAGGCCATGAGCTACCCATTCGAGTTGAAATATTTTCTGTATTGAATTTCGTTTTGTTCGGAGGAAAGGATATCAAGCACCAGCAAGCAAGCATTTGCGGCCGAGCCGTAGTTTCGGAGTCATTTTCAAAAATTGATAACTATTGGCCTGCACCTCGCACCGATGTGAAATTTTCATTAAAATGAAGTTCAAATCATCCTCTAAATATAACTCCACATATGCATTATGGTAAAATGATAAGATCGGGTACTTCCTCGCATGTGATAACTTTCGAGATCAGGTCGGCTTCTGAAATGCAGCATTCAACGGCGATGCCGCATCACACTAAATTGTTATTATTGTCATTGTTTATTATTATTTCGTCGAGATTTTTCTTGGTTCGGGATACAAGGTCATGAGCTACCCAATGGAGTAAAAAATTTCCGCTAAAACCTTTTCGTCTAGGACTAGATGCTGTGACGGACGGACGGACAAAGCGAGGACAAAAGCGCCTTCCCGTTTGGAGAAGTGCGCTAAAAAATTACACTTTACAGAATAACACAACCACATACATCAACAAAGCACAGCACCCTAATGTTTGGCCTCATTCTATTTTTAGGCGGGGCCAAAAGCTGGTTTGGATAAATATCATGAAAAAGTTGGTGTCTTCCCAGAATTAGATCAGAGTGTTTTCTTGGATCAGTTTGGCCGGTGATAAGGACAGGAGGGATTGATTTTCGAAGATAATGCTTTATTGCGGGACCGACCGGTGTTTGTCTGTCTGTCGTCGGATATATTTGACCGTATTTTCACCAGAGGTTCCACCTCAAATGATTTAAGGAAAACTTTTTTATCACTATGCGGACTTGACGAGAAGAAAATGTGCTATCGAGCCTCACGCTCGTGAGGGCATATTCACTCACTTCCAGTTGAGTTGACAATAAACATACTTTCAGAAATTTGTAGATCTGGACCAATTTCTCAAAAACAAATTATGTCGGACTCGTACAACCTGACAAAACATGATCATTTCAAATGTCAACAACTTTCCCCAGATTTTCCTGATACCAATAGATTTTCCACTTATTCCATAATGGGCGAATTCAAGATGACGGCCATAAGAGAAAAAGGAGTCGACTGTCATATTTTCGAAAACAGTAGACGGGGACGGTGTCCACACATCACATTTCATCCATGAGGTTATTCGTGATGGACATGCAAAGTTTTATCCAAATATCTTGGAAAATCTCCGATTTTTTGTAAAATTGTCCATTTCCGTGAAATCGACCACTAAATTGACAATATTTTTGAAACGGCTGGAAATATCCAGACTCAGTTTGTTTCAGCTTGATAAGCATTGAATTGTGAATCTACATGCTAATTTTCATGACAACAACTTTTTTGGTTCATGAGTTGGAATTTTTGCATTTTTGATCACCCTGTATACGGCGTCTACACGGACCGACATCTTGGCAACACCTCTTAAAATTAACTTAACTTAACTTAACTCAACTTTATTGTTAAACCAAATTGGTATACAATGAATAAGAGAAAAAATAACAAAATTTCCAACATTAAGAGTTACAACGACTGAAACCAGAATAATAATGATAAGAAGAATAAGAAATAGAATAGTAAGAAATGTTACGAAGTAAACAAATATGTGATAGACAATCTGAAAGGGTATATACCATATATACGCACATATACGCTACTATACATCATATATACAATATCACACACAATATAGGTACACATATATAACATACAACATACCATACATATTAACATACTACATGATGCATACGTATATACATCAGTAGACCTCGTCGATTATGTCCTGCCGAAATCTCAGCGCTCCTACCAGAAAACAGTAAATATCATCAACTTTTTTTTCGGATAATGACTGGAATAGAGTTTCGTGAAAGATGTTGAAGTATATTTCACTTGTTAGATATTTTGATAGCCAACAAGATCTGAAGGAGACCAGAGCGGGACATATGCAGATTATGTGAAAAAGGTCCTCATTCTCTCCAGTATTGCACAATGTACACCTCTCTCCCAAGTCGATGACGAATCTTGTGCGGTTGAGGTACAGCCTCAAAAAACGTTTGCTGTGCAGTCGTAATTGGCACACGGCTATTCAAATCCTATAACAGCTGACCAGGACAAAATGGTGAACGTGTGGAGTTCAGAACGCTTTGCGACAGTGACGGTTTTTCAAGAGACATTCAAAGATAAGGTCTAGTTTGCTTCTGAGCATGTCCCAACCATTACAGCAATAAAGTGATAAAAGTTACTAGACTGTTGAATTTTCGCGCGTATCAAAGAAACTTCACTTTTTGATAATTTTCGAGGTCCTTCACAAAGATTCGTTCGATTTCACCGCATCGACGCCGATTGAAGATCAACAAACTCGAAAAGCTTGTACATCAACAAAATGTCCTCTTTGAGCGGAAGACTCACATTTTTTGACCTCTTTTGAGCCACAGAGCTTCCACAATCTTCGTCCAATAAATGTAAACATTTATATACAGGGTTGGTAGTGAATCATCCTGTTTGTTTGTAATTAAATAGGTTTTGTAATACCTACCCACTTTTCTTAACAAAGCGCCCATCGCCGGCACATTTGTTGGAACAACGTAGGTTTCATCGGTGGTCATATTTGTCATCTCATCAACAGCGGCGATAACACGTTTGTAATATTTTCTGTTGAATATTGACGCAAAATCTTTTATTTCATTGCTGGTCAACTGTTTCATGATGAGAAGAAATCGTCCCAACATCCTAATTTCGTTCCTAATCATTTTCTGGAAATGATACCTCGGTATTTTCCCCAAAGTTTGTTGGCATGTGATATGATCAGCGGATCATGGCGAGTGACAGCAGTTATTTCATCATCCCTTGAACGAGGAAAGATAACTCGTTTCAACACGTTGCAGGCTGATTCGTGGATACTCATTAGAAGCCGCCGCTCTTGTACAATTGCAGTTCTACTACTCGTATCGGCTGGTTTTCCAACGCAACATTTCCTACAGGAATATATTAAAATGAGTACCTACCTAACAAATCAGTCATTAATAATTTTCCGAAGGGTCAACTAAACTGCTCGTCAAAAGTTGAGCATTTAAGACCAAAATTTGCTCCAATTTCAAGCAAAGATTTCTTTGGGGAAAGATATCCGATTTGAAAAAATGTATGCTGCCTGGTAGAGCTTTTCTTCAGCTACAAGACGCTGTGTCGACTTACGTCACCATCGACTTTGTCCACGATATACAGGTGCCAAAGGAAAGAGTGTCAAAAGTGTTAATTTTTGAAGTCGTGGAAGTTTTTTTAGGAAAAACGGATTTCGGATTTTTTTCTCTTTAGTTTTAGAAAGCGGATATCAATATTTCGAAACGGTTTTTGACATTTGATCGTATTTTGTTTCTTCAAAGAGTCCTTGATTTTTTTGTGTGATTTGGATTTTTTGATACAGAATTTGTTAGAGCTGTTGCATTTTCTTGGAAATTCACAGAAACGTACACAATTGCTGAATGAATTATAAGGTGAAGTGGGGTAAATGTAATATAGTTTTGCAATAGTTCAACTTTGTGAGCATCTGTGCGCTGACTACTTGTTTGAAAAAAAGTTACAATTACAAAAATTATTACAATTTCCCCATTATTACATTTACCCCACTCCACCTTACCATGACAAAATTTGACCTCATAGGCCCCCAGAAGAGGTTATTTTTTTGAAGCTCTTCAGGGGAGATACCCAATGAAGCGCACTGCGATATCACATTGACACTTATTGACTCCAGCATGAATAAAAATGCAAGACTTGTAACCATACGTGGCATCAAAATTACCATGGTTACCAATTAGTCCCATCATGGGTGATTTTGTTACTGCCCAAGTCACTGGATATTTCCAAAAGTGATATCTCCTTGACGAATAGAGGTAGAGCCATAATTATTCGAGCATGATGTGCAAATTTTTCACGTTTATACTTTCACTTCCCCGACCCACCACCCAACGAGGAGGGGAAGTATTGTGAACGCGCTTCTAATTTTTTTATCCGTTTTGATGTCCCCTAGGACGATTAAGACCATTTCCAGAATGATCTCTGACATGAGTGACATGGTTTCATCGTCGAATGAGCCCATTAGTTTTTGGCTGTCATATGTCAAACGGAAGTGTCACTATCAAAAAATGACAGAAGCTATATCTCACGGAAATCGACATGCAATATACTGTTTGAAAGCTCATAAGAAACTGTAAACAAAACAGTTGAAAGTATTGCCATGTCATCTGTCAAATAATAAAAAATGTCAAAGTTCAAAACTTCACCATTTATTTATTCGAAATCTATCCGATGGATTGAGACCAAATTTGGCAAAAAGCAACACAACAAAAGATTCAAATTAAGTCTGCAGTTACAATTTTCCACCATTTTCCAGTCGAGCGGTATGAATTTTCAAAATTTCTCTTAGCCGTTGCCACCCGAAACGGCCTCTCGCCCGCCTGTGTTTTTACCAAAGCTACTCGTTTTTGTAGCAGGATTCCATTCAGAAATTCATTCCTGCTCGGGGATCACCTTTTTTTTTTGGAAAATTCCAACTGGTATCAAAAGTAGATTGCATTGGGCGTCGGTCGTATAGGCCTATTTCCAAAATCGACCCGGTTCTGGTTTTCCGACGGTAATTTTTTCAAAATTAAATTTGCATATTCCGTGAGTTTGAGAAAAATGCAGTGCAAACTTCGACATGCGGTGAGCGTGAGCCCCACGAAATATTCATTTTAGGTGCAGACATGCTGGGAATGAAAGTGGGAAAAAAGATTCAATTAATTAATCAAAAACCGTTTCGAGATATTGAATCCGCTTTCTAAAACTGAAGAGAAGAAAAATCAGAAATTTTTCCTGAAAAAGTCCACGACTTCAAAAATTAACATTTTTGACACTCCTACCTTTGGCATCCTGTGTATCATGGGCAAAGTCAATGGTGTCGTAAGTCGACACAACGTCTTGCAGCTGAAGGAAAAGCTCTACCAGGCATTATAAACTTTTTTCAGATCGGATATTTTTTCCCTAAGATATCCTTGCTTGAAATTGGAGAAAATTTTGCTCTATGCTCAACTTTTGACGAGCAGTTTATTTGCTTATTCAGCTTTTCGTTTGTCCTTTGGCGAATAAATTTGACGCTAGCGAAAACCGCAAGAACGAAAGAACATTTTTTTAATTATTTCTATGGGCTTTATAAAATAATCCATATTGTACGGTAGTAGTGAGTTGAGCCGACCTTTCTGGATCACCGTGTAAAGAGAAATAAATTTTTCTTCCTGGACGTGGATCTTTGCAGAATTACCTGAGCAGTGAGCACCTTGACATATTGTTTGAAACAAACGTCAAAATAGGTCAGAGTCAAAGTATAGGCTGTCCGATTTCCACATGATTCTAATAGGCTGCGGTTCAGGCCGCGATTGGCCGATGGTGACCAGAAACACAGCCCACTAGAATCATGTTGAAATCAGACAGCCTATAGATGAAATCAGCCACCCCTGCATTTTGTCGACTAATATTCAATTTTTAAGCCCGTTTGACACGGTGGCATTCCTTGTACAAAATCCACTACATAACCGTAGTTTTTTTTTCTGTAGAAATATCGCTGTTGCAAACAGATTTGTAAGCATTTATGTGTGCAGAAATGTTGCAAGATAATATGGAACTGTTTTATTTTTTATCGCAGAAATGCGCGTAGAATGGGAGGCATGGACGATTTTGCTCCCGCCAGGAGGCGCTGCAGTTGGTTGAAACCTCTTGGGATCTCATCTAGCCTAGATTGCATAAACAAGCGCGTGGTGTCAAATCGTCAAATCAATAAACGTCAAATATTTAGAAATGTCACCGTGAACATAACAAATTGGAATTTCAGAATTTTTGAATCGTATCGTTGAATCGTTCATGAGGATGCCGTAGGGTCTTGCGACGAGGGTCAGGACGCAGCCCCAAACTCCGGGTAAGCTCAGTTTGACTGCCGAAGATAAAATAGTACTTTGTGTATTGGAAGAAAAAATGGCCGCGTCGGCTATTTCTACCGTGCCCGAAGAAAATACGGACGCGCGTCTGACACATGACAGACGCATCTGTCGGACATTTTACGGGTACAAACGTCTATAGGTGACTGACGACGCATGTGTCGAGACGCGGACTGGACATCTAGGACATGCGTCCGTGTTTTCGTCGGGCACGCGTCTGACCCATGCGGATACATACGTTGCGTCCATGAGGACGCATCATGGACACATTACAGACACATTTAGTGAAATTGTTCGACGGGTTACTTATACTTTTTTCAAGAAATTGGCTTGCCTGGACCTGCTTATTGCCACGAAAACTTGCGGTGCGACTACCATAAGTACCGGTGTGCAATACCCCGGTATTCATGTATCTACAAATTGCGAGTTGCAACTGTCAATTGCCAGTTCGAAATGAAAACTTTACAATTCAAAAGTGGAACAAAACATATGGCCCTTCTACGCTTTCGTATATAGGTATATTATACAGGGTGTTGCAGGTTAATGTAGGTACCTACTACTAAATTAACGTTGTGAGGTGATTAGTCGAGTACCTCATACATCAAATAAAAAGATGACCTCGTGAAAAACTTGACTTTTTTCCACTGTTTTCCATGATTGATAACTCATGAACGGGTCAATATATTTGGTTCCAATATGACAGAGATATCTTTCAAGTCAATACCTACCTACCTGTTACAAAATCTAACCAGTGGTTTTGAAATTGATGCGGTCAGTCAAAAAAAAAAGTGAAATTTGCAAAACCAATTGCATAAGCGGCTATCACGTCATGTGGGGGGGGGAGTCTCTCTGGTTATTTTCTTGAAGTCATTCCTCACTTCAAGAATTCTAAGAAGATCATTCTATCGTGTGATCATTTGAATTCCTAATTTAGACAGGCTGTGACATGTGAAACGTATGTCTGAGTAAGTCAAATTATAATGTACCGACAGCGACGTTCCGCCAAATTCAGTAGTTTCTCGAACATACGTTTCTTCTCGCACAGCCTGCCTAAATTAGGAATTCAAATGATGACAGGATATATGATTGTGAAGGATGCAGCTAATATAGCATGAGCCCTGATCAAAAGTGCCTTTAGTCAGCCCTATTTACCCGTAATTTTAATCACGGCTAAATAAGGTCGACTAAACCCACCTTTTCTCCAGAGGCGTTAGACATTGCCCGCGAAAATCTAGTTGCTTTGAATCCCCAATTAGGCAGTTGCAAGTTTTTCAAAAATGACCGGAAGTATTTGTTTTCTGTAATTTTAAGCACACTATTGTACACTCTCTATGTAAAATCACACACAATTTTTTTTCTCTGATTATAATCAATTTGAAAATACAGAAAATTGTCAAAAAAATCACGTGACCGCAAACGCATTTCTGTTGGTGTGATGTATTGGAGTCGAAGGATCCTCTGATTGGTCTTCCCTTCCATCGCCCCCTCCGCACTGAAGCTCTCTGACATTGACATAAAACTTAACCTACAAGGTCTTCTTGCCTAGAAGATGTAAGACACCTATTTTTTATAACAATTGACCGCAACAGTTGGTTGTGTTTGTTTACCTTTGTGTGTAGAAATAATGCATAGTTACTGATGACAAGGTTCATTTCTCCCTGTGACAAATTTACGAAGCTGTCAACATCCAAATGGTGAGTCTTCTCACGAGCTTATACCTACTTGTTTACTGTAGATGATTGTGCCTATGTAAATAATTGAATATGAAAACCTCAGCATTGCTTATACAGAGTAAACGGAGGTTTTGTCTGAACTAATACGCTACAGAGGTCATGTGCGACTATCCCCTGGCCCTATTGCACGATGCGGGATTAGCGAATGGCTCTGTGTGGCTGGATTCAGGAGCCTTGCGCGACTATCCCCTGGCTTCACTGCACGAATCGGCACGGGTCAGGTTATTGGTATCGGAGGTGATCACCCGTGAGACAAACCTAGAATGAGATAATCACGCTTGATACACGTGATGTGGTATTGGAAACAGGTGCTCGTTGGGGGTACCATTGCACGTTTCATTATCACGGTGTTTACTTGACTATGGCTGGTATTTATGACGTGATGTTACCATAATGCCTATAGAAGGCCAAGTCGCGTATTTAGTAAGGCTGAGCGGAAATGTTCCAAAGTCGTATTGATTCAAGGCTCTGAGTGGAATTGTTTCAAAGTCATAATGATTCAAGACTGAGTTGAGTTGAATTCAACACCGAATTGACCTGAGATCAATTCATGAGAGTAGCGTAATGCTCAAACCCATTTTTATCTTTTCAGAACCAGATGACCATGACCAAACCGCCGCCTTCCACTGCGTTCAAGATTGTTGGATTGTTTCATTAATTTGTAAAGTTGATTGTTGATGAAACCAGACGTTGATTTCAATCATTGTTTCACTTGTTTGTTGTTTTGAGTAACGATATGTCCTTCCGGCATTCCCTGACTTACAGAAATTTATCGTCCTACAAAGATGACTAGAAAACTGCTAGAAACAGGTGTTGAAAGTTAAAGAGGTGTTCGAAAAAGTAGTGTAGTGTCAGGAACAGTATTCATACTTATGACAGTTACTCTTGGTAATAGGGTTACCAACCGTACTCTTTAAAGAGTACGGGTACTATTTTTGAAGTAAGAGAGTAGCGTACTCTCACTTTTCCCATTTTGAAGCCAAATATCCTCTTTTTAATTTATCCGGACGAATTTTTCCTATTTTTTTTTTCTATTGATATAGACTATACAGGGTGGCCCAACGAAAACAGAACAGAGGGATTTTCGGGCATTTCACCTAATTTTTTTGAGAAAAGCTCGAACAGGTCGATTTTTATATTGAGGGGAACATCTGAGACATACATTGGCGGATTTCTACCTTTAGCCCCCTCACCCCCACTCATCCCAACTTCGAAGTTTCAAATGACACTACCCACTTTGCGATACATCAAATTTAAGAGAATTAAATTCTCTTCCTGGGAAAAATATCTCTACGATTTTCAACCCCACGATTTTCCTAAAATTGTCAGAGTTTCCAATGTAATATTTTTGATCTTTCAATTCTCTTCAGTACAGCCAACGTCATCCTGCACAGCATCGAGGGAGAAAATTTTCTGTGTAAAAAGTGCCACCCAAATTCACCCCTTCACTCCCCCACCTCAACTTCAAAATCTAGAATGACACTACCTACTTTGTGATACATCAAATCGAAGGGAAGTTAATTCTCTCCCTGAATAAAATATTTTCAGAATTTTCAAAAAGCCCCCTTTCCCCCCAAGATACTCCGGATGTTCAATTCATCAGGAGAGGGGTTGAAAATTTAAAAAAAATTGTTCCCAGAAAGAGAAATTAATTTTTTTCATTCGATGTATCACAAAGTAGGTAGTGTCTGTTGAGTTTTGAAATTGGGGTGGGGGAGAGGAAAGGGGTGAATTTGGATAACACTTTTCTCCACCGAAAATGTTCGCCTTAGATGCTATTTAGGATGACGCTGATCGAATTGAAGAGAATCGAGGGGTCGAGGATATAAAATGGGACAGTCAGAGAAATT
The DNA here is from genome assembly GCA_949128115.1 of Anaspis maculata. Lineage (NCBI taxonomy): Eukaryota > Metazoa > Arthropoda > Insecta > Coleoptera > Scraptiidae > Anaspis > Anaspis maculata. The sequence goes on from OX421968.1 coordinate 23,880,643, forward strand.
TAGGAAGATAGGGGGGTGAGGTTGAAAATTTTGAGAATATTTTTTTCAGAAAAAGAATTTGATTCTCTTTGATTTGATATATCGCAAAGTAGATGGTGTCATTCGAAATTCCAAAGTTGAGGGGGGTAGGGGTTAGGGGGTTGAAGATAGAAATTGGCCAAAGTATGTTTCAGATGTCCCCCTCGATATAAAAGTCGACGTGTCTGAGCTTTTTTCGAATTTTTTTTTTTTTATTTTTTTTATAGTGTTGTGAAACTTTTATTTCGAAAAAATGATGTGAAATACCCGAAAACCTCCCTGTTCTGTTTTTGTTGGGCCACCCTGTATAATATTAAATAATCAATGACCCCACAAATTATAGGTATGTTCCTGGGCGTATGCGTACTGCTGTAGATTCAAGACACAATCAAGACCAATAATCTCAGTCCAGTGCTGTGACTACTGTGCAGTGCGATATTGGTGATATTGGGCGCGTTCAGCAGGCTCTCTGGTGAGTGCTACCGGTGGATAACGCATGCGCGTTATCGAGGGGTAGCAGCTACCAGTCGCCATTTTTTCCACCACAATTTATTTGCGGTAGCTGTGGTAGCGGTGGAATGGTGAGCTGTTTATGACAGTTTATGTCAGTTTTTCGGTGGAAATGAGGGGGGAAATAGAGAGCGACTCGACCAGCCATTCAGCACCTCACATATCTACCGGTAGTGTGTCGGTAGCCTGCTGAACGTAGTCATTGATATCTGTGTCAGTACCTACTGTCAGTTATGTAACCACTAACCAAAGCTCCCTGTAGGTACCTATTGTCACGTTCGCACGCAATCACGCATGCGGCCAAAATCCAAGAATATGAGGAATTTCCGAACTTCTATCAACTAGGTACCTATATTTTTCTTTATATTTCACTTTTCCGTTGTGTCCTGCATTGGGACGACATCATAATTATACAATATGCAATACATGCGAAAGCGAAACGGTGGATTCCCATGTGGGAATATAGCAAGATTTTGATTATAAATTGTCAAATTTGAAGGGTTAGTAAATCTTTCAAAAATTCGAATTTGACGAGTGTCACCGAATTTTTTGCGAATATTTTGAAATGGGAATCAGCCTCAAGTTTTCATGGTATTCAAAACTAGCTGATCACGCCCATTTTCCCGAAAATTTTCGTCTGCGGCGCTATTTCGCTCACCTCGCTCACACTGTACTCTTTTCGTGTGGTTTGAAGATGGTAACCCTACTTGGTAAGTTATCCGATTGGTCTTGGACAAGTCCGACATCAAACATGTGTTTGTGACAACCAGTTTTACCAACTTAACCGGTGAAAACAAGGATTTCCCCAGAAGATTTCGACCAATATAGGAAAGAACGTTAGCACCACCAAGCGCGCCAATAATTTAGTCCGTTTGAATGCCACAGTGGTCCGAAATTCAATAAATGTGGCCAAAAATCGAATTTTACAAGTATTTTGCATGACTTTCATATTTTGTGGGCAGGTCAAGAAATAGTGTAGGTAGTCTTTCCTGGAATATGAGTTACTTTGTTCCAGGAACTCACCTGTTCTGACCTCTCAAAGTTACTAATTTTTTCGGAGTCAAAATTACCCTATTTTGCTCGCAAACTTTAGAGAATGAATGCTAGCTAATTAATTGCACTGCGGCTTTGCAACTTTCACAAAATGATCTTCAAAGGAAGTACTTCAGTTTGACATATATGTTCAGTCTAAAAACAAATTTGAAAACATTCAATATCATTATTATCTATATAGTTGATTTTTCGAGTTTTTGAAAAGTTCCTTGAGATATACCTAAAAGTTCCCACAAATCCCCACTGAGATTTATACCCTAAGAGATAGTACAACATTCGATGAATGAAATAGTATGAACAGTTTTTGCTCGAAAGTGCTCCATTGGCAAATAATCTTTTTTTCCGATGTGGTGCGTGCCGTGCATCTGTGCATTCTAGAGTAAGATGAAAAAAATAGTTGGATACTTATCGAGAGAGAAAACGTTACGTTTTGTGAAGTGAACATGGTGACGGCATATTTTTTATCACTATCTATCTCTGGATTTTTGAGATTCGACCTTTTTTTGTGACCCTTCAGTCCCTTAAATTGTGAATTACTTGTTCAAATCTGTTGCAATTTAGCTAATATTCTTAGGTATTCACTCAAAACATTGTTTTGTCAACCTAGAGCCCAATTTGGCAACGCGTTTATAATTTATCAGTAGAAAAACCAAGATTAAATTGAAATTTTGAAAGACTGTGTCTCCTCAGTCCTTTATGAGGCCGAATTTTGCAAAAAAAAAACTGGACAGTCGCTCATCACATCATGTACGGACTCTAGGGTTACCTTTTTTTGATATTTTCTGGACTCCCTGACCTTCCATAGAATTTAGTTCATCATCAAATCTACTGTGATGACGGATACATTGGTCACTCTTTCCTAATTTTTATTGTCCGTTTCTATCGGAGCTGCGGAAAAGAGATAACCGGTAATATCACAAATGATCTTGTCGAGGGTGCTATCATGAATTGGAAAACTGCCGTCCTACCCTTTTGAACATTATTGCAGACGGCATGAGTGAGTAGGTATACGAGTCAGTGCTGTTAATCGTATACTTACATGTTTGTCCATTTATATATATATATATATATATATATATATATATATATATATAATCGTAACCTCTTTTACCCATCTGGGTGTCGAGGTGTCGGACGCACCGAGCCGCACTATGGATTCATGCTACTACCTACAATCATCTCGTTCATGTGCGTGTACAGGTAATGGAGCCCCCTTGGGCAAGTACACTACGCTGCGTCCGCTCTCTTCGCGCCCAGCTATCCACCAGTCACCCATCCAGGTTCTGGCTTCTGCGGGCGATGCTTGACTTTCGTTATAGTAGCCTGTATGCATATCCACCCATGCCGTACCGCCGACCATTTATAATAGTAATTAATTATAACCTTTCTCTTTATTATGGACCAGGTCCATAAAGATCAGAATTTTCTGATTTATTTCGATTTCAACCCTCTTAAAATCAACTTGATTTTTCAATGAGATTCTTTCATTAATTTTTCCTGGAATCGTGACCTTACTATGGACTAGGTTCATAAGTTTCAGAGTTTTTCCAATTTATTTCTAATTAATTGAAACCCCTCACGACCCCATCCTGCGATGCTGTGTTTTCAATTAATTTGCCTGTGATAATGGCCTTGTTATTATGGATCAACCCTAGAGTTTCAGAATTTTTCTAATTCATTTCGATTTTATCCCCCTCAAATCAACCCAGTTTTGAATAAGAATACTATAATGCCGCAGCTTGCCTTTTATTGCATTGATAGTAGTTTTTCTTTTTCTACAATTTTTCTTTCACTTTGGAGATAAATGCTAATTACGATTATTTCATCTGTGATCACGGACCAGTTCCATAAGCATCACAATTTTCTCAATTATTTTGATTTCAACCCCCTAAAATCAACCCAATTTTCTAATAAGATTTTTTCAAATAATTTTAATTGCAAACGCGACTTTATTATGGACTAGCTTCGAAAGTTTCAGAATTTTTCAAATTTATTTCGATTTGAACCCCCTCAAAATCAACCCCATTTTGCAATGAGATTTTTTCAATCATTTTTTTCTGTAATCACGACCTTGTTGTGGACCAGTGTCATAAGTTCCAGATTTTTTCGAATTTATTTTCACTTTTATTTTTTCTGTAATCAGAACTTCACTATGAACCAGTTCCATGAGTTTCGGAATTTTTGAATTTATTTCGAATTCAGCCCCCTCAAAATTACCCCATTTTCCAATGAGATTTTTTTGATGATTTTTTCTGTATTCACGATTTTGCTCTGAACAAGTTACATAAGTTTCAGATTTTTGGCAAGATTTTCTGAATTCTGGACCACTGGAATGTGCAGAATTGGGCGCCGAATTTCATATTTTTTTAAGCAATGATTATGGGACCAATTTTTTATTTTTATAATTTGTTGAGCTATATTTTTGGATGCTCTATCCATTGCCGACCACAAAAAAAAACATGCAACTTCCTAATTGGTTCCAGTAGATCCACAACCTATCTAATCGAATTGATGAAGGCTACTGAATTTTCATGGGAGTGTGGCGCAAGATGATTATATTAAAAATGTTTTTACACTAGTAGGGTCCATTTGCAGAACTATACAGGGTGTTCCGGTGACCTTGCATAATACTTTGGGAGGTGATTCCTCTTGAGAAAATAAATCGAAAAGTAGGAGTAACATTTTTCCCAGAAATGCTTCCTAAGGGAGTTATAGCCCCTCAAGGGTGCGAAGTTGAACAAAGTTTTTATTTATTTGCTTAAAAACCGTCAAAGGTAGGGACTTGAAATTTGGTATAGAGAAGTTTCTTAACAGTACAAATGTGCATGCAAAGTTCTAAACAAATCTAACCAGTGGCAGCGAAATTAGTGACGATTGGGATTATGTTGAAAATTATTCATGACACGACCTTGTTTTTTCACTTTCACTTCATAACTGCTTTACTCTTACTTTTCGACTAATTTTTTTGAGGGGAATCATCCCCCGAAGTATTATGCAAGGTCACTGAAACACCCTGTATAGGTGTCCGGTGTTTAATCGTTGAAATTTAGCAGTCGATAGAGCATCAAAAAAGAAGGGATGTTCTTTACAAAACATTTTTTATAAAACGCGTAATAATGGCGTTTACAGCCCTCCAACTTTGGAGAATAAAATATCGCCGAATTTTTTCAAATTTTGACCAGATTCTACAAAGTCAAGGATAGATTTAATAAAAATTTATCGACAGCAACTTTTTCTTCCAAATTGAAGCATTTTTGCAAAATAAACATTGACGTAGAAATTGGGGGAAATAACAGGAACGAGCCTCCCAATATCCACGCCACTGGACCAATGTGTCAAACTGAAGGAATTCTGGACGGATCTCTTTTTCATTTTTCCGAATAGTATGTAGGTGAGTTTCTTCTCCAGCAGCAATTAGTTTACCAACGAAATGCTGGTGAACCAGTTGTCCCGTGCGATGTTCCAATTTGTACCTGCCACGGGTCGTACCAATCTGAGGACATTGTCTTCACCTGAATTACTGAATTTATATGGTCCATCTGGTTGAGTTCCAACGTATGTTTCTAAATTGAATGTGTATATGATGTTTTCGCATCAACCAATGCAAACACTTTGACGCCATACTTGACCGGCTTTGATAGGATGTATTGCTTGAATCCACATCGTCCCCTAAATGCCAGTAATTGTTCGTCACGGTAAGAAACTCAATTGCGATAAAATTGTTTTGAAAATTTGCCAAAAAGTTTTCAAAGAGTTCGCGATGGGTGCTATCTTATCAATTTCCCATCTGGCATTTCTGATCGTCACATCATCTAACCTCAAACATCTTATAAGGAACCTTAAATCTTAAACTCTTTCCACTCATCGCGAGATAGCAGGATTCGATTCCACTTCCCTTAGAATTTTCCCAAATTTCACCCAAATTTTTTCGTGAACTTCTGAGAGTTCCAATCAAGAACAATATTCCAATGAAAGCAGCATTTTTCTTACATCAGTTCGTCTGGCGTCTCGATACCTTTCAAATTTGTTACGGATTTTTTCAGTATACAGGGTTATTCTAAAGTCCGGAATAAAATTCATAATTTTTTTCCATATTTATTTCGGAAAAAACGCTCGAACCGGTCGATTTTAGAAATCGGAAGCCGTTTTTTCATTACACGTGTCATGTTCTACCGTCAACCCCCTAGCCCCAACCTACCCTCAGTATTTTTTTTCAAATAGCACCCTATGGCTTGTGGGGGCTCGTTGGAAAGCTGATCAAAAAGTCTATTCAGATCTACCATTGAAAATTAGATTGGACGCTTCACCATGAAGTTTTGAGGAACCCCAGTTTTCCTTAACAGTCCGGAATAAAATTCATAATTTTTTTTCCATATCAGTTTCGGAAAAAAACGCTCGAACAGGTCGATTTATAAAAACGATAAGCCGTTTTTTCATGACACGTGTCATGTTCTACCGTCAACCCCCTAACCTCAAGCCACCCTTAGTATTTTTTTTCAAATAGCACCCTATAGCTTGTGGGGGCTCGTTGGGAAGCTTGTCAAAAACTCAATTCAGATCTACCATTGAAAATTAGATCGGACGCTTCACCATGAAGTTTTGAGGAACCCCAGTTTTACTTAACAGTCCGGAATAAAATTCAAAAGTTTTTTTTCATATTTATTTCGTAAAAAACGCTCGAACAGGTTGATTTCTAAAAACGGTAAGCCGTTTTTTCATGACACGTGTCATGTTCTACCATCAACCCCCTAACCCCAAGCCACCCTTAGTAGTTTTTCCAAATGGCACCCTATGGCTTGTGGAGGCTCGTTGGAAAGCTTGTCAAAACTTCATGGTGAAGCGTCCGATCTAATTTTCAATGGTAGATCTGAATAGAGTTTTTGATAAGCTTTCCAACGAGCCCCCACAAGCCATAAAGTATTATTTGAAAAAAAATACTAAGGGTGGCTTGGGGTTAGGGGGTTGACGGTAGAACATGACACGTGTCATGAAAAAACGGCTTACCGTTTTTAAAAATCGACCAGTTCCAGCGTTTTTTCCGAAATGAATATGGAAAAAAATTATGAATTTTATTCCGGACTGTTAAGTAAAATTGGGGTTCCTTAAAACTTCATGGTGAAGCGTCCGATCTAATTTTCAATAGTAGATCTGAATAGAGTTTTTGATAAACTTTCCAACGAGCCCCCACAAGCCATAGGGTACCATTTGAAAAAAAATACTAAGGGTGGCTTGGGGTTAGGGGGTGGCCGGTAGAACATGACACGTGTCATGAAAAAACGGCTTACCGTTTTTAGAAATCGACCGGTTCGAGCGTTTTTTCCGAAATAAATATGGAAAAAAATTATGAATTTTATTCCGGACTTTTGAATAACCCTGTATGTAGGTATATGTTGGTAGAAACAGTAAACGAGAAGAAAGCGACGCAGTAGGTAGAATCGTCACGGGTTGCCTTGAACGCGTTAGAAATTCATTTTCAGTTGTTTTTGTCCCGTTTTAATCTTGTTTTTAGCGCACTTCTCCAAACGGGAAGGCGCTTTTGTCCTCGCTTTGTCCGTCCGTCCGTCCGTCCGTCCGTCCGTTACAGCATCTAGTCCTAGACGAAAAGGTTTTTTGCGAAAAAAATTTATTCCATTGGGTAGATCATGACCTTGTATCCCGAACCAAGAAAAATCTTGACGAAATAATAATAAACAATGACAATAATAACAATTTAGTGTGACGCGGCATCGCCGTTGAATGCTGCATTTCAGAAGCCTGCCTGATCTCGAAAGTTATCACATGCGAGGAAGTACCCGATCTTATCATTTTACCATGATACATATGCGGAGTTATATTTAGAGGGTGATTTGAACTTCATTTTAATGAAAATGTCACATCGGTGCGAGGAGCAGGCCAATAGTTATTAATTTTTGAAAATGACTCCGAAACTACGGCTCGGCCGCAAATGATTTATTCGTTGCTTGCCGGTGCTTGATATCCTTTCCTCCGAACAAAACGAAATTCAATACAGAAAATATTTCAACTCGAATGGGTAGCTCATGGCCTTGGTACGCGAATCAAGAAAAATTATGCCGAAATAATCATGAACAATTACAAAAATAACATTTTGGTGTAGGGCGGCTTCGCCGATCAAGTGCTGGCATTCGCGGTAAGATGTAGAAAGTTGCGATATGCAGGCAACTACGATTTCTTAATGAAATACATCACTGCATGTACGGCATTATATTTAGAGAACAATTTGAACTTTCTTTTGACAAAAACCCCACTTCGATCCGACCGTCGGGTCAATTGTTATCGATTTTTGAAAACGACCGCAAAGCCACGGCTCGGCGCATATTACACGACCCTACAAATTCAAAATCAGACGTGCCGAAATAGTAATTGAACATTTTGAAGCCACATTTTGAACAGTAGCCAATACTAGGTACCTGAAGGATAATGGCACTCAAATTACGAAACATGTTCGCTCAATAACAAAAAAAAAGTAGGTAGGTATCACTAAAAATCATGTGACAGGCTACCATTTTTTCGGTTTTTCGATAAAAAAGAAATGTTCCAATTCAAAAGTGAACCCGATATTCGTGTTCAGGAGGTCGAAATCAGTTGGAGAACATTTTTTTATATAAGTAACAGAATGACGCTTATGTGGCCAGTTTGTCTGTCTGTCTGTCTGTCTGTCTGTCTGTCCGAGTCCGTGCAGAAATTAAGACGCTGTACTCCTTCTCGAGAATTGAAACAAGAGTCACAACAACTTTTTTCCGATTAATAGCTGATGTCCCCAAGGGTGGCCAATGGGCCACTATTTTTGTTATCCATACATCGTTATCATTATTCTCAAAAAACAGAGATCTCCTGTGCACTTCGATGAAGTTGAACTTCTCCTCGGGAAATAAAGCTACAGCCCTTGAAGATTGAACTTTATCCGATGGATAGCTTAGGTCCTCAAGGACCAAATAGGCAGGTTGGCTGCCATATTGAAATTTCTTATTAATAATAATACATTTATTTACGCCCATAACAGACTTGACAATGATTACAAATATCAGATGCAATGTAGAGTTCACATAGATCGTCGAATAATTATAAATTAGAGTACTTAGTTACTATTTACATGATACGAATGCAAAACACGTTAAAACCATCTAATACAAAAGACGCCTAACCGTCATCCCAAAGGCGCCGAAGGAGACACCGAGGAAGTCCAAACTGTCGCAATAACTGTTGGAAACTGCCATCATATTCTCCAGGGGCGAGTGCATTCCGTAGTTGGTTCTGTGGTGCCTCAACCCGAACAAGCGCTGCGACCGGCAACAAATCCTGGGAACACAGAAATTCACTCGTGCGAGCAGCTGAGGAGCATCCACCAGGGAGTTGATGAGCTTGAACATAAAAAACATTTGAGAACTTTCCCTGCGAGTTGACAGCTTGGACAAGCCGCAGTATTGCATCAGCCGATCGTGGCAATCAAAAATAACATTCTGCTTTTTTAGCTTGTAGGACACGTAAGTCAACCAGCGATCCTGAATTCTCTCGATTCTGCCGTCGTGCACCGCGTAATACGGATTCCATATCACGCTATTGTACTCGACGACAGATCGTACCAGGGAGGAATACAGAACGTTCAGTGCGCGCACATCCGCGAAATCAGCCGTCCATCTCTTGACGCAGCCCAGCATCCTATTCGCTCTTGACACGACATGATCATAATGGTATTTAAACGTCAAGCGACTGTCAAGATATACACCCAAATCCTTGATGCATTTTACCGTCTCGAGCACACCAGAGCCCAACTCGTAGACCGGATCAGAACACACCAGCTTTCTGCTGAAATTAACCACTTTACACTTGTCGGGATTAAGGAACATTCCATTTCTGTAGCACCAATCAGCAACCGCACGAAGGTCAGCCTGTAGGATCCTCACGTCGTCGTCGCTGACAATCCGTCTAAACAACTTCATGTCATCAGCGAAGAGGAGACATTCGGAAACCACAACACCGACAATGTCGTTGATAAAGATGGCAAACAACAGAGGTCCCAACCGAGAACCCTGAGGCACGCCAGATGTCACGTCAAGAACAGTGGATAGAGTATTCATTACCTTAACCTGCTGCGTTCTACCACTCAAGTAGCTGCGAATCCAGGACAGCAGAGGATCACGGACGCCGTACGCATGCAGTTTACCAATCAACAACTCGTGATCCACCTTGTCAAACGCTTTACTAAAGTCAGTATAGATGGAGTGGGTCTCACATCCCTTCTCAGATGCATCAGTCAAGTATGTGACGTAATATAACAAATTCGTGGTGGTAGAACGACCCTTGTAAAAGCCATGCTGTCGCTCGGCGATTATTCCACGGAAAGCCCGAGACAGCCTGTCGGCAACGAAGCCCTCAAGCATCTTGGATGGAACAGAGAGGAGGCTAATCGGCCTGTAGTTCATCACATTGTCACGTTTGCCCGACTTGTGAATCGGGACAACATTAGCATGTTTCCAGGTGGACGGAAAAGAACCCGTATCCATCGACAACCCAAAAATCACATGCAAGGCACGACTAAGAGACTTACTACAATGTCTGTAGAATAGAGGAGGTATGCCATCGGGTCCAGCTCCCTTCTCAATGTTCAGTGCGGACAGCATTGCCTCAACTTGACCCTCATCAATGTGAACGTGATTTATGTCAACATCCCCAGTCACATCGACATCAGCACGAGGGGTTCCCAAGTTAACCTGACTGTATACTGAATGAAAATAATTGGCAAAGGCCTCAGCCACCTCGCTGTCGCCAACAGCCATCTCACCACCTTCAGCAGTTACGCAATGAGGCACCACATTACGATCGCCCCTGTTCTCATTTACAAATTTCCAGAAGCCCCTGGGGTCGTTAGTCAAGGACATCTCTGACCTCCTGATATAGTCTTTGTAAGATTTGGTAATTCCAGCCTTACATTTTCGACGCAGTTCCGAAAAGCGAGCGTAGTCTTCCCAATTCCCACTTGCCTTGAATTCTTTGTGCTTCACCTTTTTATCAATTATCAACTTTTTAGTCTCCTTATCTATCCAGTGCGGCATGGTATCGGACTTGCTTTTTGTTGCCCTTATCGGTACAAAAAAGTCGCGAGCAAAACTAACGCACTGATAAAATGCGGCAACCCCATCATCGACATTACCGCTGGATAATACAACATCCCAGTTAACCGCACTGAAATAATCATTTCTTTTAATATAGTCGGCTCGCTTAAAGTCGTAGTACTCAACGACTTCCACATTTCTAGGTTTTATCAAACTCAATTCAACGCTGAGGGGTGGATGATAGTCGTCCAGCCTGACGATTGCGTTACTTACTTTGCTCAAGTCGACATCAACATTCGAAAAACACAGGTCGAGCACCGCACCAACTCCCCTAAAATCATTGAATTGTGCAAGCCCAACGCCGGCCAAACTGTCACAAATCAATCTCTCAGCCTCAGATTTCACTTCAGTAGGAACAAACCCAAGGCACTCATCGTCGGCTTTCCACCTTATCCGAGGAAGATTGTAATCGCCCAGCAACAAAACGGAGCTTCTTGGACTACCTAAAATTAAATTATTCACATTATTGACATGTTTCACATAAACATCTACACTCGCATCGGGAGGAACATATAATGCACCTACAGCGAAGGTCCCATTACCAACACATAATTCAGCCCAAACCTCCTCGACGCCGGGATCGACAGCGAGAGCCCGCGAACGAATATCCCTCCTGACCGCCAGCAGCACTCCGCCGCCAATAGTTTTTATTCTGTTGTCAACATTACGATCCGTCCTGTAAATTGAATATCTATTATCTAGAAGTTCATTATTGGATATATCTGCACTAAGCCACGTTTCGGTAATTGCCAGAACGTCAATAGTTTTCGTTCAAGACAGAAACATAAAAGTCCTGCAGTTTTGTTTTCAAACCCCTTACATTCTGGTAGTATATCTTAAGCTTTTGTGGAATATCACTATTACATTCGGTCCGCAGTGTCAGCTGAGTCTGTTCGCCCGTGTCGCCCACGAAAAAATTGATAGCGCCTAACTATCAATCCTTTAGTCCAAGCTTCAGGCTTTTCCAACTCAGAGAGTAGTTTGATATTGACCCCGACCTTAACCCATATGGTCCGGAATAAAAAAAAATTTCGCAAGCGAAAATTTTTCTTGAAATTCTGTTTTTAGGGCAGAGTGGAATTACAGAAAAATATGAAAAAAATTCTTTGAGTGTTGTAATTAGTTGAAAAATGCTGTCCTTTTAAAAGGACGGTAGGGCTATCCACTACTATGAAATATGAATTTTTTGATAACATCAAAACGACTGAAAAATGTTCCATTGCACTTCAAAAAACATGAAATTATCAATATAAAACAAAAAACATCAAGGAATATCAATCATTGAAGGAAAACCTAGACAAACATCATTTTGCCAACAAAAATAAATTTTGAGTGTGGTAAAAAATGGAACAATCCTTGAGATGCAAGCCGACATAACATTTTTTGCACATAAAATTGGTTTTTTTATGGCATACCTCGCATCGCCGGTGATTTTTGAAGTATAGAACTACACGTGCGGTCTAATTTGTCGTAGCGAAAAAACTCGTGCAAAGAACCCCGCACGATTCTTATGGAAAATGGGTCTCGGTCAAATTCCCTGATTTTCTTATATGTTGTAGCCCAATTTGACACGAGCCAAAAACCATCGTCCGTTACCCAAAAAAATTGACAGTTTTTTTTCTATAAGGGGTTGAAGATGGGTTATTTCAAGGTAAAAAAATATGTTCCGCCGTAAGTGAGAACATTTCAACGTCCTTTCTGACACATATAACTCAGCATATATTTAAAAAAAATATCACTTATCACTTAAATATCACTTTTTTTATATCACTTAAAAAAAAATTGTGCCAAAATTAGTAATTCGACAAAATAGAACCATCTGCATGACTTTTAAACGTAATTTCGAATTTGATACTCACAAGTAGGGGTTGGGGGTGAGGGAGGGGGTTGATTTTTTCACAAAAGAAAAAAGGAATTGTCATGAGCCATATGTGTTAAAAAGGACGTTGAAATGTTCTCACTTACGTTGAAACATATTTTTTTACCTTGAAATAACCCATCTTCAACCCCTTATAGAAAAAAAACTGTCCATTTTTTTGGGTAACGGACGATGGTTTTTGGCTCGTGTCAAATTGGGCTACAACATATAAAAAAATAAGGGAATTTGACCGAGACCCATTTCCCATAAGAATCGTGCGGGTCCTTTCTGGGTGGTTTCGGAGGTCTTCTTTTTTGTCATTTTATTGTTAGTTTCCAGCAGCTTTGTATACATAGATCTTTGGAACTCCAATTAGTCGAGGTTTCCACCATTATTTTTACATAGTCGCTAAGATTTTTGCATAGTAATATCAATGCAGTGAGTAAATGGTGATGGAGAATACCATTCTTCCCTCTGACTGAAACTCTGTCTTGGCCTTGATTTTGATCATCACGATCTACACCGCCCATATTCTCGGAGTATGATTATATCGGTAGTGGTTGATCTACGTGAATGTGTTTTTTCTTCTGATTACGAGAACCTCTTTATTTTCCTCCAGTGGAAAAATTTTCGGACCATTGGAAGCTACACCATAACGATTTCATCATCAGTCAGAGCATGCTCAAAAACACCCCTTTCCTTTACTATGGATGCGCTTTGGATGATTTCTACTCTAAAATCCAGTTTTCCGATATTGTACCAGTATCTTTTATGTTGCTCAATTTCAATTCTTTGAGGAAAGAGAAGGTGAGACAATATCAAAATAAAAATGAAATAAGCCGTATGGAAACATTTGTGGGATATCTGAATTTTGTAGTAGGTACCTACTATACCGATGATCCAAGTCCCAGATGTTTGCTTGGTACGAAGGTAAAAAACGACAATAATGCTTAGCCGCAGCTCCAATCCAAAACATATAGCCCAAATTCGGCTCTGCGTTGCGCTTCTGGCAAATTGTTTGGTTCAATAAAATTTTCATCTGCTGAATCTTCATCCGTATCGCACTCATCGTTTGTATTTCCGAGAAAAGAATTGCTGTTTCTCCTGAAATATCTCCAATACATCCTTCTTGATTTCTTCCAGTAACTGTGCTATGGTAAGGGGCTTTTTCAAATAGGTGAAATAAAAACGACATCATTGTAGTTCATAGTAGTGGATAGACCTACCGTCCTTTATAAAGGACACCGTGTTTTTTGCAAAGAACGGTTTGAAAAAAATTCAAGTTTTGGTAGCAGGCAAGTTACTTGATCTTTGAAGTACCCAAATATAAAAAAAATTGATCATAAACTGCTATTAACAGTAAAATATACCTACCTCTGGTTATTCATTGTAAAAGTCAACAACAAACAAAAGGGCACCACACAAGCAAATTCAGTAATTATAACGAACAAGTGATATAAATGGGCTCTCAATACTTGAAGTTTGTTATGTACTGACTTAATCTGTTTATACTAGTAATAGAAGTTGATTATTGTAAAAAAGACTTTTACCGTCCTTTATAAAGGACGGTCGGGCTATATGGGTTAAAGGATTTATTTCTACTCTTGTTGTTCTCGTGTTTTGGTATTTCCTCGACTACAACCTCCTCGTCTTCCGGTAACTTAACTTTCAGATGTGCCTTCATGTCCGCCACAGACACTCCGGCATCAACGCCACCGACGTAGAGCCAGGCCCACCTCTTGGCCGCTCGCAGGCCTGATGCACCGCCTGCACATGCGGTGCCCTTTATGACGGGACGCTTCTTATTTGCCTTCGCTGCCGTTTTCTTCCCCATGTCAACACGACAATCTCCAGAAGCACCAGCACGAATGGCTCCCGATTTTCCTCTCGCACTGGGATCACGCTTAGGGGGCCAAGCTAGCGGTTGCAGCTGTTGTTGTTGTTGTTGTTGCCCCTGCTGTTTTTCTTGTACGACTGTTATCTCGCCAGGTTCTTGAACGTTTTTCTTAGTGGACTGCTTCTGCGTGGAGACAGTTTTCTTAATATTCTCGAGTTCACTATGAAATTCGTCGATTTTCTTCTCTAAACCAGTCAACTTCAACGTCATTTGGGTCACTGCACTGGTAACTGCGTCTTGGATTAGTTTTTTCATAATTTCAGCGGTAATTACCGCTTCGTTCACGGGAGCTTCTACTTTCGATGCAGAGCGTGTCGGCGCCATCTTGCAGACAACGATTGTCATGAAACTTGAAACTTACCCTTGTCTAGTACGATCATTCTTATTTTCAAGCCAAATTTCATGATTGCCCCACCATCTTGGCCGCCATATTGAAATCTCTTATAAGTGAAAGGATTTTCATGAAACTTGAGAGTTACGCTTGTCTCGTACGATCATTCCTATTTTCGAGCTGAGTTTTATAATTCTGCCGCCATATTGGCCGCCATATTGAAATCTCTTGTTAGTGGAACGATTTACATGAAACTTGGAACTTACCATTGTCTAGTACGATCATTTTGATTTTCAAGCCGAATTTCATGATTCTGTCGATATTTTGGCCGCCATATTGGAATTTTTTGCCCAAGACGGTAGAACCCTAATCACTTAACATCTTGCGTTCACTAATCCTCCAAAAAGGAAGTGCGCTGCTGAGCCTCATGCCCATGAGGCGTATTCGCTTGTTATTCTTTCCTCAAGTCCGAAATCAGGTGCCGTACAGAGCTAACCCAAAACCCTGAGGTGTGGCGCACTAGCTAACAAGTACGTCACATAGATTGGCACCCAACTTCAGGCTCAGCCTCCGAGGCACTTGATTTTTGACGGGTTGGAGAGTTGAAACTGACCAGAGTGACGTCAGGGTTGGACTTAGAATAATAGTTCTCAGGTCTTCAACTCAGGTGACCTGGTGACCTGACACAGAAATCAGGTGCCGTACTGAGCTAACCCAAAACCCTGAGGTGAGGCGCACTAGCTAAAAAGTACGTCGCCATGTCTGGGTGTATACCCCTACCTCGTAGAAAGTTTTCGAACTCTGCGAAAGACATATTGAATCAAAATCAGATTTATTCTCAACTAAATAGTTTTACAATCGTCATATTGTGTATAAGTAAATATAAGTATTTGTAAATATATTTAGACACATCAGTGGGTAGATATATAATCCAAAAACTCACACCAATAATAATCAAACAATAAAAGTGAATTTAAACACATACACGCGACACATCAAAATCCAATGCTATGATGAACCACGAGTGAACACTAGTGGAAATCGGACATGGAAAATTTATACTCGCAATATGTATTCCTGGATACTATAAAAAGCTCTCTGCAACAGCATTGACTTGACTTTTGATTTGAACTCCCGCAGAGGCAACGAAACAATTTCAAGTGGCAATTTGTTCAAGAATTTTGGGCAAAAATAATTTAAGCTGTAACGACTTTTTGTCAGTCGAACCGAGAGTCGAACAAAATCCGGGGCTATGCGGCTTCTGTTTCTACTTTCTAGTGAGGTGATTATGCTCGTCCTCGTGCACCTGTAGCTGCTGGCATTCGCACTACCCACTACTAAACAGTTATAGGTGTATAAGCTAAGAAATGTCATCAAGTGCATTTCAGTGAATTTATTTCGCACGTCCTCGCGGTAGCCGCTGCCAGACATTATCCGAACCACCCGTCACTGCAACCCAAAAACACGTGACGCATGCGGTGAGTGACCCCAGTTTATGACAGAGTAAGCCATGAGCGAAACAGATCAGACTGTGATACACCCAACGGGCCCACGCCCAGGGCCCCGGCTTTTTTGGGGGCCCCCAAGGCCTCCTTCAATTTCTAAAAGTAAAGACTATTTTTGTAAAAAATGTTGTTCTCATATCCCGTTTACGACGTTATTCAATTATGTCACTTTCTGAGCTGATCGTGCGCCTCCCCTCACCTCCCAAGAGTCCATGACGCTCCATCCCACTAAACTAATCAAGAAAAAGACAGGTTTTCTGTCGGAAATTTTAAAAAAGCATGAAATTTTTATGAAAAAAAGTTTGTTAAATAATAACTTGCGGCGGTGGTGCTCGCCTCACTCGTGTGTTTTTTTTCACAAACCTTTGTAAGGGGGCACCTCACTGCCTTGTGCCCGGGGCCCCATTGGTTCAAAAGACGGCACTGGATACACCGCCAAAACACCCCCACGCGGAAGGACAGGGACCAGATTTCTTATCACAAAAATATTTTTGGAGATTTTCGACCAGATAAAATCGATATGACGTTCCCACGTCATCAATGGGCCCATCATTACGCCAAAACATTTCACACATGGTGGGTTCTGACAGTCCCGCAGACTTCTTTGGGGAAAAAATATTTTTTCAGTTTTGCTCAGATTGAGACATAGCCCGTTCGCCGAAAACCAATCGCCGACTCTCATTTCCACTGAAGCTGTTCGAGCCGACAACTAGAGCTCGCAAGAGTGGTGTCGTCCGCAAACAAAACCATGTCACCCCCAGGCACTGCGCTATGCAGATCGTAATGAAAATCAGAAAGAGGATCGGCCCCAATACCGAACCTTGCGGGACCCTGAAGGTCACACTCCTCACTCTCGAGTTCAAACCATTGACCATAGTATACTGTGTTCGTCCGGCTAGATATGAGTCTATGAGGTTCACACTTTTTCTGTTGAAGTTGCAGTAAGACAGCTTATCGGATAATATTTTATGAGAAACACAGTCGAACGCCTTTTGCAAATCACAGAAAGCCGCGCTCCGATATGCACCTTCCTCATCTGAGTCTACAGTTAGGTCTATAAGATGTTGAATCGCTTGCGTTGTCGAACTACCCTTACGGAACCCAAACTGTGATCCATGGAACAAGTCATTACCCTCAAAGAACTGACCAATTTGATTTTTTGGTAGAGTCTCTATTATTTTCGACATAATTGGAGGCAACGATATGGGGCGGTAGCTTCCAGGATCAGTCGTAGCACCTTTTTTATTAATGGGTGTTACTCTCGATTGTTTAAGTGAGGACGGAAAGGTACCCTTGGTAATAACTCTATTTATCGGAATTATGATGATATTTTTTATGCTTTTTATTAGTTCCACGTTTATACCGAAACTGTCGCGACTTTTTTTTATTTTGTAATCGATCTATTACTTCACGGACCTCCAAAAAAGAGACTTCCTGAAAGCTGAATGCCTTCGAGGCAACTTTTCCGCCATGCAAATAGTCCTTGAAACTGCTTTTTGCGAGAGGAATCTTGTTTTGTATAGGTATTATGAGCAATTTCAGTAAAAAGAACATTGAGCTGATTTGGTGTTAGTTCGGTTCCAGTATCGGTTTGGGATTTCTTTCGGTGAGCATTTATTAGGTGCCAATACACTGACGCTTTACCATCAGAGTTCTCAATATAACTTATAGGCAGCCTTTTTTGTAGGTACCGCTAAGTTGTCGTCTATAGTCAAGTCTGCATCTTTTCACCTCCTGGGCTAAGATATTTGACGGATTTTCCGCGCACTCCTCATTTAATGTACTTAACTCATCTCTCTTCCGTCTCAGATCGTCATTGAACCATTTTGTTTTGCTGACAGTTGATGTTTTGTGAGAATTTGCAGTTTTAACAGGAAAAGCTAGTTCTATTGCATCAGTGAAGTTACTCATCAACAATTCGAATGCGTCATTGATATCTACATCAGAACGATCAGCGAACGACCAATCACAGTTTTCAATGTGGTTGAAAAACAAGAAACGACCCTGCTCCGTGTAGGGCTGTGACCTCACGGGAACACCAACCCGCCTCGATCTGGATTCAATGTCAACAAATACCGCTCTGTGGTCAGACATAAGGGTCACTCACAAACGATCGATGGTTGAAACCACAAGACCGACCTATCAAAATGTTGTCGAGACAATTGGCACCTCTGGTAGGCTCGGACAATATCGCATGGAAGTCATAAGTGTCAATGAGATCACTAAAACTGGCTAGGTTTCGATCTTTAGATGAAAAAATAATGTTGAAATCCCCATTGATAACCACCTGTAAACCCTGTTCAGCAACTACCGTAAATATTGCATAAATTGTATCCAGGAATATCCTGAAATCACCAGAATTGAAAATTGTGACTAGAATGAGCTTTTCGTTTATGAGTTCAGTCGCGGTCACCTCGCAATGGCTCTCGAGCGATAACAAATTCACCTTTTCAAACGGCGCAGAATTAAACGCGCTTCTACACATTATAAGAACACTGCCATGTGTTTGAACTTTTGAGCACATCATCACAAAGCGTTTGTCTTGGCAGCTGGATAAAGATAATATGCTTCACCCTGTCCCAAACTGTTTCAGAAAACACCGTTCAACCACTGACAACATAATACAGTTGGAATCTGAGATACATCAGGCTTTTGCAACCAAACAAAACTCACTGGCCATCTTCTTTGACGTCGAGAAAGCTTGTGACATAGCATAAAGGGTAACATTTTGGCGTTCATTAAAACTTTTCTACGTGGCAGGTCATTCAAAGTCGAAATCAACAGCAGTTTTTCCAACAGTAAAAAATTACAAAACGGTGTTCCCCAGGGCTTAGTCTTGAGTGTTATCCTATTCTTGATAGCAATTAATGACATAATAGCATTGAAGCTACAGTCCGCTGTTGCTTATTTGCAGACGATTTGGTAATTTACTCGGTAATTTACCTCAGAGGAAAAAATCTTACAATCGATGCAAGAAATCCTTCAAGCAACATTGCGTAACATGGAAAACTGGTGCTCAACCTCAGGTTTTAAATTTTCTACCCATAAAACAACCTGCGTTAACTTCAGTCGGACTAAACCAATAAGCTCCACTCTCCTTCGACTGAACGGCAGAAGCTCAAAATTCTCTGAATCAACCAAATTTCTAGGCGTTACATTTGATACATACAGAAGCTATCTTGGAAACAACACCTATCACAACTCAAGACGTCATGCCACCAAGGTTTGAATTTAATGAGAATTTTGTCTAACCACACCTGGGGAGCAGACACCAAAACATTGTTGATGATCTATCGCAGTCTTATAAGATCAAAAATCGACTATGGAGCCTTCATGACAGCCATTGCCCTAAACTACCTACTGTTACTATTTTATTTTCGATTTTCCATTAATGCAGTATTTCATCTATTTATAACCATAGCTATATTTTCACCTGTATGATGTCCTTCTCGTATTTCTCTTGTAGCCAAAGCCGGAGAATATATTTTCTTTTTATGAACGAAATAACTTAATAATAATAATAATAATAATAATAATAATATAGGCCTTTATTTGTGGCGGAGTTCAGCTTGGAGCCTGAGCTCCAACCGTTCTTACACACAACCACCCGCAATATCCAATCAGAATATAAAATATACAAATATAGAATAAAACGTAAAATATACACATGAAACATAAGAAATATAAAGATACAACATATATACATGAGATACAAAAAGAAAAAAAACAAGACAAAACAACAGCCGCGAGGCAGCGACCAAGATCACAGGATCATCCATCATCATGAAGAGCACGACTCCCGCCCCGACTCACATCGTCAGCAGATTCTCTCGCAGAAGTTCACGTATGTGTCGTTTGAAGGTCTGACGGCTCGTATGTTTGATGCCTTCCGGCACCGTATTGTAGTACTTCGCGATGTTGTAGCTGAAGGATCTCTTGAACATCTGAGAGTTGTGTAGGAAGGGGTCAATCTGACCTTGAATCGGACATTCATGGTATGGACATCAGTACGGAAGGAAATGCGGTTGTACAGGTAAGCAGGACATTTGTTTCTTATGATGTCATGGCATGTAGTTGTCTTCTCTTGTTCATGTTCAGCCAGTTGAGTTCTTGTAGCTTATATGACACTGGCTCGTTTCTTTTTATGCCGCAGACAAGACTGATGCAAGAGTTCTGCATTTTCTGGATTCTTCGAGCGTCGCTCTCCAACAGATGCGTTCCGTAGACAGTGTCACAGAAGTTGAAGTGGGACAAGATTAAGGTGTCGCAGATAGCCGTCTTGTCTTGCTATTCAAAAGGTGGCGTATTTGGTAGACTCTCCTGAGATTCATGTAAGCTCTCTGCAGGCATCTGGAAACATGCTCAGTGAACCTCAAATCACCGTTCATGTACAGGGCGAGGTTGCGATGGTAATGTACGAAATATTGCTGTCAGGTCCATAAATCTGTTGTAATGGACACGCGGTCAACGGAGCTCAACAATCCTCTAATCTTATCAGCAATTTCATTTTACATATCTGGCAGCATTTTGGTTGTTGAAACTTCTCTTGATGGTGGTATGTAGGAAGGATTCAATTTCTCAGACTATTCCGAGGAATATTCCAAAATCCTGCGTTTTCGACTATGCTGAATGGCTGGTAGTCGGTCGTAATCATTTCTATCAGGCTCCTTTCAATTTTCACTTTTTTTTTGTATCCGATAGATTTGACTGAAGAGCATCAAATAGCCCCAATGGCTTAGACGGTTAAGGTTTACCAGTTGTTGTTGTTGTCAAAGTTGTTGTGGCATCTGCAGGTCTTTTGGACGGCGTGGTGATGGATGCTGTTGTCGGTACTGTCGTGGCTGGTAGATCATCTTCACCTTCGTCGCAATTCACTGCATTAAATTTCACCTTTCTCAGCCCTAAACTGGACCGGATGTTTTCGAGTTATTGTGCCAAATTTGTGGTGCTGACAAAATATTTAAGCCTTTTTTGTCATAACTTGCAGTCAGCGTTCTTCCTGTCCGGTGTCGCTCAGTCTGGAACGTTCGAAAACATCCCGGAACATTCCCGATCATTGTGGAACATTCGAGATCATTCTACAAGAATCCAGAATGTTTCGGTATTTTCTGGAATGTTTGGGAATAGTCTAAACTTTCGGAAACCTCCCGGAACATTCCAGATCGTTGTGGAACATTCGAGATTATTCCACAACATTCCAGAATGTTCCGGTATGTATGTTCAGGAATAGTCTGGAACGTTCAAGAGCATCCCGGAACATTCTAGATCATTGTGGAACATTCGAAATCATTCCACAACATTCCAGAAGTTCCCTTATGTTCTGGAATGTTCGAGATGAAGCGTGCGATAACATCCCGGAACATTCCAGATCATTGTGAATTATTCGAAATCATTCCACAGCATTCCAGAATGTTCCGGTATGTATGTTCTGGAATAATATATTATTCGTTTTACTTCCTTGCTTATTTCTGTTATTTTGTTCTTAGATGGATCACCCAATTACAGGAAGGCGTGATCGTTCTGGAATGTTCGGGAATAGTCTGGAACGTTCAAGAACATTCCGGAACATTCTAGATCGTTGTGAAACATTCGAGATTATTCCACAACATTCCAGAAGTTTTCTCATCTTCTGGAATGTTCAGGAATAGTCTGAGCGTTCGAAAACATCCCGGAACATTCCAGATCATTCTGGAACATTCTAAATCATTCCAGAACATTACAGATCATTGTGGAATATGTATTCCAAAACATTCTAGAATGTTGTAGAATATTCTGGAACCTTGTACCCTGATTATTTCAAATAACTTGCCTTCAACGTATTCTGCCTGGTTAATCATTTCCTGCTTAGAGGCTGGTGATAGCTCTGAAATAACTTTTTTAAATGAAGGAACAGCTTTTGTAAAAAAACTGACTTCACCAAAATCTCCTGACGATGGATCTACTGGCTCTTTCTCCTAAGACATTGGTAATGGCTTTGGAATAACTTTTTCATGAATCATGGAACAGCTTCAGTAGAAAAACCTGACTTCACCAAAATTTCCTGACGAAGGATTTGCTGACAAATTGAACAAAGGCTGGGCGAGAGTAACTTCTAGCTCTAGACCAGAAAACGGTGCTGGCGACATTTTGCCTTCATGGTCACCATCTTCGTCCTCATCGTCTTCAACATCGGTGTGCGTAGGTGCGACATTGAGTAGTGGAATTTTTGGATCATTAAGCTCGGGTAGCATAACTTCTAATTCGTTTATCGTTTTACCCTTGAATTGACCCATGTCTTTTCCCTGTGATTATCACAGTGTGATATGAGCAGGAACTTTGCTAACTTTGTAGCTTGTAAATTGAAGTCTGGCTGCCTGTAGTGCTTTTGATGAACAGCTATGTCGTGACCCATGTAGTCAGACAGTTGAACCATATCGTTATGGTCCAAACTAAGTATTTGAGACAAAGTGGCCACCTGTTTTCGAATGTTGGTGGATCGTAATAGCTGTGGGTTGCTGTGGAATGGTTTATCCATTCCTTGCCGGCTGTTAACTAGCTTCCGCGACCACTGCTGCCTCGATATACACATTACGGAAAGCCGCTAGTAGATGGCGCCGCACGGGTATCTCACCTATGAGTAACCTCGGAGAGCACATATAGGAAAGTCTTGGACCGTTAGATCATCGAGCTTCTGCCTTTGAATGCTTCAGCACTGATGAGACCCAAATAGGTCGAAACACGTTTCTGCTGGATTTCGATGGTGGTTGCTTGGTCGGTCCGATGGTCTGAGACTTCTCTTCACATTAATCACAAATATGGATTACTTTCAGGTATTCCTGCGTCTTTTTGCATGGAAGTAAATAGATCTATGAATCTTGAACAAGAACTTAAAGGGCTAACTATAAAAGAGATCAAATTGAAGAAAGATAGAAGGTAAATCGGTTTTCTTCACACCAAAAAGATAATGGAAGCTCAACTCACTTTATCTGTCTGGCGTTGAGAAGAATTTATTATAGTTCGGCGAATTTTGAGGGTTTAAGGACGATGAGTACAACATTTTTCTTTGTTAACGCACAACGTTTCGCCCCTAATTTGGGGCTTCCTCGGGTGGGTTAGCGATGATTGTTGTTTTATGAAAATTTTGATTCAAAAGGCGAAAAAATTACATTGAAAGGAATGGAGAAATTTTTGATTGATTTTTCTATTCCTTTCAATGTCATTTTTTCGCCTTTTAAATCAAAATTTTCCTAAAATAAATTATTGTTATTTATCAATCAATCAAATTTATTTATATTTATGATTGCTTACCCACCCGAGGAAGCCCCAAATTAGGGGCGAAATGTTGTGCGTTAACAAAGAAAAATTTTGTACCCATCGTCCTTGAACCCTCAAAATTCGCCGAATTGTAATATCATCCAATAGGACAAAAATACAAACGAGTTGAGAAGAATCGGGAGCTTCCGCAATTTTTTTCTCAAAATCTGGAATCAGTGACAATGCTCAGCATATCCTTGTTCCAATGGCGTCATTGTTTCCTTTTGGTCGGCGGTGATTTTGCCTTTTTTCAAATGGTCTACCAAGTGAATGCGGCTCATTTCTCCACTTCGTCTTCGGTAAAACAATAGCCTTTCGACCATTACGCTTTACCTAAACGAAAAAATGGGAAACGTAGAGAAATTGACGAAGTAGTGTGGTAAACCGCCTTCCCTATAATTAATTAATTGGCTGTGATACCTTCATTCACCCTACGTTGTGTTTTTCGTTATGCCGTAGATTTTTAATCACCTTTACCTAAGTCATATAAATGAATTTTTCACCTACCTCAATTTCCCGTCGTGCTAATGCCCCAGTTATGCGATAGTAACCTCACGTTCTTTTTGAAAAAGGACGAGTTGTATAAATGTTGGAAAATAAACAAAGTCATTTAACCACACCTCACCTTTATTACAAGTTAATCAATCATCGCCAATTTAATCAAGTTTATCTTGATTATTCATTACCTAATTTCCAGGCGTGCTGAAACCCGCTAACAATAGGAATTAGTTAATCCAAGTTTATATTCGGTTTCTGAAAGAAAAATACACCCTAATTACGTGCAAAACCCTGCTACTGATTAGAGAATTATTGCAGAATGCCATTTTACTGCACGGCACTATTAAAGGAAGCGTTAATAAAATACTGCTCACCTTATTTTTGGTTGCAGAATTAGAGTTATTGCAGATCGCAAACTTCCTACTCCCTCTACTTATACCCTCTAACGGGTGTCACTAACCGCATGCCGCATGCAAATTGCATGCGAGACACAAGGACCCCTCCGATGGCACTGATTTGCACACGTGTACTGCAAGGCCGGTGGAGTCTATCTGCAAAAAATTAGTCCCCTATTCAATAACTTGAGGGTAGTTTGCTCAAAATTGGAGGAATATAGGCAACCGACAATACACTCACAATAAGGCCATTTTTGGGACTTGTCAAAATGAAGTATAAATAAGGTCGACCTAAAGAGTGCTCAAATAAAGGCAGGCACTCTCCTTATTAAGGGAAATTCAACGTCGCACTAATCCGCGCAAGCGTAAGTGTCAAAGTAGTGCCGCTTTTAATACTGCTTGCCCTTATTTCATCTGCAATAACTCTCTATCAACTCAACCCGTTCAATTTAATTCCGTTTTGCTTTCTTCCTAATTTTGCAGAACTATTGGTGAACCCGTTTCCTAACGCAGTTGAGTTTCAATTCCCTGCCTAATCAATTCAAGACCTCGTCGATATTTAAATTTTAACTTCTTCTTCTACCTAGTCTCTCTTCCTTGTACTAATAGAAATCTCCGATTATTTAATTGTACCTAATGAGAGATCATTGTTCATTGTCTTGGTATTTGAAAATTATAGCCATTATTTTAATTATCGATCAAAAAATTCACATAAAAATTGAGTGTTTTCATTGCATAAATTTATATCCGGCTGGTGCTGTAGTTTTCAACTTACAGACTTATCCAGCAGCTCTATTTCACGCTGGGTTAAATAACTTCACGCAAATCTGCAATCAGGTGTACAATTTATCGCGGTGAGCCTCTAATCAAGCAGCCTGCAAAGTTGATGTTGTTCTTTTCTGTCTTGGAGCGTTTTCGAAGCGACACTGAATTTTTTTGGCACAGTTCAAGGGGTTCTCTTCTTGGAACTCAACCTTGATGCTTATAAACTCCTTGTCGTGCGAAAAGGGTTAAATATTTTATTCTATGGGGGAGGATAACTCGTGAAATTGTCGCCCAGATTTGATCTGCATAAATATTGCTAGTGCTTTGTCTCAAGCTAATGGAGTCTACAAAATCATACTCTGTAGGAAGCTAGATCTCTTCGAAAGGGCTACTGAGGTTTTCACCGTTGTTTTGGTATCTTGAAGGTGGCTGAAAACAATGTATTTAAAAGCTCACAGTAATTGCAGGGTATTGAATCGGATTGACGCTTCCTATGGCTGTTCGAAATATCAAGAACAAATCCTACTAACGTTTATAAACAAAACAAATTTTCCAACCGTATTTAAACAATGATCATTTGATAACAATGGACATCAGACTTGCCTTGATGTTTTCTTTTCTTGTAACTGATGCATTACAACTATGAACAGTGGTTTAAGCACACTCATCAATTTACTCTTGACGAGTAATAATTTTCTTCTAGCCAAACACATCCGTTCGTCTCGACCTTACTTTTACCAGTCCTCTACACCCCCGTCCCTATTTTCGGACCCTTCCTGTTTCCATCCCTTCTGCTAAAATCGCCCCTGACCCACAAAACCGATGCGCCGGCATGCGTTTTCTGACTCTACCATCATCCCGTGTGCAATTTCGTCACTCCCCAATATCGCCCATAATGCTGATTTATTCTTGAAGATTTGATTCCTTTTTTTATAATTTCAAGCTGCCCATCACAGTAGGTACCACTATTTTTCAGTATTTACCTAAACGAGCCCAGCTCTTGTATATTGTATATTGCTTATTCACTTGATCAATTGCATGATATAGGATCGTTAGGCATACAGATGGTAATATAAGTAATATCACAATTAAAATTAATGCGCAAAATAGAATTCATAAACAAAAACTCAACAAAAAAGAAACAAGATACATAGGCAGATATATCACAGTTGGTCAGTGTACATAAGATATATATTTACGACAAGAATCACAGATCTGTAATGGATTTAATTTCCATTTGCACAAATTAAAATTCAAATGGCAGAGATCACCTGAAAAAATTCTTCGACTTCATATAAGCTACTAGTGATCAAATTTTCTTTGACCTGTTCCCTAAATGACGCGGCAGTGGGTGCTTGTCTGATTCTGAGAGGTAACGCGTTCAATAATTCACTTCCTGCATAATTTGGCGACCTTTTATATGCCTCATGTGCTGGTTTATTCAAGTAAATGTCTCTCTTCGCCCGTGTTTCGTACTGATGAAAATATTGAGAAGTTATGAAGTTACACCTATTCAAGTAAATTTATGTCAAGACCTTCAGAATGTAAATTGATGGTGTTGTGAGAATGTTGTGTGAATGTTTGACGAATATGGGGCTGCATGATTGTCCATGAGGCATATTGAAAAGTAGTCTAATAATATTTTTTGGTTGATGAGCACCCTCTTAAGGTTGGAACTTGTACCCCAGGACATGATGTTGTATGATATGTGGGAGTAGACCGCTGCATAGTACAACTTCATCGTGGTTTCAAAGTTGAGAGAATTTTTTAAAGATGCAATTCGGTAGTAACCCCTGCTTAGTGTTGCACAAACATGATCACCGTGATCGGACCATGCTAGATGTCGATCTAGTCTGACCCCCAACAACATAGCAGAGTTGTTGTAACTTTACGTATGTATGTACGTATAAAGCAGTAGGTGTTTCGAGACTAAACACAAACACAGTACTCGTGGTACGATAGTTTTATTAGAGAGTTATTGCAGATGAAATAAGGGCAAACAGTATTAAAAGCGGCTATATTTTGACACCTACGCTTGCGCAAATTAGTGCGACGTCAAATTTCCCTTAATAAGGATAGTGCCTGCCTTTATTTGTGCACTTTTTACGAAGTATCGAAGTTTTATTAAAATACAGAGCTATAAAAATACAAACTAAATATATATATTATAATAATGATAACTCTACTGTAAATAATGAATTTCTTTTAATTTGGTGGACGGAGGAATAGTGCCTAAAATACAGGCACTATTTCCTCTTTGGATTGCCAAACTTATTCTTTGTCGAAAAAAATTATATAAGAAGGGTTCGCCTGAGACTTTATAAAGAATTTTTTCAACTGAAGACCAAAAGTTTTGGAGTTTTTTTTTCTCTCTTTAGGTCGACCTTATTTATACTTCATTTTGACAAGCCCCAAAAATGGCCTTGTACTTAGTGTATTGTTGGTTGCCTATATTCGTCCAATTTTGAGCAAACTTCTCTTACGTTATTAAATAGGGGGCTAATTTTTTGCAGATAGACTCTGCAGGCCTTGCAGTACACGTGTGCAAGAAATCAGGCCCGTCAGAGGGGTCCTTGTGTCCCGCATGTAATTTGCACTTTAAATTGAGACTAAAAATTTAGGTTAGGAATTGGGAATGACGGGGCAAGTAAGGGCATTTGCGATCTGCAATAACTCTTATTCAACAACCAAAAATAAGGTAAGCAGTATTTTAATAACGCCTCCTTTAATAGTGCCGTGCAGTAAAATGGCATTCTGCAATAACTCTCTATTATCGAACAGTACATCCCATACATGTGAATACATGGAGCCAAGCTCCAACTGTGACGTACTCGCGAGCTGCTCCGCTCATTCTCTCGCCTCATCCTCACTCTACCACGCAGCGCGGCACTTCCCCCACTCCTTATGGTAGGTAGGTACAATCCCAACTAGAGTCACACCCTTGTAGTATGTGATTGTTAAAATTTACTCTTATATTATTACTAGATACCCCTGACTTATGTGTGAATTCAATTATTGTTGTTTTTTTTATAATTTATTATATTAGTTTATTGACCCTACACCACTCGTCAAATCTGGCAAGAATTTCATCGAGCTTCTCTCCAACTAAGTGTGGAGTTGAACCTGATATCACAATTGTTGTGTCATCAGCGTACATGAAAACTCTACCATCCTTGAAAGTCAGGCAGATCATTCACAAATGAAAAAAAAAATCAATGGTCCCAGTACACTGCCTTGGGGGGTTCCCATGTCAATAGAAAACTCACCAGAGAAGACTCTCTCAGACTTCACAACTATTTTTCTGCCTTTGAGGTAGCTACGGAGCCAACCATTTATAGGGTACTTGAGCAGTGTTGCCAGATCAGTAGAATTTCTACTAAAACTGGTGGATTTGAGTAGCCATCTAGTGGATGAAACTGAGCAAAAGTCCACCAAATCCATTTAGCGGACTTTCTGGTGGTTTTCAGCTGAATTTCATTTTCAGCAGTTTTCGCCAAATTTGATACCCAAACTTTTCTTTAATATCACGAGAGATCACGGTTCACAATTCCGATAGGGCTCTTTCACGTTGCGGTTGTCGACCTTCTCATCTGTTGGTGATTTTTTACTGTCACATGTCAATCTCGCGCGAAGTGTAAGTCAACTGTCAAGTGTAGTGTTCTTTTTTTCTCCAAAATTTTACGTTAGGTATGGGTAATGAGTACCAAGGTACCTAATTAAAATGGAAAAAATAAATCAGCATATAGGTATCCTTGGAATAGAATGTCCTTACTCAGGTGGTTCACTGGTTAATAGTTATTTATGTTGAAAAAATATTTATTTTAATTATTATTATTCGTAAAAAATGTTTGTCCGCCAAATCCCTTTCCTCCTCAAAGTCCTAAACTGTCCATTGCCGTTACCGTTTTTGCGCGACTACTTGAAAATCTGGTGTCTGGTGGATTTTCACAGTCGATCTAGTGAAAACTCCCAAGAGAGCGTTGGCAACACTGTACTTGAGTCCCAAGGCCTCCAGTTTCTTACAAACTAGATCCACGTCCACCGTGTCGAAAGCACGCGACAAATCAAACATCACGGCCACAACATAATTATTCAAGTTTAGTCTGTCGTGGACGTACTGCACTATACTAGTAAGAGTAAAGCAGGTCTCTGTTGAGTGGTTCTGTCTAAAGTCATGTTGACTTTCATCAATTAATTGGAATCTATTCAGATAATCATATATCTGACAAAAAATAATTTTTTCAATGACCTTAGAGAATGAACTCATCAGAGAGATCGGCCGAAAATTCTGCACATCTGTCCTGTCACCTTTTTTGAAAATTGGGACAATCACAGATGTTTTTGAAATTGACGGGAATTTCTGCTGGATGACTGATTCTGTTATCAGTTCACTCAATACATCGGCCAGCTCATATTTACATTTCTCTATTATTGTCATCGGTACACTATCTATCCCCGATGACTTTTTGTTTGAAAGAGCATTTATTGCTCTAATAACATCACTTGCAATTACTGGACGGAAAAACATGTTGTTACAGGCAACCCCAGCTCCAATCCAAAACTTGGAGAAGTCTTTAGATCACCGAAATGCTGATTCAGCTTTTCTTTAACCACCGTGGAAAAATATTTTCCGAAATAATTAACAACCTCATGGGGACTTTTCAAAATATTTCCGTTATGATTAACAACAAGTTTTTCATCCGATGACTCTCTCTTACCCCTCAGCTCCGAAATTACTTCTCACGCCATCGCGATCGCTGTCGGATTATCAGCATTATTCATTCGTTCAGAATAAAATGATCGCTTGGTTTCAATTAGTCATTGCTTATGTTCTCGTTTTGCTTTCTTATAAAGTAGAGATAAAAATGGAAACATTCTCTGGCTCGCAAATAACGTTTTTAAATTCTTACTGGAAGCTCGGATATTTTCGTTAACCCACGTCTTTTTTTTTATCATTGAACTCACGCTTTTTTGCCAGTGGAAAATGACAATTGAATAACCTCAGAAAGTCACCATGAAAACTATCAAACGCTTCGTCGGCTCCAATGCTCACGTCATTCAGGAAAGACCATCTCATCGAACCCAACAAAAGTCTGAACTCTGCCACTTTACCGTCGCTGTAGTTTCTAAAATGCTTCATTTTAACTTAACTTCAAACTTCATTTTCTTGCTCTAGTGCTTCTTCTGTTTTAAGGACGGTATTTCCTAGTGTTTTTTCTTTAAACCTGAGTTTCAATTAACCTGAGTGGAGTGAGAGACTTGAAAAAAAGGAAAGTGATCTAAAATCTAGAATGAAAATTGATAAATATTTAAAAATTTCAAATTCAAATTCAAATTCAAATTCAAAACTTTATTCATTTGATTAGAATAACAAGATGTTATTGTAAATGTGGTCAAAATCGGTAAATACATGTAAATAAAATAACAAAAAACTATAAATAAAATTGAGTACCTATCATAGGTAACATACAACACATTGCAATACAATGAAATACAAAACAAAGTGAACAAAACAATCCAGACAAGATCATTTTCCGTCTAAAAATTCATCGACGGAATAAACTGTTAGCTCTAAAAGTAGCTCTTTCACGGCTCTGCGAAAGCCATAAACGCTATCGATACTCCTCACCTGAGCAGGGATACGATTGTATAATTTGATCGGCATCACCAGAGAACTCCTTGCCGTTGCAGATAGTCTATGAACTGGAATAATATTAGCAAGTTTCAAACAATCAGGAAACGAGCCCTCTAAAAAGGAGGAACCAGTGGCAAGCAAACGAAATCGGCAGTGTGCCCGAGAATGGAGCAGGGAATCCCGTCGCACCCAGCAGAGTCCCTGAGAGAGACAGACCTGATTACCTGCATAACTTCAGCCCTGTCAGTCGGATATAAAAACATTGAATTAAGAATGGAATGGGAATTACCATCGCTCTCTAAATTTTGACAAGCAGATCGAGCAGATAACCTCCCGACAGTATCCACGAAATAGTCGTTAAACTCAGCGGCGGCCGTGCCCATATCATCGATTTTCTCGCCGGAATCATTCGTGAAAAATTTCGGCAGGTACTTCTTCTTTTTGTGAATTCCAGAATTGGAATTTATCAGCTGCCAAGCCGTTTTTGAAAAATTGGGGGATGTGGCAAACTTGAAGTTGTAGTATTCCCTCCTGGCGCGAGCGATATCAGCCTGATGTAACTTTTTCAGCGACTTATATCTGCAATAAAGGTCAGGGTCATCAGTGTATTTATATGTTTTATACATGTCTCGCAAAATAGAGCCTTGATCGATCAAAGACCTGGAGATCAACGGTTTCCCCCCCCCCCTTGCCTTCGTCAATCCTGCGTGTGACTAAAGGAAAGGAGTCCCAAGTAACGCCTGAAAAAACATCAAAAAACGCATTAAACTTATCATTGCTGTTGAGGAATCTCGACGACAAAAAATCCCATCGCTCGAGCGATAACAAATGCTTGAACTTCTCAATATTACTAGGACTTTTAAAATTGCGCGACTGAACAAAACCGCCCCGCCCAAGAGGACTACCGACAGCACCGAACCCCGAGTACACAACACGTTGCATGAAGTGGTCGGAAATATCCGTATGGACGTTCTCCGAATCCAGACAGGATTTGTTCACATTAGTAAAAATATTGTCTATTGTTGTTCTTGAGACACCCTGGATGCGAGTAAAATCATAAATGCACTTATGCATTCCAAACGAAAGAAAAACATTACACAAAGCTTTGGCAGCAGCATCTGACACATCACCAAAATTTACATTGAAGTCACCGCAGAAAAAAGACTGATTAGAACTAGGTAAACGCGCCAAAAGGAGCCTCACTTTTTCCGCAAATACATTGGTGGCAGTATTGGGCGATCTATATAGAGCCACAACATTAATTTTGAAGTTGGACAGTAGAATGGTGGTCATGGCGAATTCAAAGCACGATTCCTCAGGCAGGACCCCACAAACTCCAGACTTGAAAGAAATATCGCTTCGCACGAAGATTGCAACTCCGCCGCCCCTGGTGGAATCCCTGGAGAAGTAGGCCGCGAGTGTGTAGTAGTTAAGATGAACCAAACCAATCTCGGAAGAACTGCAAGACAGATGACCTGAGGAAAGTTGAGTGAGTGCAGAATAAGCTCCAGTTCGGACGCTTTTCCTCGTAGGCTTCTAATGTTTAGGTGGCACACTTGCATTAACTGTTCCGGTCCGACCTCTGTGGCGGGTGGAAAAACCGCGAGATACGCACACCGGCAGGCCAACGGCTCGAATCCAAACACCCATCCAAGTTGTGCAAATTGATGGTGGTTTTGAAGGAAGAGTAGTGGGTGGGAGATTTAGACTGCAGCTCCTCACACTGAACTTCCGGAAAATCATTCTTGAGGAAAAGCTCGATGTCGCGCGCTTTTGTACCAGGCAAGAGTCTGCTGACGTGCAAGTAAGCCTTTTTGGGGGCACTCCTGAGGTTGGCGGCGTCACCACCACTGCCGGAGCCGACAATCAATTGTTGATTTCTTTTCTGCGATTTTCTTTTACGGGACGGAACAGTTTCCCATCCACGATCAGCCTTCTTTTGAGCACCCTGCACGGGAGCACGGATCCGACTCGAGCCACTACCATTTTTCTCCAGTTTGTCCGCCGCAGGAACGGGAATTACCGGGACCGAGTCATCTTGCCCGGCTTGCGAGCCAGGGCCGGATTTATCAGCTACGATTGATGGTACCTTCTTCTTGTCGGTCGGTTCTTGTGGCTTATGCGGTTTTTGTGAAACAGAGGCGACATTGTCTATCAGTAAATGCGGCGCATGAACTTTTTTCAATAGGGCAATCTGTTCGTTTAATAAAGATATTTTACTTTGCATTTCGTTAATTAGACAGTCCTTCTGCCTAATGATGTAATTGATGACCCGAACATCGACCATTCCTCTCGTCTGGTCGACCCGGGGATCAGCAAGCACGTCCCAGAACTCCTGATCCGTTTCGGCATCGGACACCGGGGTTGTAAGGTCACAGCACGTCATAGTACCGTTGTCGAGAAAAATAGCTGAGCTGTACAACTTGGCACAGCTGGCGTGGAAAACGGAGGCACAGGTTATACACTTAACACCACTTTTGCACGACTTTTTGCATTTCTTACAAGGGAGCTCACCAAACGCGTGCTCTTGCGTCGACGCCATCTTGATTTCTTCAGATGAACAAAAGATGAAATTCGAACAACTCGAATTTTTTGTCAAAATTTTTATATTTTTTCCAAAAGAGTCCATCATTCTCTTGCCAGTCCAGATTCGAGTTACTCTTTTTTTTGTTACATTTTTAGTTTTTAGCGGCTCAGATTTGGCAGTAACTCACGCCACAAGAATCTATCTGTTTCTCATTCGCTCTGCAGCTAATTCGCAGTCTGTTTCAGCCATTTTTTATGCTAGGAAATGCCGTCCTTGAACAATACAGATCTGTGATCGGACCAGCATGTTATCTAAAATACAACATATACAATCTTGAAATTGAAGCTTTTTTCCCTCAACTTCTCGTACTCTACCTTCGCAACTGCCTCGGCATGGTCCTCAAGTTTTGCCACATCCGCTGTGGTAGGGATTTTCTTGTCTTTATTTAAAATTTGATGGACCGTGTTGGCTCGAGCACTCTGCCCCAGGGCAGAATTAAAACGTGTTCGTGTAAAAGAATTCGGGACGAAATAAGGGCAATACGCGGAGCAATGCAAAATGTTCGATCCAAGTTTCAACTTCGATTGGGGAACTGCCAAGAATAGTCCAGGACCGATTTGAAATGAGGTAGACATCTTTGATATAAAGCTGAGTTTTTGCAGAGACATTCGGAAGCATGTTCTTATCCACCAAAAAAAAGTCCCCAAGTGTCCTGTTGACGCTAGCCGAGTTATGGGGTGAAAACCGCCCCTAAAAGTGACACGGTGCTGGTTTTTCTCATTTTTCTGCCAAACGGTCACTTGCACGTAAAATAAGTATGGGACTCAAAATATTCCCCACTAAATTCTGCATCGAAAAGGTTCCCAACCACATGCCTAGGTCTCACCCAATTCGCGTAAACAGCGGTTGAAGTGGGGGGTAGTTTCAAGCGCGTCACGAGAAACTTATGTAACGCTGTGTTTCAAGGTAGATATCTGATAAATGGCTGATCTGACAAAAAAACCGTTAGGAACAAAAATTGTTCATCATTATGTTTTGCACACGATGCATGAGTTGTCAATCCCTTTGGAATTTTTTTTTTTTGGGTTATATCACGAAAAAGTGCCCTATATGCAATGCAGAAATTTCAAATAAATTGAAATTCCAGAATCGCATTTGGTTCTAAAAGGCCGCTCTTTGACACTGGTCATCACTGATATATTCTTAGTCAAATAAAAAAAGTCCCCGCCCGTCCTCCCCACATTAACCAATTTTTGAGGGGGTAAACCACCCTTAAAGTGACTTCCAACTGGTTTTTCTCAATTTCCGGCTAAACGGTTGTTCAAATGCAAAATTGGTAAGTGACCGAAAATATTCCTGAGTAAATTTTGCATCGAAAAGGTCGAATACACTATTCAGCTAACTTCCACCCAGCTCTTGCAATCACCGTTCGAAGTTCTACAAGTTCGAAGAGCGCGATTTAGACACCCGCTCCGACGCCGCTTAATAGCGGATATCGCAAAAACGGCTTGTTGTAGAATAAAAATAGAAGAGGTTAATTTATAGAACAAAACTTGTTTCATGAGGTGCGGGTAATGATTTTTAGTTTTACGGATGATATGAATGAGTTTCAGCGGTTCCTAAATCGTCTCCCAAATAAGAAAAATTAAAAATTTCCTGGTTATGTGCCTGTTAAACACGGATTTTTTTGTAACTGATAAATATATAAATTTTAAATTGCCCATCGCTGAATTGGCAAAGAATTGTGCATCAAATGAAGTTTTGCTCATTTGGCTGGTCTCAACCTAAGCTGTGCAAGACACGTACAAAGTTTAGGGTAATTCCGAACACGCAGAGAAAAACTTGTATAACTCTGTCTATAGAAGCGTGTATCTCAAAACTGGCTGGTTTAACAGAAAAATGCACTGAGAAAGAATTGATAGAGTGGAGTGTCCTCTACAAGAGGCATATCTTGTTTTTTCTCTAATTCAAAAATTTCATGAGCTACGCTCGTTCTTCATAAGAATCTCGAAGGAAATAGAGATTTCCCGCTGGGTTTTGCATTCTGCCCTTTTACAATGAATTATACAGGGTGTCCCGTTTTTCAACGCTCACTATGGGTATCTCGGAAACGGTAAGAGATACAAAGTCGGTTAAATTCCAAAAAAGTTGCGCAATTTTATGGCTATCTCATATATGTCAAGACATCCAAGATATCTTCGGTCATTTCTGAAATATCCCAAAAAAACTGAAAAATGCCGAATTCGAAAATTTCAAATCACTTCTTTATTATGACAGCTATCAATTTGAAAATTGGTATTCTGACATTTTTGAAGGTCCTTGATCGACTGACGGTCATGATTTTTTCCTACGCCTACTAGTTTTTGAGATATGACAGTTAACTTCATTTTTTCTCATGGACACCATATTATTTCTCCACCCCATAAAACTCACCTTTTCTTTCTCTTTACAAAGATATAAAACACTTGTAGCATTTTTGTCAAAATAGTCTATAAAAATTGGAAAAACCAATTCTGGGGCGAAAAAATCTAGTTACCGGTTCGGTTGCCATGCTCTCGTGACATAATAAAATGGCATTCGGTTGCCATGGTCGGTTGATTTTGAAAAAAGTTGGGTTACATTCCGTTTTTATGTATTTGATAATGATAATAAATGAAACAAATACAAAACCAAGTATAACAAAACCAAGTATAACACAAAATAACATAGCAGTAGCAATAAACATTTATAATGTACAATTGCTCGAATTGGAGTTCATTTTGCTCTGTGCAGAGTTGTGTGCCTTTTAGCCATATTTTCAACGGCTGCGCTGATATCGTGCAGGTTAATTGACTGGAACGCATCATCAACTCCTTGCTTCCAGCTCTTGGTTGCTTTGGGATGTTCTGTCATGAACCATAAATGCGATCTTGGAGCGTTCTTCGCAAAATAGACTCCATCTCGAGTAATTGTAAATTATAAATGTTTATTGCTATTGCGATGTTATTTTGTGTTATACTTGGTTTTGTATTTGTTTCATTTTTATTTATTATCATTATCAAATACATAAAAACGGAATGTAACCCAACTTTTTCCAAAATCAACCGACCATGGCAACCGAATGCCATTTTATTATGTCACGAGAGCATGGCAACGGAACCGGTAACTAGATTTTTTCGCCCCAGAAATGGTTTTCCCAATTTTTATAGGTTATTTTGACAAAAATGCTACAAGTGTTTTATATCTTTGTGAAGAGAAAGGAAAGGTGAGTTTTATGGGGTGGAGAAATAATATGGTGTCCATAAGAAAAAATGAAGTTGACTGTCATATCTCAAAAACTAGTAGGCGTAGGAAAAAATCATGACCGTCAGTCGATCAAGGACCTTCAAAAATGTCAGAATACCAATTTTCAAATTGATAGCTGTCATAATAAAGAAGTGATTTGAAATTTTCGAATTCGGCATTTTTCAGTTTTTTTGGGATATTTCAGAAATGA
This sequence comes from Anaspis maculata, assembly GCA_949128115.1. Classification (NCBI taxonomy): domain Eukaryota; kingdom Metazoa; phylum Arthropoda; class Insecta; order Coleoptera; family Scraptiidae; genus Anaspis; species Anaspis maculata. The sequence continues at coordinate 23,917,534 of OX421968.1, forward strand.
CCAAAGATATCTTGGATGTCTTGACATATTTGAGATAGTCATAAAATTGCGCAACTTTTTTGTAATTCAACCGACTTTGTATCTCTCACCGTTTCCGAGATACCCATAGTGAGCGTTGAAAAACGGGACACCTGTATATATTTAAAATGTCTAGAACAATAATTTCCATTAGAGGGTATCACAAAAATGGTGACCAGCAATGAAATAATAATAATACTAATACTAATAATGATAATAATAGTGATAGTAATGGTAACAACACAAATTTGAAAAAAACTGGATTTCTCAAGTCCACCGAGGCTGTGGAAAAAAACGCCTTTGAATTGTCATAATAAGAATAATAATAAATTGACTTTATTTCCAGGCGGCATCCAGCACAGTGCTGCTCTTCCAGCACTGTGCTGAATGCTGAATGAGTGATGTACCTACAGTCCTACACTACACTGATTTTCCAATAACAAGTTTACGTCATTGTCCTTCCAATCAAATATGATTGTTCTTATTCTTGATAAATCAGTGTACAATATGACAATTCGAATACGTTGTTTTTTACAGCCTTGATGGATGCTGTCCTCGGTGGACTTAAGAAATCCAGTTTTTTCTTAAATTTGTGCTGTTACCATTACTATCATTATTATTATTAGTATTATTATTATTTCATTGCTAATCACCATTTTTGTGATACCCTTAATGGAAATTATTGTTCTAGACATTTTAAATATATATAATTCATTGTAAAAGGGCAGAATGCAAAACCCAGCGGGAAATCTCTATTTCCTTCGAGATTCTTATGAAAAACGAGCGTAGCTCATGAAATTTTTGAATTATAGAGAAAAAACAAGATATGCCTCTTGTAGAGGACACTCCACTCTATCAATTCTTTCTCAGTGCATTTTTCTGTTAAACCAGCCAGTTTTGAGATACACGCTTCTATAGACGGAGTTATACAAGTTTTTCTCTGCGTGTTCGGAATTACCCTAATGTGGAGGTCTCGTATTACGACCTTGGGTATAGGTAATGTAGAGTAGTAGTAGTAGTAGTAGTACGACTATGCATGCAGTTTGACTTTAGTATATTGAATGAATCCTAATGATAATGTGTTATAATACGTTAACTATTCTATCCCTTCTCTAATGCTAACCTGTACCCCACATCATCCCTCTTACAGAAAAAAAAATAAAAATTCATTACTAGAAATTAAATTGATTTTTTTTGTGTATGCTTTTAGCCTTAAAATTTAATAACAATTCAGATTTATTATGATTAAATGAAAATATACAATGCTTGCAAAATACTAACTTAGCTGAAAATAAAATAACATACATAAATACATATTATTATTGATGTTATTATAATTATGGCAATAAATATTTACATTAGAAAGATCCACATGTAGAACCAATCATGCTACATAATATGTATGTGAGATAACTAAGAACAGCTAGTAGTTATAATAAGGCACAACACCCAGTCATCACATGTCAGTTGGTAATATAATATTAGTGATCCTTGTTTAGCCGGTATTTGACCCACTGGAGAAGCGCTTGATGGGTGCGTCCACCCAATTGCGTTCCATACCTCTTTGCAATATCTTTACACATGGCGCTATTAGGCAGTTTCTTGTTTTCAAAACATTTTCCAAATACGTGAAACATCAGTTCAATTTGATCCGGTGTCCATGGATTACTTCGTGTCAATCTCTTTTTCTTGATTGGGGACCTTGAAGGAGACTTTTGAGGAGTCGTGCGAAGTGAGTTCAAAATTTGATGTGTTGTTGGGAATTTCTGCTTTCTTGGAGTACGGCAAGGTGACGTCACCTGTGAATTCAAATTTTCTGGAACAAGAGAACCCAGTGTTATTAATTGATAAGCATACACAATTGACAATGCTACCGTCATCATCGTCATCATCAAGTATCTCATTGTCTCTATCATTCAAGCCTATTTCTGGCAATAACGTTTCTAGCTCTTCAATGGTTTTACCGCGATATTGAAAGACATCGGAGCCTCCTGCCGACATCAGGAAGCGAGAGATTTTTAAAATCTGAAGGTTGATATCCGGCGTCCTGTAATATCTCTTATGCACTTCTAGTGAGTGTCCCATAAAGTCTGCCAACTGCTGCATTTCATTTTCATTGAGAGTTAACATTTGGGACAGTGTAGCTAGCTGTTGCCTCATTTTCGTACCGCGCAACCTTCTAGGGTGCTCACACCCGCTTCTAACAGAAAAATCTGCGAGGGCAACTGATGCGTCCATATATAGGTTTTTGTTAGGCACTGGGAATAAATATGGGTTTTCTGCGGGGACTCCAGCATTCCCTCGCAGGTCCAGAAAAAGGTTGATGTATCTAAAAAAACAACAAATTGATTTAGTAAGTTCAACATGCTTGAATTTGCGGATTATATATAGCGATATTAGCACACAGTGAGGAAAAATTAGTAATGGTGCTATAAGTAAAAGGGAAGCGTTTGAAACAAAACTACGGCATGGAAATTTACAAGAACAAGACTAAAATAGACGTGGAAATAGAGCTAAGACTAAAATACGAATTGGAAACGAGCAGGTAGTTGGATCAGTTGAATCACTCGGAACTGGATAGGAGCAGAAGGGACAATGAGCAAAGAATAGCGCAAGGCCGTGAATCGTCGGTTTTAATAAAAATACCATATGATCGGGAACGATAAAACATGTAGAAACTCGAAAGAAACTTTCGAAGACGTACGTATGGAGCACGACATTGGACGGTTGCGAGGCGTGTTTGGTGAGAGAGACAGGTAGAAAAAATTTAGAAGCTCTCGAAATGTGGTGCTACAGTTTAATAGGCGTATGACAAAGATACCGTGGATCAATTAGGTTAGCAATCGGGAAGTAAATAGATACTAGAAAGAGTGGGAGAAAGGAAAAGAGTTTTGATATAAAACAGAAGAAAAGTTGAAGAGAGATTATGACGGTATAATATATTCTGAGACATGAAGCATTAGTTCGCAATAGGTACTCGAGGCAGAAGAAGGAATATATGCAGAGGTAGACCCCAGTTAGGTTCACAAATACAGGGTTGTCCTGTCAGTGTGCCCGCTTCTTACAAGGCTAATACTCGCTTATGAATTTGAGTAAAGAGATGGATCAAAAAGAAAAAAAAGAAGTTCATTTAATGCCATTTTTAACGATTTGATTCAACTCTTGGAAAAATATCGGTCAAGTGCGCACTACGGGATCTAATGCATTTCATCATTTCATCAAATCATTGCATACATATTCCGAGTGAAAATTGTTCATCACCGCTCTCAAACAATCAGCACCCATCACTCCGATTTTTGCTTGAATATTTGTTTTCAGGTCTTCTAGTGTGCGGAGCTTGTTTACATAGACTCGCTTTTTAGGCACACCATGCTTACGGCGAAACCGCTGTTGATCTCCCCATATAGACTTACTTTTAATATTCGCCAAAACTGCAAAAACATTGATTCATTGGCCAATTAGGTACTTATTTTATGAGATAATTTGGCATGGAAATCAAAACTGTGAGTTCCCAAAGCATTATTGAGTTATTTGAAACGAATACGGATGAAAATAGCACGAAAACAAGCCAAGTTTATCAAAGTAAGTTGACGAAAACGAGAAATTTTACAAGGCTTTGTATTGCGTCGCAGTGCGCATAAAAAAAGATTTGTGTCAAAACTGACCACATGTCTAAAAACGGCATTAATAAGCTTTCTTTTGGTTTTTAATCCATCTCTCTACTACTCATAAGCGAGTATTGGCCTCGCGAAAGGTGGGCATACTGACTGGACAACTCTTTAGCTAAAAATCTAAAATGTTCAACTTTTATGAAGATGCATAAATTAGCGCAGGATAGGAAGTACGCAGCCAATCAGTCTCAGGACTGATGAAGTTCAACAAAGTTTAACAAATAGAGAATAGGGCATACCGAATTAGCTTTTGGGTAAGCAAAATTGGTACAACTCGAGCTCTTTTTGCAATGAGATCCATGGTTCTAAATTCATTTGCTAGAATTGTCTCCAATCTGTTCAGGTTAGGCATCGTTTCTGCCGACACGCTTCTCAAATTTCTGAAGTTTTCAACAGTTGCCTTCGATACGTCTCCCACACATCGCCGATTGAACAGCAGGAGTGAAAGTAATAGACTTTTGCCGACAGGGCCGATTCTGGCTCGTCGGCCGCCCTTGTGCGAAAAATATTTGGCCGCCCGCCAGCTGTAACCCCGCAGCAATTTTCTAGCGGGGGCGTCTGGGCTCTCTAGAAATTGCACCGCAGGCGATTTTTTCCACTTTTGCGGGCCTAAAACCGCCAAAGCCCCCCTCATTTTAAACAAAATTATGAACAATTATAATCTATTTTCCGCTGAGGATCAAGGTGCGTCCATGGCCACCTCACTTCAACATATCCCTCGGCACACCCTATAGGTCGCGGGAGCAAAAATCGCGTGCTAAAGATGGGTATATGGTATAATGTTATTGTCACTAGTACTTGTGAATACCGTTTTCTTAAGTTGTAATAAATTATATAGATGATTCATTGAACAATTGCCACTTTATCAAAAAAATAATTGTGCTAAACTCAAGATTTGTCTGAGAAATGTTAAAAACAAACGAGTCTACAGCGGTACCTTGGCACCCTGTCTGCGCTTGCACGAGCGTTTCATGTCAATTCAATGACGAAAAGAATGCGCATTGCGCAGTTGCCACGTCAGGCATACTTGCAACGTTGTCATAGCGGGTGCCAAGGTGACGGTTATGTTCCCCCGACCTATAGATGAGTTTTTAGGCACTTATACCAATTCATAGGTAAGCATATTGATTTTGTAGTTGGATGGAATCAGATAAAGCTGTTCAAATAAAATGGGCAACAATTGAACTGATTCACTGGAAAATTTTGCCTTACTTCAAATGTGAATATCTCAAGTAAATATGGATCGATTTTGAAAATCGTAGTCATGCTGGATAGCGTGTTCTTTTGGCTGTAAGATACTTGGATGGTACAGAGGTTCAACGACGTTGAGTGAGTTATACAGGGTGAAAACAGAAGAAGTGCAAAACCGGTCCACAATATTCAATGCCCCGCTTCTGTGAAAAAGATCCCGGATTTTTTCTGAGTGCAGTTCTGAAAAGCACATATCAATATCTGTAAACGGTTTTCGAATTTTGATCGTAGTGCGGTTTTTTTGAAAGTTGTGAATTTTTTTTGTACTACACCGCATTTTTTCACGCCGATCCGATTTCAAACAGACTATCCAAAATGTTACCAAGAGATGAAAATTGAAAGAAGTCTGATATCCATAATAGTTGACGCAGGGCGGCCGCCTCGCCTCCATTCTTGACAACCTGTTGTATTTTTTCGGCACTAAAAAATCACAATTTACGCAGGGTGGCTGCCGTCGGTCTCGAAAATCATAACATCAGTTCCTTTTTCGACACTCAATTTTTCGTTAAAAAAAATTGGCGACTTTTCGCCGCCCTTGAATTTTGGCCGCCCCTGTGCAGGGGCACACCCAGCACACCACTCAGAATCGGCCCTATTGCCGAGACACCTCCAAGCTTTGACTGTGAATCCATCATTGATCAGCGAGTTAAAACTATCATCAGCTTGACTGTTGATAAATTCCATAAATTTCTTTATGTCCTCAGCTGTCGGGAATTCCTTATCTTTTTTCATTCTATTTCTTATAGTGCAAGACCTTGCCGATCTTGAAATGTAGGTTTTGAAGCTTGATGAATGAATTTTGTCGAACATTCTCAACGACACCAGCTGAGTATCATTCGCTGGGCAACCCCGAATCAATAGGTCTGTCTGCAGCACTTGGCTCGCATGACTGAGGAGGGCACTAATGTGACTGGAAATAGTCGGGTTGCTGAACTCCAACGCTTTAATGTCCAAACCGCACAAGACGTATGTCGCTTCCATTAGAGTTTTGTATTTCGTTGGGTGCAATAAATCAGCGAATTCCTTGACCTGGGGATCTAAGACTCTTGTCTCTAAGAGAAGTTTTGCTCCTCGTCTCAAGCTCTGTCTTGTATTCTTATTTTGGTGTGGCTCTGACATGTGCAATTTAACTTTGGAAAGCGCCATGAGCCTCATTGTTTTATCTGTTTGCACGATTTGTCCAAGTTCATCATCACCTAATGGTTCGAAAAGCCTTTTCAACAGCATTTCTTCGGTTGTTGTCGTATCCGCATCCATGTGTTGGACGAAACGTGTCTCTCTTAAAACCCTCTTATTATTAGCAGGCCGTTTTGAACAAATCCTTTCATGCCGTGCGAAGTTCTTGGGGGCAAACCACCCGTCGCATGTCAAGCAGCGTACAGACTTGTGTGCATTCTTCGTTGTTCTAACAGTGATTCTCTCATCTGGGTTGCAATGTTTGTTAAACTGATCATCGCTCTTTCGTCTGAAAGCCTTTAAAGCAACTGCCCGCATTGAGGACTTCTTAGGAAAATCGAAAATCAGCCTGACCTCGGATTCTTCATAATGCATATTTTGCAGATGCTTCGCTAATGAAGTTTTCATTGCTTTGCAATATATGCAAAAATGTCTTTTTGATTTTGTCAACTTGGTTGAGGGTTCAGTTGTCCCGGATTCACTCATCAACTCTGTTGTCGTTTCGGAAACCTCTGTAAATAAATTTAAACCAGTTTAAGTGGGGCCAGTCATTTCCCAGAACCATAGTGGACGCCAGTTGCGTTTTGTTGTCTCATTTTTTTCTTTTTTCTCAATTTTTTCTTGAACATCCTCCAACTTTTTTTAGTGTTTTCCAGTTGAAAATGAAAAATCTGCCTGGCATATCGAGATTGGACTCAAATGATGGAGCTTAAAATGAAGCCCATTGGACGATTTTTGCAATGATATTAGTTGGAAAAGGCTTTGAATTTTTTCCGGAAAATTCATATTTGCAGCAATTTTTTTTCAAAATATTGTTCATCTATTATGAAGATGCTGCAAATTTGTTTTAATCTTTCTCTCAAATTCCAATTTTCCACCCGAAGCGACGCGCGACGTCTTAAGCAAAAATTTCCATTGGTTCTTGGATACTAGTCGGGAAAGTTTTAGGGTGTCACAACCGATTTTTTTGTGTCGTTAACAGTCAATTTGATAATTATAAACGTCAAAATCAATGGTTAGGTACTTTTGCATCATTTTTGGTTCCAGAATTTTACTTGCCAGGAGAAATGGTCCCAATCGTGCCATATACAGGGTGTCAACTAGTTTTTCTTGTAATAAGCGGAAAAATGAATTGAAAATCAATTATATTTCACTACCTAGTTCTTTCAAAAGAGTTGGATTCGAAACATAAAAATCTAAATAATTGCCGTGAAGTTTATTCATTTTGAACAATTTTTCCAGTTATTGAATAGAAATCAAGTGAATATGTCTTCACAGTTTGAGTTGGGAGTTTCTAACTGTTTGAGGAAATCAGTTCGAGTGAAAATTGTGAAAGTTGCACTTTTTCTCGTTTGGGGGGCGGATCTGGGGGCGGCGACAAATCAAAAGTAGCCTATGCCCCCCATTTTTAGTCAGCTATCCCTATAGCGAAAGAATTGGGTCGCTATGTCTTCGGGTTTATGTTTTTCATTTTAAATTGATTGGGGGCGGTTTTTAGCATATTTTTCATGTCGGCGGCGCATATTGAAGATGGAATGTGCCCTAGGCTAACGTTTTTAGGTGGCAACTATGTATTATTGATGAAATTGGAACACCAGAGCATTAGGTCTGTGAGAAATTGCAATATCATGCTATTTCAAGTTGATCGGGGGCGGTTTTCTCTATATTGGCGGCGCAATAAAGAAATTTAATATAGCCTAGCTCAGCTTTGGGAGTGGCAGCTATGTAACAGCAAAAAAATTATGAAGCTAGGGCGCCTAGTTTGAGAGGAGTTCGAGGTACGGACGGACAGACAGACGGACGGACGGACAAAGCGACTGCAATAGCGATTTTCAACAAGATGGAAAATGCGCTAAAAATTATGCAACACCCTATATCACGGCAAGATTTGGACTATTTTCTGAGGAGGGGTAGAATAGTACAGTCAAAATTCTGTGAAAATCATATTCAGTTTGACGTTAATAAATAGTTTGAACTAAAGTAACACCACTAAATACGGGTGTTTTCCGGAATTCTGAATTGGAATTAGCTCTGGAAGTGGAATCGTATGTACGCGACTTGATTAATCTTCCCACGTTGCCTGGCCGGCCACTCCAAGAGCGCAATTTTAATCAAGTTGCGGACATACGTTTGTTTCATAGCTAGCTGCCATCCAGAATTTCAAAATGCACCCGGGATAAAAGTATATCAATTTTTTGACAGTTCATTTATGAAAGTAAGCTTAGTTATAAAAGTATCGAATATACATATCTGTACCTAATTAGGAGAAAAAGCTGGATCAAGTGAGCTAATAAATTACAGGGTGTTTCGTTTCAAAAAAAAAAAATGTACACACGCCACACCCTGTATACGGTAGCATTCGAAACTTTTGAAAGGGCAGAAATTAAGGACAGATTTTATTTCTTAAAGGTACTTGAATACATAACTCGATACACAATGTCCGAGAAGAACCGCGTTCCCTTAGAAGGTATACATTATATAGGGTTTTTGCAAAATTGGGGTGAAAAACTAAGCCGCAGTTCAAGAAATGCTTCAAAAGTGTCAGAAAAATGTTCAACAAAATTGGGTCTTTTACTTTTAAAGATATCGAGGGGCCGAAGGAAGGTCTTTCGACCTTCTTCTAATTTTGTTGCCAATTTGACGAGAATTTGATAGTGTGGCATTGACCTAAAATTGTCAACTTTATCCAGAAAGTTTCCCAATCTTCTCTCCATAGTTAGTTAGATTATAATTTTTTGTTGTGACGTTATACTGACGTTTGTGAGTGCGTCGGATGGAAGAGATTTTCCACGATATCAAGATTGATGTCACTAGGTATTACTTTCTAAGTCTAAGTATTATAGTATGCACAATTTCCATAGATATCTACTATGAATGAAGAAATATTCGATTGGCCCTAATAAGACTAGCGTAAGTTATGAGACGCTCGTCGTGAGACTCAGAACTAGCGTAATTCCTGGTTCATCAAATGAACTAGCGTATCTCTGCTCTTACGAAATGAACTGGCGTATCTCCGATTTGATCATTTTACAGGCAGGGTCGTCTCTAGACATTTGGCCGCCCTCGTGCCATGCACGTAATGCACGAGTTGCACGCCCGCTTAAGTCGGCCCTGGTTTACAGGAGAAGGAATTGAAACTTTGAGCGTCCCTGATAAATTGCAGTTCGCGTGTTTTGAGAATTCCTGAGAGTTCCTGCGTAAAACACGCGAACTGTGATTAATCAGGGACAGTTATTAACGCTTCAGTCTCCTCTCCTGTAATATGATTGAATCGGAGATACGACAGTCCATTTCAGTCATTCAGTCCGAATCAGAGATGCGCTAGTTCAATTGGTAAACCAGGAATTACGCTAGTTCTAACTGAGTCCCGCGACGTACGCTAGTTCTAACTGTGTCTCACGAGCTACGCTAATCTTATTAGGGCTCATCGTATTGATTTACCAAAGTTTGGAATAAATCAAACAATTTACCATCAAACAGCCGTTTCTTGCATGAACTCAAGGTGTGTATAGAATCCGCTAGAAGGACAGATAGTTTAGTTTGGTGTTTCTACAAAGCTACAAAACTTACTCCCACAAGGCTTGTTTTCATGCAACCCAGGCCTTGCAACTTTCTTATTGAGCCTTTTCTGTTGTGGAGTTTCTATAACTGAGTCTGTGGCAGATGAAGTTGGAGTATCAAACATCGAGGGCTGATATTCTTCTTCTGACGGAGAGAATGGTTCGGAGGCGCTGTCATTTTCGGAGTCGCCGTTGTTTCGAGTTTGATCCCTTGTTTGTTCAATATAAGTATTTGGCAGAATTGGGTCACGATCCGTCAGCATAGCATTGGATAGCTGTACTGTGAATAGGTCCAGATTTGGTACAGAGGTTGTCACTTGGGTGGTCATTACAGTCGGCCTGTCCAGCATGACATGGAGTGATTCTGGTTTTCTTAACTGACTTAAATGACTCGTTCTAAGACTGAGCAATCTGTAAAATGGACACAACTTTTTAAAACTATTGAACAACTAACACAGATTTTCTTCTGGTAGGTATTTCATGTGAAAACAACCATAATAAAATCTGTAGCAAACTAGCCGCTGAGTAACTTGCTGTATTTTTATTAGGTTTTAAAAGGTTTCCTTTTTTGGTGTCACCCTGTATGCCCATTACAGGCTGTAGAAAAATGTATTTTCCAATTTTGAAATCTGCAGAAAAATCGTCTGACGTATTTTTTTCCTTTGAAAATTACTTATTGTAAAGAAGGGAAACCTCTAGCAAAGATGAAATTGTCCTGTGTAATCACTATGTACGCAGAGTGCATAAAGTGCATTATAAAATAAGAGGATCAAAAGTGTAGGTTTACGCTAGACCGTGTAGGTTGAAAAATGTGTTGTGCTTCGCCACAATACTCTCCCTTACAGTGTAGGGCTGAGGAATCGGGAAAGTAAAATGTTATGTAAGGCACGCCGGTTTCAGACATTTATGGCCGGATCCTTAGCGGGCGCGGGCGTGCGGCAAAATTCCATTTTGGCAAAATTGAATGCCGCTTCTTCCTATAACGCTTGAGAATTAGAAAAATGGTCAAATGTCTTGGGTCTGAAATAACGCCTAGCACTCGCCCATTTGCACTGCCTACACTGAGAGCAATGATTTCTTCTAGGGAATAAACATGCGTTACCATATCAGTTTATTTGAAAATTTGAGAAATTTAGCTGTAGGCATTGAGCCTTCTTCACCCAAGATATGTATGGTTATTTGGTTCAATAAATATATCGATTTTACCTTTGAGAAAAATAAAGATTTATTTGTCTGAAATAAGGTACCTACGTACAGCTATAGAGTGGCCGATACACATCATACAAGTGCTAAGACTTGACTGCACAGGCCATGGCTTGCGTGCAAGTATCAGTGTGTATGTGTCAAAACTGACGGCGCGTTCAGTTCTAGGCACGGCTTGAAGCGAATCTGTCGACGACTGATTTTCAGAACAAGTGCGAAGATATATCCTATACACTTTCTATTTTCAGTAGAATGATTTTTGGGAGCAAAAATACAGTGACAAGCTGGAGCGCTGGAAGAATACGTCCGATGGCCACTGATAGTTTCGCTCCAAAACTTTGCAGGTGCCATCAGCCGTAGCCGTAGCCCCCCAGCTTGTCACTTTATTTTTGTTCCCAAAAGTCATTCTACTGTATGACTTGGCGACAGAATCCCCAGAAATGGCAAGAATGTCCAGGAAACAGGAAGCCGTTCTGAGGTGGTTTATTAAATAATATAAATAAAACTCATTTTCGTTCATTTTGACAGATTTTCAACTGAACTGAGAAATTTTGACGCCCTTGCCTGAATCTCGAGCGCGGACTTACATGAACAATCATGCTTGCTCGCGTGCTTGCATGCGTAGTGTATGGGCCACTTAATGCTAGTGGTACATTCAATCCACCACAGTGTTTGAAATTAAACGAGGATATCACTATATACTTGTAGATTAGAGGTGGTCGTTTGGTCTCGGAGGATCCTTTCTGCACTGCGACCTTCACTATAATACTTGGAGGAGTCTTTGATTTATTTGTCTCAAAGAAATCTCGATTGTAACAGCTTTGCCGAATTTGGCTTGGTTGCTAGAGACGCGCGGTACGTTTAAGGACGGTGTTGAATTGGTAAAATAAGCGTTGCGAAATCAATCCGTCTGGGTTTATTTCTTGGAAATGCCAATGGGTTCAAATTAAAGTACATCCTTGTAGCTTTCGAAAGAGACCAAAATGGTAAAAATCCGTCAAGGAATGAACCCAGACGGATTGATTTCGCAACGCTTATTTTACCAATACAACTCCGTCCTTAAACGTTTGATGCGTAGAAGCCATCACAGCACCACACGCATGCACAGGGCACAAAGCGATCCATCAGGTTGTTGGTTGTTGTGTTAACACCTTCTTGTCTGTCGCGGATTGTTTGTGCAATTTCAACCGATATGAAATCGATAAGAGAATTCTTAAAAGTTGAAAGAACGCGGTTTAGAAGTGTTAAGGGTTTAGGGTCCAAGTTTACGGTGCTTCACTACTAGGTGCAAAGATTTCAAAGTGATATTCTCCTTGCAACGATATAACAAATCCGATGGTTCTTAAAGTCTTCCCATTAAATGCAAGTGAAATCATACTACAAAACCCGACAGCGATTGGAAAATAAAAATACAATATTTCCCCTTCCATGTTGGTGGGGGGGGGGGGTCGGGAAAGTAAAAAGCCGAGTTATAGCCTTTTAAAGTCTGTTTTCCAAACAATTTCATCAAATTTGACAAAAATTGGCAGACCTATTAGTAAAATGAACTGATTGAAGGACATCATGATCAAAAATGATACTTGTACAAGAGCGTAGAAGGGACACAGTGATGAGCCGTTTTAAAGTCATTGTCGTCAGTTGCAAACGACAATTGCCAGTAGATGAACTGACAAATGCCAATTCGAACTGGCAATAATTGTCCGGTTGTTCCCCCGTCCTGTAATGCAAAAAATCACACTGCGGTCGCTTCTCAATTATTGTTTTCCACGCCACTCGTACATTGCAGCTTTCTGAAACCAATTCCATCGTATTCCTCGACCACGAAAATATCAAGAAACTTCAAGTTTACTGTTCATTTCCCATCATATTCTAAAAAGATCTTCAAATGTTCCTAAATTCACCTCAAGTTCAAATAAAATTTCGTGATTCTTTCCTTGCTAATGATAAGTTGAGGAACTGAAAAAAGCTTACCTTTTCCTCTTAAAATGATCGATCCATTAGATGGTGCAACTTGTGTTTCTGTCCTGATAGTGTACTTGCGTTCTCCTTCCTCGTAAGTCGTCCATAGATGATAATTTTGTTCTGTGTTCATTGTCCAGATGTTGGAGCACCTAGAGCAGAGCAGAAAAACTTATTGAAAGAATAGGTCAATTTTTGTGCAAAGTGCTCAAGGAAAACGCAATGGAAGAAACTTGCATTAGTTTGCAAATACTGTCTACCTGCTGATCAAGTTTCACCAAAATACAACTAGGCTTGATGGGGATAGCCAAAATATAGTTATTTTTTGACAAACAAAAAAATTATCAACTGTTTTATAATTTTGAGAGACGTAGAAAATTGAGTACTGAGCCGTTTTTTGAAAAAAGTAGTTAACAACAAATAAAAAGATATATTTTTTCCACATAATTAAAAAACGCTCTGTACTACATTTTGTAATACACTCAGTACACCGTATAATAAAAATTGAGTTTTTATCTCCATTTTTGAGGGAGAAATCCTTTAGATAGTTTTTACCTACCGAGAATAAAGCCTTAAAATCAGGAGCCAGAGTCGCAAATTCTGCAGGCGTTGAAAAGAGGGTGTCGTAAAGAAAAAAAAGTGACAGATTTGTATCTCAATAACCGAACCAGATGGATTCACGTGGATAGGCACATACATTCACATTACGTTACCTCTTAAGGACGGAGTTGAATTGGTGAAATGGGCGTTGCGTAATCAATCGCTGTGGGTTTATTCCTTGACAGAAATTCACCATTCACCATGGATGCTGCAAGGATGTACTTTGGTTTGAGCCCAGTGACATTTCCAAAATAAAAAAATCCAAATTTTGAGAAAATTATTTTTGTAGTAGGTGAATAGTCTCGAAAGCTTTGCTGATTACTGTTTAAGAAGTCCACATCGATAGGTGGTGTGGAATCGCCGCCATCTTGGATTATTGGTACATTTCAAGTTTTTTTTTGCAGTTATCCCGATAGATTGCGATCCCATCGAAAAACCGCTCGGTTCGAATGAAAGGCTATCAAATTGCCGGCAAAAAAGTTCCGTATCACTTTCACGTATCTGTCATAACTTTGGAGAAATTGGCCTGTGAGCGTCAGCTGTGAGTCGTGGAGGAGATATTTCATTTCTCACGGTGTTTTTGAAGAATCACGGAAATACACAATGCAGTGCAGTTAATCTTTGTTAATAAACAATAAAATTAGAAAAAAAATTTTGTCCTTCGCTTTAAAAAATATGGGGGGGGTCAAAGAGAAAAAATTGAACCTCTGATATTTCGGTTATTGGAAAAAAATTGAAAAAAAGGTTCGAGGAAAATGATGAGTGATCCTTTTATGCCATAATAGGTGCAAAAGACAGACCAATCATGGTACAGGGTGAGTCTGTACCCCGGATTTTTTCAGACCGCGCGTAAACCTGCAAAGCGCCTCTCAACACCTGAAAATGTCCGTGACCAACACGACGAGAATCAGAACAATGGATGACCTGAACTGGTTTGTCTGTCATTCATTGTTCTGATTTTGGTAGTGTTGGTTACGATTATTTTCAGATGTTTAGATGCAGCTTTGCAGATTTACGCGCGGTCTGAGAAAATCCGGGGTACAGACTCACCCTGTCCAATGATTGGTCTGTCTTTCGCACCTTTTATCATAAATGGATCACTCATAATTCCCCCCAAAAATGTTTTAAATTTTTTTTCAAACAACCGAAAATATTAGAAGTTCAATTTTTTCCCTTTGACCCCCCCATATTTCTTGAGGTGAAAACCAAAATTTTTCTTAAATTTTATTATCCATAACCGAAGTTTAACTAAACAGTAATGCATTGTAGTTTTTCGTCATTCTTCAAAAATACCGTGAGAAATTGAATATCTCCTCCACGACTCACACCTGACGCTCACAGGCCAATTCCTCCAAAATTATGACAGATATGTGAAAGTGATACGCAACTTTTTTGTAGATAATTTGATTGCCTTCCATTTGAATCAAGCGTTTTTTTATGGGATCGCCTTTAATCGAGACAATTGCAAAAAATACTTCAAATGTACCAATAATCCAAGATGGCGGCGATTCCACACCCCCTATCGATGGGGACTTTCTACACAGTAATCAGCAAGCTTTCGAGAACATCTCTACCAATTTTGAGAACTTCACTATTTATTTTCGCTATTCTCCTAAATTATGCTTTCATTGACTGGGCTATATGAGCTCAAATCAAAGTACATCCTTGTAGCTTTCGAAAGAAACCTGAATGGTAAATCTCCGTCAAGGAATAAACCCACAGCGATTGATTCCGGAACGCCTTACCTCGCAAAAAATGCCGTTTATTATCCTTATTGATATTCCATGCTTCCCTATTATTTCTATCCGAGCTCCTTATTGATATTCCATGCTTCCCTATTATTTCTATCCGAGCCCCCCCCTTCGTTCCTGGGATTTTCTCAAGATCTTATGTACATACGTATGCTACCTATTAAGGGCGTCATTTCCTAGTGTTTTTCCTTTAAACTTGAGTTCCATGAAAACCAGAATTGAAAAAAAGAACGGTAATCTAGAATCATGTATGAAAATAATAAGTATTTCAGAACTGTGAAAACCAAAAGGATCGTTTTTTTTTCAAATTTTTTATAAATTTTTCGAAAAAAAGACCCTCCCTCATTCTCTTGCCAGTCCAGATTTGAATAACTTGTGTTTTTGTTACATTTTTAGCCGCACACATTTGCCAGAAACTCACGTCACAAGAATCTACCTGTTTCTCTCTTGCTCTGCAGCTAATCCGCAGTTTGTTTCAGCCATTTTTTATGCTAGGAAATGCCGTCCTTGAGTGTTAATAAAAATAAGGATTAAGCCTCTGATTGCGGAACGTTTCTTTTCCGCGTAAAGGCGCATAGGCATAACTATGACCTGTTTGCTCACCATGGCTGCCAGCATGGTCACTTCACCAGGGGTAGGCAGGACTTGCGTATCCCGAGACCTCGCCTTGAGATGGAACGAAGAAATGTGGTTTGCAACGTGATAAAATGCTACAACAAAGTACCTGAATCCGTCAAGAGCCTCCCAACGAGACAAATGAGGTTAATGTTGAAGACTTACCTGAGTGGAAGGGCACACTACTCATTCCAACAGTTCCTGGGCGAGGAGATGTCCATCTGAGTACGAATTCTTTGTGGTGCGGTGTTTTGCCGGCCGGTTTTTGTTTGTGTTTGCGTTTTTGTTTTGTTTTGTTTCTTTTTCTGTTTTGTTATCTGCACTTTGCTTTTTATTAAGTTTTTGACGTATTCCATGGCCCAGGGCTATTATAGTGCAATATGATATTTACATTGTAAATGAGGAATGAATAAATATACATACATACATACATACATAGGTGCCTTGGTAACCTACCTCTCCTTCAACGTCTATACCGCGAGATCGTGGTCTATACTGCCAATGTAATAAACAACCTCGGAATAAAATGACCGCAAAGACCTAATGAATACATCACCAAAAAGGATTGTTCAAACTTACCTTTTCGTTTCAGAACATTTGCCAACGCTTCACTGGTCACTACACAATCACAATCGTACTTATTGACCACTTATTCACCACTAACGATGAGCAAGCACGATGGAGGGAAAGGGGCAATAACCGATCCAGAACAGGATCGGAGGCTCTCCCTTCTAGCAGGACGGTTGTTGCTTTGAGCTGCCGGCTGCAGCTTGCACAACTTCGGCGTTCAGCAACGCAACTTCGCCTTCGCCAGAGGAGGGAGGGCAACTTCGGGCAAACTCGCAACTCGCGGCCAAACTTGTCCTTGTGTAGGTGTAGGTACTGTAAGGCCCCGGTTTTGGCCCCTTTTTCTAAATTATTTCAGTTAGGTTCACGGCAGTACGAAGTTCGAGGTGGCAGGATTGATTTCCACATTTTTCCTGTTTTTCGTAACAAAGTTTGAAAGTGAGAAGAACGAGTCGTTGAGAACTACGTTGCTGAGTGTGGTGTGTTACCCTACATCGTTTCCTGTACTGGGATACTTTTCCCGAGGCTGCGAACAACAGTTTGCAGTCCCTGCCAAACACCATTTCCGGACGAGGTCGCCAGAGACATCCCAGGGTGAGAGGCTTTTTCCGGACTGACGGAGCGGATGCAGCTAAGGTCCTGGGGGCACCTCCAAGAGTTTCCGGCACGTCTACGACTTCAAGGGGGCTGTTGGAGCAGAGAAGCAGAAGTTGTATATGTCGGCGATGACAACAAGATGGCGGCAAGTATACATACTACTCCGCGGGAAAGTATTCCATTCTATGCCTAGTTAATTCGGGAACAAAACAGTAGGCATCAGATCTGATACGAGGGTAAATGTACTCAGTCCTTGAGGTTCAGTACACTTTCCTTTACTATCGGGTTTTGATCTGCTCCTTGCATCCCAATGACTCCTCTGGTTTCGATCAGAGTAGCCATTCCACACGTCATTCTGTCCATCTGATATCAATCAAATATCATAATCTATTGCACGTCGTTCTGTCCGTCTGACACCAATCAAACCTAACCCCCTTTTTGTCCGTCCGACACCTATCAAACGTAACCTCTTTCTGTCCGTCTGACATCCATCAAACATCATAACCTATTTCGGTCCATCTGACATCAAGCAAATATTCTAACCTATTACACGTCCCGTCCGTCCGACATTAATCAACACATTCTAACCTATTTTGAATTGCCACTCTACACTGACATATTAACACGAGAGAATGAAGGGAAACCATGTGAGGGATACCTGGGGGGGGGGCTCCGGGACTGAAAGACATCATGTTCACGGTCGTGTTCATCATCTCAAGCAGTTGGGTTTTGCGAGCGGAACACAGTCCGAATGTACCACACCTACGACTCTCTTCGTGGGTTGGCTCAGGCTGATGGTAGGTGAGGTAATCAAGACGTTTGTCCATCGTAGGTTGAACACTACCATGCTCAATGCAAGAACGTGCCTTCCGCCAAGCGTCCTGACGTCGCTGTGTGTTCGGTGAAGCTATTATTAACGGCTACCAGGTTCAAAGGTGGATTGTGTGGGCGGTGCCATATTTCATGTTTGATCAGACCGAGGCGATGGAGTCAAACATGGGAGATGACGTGTGCCAGCCAGCTAGCACTTCTGGTCAGTTGCGTTCGAATGGCCTTATGGGACTACACTTCACGACAGCTCTTCTTGGTTGGTCTTGAGGGGGATGCGTTCTGGTATTCGGTGATGGTGTGTCCACCTGGGGTGTAGGAGCGAATTGGTTGTTTCATTAAACTGTCTTCTTGGTGTCAACTTTCGTCCGGTGCGGTCTAGGACTACCGAATAGTCGGACTGTGCGATGTAGAACATGCCTCCCTGAAGAGAAGTTGGACCCAATGGTTCTAAATGAAGTTCCAATAGGAGTGACCTCTAATTTTGCTCACGTGGGGGATTCTCACTGAAACACAAACATATTTACATTAATTCTAAAGCCAACGTTCACATACAAATCCGGGGGTTACACATTTCAATACATTCACTTGCCATCCGGGAGTTACACATTTCGTTACATTTACTTGTCATCCGGGAGCTACACCTTTCAATACACTCACTTGCCATCCGGGAACTAACTTTCGTTACATTTAATTGCCATCCGGGGGCCACACACTTCAATACATTCACTTGCCATCCGGGAACTAACTTTCGTTACATTTACTTACCATCCGGGAGACACATTTCAAATACATTCACTTACAAAGCCGGGAACTTAACTTTCCATCCAATTACGTGCAACTCCGGGAGCTTCACTTCCGATTCGGTTACGTGCAAATCCAAGAACTAATTTACATACACTCACCTTGCTAATAATATTCCAGGTTTTCAGAGAATCGGGGGAGGGACACCTCTCGTGAGGGGTCCACAGCCAGTTCTAGTTATTCATTCGTTTTTCTGTCCTCAGGAGCTGAGATTCTTCAACGTCAAGTATCAAGAAAGAAGCACCAGCAACGCGCCGTTTCCGTAGGTGCGTAATCCTGTGTACCAGCATTCCAGCCTTCCTGTTTTCCTGAGACGTTGTGCCACTCTGCTGATTCCAACTACTTCCAGTTAGCCGAACACTCTGAATGTCTGTAACGTCAAGGCGGTTCACTCAACAGATTCATTTACCTGACATCACCTGGACTCTAGAATGGTATTGTTGTGTCACGTTGACATTTATAACACATTGTGGTAAACTTCGTACTATTGGCTTGGTAACTAAATACCCGCGTACGCGATCCGGCCAGAAATGAACGCAAGTCACGGACGAAAAGACAGGAACACCTACCAGGAGTCTAGCTTCGTTTCGGTGTTAGGCAGGGTTATAAGACTTCATAATACCCTTGGCTCCTGGCAAAAGACAACATAGTGGGGTGTACACGTCCGGCCTTTGTTTTTGCTCGATGAGGGACTATCTTTCTTCCCGAGAAGACCTCTATAAGACTCCCAAACTATCGATGGGGTCTTCCACCCGTTTGCTCGTAATCCAAGTATCTATTAGCCAGGTAAATCCCCCCTCATACTCATGCATCATTCATTGCCCCACGTCCTACGATAATGCGAAGTAATGCCACAATTGTTATTGATGTTATATGTTTCAGAAGGATACAATTCGGTTTAGGGGTGTTTGGCACATGTGCCTGCGGTGTGGGTTTAATTGACACTCAACAGGAGGAGTTTGTTCAAGGGAATTAGGTGTGGGTGAACTACGTACGAGATTCTTACCTGTGCTTTATGGTTTGAATAAAATACCTTTCTAAACTGATACCTGAGTTCTTGTTTTTATTGATTAGACTTCTCAACACGCATGTGATTCCATAAAAAGAATTTGAGTTACTACAAAACACAATTACCTAGACGACCATTATGAGGTATGAAGAATATAGTTCTTTAACAAATTATATTCTTCATTACCAGCAGAGTAAAAGATTGGGGGTCTTTCAGTACCTACCATGGATGGTAGGTAACAACCCGAGTAACAACCTATATCAAATTGCAGATAGATATAAATAACCCTTCTCTGATGAAATTAACTTGAGTTTCCAATTCTACAGAAAAATTTCAGTAAAAAAAGCACCCTTTTTGGAATCATATGGGTCACTAATAGGCTCGGAAAGGTTCATATTAAAGATAGGTACCGTATGATCAAAAACTTTCCTCCTAAGTACAGGATGTCTAAGTAGGGTTCACCAAATGTGGGAAAGTTTGTATCTGCCAAGTTTTTCGGAAGAAACTCCAATTCTTCCCAAGCTGTTGCAAGACAGAAAACCATAATCTGCTCGGATTGGTTTTCCAAGTTTTGGCATATTTTCTTAATTTACGCGGTGATCTCCAAACTCGATATTTTAAAGTTCCGGTCATGATTCCTTCTATTGTAGTTCGATTGCGAAAATCTTGAGCACATATTACGGTTGAACATATCGTGGGTTGAACGCATATCTGCATTATGCAAAAATTTTAAGGCATCAAAGTTCGCCCAAAAAAGATTTTTCAGTGCATTTTCTCACTTGCATAGCTTTCATCCCCAAAGTCTTCTTCAGGAGCAATGTTTATAATAATGTTCAAACTCAACTTGCAACTTGCAAAAAACGAACAAACTTCAAAATGTCGAAATTAGGGCTCCGTTATCGGTCGAATAGTGACGAATGGCATGAGTCTTGCTCAATTCCATGTATTCGGGAGGAAGAAACCAGTTTTCTGCAGAAGTTGATCGATAAAGAGATCAAATGAGTAGGTATCTACAATGCCTAGATCACTTTATTCTGAATTGAACGTCGAATTCAAAAATGTTTCAAGGTCAATGTCGAAAATCTTCGAGGAGGTTTTTTTCTAGGATATTCGACATAATTACTTTCCCTGATTATAATTAAGTTCCCCTTTGTCTTTAACTGATTGATTCGAGGCCCAAAATCAAGGAAAACTGAAGATTAGCTTTTTGGCGCCAATCTTGATACTCAACACGGAAGTATTATAATGACCTCATATTGGGGATCAGTTCTCTCCGAAATGCAAAACATGAGTGATATCATTTCGTTCTGGTCAAACCACAACACAAGTACCTCAAATCGCCAAAAGTAGTACCCCCCGGCAAAATCTGAGACATTAGTGCTTCAAGGATTTAAAAACGACTCATTCAGCTTCAAAAGTCCTATGTCGTTTGTAACAATGAACCTAAAGCTCAGCGGCTGATGAAAGAACAACAAATCGGAGCGAAATTGAAAATCGTAGCTGGATATTCGACAAAATTATTTATCTAGTTCTCCTTTGTCGTTAACTGATTGATTTGAGGTCCAAAATCAAGGAAAACTGAAAACTAGCTTTTTGGCGCCAATCTTGATACTCAACACGGAAGTATTATTATGACCTCATATTGGGGATCATTTTTCTCCGAAATGCAAAACATGAGTGATATCATTTCGTTCTGGTCAAACCACAACACAAGTACCTCGAATCGCCAAAAATAGTAACCTTCGGCAAAATCTGAGACATTAGCAGTTCAAAGTTTTCAAAACCGACTCATTCAGCTTAAAAAGTCCTCTGTTCTTTGTAACAATAAACCTAAAGCCCAGCGGCTGATGAAAGAACAACAAATCTAAACGAAATTGAAAATCGTAGCTGGATATTCGACAAAATTATTCCTCTAGTTCTCCTTTGTCTTTAACTGATTGATTCGAGGTCCAAAATCAAGAAAAACTGAAAATTAGCTTTTTGGCGCCAATCTTGATACTCAACACGGAAGTATTATAATGACCTCATATTGGGGATCAGTTCTCTCCGAAATGCAAAACATGAGTGATAATATTTCGTTCTGGTCAAACCACAACACAAGTACCTCGAATCGCCAAAAGTAGTACCCCCAGGCAAAATCTGAGACATTAGTGCTTCAAAGTTTTCAAAACCGACTCATTCAGCTTAAAAAGTCCTCTGTTCTTCGTAACAATGAACCTAAAGCCCAGCGGCTGATGAAAGAACAACAAATCTAAACGAAATTGAAAATCGTAGCTGGATATTCGACAAAATCATTTCTCTAGTTCTCCTTTGTCTTTAACTGATTGATTCGAGGTCCAAAATCAAGAAAAACTGAAAATTAGCTTTTTGGCGCCAATCTTGATACTCAACACGGAAGTATTATAATAACCTCATATTGGGGATCAGTTTTCTCCGAAATGCAAAACATGAGTGATAATATTTCGTTCTGGTCAAACCACAACACAAGTACCTCGAATCGCCAAAAGTAGTACCCCCAGGCAAAATCTGCGACATTAGTGCTTCAAAGTTTTCAAAACCGACTCATTCAGCTTAAAAAGTCCTCTGTTCTTTGTAACAATGAACCTCAAGCTCAGCGGCTGATGAATGAACAACAAATCTAAACGAAATTGAAAATCGTAGCTGGATATTCGACAAAATTATTCCTCTAGTTCTCCTTTGTCTTTAACTGATTGATTCGTGGTCCAAAATCAAGGAAAACTGAAAACTAGCTTTTTGGCGCCAATCTTGATACTCAACACGGAAGTATTTTAATGACCTCATATTGGGGATCATTTTTCTCCGAAATGCAAAACATGAGTGATATCATTTCGTTATGGTCAAACCACAACACAAGTACCTCGAATCGCCAAAAATAGTACTCTTCGGCAAAATCTGAGACATTAGTGCTTCAAAGTTTTCAAAACCGACTCATCCAGCTTAAAAAGTCCTCTGTTCTTTGTAACAATGAACCTCAAGCTCAGCGGCTGATGAATGAACAACAAATCTAAACGAAATTGAAAATCGTAGCTGGATATTCGACAAAATTATTCCTCTAGTTCTCCTTTGTCTTTAACTGATTGATTCGAGGTCCAAAATCAAGGAAAACTGAAAACTAGCTTTTTGGCGCCAATCTTGATACTCAACACGGAAGTATTTTAATGACCTCATAATGGGGATCATTTTTCTCCGAAATGCAAAACATGAGTGATATCATTTCGTTCTGGTCAAACCACAACACAAGTACCTCGAATCGCCAAAAATAGTAATCTTCGGCAAAATCTGAGACATTAGTGCTTCAAAGTTTTCAAAACCGACTCATTCAGCTTAAAAAGTCCTCTGTTCTTTGTAACAATGAACCTAAAGCCCAGCGGCTGATGAAAGGACAACAAATCTAAACAAAATTGAAAATCGTAGCTGGATATTCAACAAAATCATTTCTCTAGTTCTCCTTTGTCTGTAACTGATTATTTAACCTAAGTTGTGAGTACCAATTGAACTTCAATTTATTACAGGGGGCAAAATCTAACTCCATCAATCTCTTCAAGGCTATGTGAAGATAACGAGTGTCACCGAGGTTAGATAACCGAAAGAAGTACTTCAAAGCTTTATGGATTATCAGGAGTGACATTTTAGGAACAGACAGTTCGGACCTGACTACGTAGCTGAGAGTTTGTCTCTGAAAGAACCAAATATTTTCAAAGACCTGTCCTGTATAGGTTCGATGTTGCTCAAATACCTTAGTGCCCAAATCTCCGATGAGTAGTCAAAAGTTGGTAAGACCGTGGAATTATAGAGTTTCAAAATGGTACATTTGTTATTCATTTTCGAGCGACGAATTAATTTGTTCAGTGTCCCAGCGCATACTCTAGCTTTTTGCGACCTACTTTTAAGAGCCTCGCAGAAAATTCCGTTCGAAGTGAATGGTAAAGCCAGATAAATATAAGAGTTGACTATTTCGATTGGTGAGCTGTTGAAATAAAATTTAATATCAGAAGTCTTCGAGATGTTACTCTTTCTAAATACCACAATTTTGGTTTTACCTGTATTGATTTGGAGACCCAAGGATGAGCAAAACAACGCTAAGATGTTTATATTTTTCTGCAGTTGAACTGGGGAATCGGCAAAGATCACAAGGTCATCTGCATATGACAACATTTTTACTGAAGTTACCCCATTCAAAGAATTCCTCAATGTGAAATGTGACTAATAAACAGTGAAAATAGCAGGGGGCTCAGTACATCACCCTGTAGGACACCTCTGGTGATATCAATAAGTTTTGATGAACGGTTCTCATTGAGAATTTGCATTTTAGCCTGAGTGTGGAGGGCCTTCAAAATTCTGATAAACGTCGCGCTGATACCGCAAGCAAACGGCCTGTCCCATAGCAAATCATGTTTCACAAGATCAAACGCCTTCCTGAAATCAACGAAAAGAGTGTATAGTTTACGGCCTGGGAGACGAATTGAATTATGTATAATGGTTTTCAGAACGAAAATATTGTCGACACAATTTCTGGTTTCTCTGAAGCCTGCTTGGCTTTCAGGTAGTAGTGCAGCCGTTTCGGTAAATGCAGACAATCTGGTGTTTAATATACATGTAAATATCTTCGTAATGTGGTTAATAAGTGCTAGGCTGCGATAGTTATCAACGACTTTTGGGTCCCCTTTTTTGAACAAATGGCTGACTTTAACTACAACAGTCCAACTAAACTGCTTGACAATTGAACTGCGACACCTAAAAATTAGGTGCGTTTTCAAATTAAGATAGCTCGAAAAATATTTGACGGATTCCAAAAATTCAGGCATGTGAGGAAAGATAATTTTTTTGACTATCGAGCGCTGGTATTGATGATAAGTTAGATTGCATAATTTGTCATATACAGGGTGTCAACGGAGAGCGTGCAGATATGGGCAATCTTTCACCTTGTACAACTTTCGAAAAAAAAGTTCGAGATTTTTTCTATCGCCTGCTTTTGAAAGGTTGAATCATTATGCCAAAACGGTTTTGAAATTTTGACCCTAACTTTTTTTTGCAAAAAATTGTGTTCAATTTTCTGAAATATGCACTTTCGGATTAAGAAAAAGAAATAGAGACATTATTTGTTTTCAAACGGCGTCCATATTGAATTTTCTCACAAGGATTTTCATTTGAGCCTCCACATCCCCTAGAAACTACCCCTTTTGGGACACCGTCTCACAACAAGATATGCAATGCTTCATTTAAAAGGCCTAAGAAAAGTACTCATCAATAATTGGATTGGAATAAGTATACTACGATGACCCCACATGTACAGCTCCCTAAAAACCACCCCTTGACTTCAAGGGACAGGGTTGGTATCCAACAGTAGCTACCCTCTCGGAAAAAGAACTACCCTTTAAAAAACCAGTACTTCCGCAATACCTCATTTGTTGGAATTTTTTTAAAATCTGTCGCAATAGTTCGCCGCTACGATGATTTCATTCACATATCTACCCGAAACTACCCCTTCAACTACCCCTCCAATATCGCATAGCCTTTACCTTGATGCGTGTAAGGTCATCGCGAAATCATTTTGAACTTATTCAATCGCACCTTCTCTGAGCTTTCAAATGAGGTATTGCATATCTTTTAAGGGGTGATTTTAAGGGGTTTTAAGGGGAAAGGGGTGATTTCTAGGGGTAGTTTCAGAAAAGGTTTTGTACTATCATCGTAGAAAACATCATCATTTCAATGAAACGGTTAGTAGGCAAAAGTTCTTTCGTGAATAACGCATCAAGGTAGAGGCTATGCGATATTGAAGGGGTAATTGAAGGGGTAGTTTCGGGTAGATATGTGAATGAAATCATCGTAGCGGCAAACTATTGCGACAGATTTTAAAAAAATTCCAACAAATGAGGTATTGCGGAAGTACTGGTTTTTTAAAGGGTAGTTCTTTTTCCGAGAGAGTAGCTACTGTTGGATACCAACCCTGTCCCTTGAAGTCAAGGGGTGGTTTTTAGGGAGCTGTACATGTGGGGTCATCGTAGTATACTTATTCCAATCCAATTATTGATGAGTACTTTTCTTAGGTCTTTTAAATGAAGCATTGCATATCTTATTGTGAGACGGTGTCCCAAAAGGGGTAGTTTCTAGGGGATGTGGAGGCTCAAATGAAAATCCCGAGGAAAATCCTTATAAGAAAATTCAATATGGACGCTGTTTGAAAACAAACAATGTCTCTATTTCTTTTTCTTTATCAGAAAGTGCATATTTCAGAAAATTGA
This sequence comes from Anaspis maculata, assembly GCA_949128115.1. Taxonomy (NCBI): domain Eukaryota; kingdom Metazoa; phylum Arthropoda; class Insecta; order Coleoptera; family Scraptiidae; genus Anaspis; species Anaspis maculata. Next base: position 23,943,406 of record OX421968.1, read on the forward strand.
ACACAATTTTTTGCAAAAAAAGTTAGAACTCGTTTCTTGGTTCTAAAACTCATGGTTCATCAACTTAAAAAACACCTACCCTCGGTTGCAAGAAAGTTGAATTTGCTCCGTCGCAAATTAGCCTCGGTATCAAATGGTAGGCTATTTGACGGCGTAAACAGAGACGTGTCTGGAGTGACGACTGACGTAAGTCATGAGTGTCAAACAGAAAATTGAATAAAATTTGGAAATGGAAAGTGAAATGAGAATGTGTGTGGGAAATGATACACGAAAGAAGATAAAAGAGCACCTGTGTGCCTAATTCAAAGCGAGTGCCTATACCGTTTGGATTTCAGTGTTATCCCCAAAGTTGATAATTTTGACTAGTGGGTGCAGCAGGCAACCAGTTATACAGGCTTCAATCCCAATCATTCCGTATAGTCCGGCAGCTTATTGCAATTTTTATGCCGAATCGTGCATTTTGAGTAAAAGCCAGGGTCAAGTTATTTTCGTGTTCTACGATGAAAATGAAAATTTTTTAGGGTGGGAGGCATTCTGAAATTTCACCCAGGGGAGGCTGAGGGGGGGTTTTTTGGGGCCTTCTGGGTGATATACTTGTTTTTCACGCGAGAAGCCAAGTCCATTTTTTTTTACATTTTGTGATTTATTCCGAGATTTTTGGGGTGTTTATTCACCCCCCATTTTCATCCAGGGGGCCTTGGGGGGACAATTTAGGGTTGTTTCCACGATTTTCATTTTCTGCTAAATCAGGACGTCTATTGACGTGCTTGGTATCGTTTCTTACTAAATCCCGCCTTCTAAATCCATATCTGGTGTTAAAATTACAACATGAGCAGGTTTGAACTAGTTATGCAAGAAAAAACAGGTTTTTCGGACCCACTTTTTTGACATGCTTTAATTTTGGCCCAAGGTTTCTGCGATCAAAATCCTCCTGAGGATCATTAGTTTCAAGTGTTTGGAACATAAAAATCATGCCCTTAATGCGCCTTTTGATTTCAGAATCACACACAATTGATTTGTTGGAGAAGCGGTCCAATCATTTTTCAGCAAAATAATTAATTTCCTCAAACAATTGTGCATTCCGTGTAAAAGGCAAACACCAGTAATTTTTGTGTTCCACGATTGAAATGAAAATTAATGAGGGTGAGAGGCATTCTGGCTTTGCACCCAGGAGGGGCTGAGGGGGAATCTTTTTTGGGACCCTTGGAGTAATTCACTTATTCTTCATGAGAGAAGCCATTAATTTTTTTAATTCTGTAATTTTTAATAGAATTTTCGGAATGTTTACTCACCCCCCATTTTGAACAAAGGGCCCTGGGGAGACTTTTTGGGGTTGTTTCCACGATTTTTATTTTTTGCTAATTTAGGATCTATATTGACGTGCTTGGTATCATTTCCTACTAAATCCCACCTTCTAAATCCAAATCTGGTATTGGAAATACGATTTGAGCAGGTTTCAACTAGTTGGGCAAGAAAAACAGGTTTTTTTGGGTCCATTTTTATGACATCTTTCAATTTGGGTCTAAGGGTTCAGGATCAAAATTCTCCTCACAATCAATAGTTTCCAGTATTTACAACATATAAAGCATGCGCCTTTGGTTTTGGAACCTTGAGCCCAAATTAGGGTATGTCAAAAAACTGGATCCAAAAAACCTGCTTTTTCCCACACAACTAGTTCAAACCTGCTTGTATCGTATTTCCAACATCAGATTTGGATTTAGAAGGTGGGATTTAGTGAGAAACGATACCAAGCACGTCAATATAGATCCTTACTTAGCAAAAAATAGAAATCGTGGAAACAATCTCAAAAAGTCCCTCCAGGGCCCCTTGGTTCAAAATGGGGGTAAGTAAACATTCCGAAAATTCTGTAAAAAATTATAGAATTGGAAAAATGATGGATTTGGCTTCTCTCATGGAAAACAAGTGAATTACTCCAAGGGTCCCAAAAAAGATCCCCCCTCAGCCCCCTCTGGGTGCAAAGCCAGAATGCCTCCCACTCTAAAAAATTTTCATTCCAATTGTAGACCAGAAAAATTGCCGATGTCTGCCTTTTACACGAAATGCACAATTGTTTAAGCAAATTAATTAATTAGCTCAAAAATTATTGGACCGTTCTCCAAGAAAACAATTGGGTGTGGTTCTGAAAGCAAAAAGCGCATCCAGTACACGATTATTATGTTCAAAATACTTAAGACTAATGATCCTCATAAGGATTTTGATCGCCTAAGCCTGGGGCCCAAATTAAGGCGTGTCAAAAAAGTGGGCCCAAAAAACCTGTTTTTTCTTGCATAACTAGTTCAAACCTGCTCGTGTTGTAATTTCAAGGCCAGATTCGTATTCAGAAGGCGGGATTTAGTGAGAAACGATATCAAACACGTCAACATACGTCTTAATTTAGCAGAAGATGAAAATCGTGGAAACAACCCTAAATAGTCCCCCCAAGGCCCCCCGGTTGAAAATGGGGGGTGAATATACATCCCAAAAATCTCGAAATAAATCACAGAATTTGAAAAAAAAATGGATTTGGCTTCTCTCATGAAAAACAAGTAAATCACCCAGAGGGTCCCGAAAAACCCCCCCTCAGCCCCCCCTGGGTGAAATCCCAGAATGCCTCCCACCCTCAAAATGTTTCGTTTTTATCGTAGAACACGAAAATAACTTGACCCTAGCTTTTACTCAAAATGCACGATTCATCAGCTAATCCGCCGGACTAGTATTTTGTCACTTTATTAATTGAACAGCGTGTTTTTGGATAAGATTTGAAATGTAAGGCACAAAGAGAAAAAGGCAGCATTTTCAGTGTGTGAGATTTATTTTTGTGCCAAAGAAAAACTTCGACAAATTATTGAAATCCGGCATGGTTAATTTCTTTCGATGTCTCATGCCAATCTCCGGCAAGTTTTGTTACCCGTCCTGAGGTCGACGATTACTGTAAGACCACCGACGATCCGACGACTCCTGCAGTATTTCCTGGCGTTAGAAGCTGTTCGACCGCCTGTCGAGGCAGAAAATTTGAAGCATGCAGTATCTATCACTAATTCAGCACTGAATATCACAACGTCACTGGCGGCCCAGGATTGTACAAGTTTCGTCACAACGAATTGTCCCACAACATGTCAACAAAGCGTTCGGTGGCTTCCAGGGGAGGTTCTGGATTGTCTTGATAATACTTTGACCGGGGGGTCAGTCCTGTTTGTTGTAGTTCTTGCTGGTAAGTTGCACGGTGCTGCTATAAGAGACTCCAGGCTGTGAGTGTCAACAACAGCTTTGTTTTCGCCATACAGGGCTCCTGCGGAGACACCAGCAAGTGTTATTCCGGTGAATAACCTGGAATTGTTTGTTTGGCAATAATAGCATTTTTTTTCCGGTTTTTTGGCTTTGGGTTTTCCCCATTAGCCAGGGGCGCTTAAGAAATCTTTACATCAGTTTAAGGGGAAGATCAGACTCAGAGCGAAATTTTTAAGTCCTGGATAAGATCAAACAATAGACTAAATACTTCAAAATTATCCAGTGATAGGAGAGAATTCAGGTTAAAGGGGCGTGGAACCTCGGGCTTCAGAGATCGTACGAATGTATTAACTCTATTCTTGTTGAGTGCGCACTCCAAAATGATGTGGTTTAAATCCCCTACTTCGCCGCAAACACAACGATCATCATCTTTCAAACCAATTTTATGCAGATGAGCGGGGAACTTCCCATGAGCAAATTTCATTCTAGTGATAGCAGTGTAAAATGCTCTCGGAACGATATTTTTCTGATACCACCGTGTGAAGACAACTGAAGGATGTAACTGGTAATAGTTAGATACACCGTTTAAAAATCTTTGAGAATATTGTAATTGCCACTCTGTCCAGATCGAAGCTCTGCTATGCGGTATTAAATCAGTTGCCGGGACCTCATTAATTACATTCGGAGCCTCGTTCGCAGCTTTTTTTGCCAAGGAATCCGCAATTTCGTTGCTCTCAATGCCACAATGCCCTTTTACCCACACAAACGAAATGTTCACAGAGCGTGCTATCAGTTGCTGCATTTCGACCAAAATATTCTTGACAATGGGGGAGGATTTATGATTAAAATTAGCTATTGATGACAGTACACTTTTCGAATCAGAAATTATAGTGTATTTGTTACTAGATTGGCTGATCACTCCGCAAAGTTTTATTGCTTGCAGGATGGCAAACGCTTCAGCAGAAAATATTGATGCAAATTTCGAGAGCTTGAACTTACCGCTCGTTTTCGTGCTTGGAATATAAAAAGCACACCCTGTACCATTCGAAGATTTTGAACCATCGGTAAAAATAAGTGTGGATTTCCCTTGTTTTTCTATAGCACACTTGAATAAAGCTTCATTTACAACGGGCAAACTGGAATATTCAGGGAACATTACTGACGCTGAAAACGAGTAAATTGGGATGGAAGGTTGTTCCTTTATAATTAAACTCTGAAACTCCGCAGAGTCTGTGAAGGCAGTAACAAGTAAGGGAACCCTCTTTTTTGACCAATAATTTATCGTCAATACTTGGCTCGACAAATCGCAGATCTTCTTTAGTAATGCCAAGAGCGGAGTGGAACGTAGCTTGAGTACAAACTTTGCGCTCAAAAATTTTCTTCTCAATTCAAGTGGGAGTTCATTAGCCTCATTGTAAATGCCTTCAATGGGTGTCGAACACATAACACCCAAACAAACACGAAGAGCTTTATTTTGAACAACGTCAAGTCTTTTGACCATCGACTGGCTAGCGGAGCCATAAAAGTAACAACCATAATCAATCACAGATCTAATTAGTGCTCTGTACAAGTTTAAAGCCGTATTCACGTCAGCTCCCCAAGACACTTTGCAGCACATTTTTAAAAGATTGATATTTTTTTCACACTTTGCTAGGGTAGTAACGATATGTTCTTTCCATGTTAATTTTTGATCGAGAGTGACACCCAAGTATTTGATCTCTTTCTTAAACGGAACCGACTTATTGCCAATATTTAAAGAGCGATCTAACTGAGGAATGGAGTGTCTAGTAAAAATAGATGTAGCTGTCTTGTCAAAAGATATTGAAAAGGGTTTTTGATTACACCAATCCTCAACCTCTTTCATGATGAGCCTCAATTCTGACTTGCAGCGCATAAGTGAACTCTGCTCTGTGTAAAAAACAAAGTCGTCCGCATATTGCACAATAGAGCACCGTTGAAGTTTACTAATATCCCTAGTGTAAATGTTAAAAAGAAGAGGGCTCAAAATACTCCCCTGGGGTAAACCAAAAGCGACCAATCGTGGACCTAATAAAGTATTGTTTTTGCCTCTCAAAAATAAACGCCTGTCCCTATACAATTTTATCAAATTATGACTTACCACAGGTGGGATATGAAGATCGTTCAGTATTGATTGAAGTAAATTAAGATCTACAGAGTTATACGCCCCTTCAATATCCAAAAAAATTGCCCCTAGGTAATTATTACGCGAAAAATTTCCCTGAATGTCCACAATTAAATGGCTTAACGCATACTGGAATGAAGGCAGGCTGCCCTCACGACTCAGCCACCATTCCAACCGGGCCTTGATCATCCTTTCGTACACTTTCAACAAACATGATAGTAAAGAGATCGGCCGCAGCTTACCATCTACTTTAGGAATAGGAACAACAATAATGGATCGGAATTCGTCTATGCTATCACCCTGTAAATATAGTCTATTGTACATATCCAATAAGAAAAGTTTAGCAGCTAGCGGAAGATGTTTTATCATGGGGTACACAATGTTGTCCAAACCAGGAGCGGTGCTGTTGTGGTTTCTCAAGGCCTTTGTCATCTCAGTCAAATTCAATCGAGCAAGCAAAGGATGTGACAAAGACGTAGGGGGAGAGTTTTCACCAACAATATTAGCGTTAGCCATATCTGGAGCAAGCGAATGAAAGAAACCCCAAAGAGAGGCTTCAGATGGTGATAACTTGTTCGAGGAATTCCTGTTGCAATGTTTCATGAGTTCAATTTGGTTCCAAACCTGCTTTGATGGATTATTTGGATTTAATTCACTGCAAAATTGTCTCCAACTAGAACGAGCTTTGGATTTCAATAATCTCTTAGTTTGTGCACAACATTCACGATACCTGAGGAAATTTTCTTGAGATGACATTTCTTGGTAGCATTTCAAAAGCACTTTGCGTTTTACAACCGCCTGATTGCACTCATTATCCCACCAGACTGGGCGCTTGTTTTGAGGGATAAACGGCTTGTTGATTTTAGCTGTATTCTCCAAAGCATAATTCACGGAATTCATGAAACACTGATATTGTTCCTGAGCTGAAATTAATAGAGGGGGGTTTGTAAAAAAACGACTTAACACCAAATTGTACTCATTCCAATCAATGTCTTTGATGTTCCATTTTGTGGAAGGGTAGATGGTGTTAGATTCTTGCTTAGATGAGATGTTGTCAATGCTTATAGTAATGGGGAAATGATCAGATCCCAATGTATCATCTAAAACGTTCCAATGACATAACCTCCCAATGTTGGACGAGACAATAGATAAATCTACCGCAGATGTCAAATTTGACTTCAAACCAGTCAACCGAGTTGGTTTTCCATCATTAAGAATTATCAGGCCAGAATTGTCCAGTGCATTAATCAGAGCATTACCGTTATTGTCATTTTTTGATGAACCCCATGCCCTGTTGTGTGCATTGAAGTCACCACAGATTATCACTTTGTTAGTACATTGATCAAATATTTTTTTTACACGACCGGGTGTAAAGTGAGCCTTTTCACCCTCATTTTCAGGCGTAAAGTGGCTCATTTAGCCCGAGGGCGTAAAAATTTTACTTTTACGCCCTCGGGCTTTGGTTTTTTTAAGCGTCAAAAAACAAATGCCTGTAATTATTATTAAATGTCACAAACTAATAAATTTGTTGAAATGCACAGCTCAGAGGCATTTAGGACACCCCCAAAGGCGGGGAAGGGTGTATGGTTTCACTTATTAAGCTTCTCGTTGAATTGTTTACTTTGAAAATACACATATTCGAAACTCCAAAAGTGAGGTTATGTGCGTTGACGGCTCTGGCCGGATTCCTATTTCTCAGAGTTCCGTGCTCAGTTTTCTTGAGGGGGCAGGCGAATACTAAATTTGAATAGCCGTTTTCGATACAAGAGCGCGATTTCAGGCCCGAAGCCGTGGTTGCCATCATAAAACGTGTAGCCGAATGAATATTTTGGTTTGTAGGTAGGTATCCGTCTCTTTACGTAGGCTGTAACTTTGCGGTAAAATCCGTGTCGTCCTTAACTGAAAGGGTTGTCTTCAGCATGGAAAACACGGACCACAAAGTAGAAGGCTTCACCACCTTGGATTTTTCAGCTAGATATAGGTATACCCACGTTCTCACGTATTTTTTTTGGACTTCTCCGGCACAAGATCAAGTGTGGCTCAAGAAGCCATCGCCATCGGCGGGAGGAGTGCAGCGCCTCAAAAACGAAAATTCTTGCTGGGTGCTTTTCAATAAAAAAGACACTGACGCTAGTGATAATTATTAAATGACAAGTGAAAACAAAATCATAGGTGCCCATAATGTCATTGCTAACTAGATCGATCTATAATCACTTTTTAGTTTTTCGGCTTTTATGGTTCAAAATCAAATAAAAAAAAGAATGGGTCGTGTAAAAAACGTTGTATGCAGCTCAAGCGTGAAGCCTGTTTTAGGCCCTCTGTCTGAATGTGCCCTCGCTATGCTCGGGCACAACTTACATACGTCGGGCCTAAAACAGTCGCTTTACGCTCTTACTACATAAATAACTATTCCCTGTCCCTACCAGACGCCACAACGTTCGGCGGGCGATAAACAGCAAAAATTTCAATAGGCGATTTAAACAACAGTCTGACACCACACACCATGATATCTTGGTTGAAATTCAAATTGATATCAATCTCTGAAAAAGGTAACTTTTTGTTCATGAGTATTGCTACACCTGCCTTACCATCGTATCTATCCTTCCTGATGACATTGTATCCAGCCAGAGAAAACGAGGAATTCGGCCGAAGCCAGGTCTCTAATAAAACAATAACGTCGATGTGATGGCTGTCGCCAAGAAAGTGCATCAAACTTCCTTTGTTAGCGTTAATAGAACGACAGTTCCACTGCAAAATATTTAGCTTACCTAAATGGGAACTATGATTTGCCATTGGGACCATTCAAATCTCAATATTCAGAGTTGTTCTCTGAATTATTACCATCCATACTTACTTCGTCAACTTCAGAAGCTATCGGGTGATACTTTTGACCGCAGTCTTTTATAAAGGTATTTACTAATTTTTCAATACCTATTTTACCTGTAATATCGAGTCTCTGTGATAAAGGAACGATGTCCAATAAATCGTCAACAACACCTTGCAGTAAACTTGATAAATTATCTTTCAAAAAAGATTCTGGTTGTTCAATTATCTGATTGTAACTTTGAAGTACTCTTTGGCTATGTAAACTTTCCGTTGATAATCGATTTCTGAAGTGGGGAGCTGAAGGAAAAGGAGAATTTGGAGGGGAAGCTTTTCGTTTTCTTTGTGGCGACGGCGAACTTTGATGTTGTGTAAAAACCATGCGCCTAGGCACAGGTCTAGACCTAGGCTTAGTATTCCAGGGACCCTTGTTGTAAGAATTAATAGCAGGAAATTCATTTTCATCATCCAACAATAAAGTGGAGAACCTGTTTTGTGTCGTAAAAGAAGTACTTGCTACCGCCGAAGAAAAACTTGGTTTTTTCCTCAATTCTTGTGCTTCATTAAAAGATAGGTTTTTGTTAGCCATTATTTCTTTTATCGATTTCTGAGCTAAAAATTCTGGACAATCTTTGGAATCACTTTTGTGATCGGACGATTTGCAAAAAACACAAAATATATCACATGCACCAGTGTAGTCTGTAGAATGCGATTCTCCACAAGTTACGCATCTTTTAGAACCTCTACATTGATTCTGGACATGCCCAAATCTCAAACAGTTCCTACATTGAATCACTGAAGAAACAAAAGGATCTACCTGGAAAATTACGCTATTTATTATGACTTCTTTGGGAAGAACAGTCCCGGCAAATGACACACTAATTGTTTGAGTGGGAACCAATTTAACCGCATTATTATCGTCGAAGATTTTACGAGAAAATCTCTTGACTTCTGTGATTTTACCGTTTTGTCTAGTTTTAATGTTTGCTTTCAAGTATTCTTCGTCAAAGAACGTGTCCACTTGACGAATAACGCCTTTACGTTCGACAAAAAACTTGGGTATGTACGCTACCCAATCGTTATCTTGGATTGTTTTGCTAGTAATTAAGTCATTAGCTCGGTCATTAGCTGCTTTATAATTATTGAATTCCACCTTTACGCGATTGCGGCCAATAGCATTTATGTTGACGATAGAGATTGAATATTTCTCTGCTTGATGGAGATGATGACCCACACGAATTGGGTGTAATTTACCGATGTTCTGGTTTTTCGATTCCACGTATACAAAAAAGGGTGCCTCATCAGTAACTTTAAAACGAATATTTGTGTCGTAATTCAAAGTTTTCTCATTATTATTCATACTCAAATTTTCCTCCTGCCGGCTGTTCCTCCTTGAATGATGCATGTCATGAACCACTACCCCCTGTGTTTCCAATCCGTTTCTTGACCCTCCAGCGGGCCGCTCTGCAGAACCTCCCGGGTCCCCCGGGTCGTCATCCGCCTCCATGCCGAACCGGCACCTTGGTGCTCGAAATCTCACACTCTTCAAACAATGGTTTTCCGTACAACACTCGAAAATTAAAACGACAGCAGATTCCGCAGTAAAATTAAAAGCCCGAACGCCAGCGACACACCTCACTCGACCGTCACTTATAGTACAGGAAAAATAGTAAAAAAATCGGCAAAACCTCGGAATAAATATGGACGTCATGAAAATTTGATATTTTGTTCAGAATTGAGTGCTCTACAACATATCCAAAATCGCCAAAAATCGCACCCGGGGGTTTTGAGTTATTGGAGGGGGGGTAAAAAATTGCAGGTAAAAATGGAGGGGATGGAACCCGTCAATCCATTGGATGCGAATACATTATAGTTCGACGTATCATATTCCTTTGATACCATTTTGGCACAAAAAGTGTCCATCATTGTTGAAGGGAAGTAGTGGGGGGGCGAAGCTCTGCTAGGTGGTCAATTTTGTTTTTCCGGACATGTAGAACCGATCACGACAAGTTTGGTATCTTTTCCGACTAAATTCAATCTCCTGAACTCGTATCCGATGTGTAAATTCGAATGAAAACAAGTTTGAACAAGTTAACTTTAGAAAACTAGTTTTCTCTTTGACAATTTTGACGAATTTTTGTTTTACTGTTGGAGGTGTTCATTTTTAGAAAATTTTCAGGGACCATTGAATTGAAGTGTATTCTCCACAAAAATCATCCACTCGATGTATAATTTTGTTTCTCGAGTTTAAGAAATCGATTTGAACTTGAGCCGGCACGGCGTGTCGTCTACTACTGACCAGAACATCACAGCATGCACCTTTAAATGAAAACACCTCAGACTATTGAAGAAATGACAACTTATGTTTGAAAATTGGAGGATTTGTGCAGAACTGAATTCCCTATAACATGAACAAAATCGCCATAAATCGCAATTAATGCAGGATTTCGAGTTATTCGAGGATGAGGATAACACTTTGACAGGATTCATACTCTATGAACTGTTACCTCTCCACTTAAATAACTCAAAACCCTGCAGTGCGATTCATGGCGATTTTGTTTATGTTATAGGAAGATCAATTCTCCACAGATCCTCCAATTTTCAAAGATGAGTTGTTATTTCTTCAATAGTTTGAGGTGTTTTCATTTAAAGGTGCATGCTGTAGTGTTCTGGTCAGTAGTAGACGACGCGCCGCGCCGGCTCAAGTTCAAATCAATTTTTTAAACTCGAGAAACAAAATTAAACATCGAGTGCATGATTTTTGTGGAGAATACACTTCAATTTAATGGTCCCTGAAAATTTTCTAAAAATGAACGCCTCCAACAGTAAAACAAAAATTCGTCAAAATTGTCACAGAAAAAACAAGTTTTCTCAAGTTAACTTGTCCAAACTTGTTTTCATCCGAATTTACACATCGAATATGAATTCAGGATATTGAATTTAGTCGGAAAAGATACCAAACTTGTCGTGATCGGTTCGACATGGCCAGAAAAACAAAATGGACCACCTAGCAGAGCTTCGACCCCCCACTACTCCCCTTCAACAATGATGGACACTTTTTGTGCCAAAATAGTATCAATGGGATATGATACGTCGAACTATAATGTATTCACATCCAATGGATTGACGGGTTCCATCCCCTCCATTTTTACCTGCAATTTTTTACCCCCCCTCCAAGAACTCAAAACCCCCGGGTGCGATTTTTGGCGATTTTGAATATGTTGTAGAGCACTCAATTCTGAACAAAATATCAAATTTTCAGGACGTCCATATTTTTTCCGAGGTTGAAATCTATCTTTCTTGCACTATTATCTCGAACTGCGAATAATAGCATTTACAGAGGCAATTTGTCATACTCACTTGCTCTAGAGCCTCGGCGATTGAAAGTTAAAAGCAACACCAAGAGAGCTTTTCCAAAAGTTGACCATATCTTGTAATCAAAACCCTTCCTGTTGAGGTGTGCAGCGCTTAATTCGGCCTTGTCCCTAACATGGTCAATGAAAATTTGCAGATCTTCATCCAGAACCACTTTGCTGGCTTCAAGCTTCAACATTCTCTGTGCACGTATGAATTCTTTGGAGGTTTTATTTATGCTTTCCTTATAACGCTTGATTTGTTCCTCAATGAACTCTTCAATTTCTTTTAGATCTGATGCATAATCCCCTTTGTTTTCCAACGAATTGTAATAAAAATATAATGCATTCGCAAGATTGGTCAGGCAGCTTCTCAGAAGCAAAGCTGTAGATGGGTTAGACAATTTTCCAGTTTTCACGTCCAGACCGATGCAAGTGATGACACCGAAGAGAAGCAAGTCGTATTTCTTAGTTTGGAGAACATCCCTGTAGTCCAAGATGCTGCTATCTAATTCTTGGGCTGTTTGTAAAAGCCTACTTAGCAATCTCAAGTGATTCCGTACATTTCTGGCTCGAGAGGAATTGGTCGCACAGGAGACACAATGAAATTCAGCCAACGACAGAAGCGCCACATCAGATAAAATTATATGTTTCATATCATCATCTCTCAGGGGTTCCAAGAGTTTATCCACTGCGTCCTCGTAGAAAACTTGGACAACTTCACTTGGTGCTTTCATCATTATGGCAATTTCTATTTCGAGCAGCAACTGTAACGCGCGAGTAGTTTTTCGGACGCCCTGAGCAGGCTCTGTCATGTCTGGCAAAATTGGATTTCGTAAAGAGACCATGACATTCGCATTCCCTCATTTACTGGAACTTTCTTGTCAACATTTCTATTGCCAGCGTTCTTTATCTTTCGAAAATTAAAAAGCGGGACATCAAAACATTCAATAAATATTTATACAATATTCACTGAATGAATTCCAATATTTTATATATATTATAATATTTGTCTTTTAATATTTCACAAACATCTTGAAAATGTTTGTGTGCTGTCTGGGGACGGTGAGGGTTCTTCCTTCAGCTTATTTTTTGCTTGATCTTTATTGCTTCTTTGTTTCTTGTAGACCGCCATTTTGTTTTCCAAAACCCTCTAAGTCGTTTTGAGACGACGGGGTACTGCAATTTGAGTAATCCTTAAAAGAAAGCCCTTCGACGGTGAACTATTTTCCCGTGCTGGGTCACCCAGTGCTAAACTGTGATGTAATTTTTTTCTTTTAGGGCTTTTCTCTTCCTGTTCTTGGACTTTTTTCAAAGTATCTTCATCTTTATCTTCGCTCCTCACTGTCGCTCTTGGCTTGGTCTGTGTAAGCGCGGTTTTCCCCCGGTGCCGTGGTTGTGTTGTGGACTGGGACTGTCGTTCATTTCGCACGTAGGTACCTGATCGGGCTGTCCACAAGCTTTTGGCCGCGGATACCGTCGGTAGTAGTGCTGGCTACGACTATTACCTGTGGGAACCCAGAGCACAGATAAGAGGCTGACAGAAGAGAATAAAGAAAACCTAGTGTCATTTACTTCCTTTTATCATTTTATTTGTATGTGTGAGCGAAATTAAGTACGCAATTTACGTCAAGTTATCATCGAGTTTTGTACCGTGCGTTGCTAGTTTTAGTTAAAGCGCGAAAGTAAGATCTGAACAGTCCATATCTCTCCAACTTACCGCAAAGTGCGCCGTGACTGACCCGATCAAATGCTTTGGATAGGTCGAAGTACATACCACCATCACAAAGACCATTATCAAGACTCTTCAAGTATATGTGAAATTGACTGGAATACTGCCGTCTCAGTCGAAGCGCCCTTGACAAAACCATGTTGATTTTTACTGAGAATCTTGAATCGGTCAAGGTAGGATAGCATTCTTTGCTCCATCAATTTCTCAAAAATCTTTGAAAACGAGGGAAGGGGAGATATGGGTCTGTAATTGTCCGGGGATCTCCTGTCGCCTTTTTTGAAGATCGGTATGATTTTGGCGATTTTTAGTGCACTAGGAAATATCCCACTTTCAGAAGACAAGTTGACAACATTGGCCAGAGGAAGTGCGATATATGGCGCTGCCCTTTTTACAATAACCACCGGAACGCCATCCATTCCCGCTGAGTACTTCGAAGGCAGCTTGCGAAAAATATCATACACCTCACACTCGTCCGTCGGAAACAGAAACAAACTACCGGGGCAAGTCGTTGAGCTGGTAGTGTAGTCATCGCATCTTTGCCTACTTCCAATCACAGACTGAAAGTGGTCAGAAAAAAGATTTGCAACTAACTGGGGGTCGTCTATCAAAGTACCGGAACTGTTAATTTCAATTTGACTACGCTTATCAGTCTTATCACTCTTGTTAGAACCTGTAATTTTTTTGAAAATGGACAATAAAGTTTTGGTTTTACTTTGCGAATTGCTTATCATGTTATCGTTCAAGTCACGCCTAGCTTTTCTCAGGTAAGAGCGAAATGACTTTCTCTTTAACTTAGAGTCCTCCTGTAAAGCAGGGTTGTTCATAATCCTGCATAACTTGTATAGGTCTTGTAGCTCCTCTGACCTGCGCTTTACTTCTGGAGTTATGAAGGTGGTCGTATATTACCCCTTGACGTGTTTTATTTTTTGATTTAGTCATTGAAAAGGCTAGGCTGAAATGGTAGAAAAAAATATTGAAGAACCTATCACACTGTCGGAAATGACAATCTGAACTTAGGATTCACCCGGTATGTCTTGGTGTAATCGACTTACGGCGCACCCGATACAGTAAATATAAGTACGTTGTACCTCTCGCATCGCAATGATCCGGGAACGCAAAGTTGCAATTTTTGCAAAGATGAGCAGAATCACCACATCCGGCACAATCTACACCGTCCACCGACCTCCATGGAAAAATCCAAAGGAGGGGTGAAGAATGAACCGATGTGATAAAACCTTTGGAGACAAAAAGGAAGGCCTCTTTTTGGTCGGGGCTGATCGCGTGGTAGTTGTGCGGAACTGCCGGGGGCAAATCCGAAAAGGTTCGTTGCGATGTACGGGGTCGACGTGGTGTTGTTTATAGTGTAAGTACTCTAGTCATTTAACCATTGTTATCGTTTATTTTCAATAATCTTCGATGTTCAATAAACATCTAAAACGTCCCCCTTTCTGGATTATTTGCGCCACTTATTAGAATACCGAAATGTACTGAAAAAGCCAAGCGAGTGGAGTGAAATCCTATGCCACCCAGTTAAAGGCAACGATCGTCCGGTATTCGGGCATATCAGAATGTCCCGGACAGAAGTCACGAAAAGGTAAGACGACTGTGACCTTTGACATTATGGTGGAGGCGCCAATTTGGATCCTATAATGATACCAAAAATAAGAACTTTAGGTACCTCTCCAAGGTACAATTAAGTCGGCGTAAATAAAACAACCAGGAAAGGTGGCGATTCGGATTATGTGCGTTATCAACGTGCTGATAAAAATATATGCTTGGATCGGCGAAAAGATCGCGGAGGAATTCCTGCATTTGCGGCAGATAAATACGGGGTTCGCCAGAAATTTATTCGGGTTATTATTCATGTAATATTATAATGAACTGTATGTACCGTTATAAACTACCACCAATCCCATCCTCCAAAACAAACCAGTGCTAGGGCGAGACTACAAATCCTCTATGGTTGTCTGAAGGTCTACAGACAACAGCATTGGTTTTCCCTTGATCCTTTTAGCGAAATCGTGTTCGAAATTCTAGGATTCAGAAATTTCTAGGAACACGGGCAAAATAGGTTGTTCCATGTACCTACCAATTGTTTTTTTTTTTCCAGGGCGGCTTTATATTTCAGGCGGCAAAGGCTCAATGCAAAACAGAATTTTAAGACATTGGTGCTTCGATACGGTATTTCCTCTAATAATAATCGGGACCACAGCTCAAATAATGAGAAGTTCCCTTTTTAATAAAATTGCGCATTGTACGAGGAATAAGGTCTCTGATGTTCAATTTTTTTCTGCGGCACACGGAGCAACGACATGAGTCGTAATCGACAAAGGTCAGTGTTTTCAGACGCGAGTGAAAATTCCAGCTGAAAACGCAGTTTAACAGCGCAAAACGTGTACAGGGAGCGTTAGAAAAAAGCGCGCAATAATTTTATCTTCGCGGTCATCGTTGCGGAAAAATGAAGCTTCAAAACGAATCCTATGGAGGTATATAACAAACTCCAAGGCTACAAAAAAGCGCTAACGGCAGACAGGGACTACTTACAGAAAAAAGGGACGCTGAGTAGACAACAAGAATGGAATCATACTGAAATCCAATTCAGAAACGCGTATGATACATTTCTCGAAGGGCCGAGGATACGATACAACAGTCAAGGCAGAAGATCGCAAAAGGGCCGGTTCAGCAAGAAGATGCTCAACTATTAGAGAAGACCTTCAACGAGGTCAGAAATCTGCATGCAGAAATCGCGGCGTTTCGAGCGGTAGACGATAAAAACAAGGATTTGGAAGTTACGTCACAAATCCCTGAAGACGTCGCATCCTCGACAAAGTTGACACCTGGCACACTAAAAATTGTTTTACCAAAGGTATTTGAACTGCCGATTAAAGAATTACCGCTTCAGATAAGCGTAATAGAACCGGAACCCAAAAACAATTTAGTGCACGGCAACAGGGACTCGCGCGAGGAAGAACCGATAGACCAGGAAGAAGTCGTTGTCAATGACCTAGAGGTCCAAGAGGACACAGAAAAAGAAAGCGCTGCCAGTACGGAAGACGAGGAACAAAGCGAAGTCGAAGAGGACGACCTCGAAGGGCTAAACATGGCGAACGTAACGATTGCAGACGCAACAGCGGATACTAGGACAGCGCTAACGCCGAAATTTCAACCCCCTCCATCTTACGACCCTCGCAGCCAGGAAGCGGAGTCATTTATAAGGGCTCACGAGGTAGCGGCATCTATCAACTCCTGGAACGATAAATTGAAGATCCAATACCTGCCGGTGTACCTACAGGGCGTGGCACACAGCTGGTACAAAACCTACGTCAACGCGGTCGGAAATCAGACGAAAACATGGGAGGATCTGGAAGCCGAACTGCAAGCCCACTTTGACGAAAGGAACAGGTCGTCCAAGGCAAAATTCGAGCGGCGCCGCCAAGGACATGCTGAGGACGTTAAGTCATATTATTACGATCTTCTAGAACTAAAGGACGCCTATAATCCAGGAATGGTTGTGGAAGACTTCACGTCATAATTTGAGGATAGCCTTAACCCGGAAACTTGGCGGATATACAGCGTTGTGATGCAGCCAAACATAACGTGGACCCAATTGCAGCCTACGGTTTTACGAATTTCTGACATAATCGAAAAAGACCGCACGTTATCTCGGGTCGAAAACCTGGCATTATCAGCGCCGATGTACTCCCCCGCAAGCTGCATGTTATGAAGAAACTCGACCCGCGGCACAAAGCGGTGTGCGGTATACAGGGGCCAATCGCGAAAACTCGCGCGGTGAAAATTGGAACAAACAGGAATACCGCTCACCAAAACCATGGAAATCCAGGACGCGGGATACGAGACCCTTGTGCTTCCGGTGCGGGAAGCCAGGTCATCAGGCAGCGGTATGTAGGGCACCCCCAAAGGAGGAACCACAAAACCAGGAGGAACGAGGCGATTCCAATAAAAATACCGGACGAAACAGCGGGAGGTACCAGCCGAAAACGACACCCTCCAAAAAGTTCCCAAACGGGCCCGGGCGGCACTGAACCCCCATCAGCCCGCCGCCCAACAGCCACCCAAAATGCCAGAAAGGTTGTTGATTGAAGGTACGATGAATGGGGATTCTACGCCAAAAATTTGTGTGGATACGAGTCTGGAGGAAACGGTAGTAGATAAATCATACGTAGATTTATCGAACGTAAAACCGCCAAAAGGACTTTATCCGACTCTGGAATGGAGGAACCAGAAAATTCGAATTGTTGGAAGGACGCTAGTCACAATCGGGCTAAATGGAGCAAACCTGGAATATTCAAGGAATAATCGCAGACGGCGTACCATATGCAATAATGCATTGGAAAATAAATAGACTGAAAATTATATTACAAATATGTATTGTGTCAATTTCTCAAATCATTACAATTTACAATACTTAACAACAAAGAATAGAATAAAACAAGGCAAACAAAAAAATAATTCTGGGTCTCATACTCTATAAAAATATATTAAATATTTAATGTACAGTGGCGGCCCTTGGAATGGAAACACCTATGAAAGCGTGTCCATTTTTGAATTCAAATTGCACACTTCGTGAATGTGATCTGAGGAAGCTGTTTGCTTTAACTGCACAGCGCACAACTGAGTTGTTGGGAGCTTGGACGGGAGAATGGCTGTCATTCAGTGACACTACTGACAAGTGACAGTAGTGACACTAGTGACACTTCGTTTGACTTCGTACCTAAATATCCCCAGATTTGTAGCATGGCAACAAGCTTCATCCAGGCACAATTAAAAAAAAATTAAATAATAAACGTAAAAATGGAGGACATTTGCCGTTTAAAGGAGGACGAAGGACATATTTGTCGAAAGGAGGACTGTCCTCCTCAAAGGAGGACGGGTGGCAAAAAGAAAAGAAAAGAAATAAAGTAAGCGAAGAAAAACCATAATCTGTCATACATACAGAGCTCGGAAAATAAAAGTAAAGCTACGTGGAATATTATGAGGAAACATACTGGTGGCAATAGAAGTCGGAAGAAAGATGATATTTCAAGTAATCTTTCGAGCTCATCAACGGACGAAAAAGCTATTTTAAATGAGGTGGGCGCTTCTTACAAATCTATAGGGCAAAATGATTTATTTAACTTCGACTCTAATAACGGTGAATTCATTAAAAAAAACAGCTCAACACTATTCTTAAGGCCCACAGATCCTCACGAGGTTCAGTTGATAATTAAATCATTAAAAAATACTAAAGCAGTAGGCCCTGATAAAATTCCCACTATCGCAATCTTCAAATTCCTCGTAAGAAAGGAAACGTTGATATTTGATTTGATGAGAGTATACGTCAAAGAATATTTTAACGTTGCGATCTGTTTCCGCTGCAGTCAGTACAAACACATCGGTAAATACTGCAAAGAAAAACTATGCTGCCATAAATGCGGAGGAGAGCATCAATCTCAAGACTGCAAAACCGAAGATCTAGATTGCCCGAATTGTCGCAAGCTTGGACTGAAGCAAAGAAGACACTCTGCTCGTGACGGCAATTGTCCCGCTTACGTCAGAAAAATGGAACAAGACAAAAAGCTCACCAACTACTCAACCGAAGCCACTCCAGTCGAATCAATTCCAATCGATCCTCCGGCATAGCAATCCAATAAGATGGTACCTTCTAAGAATAACAGAAGCATCAATGAAGATATAAATAACTGGAGCTATGACGGACAAGAAGAGAATTGTGCTTCGCATATTATTGGTGGATTATTCTGGAATGTGAATGGAATTAAAAATGTTATCAACTTGGAACCCCCAGATGTCGACTATCTGTTGGAATTTGACTTCATCTGCTTCACTGAAACATGGCTTTATACGGAAAATTTTTCAAATCTCAATAATATGTTCATTGATTACAACGTATTCCACAGTTTTGCCAAAAAATCCACCTCGGTCGGCAGACCGAGTGGAGGCATAACCGTTCTTTCAAATAAAACAAAGATTCAATCAATGTCTATGTTGGAAACTGGGGAATACTGGATAATTCTGAAAGCGTCTCTTGTTGAATTCAGTTTTATTTTAGGTATATTCTATCTGCCTCCAAGCCTGAGTTGTGACGACTGCAGGAATCTGTTGGATAGGACCTTGCGAGAGATGTCCGAGCACGACCTTCCGACTTTTTTGATGGGCGATTTCAATGCACGTATTGGCGACGGTAATCAGGTTGACGAGGGTTTCATGGAGGGCAGCGGTCTCACAAGCACTAGGGATACTCTTGACAAAATAATGAACACCAGAGGAGCAGAAATCCTGGACCTTCTAGGGGGAGAAGGATTCTTTGTTCTCAATGGTCGATCCTCCAGCGATTCTCCCGCGCGTCATACATTTGTTAACAAAAATGGTAAGAGTGTTATAGACTTGTGTTGGTCGAACTTGGGTGGGTTAGCAGTGGTGAGGGACTTCTATGTAAGCGATCGCCTGGTATGTTCTGACCATTTTGCCTGTTGTGTTAATTTAGATATTGCCTTGTTTTCCAACAATCAAACCTTTAATGCAAACGAGTCTAAATCAGCTCCGGGTTCATATTCTGTGAAATTTTTGTGGAACGATGGTTTACGAGAGAAATACATAGCCACTCTTCATAACACCGATCTTGACTCAAACTCACATTTTAGTGATTATGACAAAATTATACTGGGCGAGATAAAGAATGCAGCATGCATATCAGGTATGATGAAAGTGATACATCACAGAAAACGTGCGACTAGTAACCATTACTCTCAAAGCTGGTTCAACCTATCCTGTAGAAACGCGAAGAAACTTGTCAAAACTAAACTTGCACTATGTAGGAAAAACGGTTTTCTCGGTAATTTTTTGATTGAGTTTTTGGAGGCCAAAAAAACGTATAAGACCACTATAGCTTGCAGCAAGGAAACTTACTACGATAACAGGCGTAGAGCATTATCTAATGTTAAAAATACAACAGACTTTTGGTCGGCAGTACGCTCAATGAATTTTATCTCTAAAGTTAACCCTATCACCACGTCTATCTGGGAAAATTACCTAAGATCATTCTATGCGTCCACCGACTCAGGCCCATTTATTACATATTTTGATGCCACCCATCCATTTCTAGATGATTCCATCACTTTATCCGAACTAAACCAAAATCTGCATTCTCTCAAAAACAAAAAAGCGGCTGGACCCGATGGAATCTCTAATGAATTTTTAAAGGCGTTACCAGCAAAATATAAACAGTTTCTACTAAACCTATTTAATTCTATTATCGATAAAGAGCACCTACCACCCGGCTGGAGTGAATGTGTCATTTCCATGATACATAAAAAGGGAAACGTTCATGACCCATCAAACTATAGAAGAATAGCCTTGTCCAATGCACTATCTAAACTGTTTAGTTGTATCTTTTTCCGACGATTAAGTAGATGGGCGGACGACAATAACCTATTACCTGAAAGTCAATCTGGTTTCAGAAAAAACAGGAGCTGCACAGATAACATCTTTATTCTCACTTCCATTATCCAGTTACATCTTAGATTACCAAAACGCAAAGTGTATGCATGTTTTATAGACTTTGAGGCAGCTTTCGATTCAATAGAGCATCAATTACTGTGGAAGGTTTTGTACAATCTGGGGATAAGCGAGAAGTTCGTGAGAATATTTGCCAAGATTTACAGCCAAGCCTCTGCTAGAGTAAGAACAACATCGGTAACTACAAACGCGGTACAAATATCAAAAGGCGTGCTTCAGGGCGACCCTCTCAGTCCACTCCTCTTTTCACTCTTCATCAGTAAACTGGAAGATTTTCTGCGTGAACGAGGCCTCGGCGGGCTGAACTTCGATGGTTTTGTTGATGTCATCGTTCTGCTATATGCAGACGATATCATTGTGTTCGCCGACTCGCCGGTGGACCTGCAACGGAAAATGAACGTCATTCGGGAATTTTGTTCGGAACTCAAACTTGAAGTCAATACAGAAAAGACAAAAGTCATCGTTTTTAGCAGAGGCACTCGTAAATGTTCAGACAGATATTTCTATGGCGATGGTGAGTTGGAGGTGGTTGATAAATTCACTTACTTGGGAGTCCCTTTCAGCTCTTCGGGAGTTTTTTCGGTTGCTCAGAAACACTTCAACTCCAGGGCTTCTGTCGCGATTGGTAGCGTTCTAAAGATTTTGATGGCTGGAAAATCGGATTCCTGGCAAACCAAAATAAAGCTGTTTCGGTCTCTGGTTGTTTCCACATTATTGTATGCTGCAGAAGTTTGGTCCCTTCAATACGTAGATAGCCTTGAGAGAACCCAGGTGAAGTTTGTCAAATCAATTCTTCACTTACAGTCTTCAACTCCAAACTGTTACATAAGATGCGAGACTGGTTTGGCAAAACTAGAACTGGACGTGATGAGAAAAACTTTAGGGTGGTGGTGTAAATTGTTGAAAATGCCCGACAGTAGGTTACCAAAGATTTGTTTTAAAAGACTGCAACAACTAGACGCTGCAACCGCAACCTGTAACATCAAGTACAATTGGGTTACTCAAGTGAAAGTTCTACTTACAAAACATAATCTGTCGTACTTACTCGACCACGGCTTTCTTTTTGTTGAGGAGAATCTAGAGTCAATTTTGGACGATTGCAGACGGGTCATGATGGCAGCCGATCTAGAAATCTCATCTGAGTCGCACTACAGTAACATCTACAGGGAGATACTCAGCAGTGACAGCTCAGAACACTCACTTGGCTACAGTGGGTATCTTACGCAGAATGTTTCTATAAGAAAGATCAGGCTGATTGCGCAAATCCGGTTGGGGTTTCATAGGAAATTAAGGCTTTATGTTAATGGGACCAAATTTGTATTTGATCAGGGCAAAACCTGTTCTATTTGCAACACCGACGAAGTCTATGACCTCTACCATTTGGTTTGTAACTGTCCTATTTTTACAAGATCGAGGAATCGCTGCAGCGATGCTGGCTGGTCGGTCATATAAGTCTTCAAGCTACGCGCGAGGAATTTCACTTTTTGTTCGCCAATATTTGCATTGAAAAGCTCATCAATATTTTTCACTTTTTCTCGGCAGTCGAGAAGTTCCTGTCTCTCATTGAGGAATAGTGCTCGATGGATCTTGCTGGGCCTCTTATTCTGTGGCTCCTGCGGTTGGACATAATTTTTGGCACACCTCCATTGTTTTGTCCCTACTTTATTTTTGTTAATTGGGTACATAATATTTAGTTACTTTTATCAATTATTATCATTGTATTTACCTAATTTTTAAGTTAATTTCTGAAGAAGATTGTGTACCTGCCTATTTATTTTATTTTTTACTTTACTTTGTATACTCCAAGGGTTTAAACAAATAAATTACAAACAAATACATACATACATAAAATTCCCACTAAGGTTTTGAAATACATTAGTAAAGGTATTTCGGCTCCCTTGGCCTTTCTAATAAACGAATGTTTTCAGAGTGGAACTTTTCCTGACTCACTGAAGCTGGCAAAAATAAGGGCGGTGTTCAAAAAAGGGGATAAAAAGAAACTTGAGAATTATCGACCAATATCTGTATTAATTGTAATCAGTAAAGTTTTCGAAAAGATAATTTATGACAGATTTATAACTTTCTTTGACAAGCATTTTGTGCTTAGTGAGTCACACAACGGCTTTCGAAAAGGCCGCACCACAGTGAGGGCCATGTACACTGCAATTTCGGAGATTCTCCAGTCCGTAAATAATGAAAAACATACGTCAGTAACATGCATTGATTTATCTAAGGCTTTTGACTGCGTCAATCATAATCTGTTATTGAAGAAGATGGAGCTATATGGGATAAGGGGCTTGCCTTTGCAGCTGATGTCTTCTTACCTGAAAGGGAGGAAATATTTTGTGTCGGAGACGGGTAGGGACGGGGGGTCTGTTGTCTCTGAGTGTTTTGTCCTGGACAGGGGAGTGCCACAGGGTTCCATCTTGGGCCCCATACTACATCTAGTTTACACAAATGATCTCTGTGCTGCAATGAATGAAAGGATAGTACAGTACGCGGACGATACATCCATGGTTTCAGCGGAAAATAGTGACAGCAACCTGAAAAATAAAATTTGCAAAAGTTTGCATGCGTTTGGAACGTATTTCTCCAACAATAGTTTAAAACTAAACATTGACAGAACACAAATTCTCAAGTTCTCATACAAAAAACAAAATGACCCCCTCACGATACAGTTCAATAACGTGGAATTCAGTTTGAATTACGAAATAGATTTTTTGGGTCTTAGAATAGATTATAGACTGGACTGGTGCGCACATATTGATCATTTGGTGAAAGAATTGAACAAATATTGCTACGCGCTACACATGCTCACAACCATTATTAATAGGGACGCTGCGCTAATGACCTACCATGCTTATGTAGAATCAACACTTAGATATGGGATCATTTTCTGGGCGGGATCATCTAATTTCAAGCGAGCTTTTACTATGCAAAAACGATGTCTAAGACGAATCCTAGGCTTAGCAAATTATGACAGTTGTAGACCACATTTCACTGAAAATGATATGCTTACTCTGACAGGTCTATATATTTATGAGGCAATAATGTTTGTTACTAAGAACCCAGATCTCTTCATGGACTGTCACAGAGAGCATACACATGATACACGTGGAAAAAGGGACCTCAGCAGTGTTAAGTGCAACTACAGTTTTATCCAAAAGAATGTACAGTTTAAATTGATCAAGATCTTCAATAATCTGCCAATGGCTGTACGAGAGTTGCCATTGAACATCCTTCGGCAAAGGCTAAAAGAGTTTCTCGTCGTTAAGGCCTATTATAAGCTAGATGAATACCTATCTGATAATATAATATTCTAGTCATTCTGCTTCTAGCACGTGATAATATATAATGTGTATATAGTGTCCTGTTGTATTGTTCGACATGTTTCTTGTAGTTTGCTCCATATCTTGATTTTAATTTGTATCATATAAATTTAAATTTATATGTATTTTAGTCTGTCTATATCCAAATTTTATTTACATCATTTTATTTATGTGTATATATATGTATTAACTTCTACTTGACACGTTCTACGTCCTCTATAGGATATTTTTTATGACTGTACTACACTGTACACAAAATGGAACAAATAAATGAATTGAATTGAATTGAACCCTAGGTGGATGTGACTACACTGGTAAGTGTGGACTCCAGAGAAGGATTGCTAAAGATGTTATCAATCAGAGTCTCAGAGGTAGCCGCTAACCGCGTAGGCTCATGTATATGCATAATTAGGGTTGCCAGATTTTTTTGAATCATATATATGAGACACCTGAGAAATATATATGAGATTAGCAAAAGATATATGAGGTCAATTTTTTTTATTATGACTATCCACATCACAATTAACATTCCGTAAAAAATACAAATAAAAAAAAACATTTTGAAAATCTGATGAAATTTAATAAAGTCCTAATTAGATAGTTGCTAATGCCTAGGTATAGCCATTCTCATTAACCTGGGTCCTCGCAAGTTCACCTATATTGGCGCCGTCGTCAACCCCAGTCCCAACCAGCCCGATCGATAAAGCGCTCCCGGTTAAACGGTCAATTGAACCAGTGAGCTTGTATGCTTAAAGACCTGCGCACGAGCTGCGAGCAAAAGGGAACCGCCTATATGAGAAGGTCCATACTAACTACCTACATCTACTTATAACAAATCGCTCATCTTCAAAAAAGTAGGTAGGTAATCTAAATGAATTCAACAATAAAATACTCTTGTAACAAAGTCAAGAAAAAGAACTTCGTTGTGGGCAATAATTCCGACCCTTCCATGGATTTTGAGAAAATAAACCTTGAAATAAACACAAAACTAAGCACAGACATATTCAAAAATATTTTGCAGCTGCAGTTGCCGACTTTCAGTAGCTTTCTTGCTGATGCCTTGTCCTGGACATCCGTCCATTAGTTTCCCATGATGAAGAAACTCTTTCAACTTGAGAAAGAATATACCTAACATTCCAGTTGAGGAATGTTATACTCAAATTGCAGCGCAAAAATTGGAAAAATATGATGGAAATTAACAAAATTATGTCTGAAACAGCTAAAAGCTCAAAATATATGAGATTTGCTCATATATTTGATGTGTGGTATGAGGTATGAGATCTTGTTCAAATATATGAGTCTCATACCAAATATATGAGATCTGGCAACCCTATGCATAATATGCAGACCATACGTCGCGAACAATTCCACCGCAGAATGGCGTGGCAGTTGTCCGCCTTAGAAAATCAAAGTTGAAGTCCCCAGCCACAACGGCAAACCTATCCGCGGAAAACAAATCATCGAGCACTCCCGACAAGGTTTCAAAAAACACATCAGGGCAGCCTGAGGGGGATCTGTAAATATATAAAATTATCAATTTCCTATTATCAGAAATCAACTCGGCACAAATATATTCACAATGTTTTTCCAGGGAAGGGATGTTAATAAAGTTTCTTTTTATTGCATTGAAATCATTTCTCACATAAATCGCCGTACCGCCTCCTTCAAACTGACTCCTGCAAAAACTGTTTATCAATGAATAATTATATAAAAACAATTCATCATCCGCAAGCCAGTGCTCAGAAACACAGATCACATCTACATGAACATCATCCACAAGAACGCAGAACTCGTCAAGTTTATTTCTCAAACTCTGCACATTCATGGAAAGAATTCTGAAATACGAGGAGTTTTCTTGCATGAGCTGCGTCTTCACTATCACTTCGGCGGAACGGGATTCAAACGGCGATGAAAAAACCTTGACATCATTACTCCATCTGGCCACGTATTCGGATCATTGGACTTTTCCAAATTATGCAAATCTATAATAACTTTAAATGAGGAGTAGTGAGTTGGCGATCTGGATTTTAGTTCAGTATATGTGATGGAATGTCGATGGAATTTCTTAGATAATATTCATACAGTCTTTCAAAACTATTGTCAATGTTATGATTGAGGTTTACTTTCTCTGGATTGCATTTTTTAATGAATTTTCCCACAACTTGGTTTCTGTGTCTTGAACCATGACTTCTGCATTCTCTTGAATTTCAGGTAAGTTTCTTGTTCCGCGATCAAAGTAAATTTTTTATTTTCTTTTCTTTTCTTTTTGCAGCTTATTGAAATTTTTTGGTTTGAATTTTGGTAAAAGAAGCTCGTTTTTGATCGGAACAATGCCCTTTAATCTCCTGCCAAATAAAAGTGTCGCTGGTGATGTAGTCTTTTCATCAATGGGTGTATTTCTGTATTCTAGCAAAGCTAATAAAAAATCTCGCCCTTCGTGAGTCTTTTTTTTCAATAAAATTTTAATGTTTTGGACATGTCTCTCAATAAATCCATTCGATTGAGGGTTATGTGGTGTTGAAATATTGTGGGTTATTTCCCAGCTTCTTAGGAAATTGTGAAAATTTGCATTCACAAACTGTGGACCCTGGTCACTGTACAACAAATCAGGCTTTCCATGCCTTGCAAACGTTTCTTTAACCTTTTCGATTACTTGTTTGTAAGTAGTGTTGTTACCAAAATCAATTACTTCAGGAAATTTAGAATACTTATCTACGATCAAAAGATAGTTCCTGTCATTGAAATTGAAAAAATCTGCGGCCACATGTTGCCACGGTCTGTCTGGATTTGGCTTCGTTAACATCGGTTCTTTTACGTTACTCTTAGCAAATGTCAAACACGTTGGGCATTTCCCTACAAATTCTGTGATTTCCTTTATCATCGTGGGCCAATATACCAGTTTCTTAGCTCTCAACAAAGTTTTGTCGCGTCCTAAATGATTCTAGTGAAGCTTTGACTACATTTTGGACTGAAGTGACTGTGATATGACAATCTGATTTCCCTTCAAGACAATTTCGTTAACAATGGGGGTCTTATACGAAAACTACTAAATGCGATTTTCTTAGGTAAATTGATGCTCAAGTACCTAAAATTAAATACTGTGAAGATGAAAATGGAAAATAAAAATAATCGGCCCAGGGAAAAGAACTAGAAATTGAGCTCTTCACAGTCCCTTTGTTTAAATCGACTGAATTCGCCGCTAAACTCATCCACCAATGAAATGGGAGCAGGACCGCAGTCGACATAAAGCAGCGTTGTCACATTGTCATTATTTACCTACCTGTCATTTATCTAATCTCAACCTCGCAAATTCCTGATTCCTGATTCCACTGTTATGAGAGTTTGCGGTTTGCTCATATTTGCTAAACGTATTGTGTTATTTTTTTGTATCAAATTGGAAAAAAATGGAAGCCGGTTTCGAAGAAGCCAACGGCAGGTCTCGACAGGTCAACGGCAAATCTCCCAGAAGTCGCTGCGAACGTCGTAGAAAATTTGTATCGAAGAAAAGCAGATTATTTCGCACATGGCGTACGAAATGTTGAAACCCAGCAGGTATAACGTGTGTGAAGCTAGCACCTTTTGAGCGCATCGCAGAGACCGCGCGGCGCGGTCATCCAGCTTGTGTGTCTGTCAAGCTAGCACCTTTTACGTTTAAACATTGTTCCGCGTACTTTAGGGGGCTAAAACTTTGCACACGTATACCTCTTGGCATAATGAAGGGACTGTCAAAAGCTGATTCGGGCGAATTGATTCTAAAGGGCTCAAAAAAAATAAAAACTTGGAGAATTTTTCCTTCCCTACCGCAATTAATGGAACATTGTTCCGCGTACTTTAGGGGGCTAAAACTTTGCACACGTATACCTCTTGGCATAATGAAGGGACTGTCAAAAGCTGATTCGGGCGAATTGATTCTAAAGGGCTCAAAAAAAATAAAAACTTGGAGAATTTTTCCTTCCCTACCGCAATTAATTGAACATTGTTCCGCGTACTTTAGGGGGCTAAAACTTTGCACACGTATACCTCTTGGCATAATGAAGGGACTGTCAAAAGCTGATTCGGGCGAATTGATTCTAAAAGGCTCAAAAAAAATAAAAACTTGGAGAATTTTTCCTTCCCTACCGCAATTAATTGAACATTGTTCCGCGTACTTTAGGGGGCTAAAACTTTGCACACGTATACCTCTTGGCATAATGAAGGGACTGTCAAAAGCTGATTCGGGCGAATTGATTCTAAAGGGCTCAAAAAAAATCAAAACTTGGAGAATTTTTCCTTCCCTACCGCAATTAATTGAACATTGTTCCGCGTACTTTAGGGGGCTAAAACTTTGCACACGTATACCTCTTGGCATAATGAAGGGACTGTCAAAAGCTGATTCGGGCGAATTGATTCTAAAGGGCTCAAAAAAAATCAAAACTTGGAGAATTTTTCCTTCCCTACCGCAATTAATGGAACATTGTTCCGCGTACTTTAGGGGGCTAAAACTTTGCACACGTATACCTCTTGGCATAATGAAGGGACTGTCAAAAGCTGATTCGGGCGAATTGATTCTAAAGGGCTCAAAAAAAATAAAAACTTGGAGAATTTTTCCTTCCCTACCGCAATTAATTGAACATTGTTCCGCGTACTTTAGGGGGCTAAAACTTTGCACACGTATACCTCTTGGCATAATGAAGGGACTGTCAAAAGCTGATTCGGGCGAATTGATTCTAAAGGGCTCAAAAAAAATAAAAACTTGGAGAATTTTTCCTTCCCTACCGCAATTAATTGAACATTGTTCCGCGTACTTTAGGGGGCTAAAACTTTGCACACGTATACCTCTTGGCATAATGAAGGGACTGTCAAAAGCTGATTCGGGCGAATTGATTCTAAAAGGCTCAAAAAAAATAAAAACTTGGAGAATTTTTCCTTCCCTACCGCAATTAATTGAACATTGTTCCGCGTACTTTAGGGGGCTAAAACTTTGCACACGTATACCTCTTGGCATAATGAAGGGACTGTCAAAAGCTGATTCGGGCGAATTGATTCTAAAGGGCTCAAAAAAAATCAAAACTTGGAGAATTTTTCCTTCCCTACCGCAATTAATTGAACATTGTTCCGCGTACTTTAGGGGGCTAAAACTTTGCACACGTATACCTCTTGGCATAATGAAGGGACTGTCAAAAGCTGATTCGGGCGAATTGATTCTAAAGGGCTCAAAAAAAATAAAAACTTGGAGAATTTTTCCTTCCCTACCGCAATTAATTGAACATTGTTCCGCGTACTTTAGGGGGCTAAAACTTTGCACACGTATACCTCTTGGCATAATGAAGGGACTGTCAAAAGCTGATTCGGGCGAATTGATTCTAAAGGGCTCAAAAAAAATAAAAACTTGGAGAATTTTTCCTTCCCTACCGCAATTAATTGAACATTGTTCCGCGTACTTTAGGGGGCTAAAACTTTGCACACGTATACCTCTTGGCATAATGAAGGGACTGTCATAAGCTGATTCGGGCGAATTGATTTTAAAGGGCTCAAAAAAAATTAAAACTTGGAGAATTTTTCCTTCTCTACCGCAATTAATTGAACATTGTTCCGCGTACTTTAGGGGGCTAAAACTTTGCACACGTATACCTCTTGACATAATGAAGGGACTGTCAAAAGCTGATTCGGGCCAATTGATTCTAAAGGGCTCAAAAAAAAAATAAAAACGACGCGAATAAAGTACGCGGAACAATGTTCAATTAATTGCGGTAGGGAAGGAAAAATTCTCCAAGTTTTTATTTTTTTTGAGCCCTTTAGAATCAATTCGCCCGAATCAGCTTTTGACAGTCCCTTCATTATGCCAAGAGGTATACGTGTGCAAAGTTTTAGCCCCCTAAAGTACGCGGAACAATGTTTAAACGTAAAAGGTGCTAGCTTGACAGACACACAAGCTGGATGACCGCGCCGCGCGGTCTCTGCGATGCGCTCAAAAGGTGCTGGCACCAAAAGGTGCTAGCTTCACACACGTGCAGGACGTAGCCTTTGAGACTCTCAAGCAAGCGGGCCTCTTGCACCGTTGCACCTACCAGTCCCAATTCCGAGCCTAATTCATTTCTTTTTTCGAGAAGTAGCGAAGTAGCAAACAAATATATGAAGACGAAGTACTAAGGTATCCATACAGGTGAAACGAGATAAAACGTTATGTACAGAGTACCGTCAAAGCCGAGTTAACACTAAACACAAGGTCTGAAGTATATCCATCACATCACAGTCATCTATGGAACGCCGTCGTGGACATAATGAAATGTCTCAGAGAGATTAAATTTTTGCACGTTTTGATGGAAATCACACAACTTATTTATAAAATGTACAGATTTATAAACATATTTTGCCCTTATTTAAAACTATTCTGCACTTATTGACAGAAACAGAGGTAGTTTTAAAAGACTTGGCGCAACAGCCATATCAAACCTCGACTGAAACGTTTCCATCAAACATTACTTGTGCCTGCGCGCCATTGCGGACAATATAAAAACCCCTGTGAAATAATAATCCTGATCTACTCTGATTGAAATTATTGGATTTATTTATACATTTGCCTTGTTATTTATAGAAACTTTAGGACTTACTCTATAAGTTACCCAAAACTTTTCACACTTACTCTAACCAAGTCATAAAAAAATAAATCTCTCAACATGCAACAAATAAATCACTCACACGACGCACCGGTACACGTTGAGAGATTTATTTTCTGAGGAGCATCCGGCAACGCCGCAGGTTCGCATTGTTCTTTCAGTGCTTTCTCCTTCATTACCCTTTCAGGGGAATTCTAAAATCCAAGTCGGCAAAAATTCTTGCAGGTTTGTTGCTGTCACCTTATTCGAGCATTTCCAGACAATTTTCGTGGTCCTCCAGGTCCTTGGACGTTTACTACTGGCGATCAAAGTACGAAACTTTTGCAGGTCGGCAAAAATTCCTGCAGGTCAGTATACAGGCCGTTGCTGTCACCTTCTTCGAGTACTTCCGGAGAACTTTTGATGTCCTCTAGGTTGACAGCCAATAACGGGATTATTTAGTGAAACACAATAACTCCAAATGAAATGAAATGTTTGCAGTGTTCTTAACGGAAAATCTCCGCAATGTTCATAATGTTCGTCTCTCTCTCATATAGGCGATACCTTTTGCTCGCAGCTTGTGCGCAGGTGTTCAAATATACAAGCTCACGGGTTCAGTTGGCTGTTTAATCAGGATAGCCTATAATCGAGTTCGAGATCGAACTCAAGTCGATCACTTTTTATAAGAAATAAAGAAAGTTTATTTCAGGCGCACATTAAAAGGAAGATTTCATTTTCTCAAAGCAAAATACAATTACACATGTGCTCAAGGGAATACGAGCCCCGTCCCACATCAGTTGGCCCATCAGTAAAAATGCAATTTCTAGAAAATCAATGATCAACTACTGGCGATCAAAGTACGAAACTTTTGCAGGCCGGCTAAAATTCTTGCAACTCGGCACAACAGGCCGTTACTATCACCTACTTCGAGCACTTCCAGACAACTTTCGTGGTCCTCCAGGTCCTTTGAGGTTTGCTGCTAGCGACCAAAGTTCGAAACTTTTGCAGGTCGTCATACAGGCTGTTGCTGTCACCTTCTTCGAGCATTTCCAGACAATTTCCCTGGTCCTCCAGGTCCTTGGACGTTTGCTACTGGCGACCAAAGTACGAAACTTATGCAGGCCGGCAAAAACTCTTGCAGGTCGGTACACAGGCGTTGCTATCACCTACTTCGAGCATTTTCAGACAACTTTCAAGGTCCTCCAGGTCCTTGGAGGTTTGCTGCTGGCGACCAAACTACGGAACTTTTGCAGGCCGGCGAAAATTCTTGCAAGTCGGCACACAGGCCGTTACTATCTCCTTCTTCGAGCACTTCTAGACAACTTTCGTGATCCTCCAGGTCCTTGGAGGTTTGCTGCTGGCGACCAAAGTACGAAACTTTTGCAGGTCGGCAAAAATAAACCATGTAGCGATAGCCCCCTTAGTACAAGAAAGATAGATTTCAACCTCGGAATAAATATGGACGTCCTGAAAATTTGATATCCTGTACAGAATTGAGTGGTCTACAACATATCCAAAATCGCCAAAAATCGCACCCGGGGGTTTTGAGTTATTGGAGGGGGGGGGGGGGGGGTAAAAAATTGCAACTTAAAATAGAGGGGATGAAACCTGTCAATCCATTGGAAGCAAATACATTATAATTCGACGCATCATATCCCGTTGATACCATTTTGGCACAAAAAATGTCGATCACTGTTGAAGGGGGGTCGTGGGGGGCGAAGCCCTGCTAGGTGGTCCATATTTTGGTTTTTCTGCCCATGTAGAACCGATCACGACAAGTTTGGTATCTTTTCCGACTATATTTAATCTCCTGAACTCGAATCCGATGTGTTTATTTGGATGAAAGCAAGTTTGAATAAGTTTACTTGAAAAAACTTGTTTTTTCTTTGACCATTTTGACGAATTTTTTTGTCACTGTTAGATGTGAAAATCTTTAGAAATTTTCAGATCCATTGAATTGAAGTGTATTCTTGACGAAAATCATCTACTCGATGTTTGATTTCGTTTCTCGAGTTTACAAAATCGATTTGAACTTGAACCGGCCCGGCGCCGCTTCTAATAATGACCAGAACACGACAACATGCACCTTTAAATGAAAATAGCATAAACTATTGGAAAACTGATAACTTATCTTTGAAAATTCGAGGATTTGTGCAGAACTGAATTTCCAATAACATAAACAAAATCGCCGTGGATCGCACTGCAGGGTTTCGAGTTATTCGAGGAGGAAGATAACATTTTGTCAAGATTCGTACGATATGAACTGTTACCATTCCCCTCAAATATCTCAAACCCTGCAGTGCGATTCATGGCGGTTTTGTTTATGTTATAGGGAATTCAATTCTGCACAGATCATCAAATTTTCAAAGATAAGTTATTATTTCTTTGATAGTTTGAGCTATTTTCATTGAAAGGTGCATGCTGTAGTGTTCTGGTCTGTAGCAGACGATGCGTCGGGCCGGCTCAGGTTCAAATCGATTTTTTATACTCGAGAAACAAAATGGAACATCAAGTAGATGATTTTTGTGAAGAACTCACTTCAATTCAATGGCCCCTGAAAATTTTTCAAAGATGACCACCTCTAACAGTCAAAAAAAAATCGTCAAAATTCTCAAAGAAAAAACAAGTTTTTTCAAGTTAACTTGTTCAAACTTGTTTTCATCTAAATTGATACATCGGATTCGAGTTCAGGAGATTGAATATAGTCCGAAAAGATACCAAACTTGTCGTGATCGGTTCTACATGGTCAGAAAAACAAAATGGACCACCTAGCAGGGCTTCGCCCCCCCCACGACTCCCCTTCAACAGTGATCGACATTTTTTGTGCCAAAATGGTATCAGCGGGATATGATGCGTCGAATGTTAACGTATTTGCTTCCAATGGATTGACGGGTTTCATCCCCTCCATTTTAAGTTGCAATTTTTACCCCCCCCCCCCCCCTCCAATGACTCAAAACCCCCGGGTGCGATTTTTGGCGATTTTGGTAATGTTGTAGAACACTCAATTCTGAACAGAATATCAAATTATCAGGACGTCCATATTTTTTCCGAGGTTTGGCCGATTTTTTTACTATTTTTCCTGTACTACCTGTACAGGTGTCCCGAAATTTATGCAACAAAATTTACAGGGAGGTAGAAAATTGAAAAATAAGGAGACTTTCCTAATAAAAATACTCTCGCAAACGTAATAATACAGATACAGGCCTTCAAGTTTGGTTTTTTAAAACAGTTTTTTTCGCGTAACTTTTGAACCGTTGAGCTGATTTTATTCAAATTTAAACCAAAGTTTACTAAAATAGGTCTCTATTGAACAATGATAACGCATTTTATCAAACATTTTCAGGGGCGAAGATGATCGGGGGTACCTTCCCCCTTTTCCCCCTCTTTTTCACCCCTCTGTATAATTTTTGAAATGGTTGCAATTTTTAAATTCTACGTTCAATTTAAAAGAAAAAGTTGCTCCTGTAAAATTTTGATTCAAGGCTTCATTTTTGAGATATTTGGGTTTGCAACTTCGGAGAACATCTCGAAAACACCACTTTCAAGGCCTTAAAAATTAAAATTTACGAAAACTCAAGATTCCTCAACTGAAATGAATTTTCTAGGTGTTTCAAGTTGATAAACTACTATTTTTGCTAGAAAACATGAAGCTTCTCAGAAAAAAAAATTTGGGCCCTGAAAAGTGACTATTTTGAGATGTTTTCCAAAGTTTCAAACACAAATATCTCAAAAATGAAGCGTCTAGTCAAAATTTTGCACGTGTAAATTTTTTCTCTAAATTGAACGTAGAATTCAAAAATTGCAACCATTTTGAAAATTATCCAGGGGGGTGAAAAATAGGGGGAAAAGAAAGAAAGTACTCCCTATTATCTTCGCCCCTGAAAATGTTTGATGAAATGCGTTATTATTCTTCAATAGAGACCTATTTTAGTAAACGTTGGTTCAAATTTGAATGAAATCGGTTCGAATGAAATTTGAAAAACGAACTTTGAAGGCCTGTATCTCCGCTATAACGTTTGCGAGGGTGTTTTTATTGGAGAAGTACCCTTATTTTTCAATTGTCCACCTCCCTGTAAATTTTGTTGCATTAATTTCGGGACAGCCTGTATACGTTTGAATCAAACTGTATTCAAATAGAAATGATCAAAAAGCAGTGAAATGTTCATACGTATTTTTTTAAGCCAATAAGACACTCCTGAGTTCACAAATTCAGATTTTTTCCTTTAATGTTTGCAGTTTATCTCAGCATGAAGAGAAAATCGGAGGGGCCAGGCCAGGCCCCCCAAGGCTAAGATTGGGGGGGGGTATGACTCCCAAATTTTTAATTGAATTATTACGTAAAACTACCCTTATTCTAAGAGAGGGCGACTGGGATTTTTTGTTGTAGATCATATACACTCGCATACACTACTGTATGGGTATACTATTTGCTATTGCTATCAAATTTTGAAGGTTTCAGTGCCACTTCTTCTGCCTGGTCAGCAAGGAAATATGGTTGAATAATTGGGAAACAACGCTTTGTGGAGGAGGGGTGGAAAAATAGATCAATCAAAGATTTTATTAATTCGTGGAATTCTACATACATTGCACAATCGTCAGAAAAAGCGAGAGAGGTACTATCAGATGTGGTAGTAAAGTGTCCAAGTCATCAAATTATTCTCTTCCACAGAATCTGAGGTATTACGAGCTCCGCCCCACATCAGTTGGTCCAGATGCGAAGACTTCACTTTTATTATCCAGATAAATACAGGGAGCCCCGGAGCTCGCCCCGGAGTTCAAGTGTGGAAACTTGTCAATCGATGAAGGATAAAATAATAACTAGAATGATCCGAAATGAATGTATTTCGGAAAAGTCAAATATCGGAGATACAGCCCTTCGAATTTGTGTTAGAAAATCGATTTGCGAATCGAAAATCGAAGAGGCATTTCTGACATAGCCAACTATGCTCAGCAACCGAGTTAGCTGGAAAAAACCATTTGGGGAGGAGGTTCCATTTCATCACCACATTTTCTTCTGCGCAGGCGCTGGAGATTCAATCCTAGAATATGTTTAAAGGTACTAGCCTGTAGTGACATGAACAAAAAACAATATTTCAAAAAATATTGACATTCTGATCATTGATTTTCTAGAAATTGCATTTTTACTGATGGGCCAACTGATGTGGGACGGGGCTCGTATTCCCTTGAGCACATGTGTAATTGTATTTTGCTTTGAGAAAATGAAATCTTCCTTTTAATGTGCGCCTGAAATAAACTTTCTTTATTTCTTATAAAAAGTGATCGACTTGAGTTCGATCTCGAATTCGATTATAGGCTATCCTGATTAAACAGCCAACTGAACCCGTGAGCTTGTATATTTGAACACCTGCGCACAAGCTGCGAGCAAAAGGTATCGCCTATATGAGAGAGAGACGAACATTATGAACATTGCGGAGATTTTCCGTTAAGAACACTGCAAACATTTCATTTCATTTGGAGTTATTGTGTTTCACTAAATAATCCCGTTATTGGCTGTCAACCTAGAGGACATCAAAAGTTCTCCGGAAGTACTCGAAGAAGGTGACAGCAACGGCCTGTATACTGACCTGCAGGAATTTTTGCCGACCTGCAAAAGTTTCGTACTTTGGTCGCCAGCAGCAAACCTCCAAGGACCTGGAGGACCACAAAAGTTATCTGGAAGTCCTCGAAGTAGGTGATGGCAACGCCTGTGTACCAACCTGCAAGGGTTTTTGCCGGCCTGCATAAGTTACGTACTTTGGTCGCCAGTAGCAAATGTCCAAGGACCTGGAGGACCAGGAAAATTGTCTGAAAATGCTCGAAGAAGGTGACAGCAACAGCCTGTATAACGACCTGCAAAAGTTTCGAACTTTGGTCGCCAGCAGCAAACCTCCAAGGACCTGGAGGACCACGAAAGTTATTTGGAAGTGCTCGAAGTAGATGATAGTAACGGCCTTTATACCAAACAGCAAGAATTTTTGATGGCCTGCAAAAGTTTCGAACTTTTGTCGCCAGCAGCAAACCTCCAAGGACCTGGAGGACCACGAAAGTTATTTGGAAGTGCTCGAAGTAGATGATAGTAACGGCCTTTATACCAAACAGCAAGAATTTTTGATGGCCTGCAAAAGTTTCGAACTTTTGTCGCCAGCAGCAAACCTCCAAGGACCTGGAGGACCACGAAACTTATTTGGAAGTGCTCGAAGTAGATGATAGTAACGGCCTTTATACCAAACAGCAAGAATTTTTGATGGCCTGCAAAAGTTTCGAACTTTTGTCGCCAGCAGCAAACCTCCAAGGACCTGGAGGACCACGAAAGTTGTCTGAAAATGCTCGAAGTAGGTGATAGCAACGCCTGTGTACCGACCTGCAAGAGTTTTTGCCGGCCTGCATGAGTTTCGTACTTTGGTCGCCAGTAGCAAACGTCCAAGGACCTGGAGGACCAGGGAAATTGTCTGGAAATGCTCGAAGAAGGTGACAGCAACAGCCTGTATGACGACCTGCAAAAGTTTCGAACTTTGGTCGCTAGCAGCAAACCTCAAAGGACCTGGAGGACCACGAAAGTTGTCTGGAAGTGCTCGAAGTAGGTGATAGTAACGGCCTGTTGTGCCGAGTTGCAAGAATTTTAGCCGGCCTGCAAAAGTTTCGTACTTTGATCGGCAGTAGTAAACGTCCAAGGACCTGGAGGACCACGAAAATTGTCTGGAAATGCTCGAAGAAGGTGACAGCAACAAACCTGCAAGAATTTTTGCCGACTTGGATTTTAGAATTCCCCTGAAAGGGTAATGAAGGAGAAAGCACTGAAAGAACAATGCGAACCTGCGGCGTTGCCGGATGCTCCTCAGAAAATAAATCTCTCAACGTGTACCGGTGCGTATGTGAGTGATTTATTTGTTGCATGTTGAGAGATTTATTCTTTTATGACTTGGTTAGAGTAAGTGTGAAAAGTTTTGGGTAACTTATAGAGTAAGTCCTAAAGTTTCTATAAATAACAAGGCAAATGTATAAATAAATCCAATAATTTCAATCAGAGTAGATCAGGATTATTATTTCACAGGGGTTTTTATATTGTCCGCAATGGCGCGCAGGCACAAGTAATGTTTGATGGAAACGTTTCAGTCGAGGTTTGATATGGCTGTTGCGCCAAGTCTTTTAAAACTACCTCTGTTTCTGTCAATAAGTGCAGAATAGTTTTAAATAAGGGCAAAATATGTTTATAAATCTGTACATTTTATAAATAAGTTGTGTGATTTCCATCAAAACGTGCAAAAATTTAATCTCTCTGAGACATTTCATTATGTCCACGACGGCGTTCCATAGTCATCAGCTATTGGTATTCTTTTGTTGATAAACTCCTTACGATTCAAGATTGATGAAGTGAATGTCATTTGTAGTTTGTTATGAAGAAATTGGAATCAAGAAATTTATTGTGTATATTTGTTACAGGAGGTTGTAAGAATAGCGAGGCCTTCTTAACCACTACAACGACAGGTGGAATTTCGTTCACTTTTTTACAGCGAGAAGGAAACCGATGTTCAGAAAGTTTCCCTTCATCATTTGTTTATTAAGGACTAGTACACTGTTAAACAATATAGAAATTACGACATAAAACCTTTTTAAAATACTACAGTGATCTTTTATTGGAATTGACGTGTGAAAAAGTGGCCAGTTTGACAAAATAGTAGAGGCAGGTACATGATAGTCAAAAAATTATCTTTTGCTTGGAAAAGAGTAGTTCTCAAACAGTTTTTTGCTCCATGCGTAATGGATTTAGTGGAGTATTTAGTATTTAGGATTTGTTATTAATTAGTATTTAGTACACTGTAATGCATATTATAAATAATTGAATACTGAAAACCGAATAGTAAGTATATATAAAGAACAGGTTCATTTGTTTTAATTTTAATACAGTTGACAACTGAATGTTATTATAAAGTTGAATAAAATGTAAAAACAGAACATGTTGGATGTGGCTAATTTGCAGGCAGAGTACCAAATCTTCGTTTTGGAAGTGAAGCGGTTAAGTTGTTTCACTTAGTTGGAAGAACCATTAGGTTCTACGGCCTGCCGATTTGCTATGTTGCTGATGGTGACGATAGCTGCTGTAGATCCTTCCTTACACCTACCTAGATGGTGGCATATAATTTCACTTCCTGCCACATCCACTTCGAAGTGTTGCTTGGAATCATTTTCTTCGCATACCTTCACGATCTGCTGCCAGTGAGCGAGCTCATATTTCTTTCTTTGTGAAAGGAGTTAGCTGAGACTTCTTTTTCAGCTCAATTTCTGAAGGGGGGGTACTACATATTTTCCTTGAATGGTTTTTAAGCTCATAACCTTATACATACTAGGTACTACTGCTAGTTTAAGGCATCAGATTCCAGCTGTGAAAAAACGAACTGTTGCAGGCAAGTGGTCACAAAGTTCAACGATTCTACCTACATTGAAATGATCTTCACAGCAAAAATATCCGCCGCCCCGTGGGGCTGGGCTTTTGTCGCCGGTAGCTGTATGGAACCACTTGTTTCTCAGGGGTTGAGACTTGGGTACGCTGATGACAATTTTTTGTGGGGCACTTGGAGAGGTGTTGGGATATCCCTTGAAAATGCATGTTTTCGATGACATTATTGTTTATTTGCAAAATGTGAATGTACCGAGCAAATAATTCCGATTCAACCACCATTCTGTCAAAAAAGACAATAAGCAAGGTGGCAACAGCGTCGTTCAAATGACGTTTCCTTGTTGCAAAGCTGCCAGATTTATAATGGACTCCCATTGCAAACACCAAAATTGATTGTTCATGCCTCAAAAATGTATTCCATTGTATCCAAAAACATACCACCTAACGTGTTATTTTGTCGAAGTGTTTTTTTTTCTAAGAAATATCAAAATATTCATGCAAATCTTGACTGCCTGTCACCCAATTTGGCAACAAGGCTCCAGCTATACGAACACTACGACCATCCCACTGCGCAAACTCAACTCGTCCGCCTACGTCATCAGACGTTGAAACTGAATCGGAGTTATTCCCGCCTCGATTTTCAAATGCCTAATGCGCCGACCCCTGGGGAGAATCAAAACAGAAGGTTTCGACTCTTGGAGTCTGGTAGCAGATTCACGTGTCCTTATACTTTTTTGTACCTTGAATAAGGTGATTCATGGGATAAAATTGAGCACACAGACTGGGTAAAAAGTTGAACAACACTTGAAAACAATCAGTCTTTGTAGAAGACAAATGTTTTCAAGAAGAAGTTGTTTAAAATAACCTCAAAATAAAATTTGAAGCTATCTTGAAAATAGCAAAATTGATTTGGGCGGTTTTGGAACCAAATCTCATTAGATCTGAAGCTACTTTTACACTTTCACACTTTGCCGAGATCTCAATAAAAATGAAAACATTTTTTTATATAAATCTCTAAATAATTGCCACAGGCAACCCCGGTGATGCTTATTCCGTATTCGTCCTCCCTTTGCATAAAAATTCTATCTACGCGCCCTCTATACCTGCAGTAGAATGAACATATGTTCCGGACACGCTTTTTTGCGACAAATTCACGACGATTTTGCACTTTTGGACAACGCGACGTCGCCAAAACGCGGTAGAATGTTTTGCAGTTTTCTGGAAACGTGGTGCTAAACACCGGTAGTGTTATAAATAAGACAAAATATGAAACATAATTACAGGATCACCATACGATAGGAGAAAAAGTTGAACAAAAAAAAGTGTTGTAAAATCACCCTGTATAAAGTGCAAGAAAAGGGTCAGGTACAGAAATGACATAGAGTGCATTGTCGAATAATGGGATAATTCAACAGTGAAAGAGTTTTGTGAATCGGTGATCCAGGTCAAAAGTTACAAGCTACCAAAATCGTAATTTGTTTGCTGTCCCACTTCAATTGACGACTCGTTTGGATGATTTTTTTTGTAAAATACTTTAAAAGATACTTAATAAATGAGAATTTTGATGACCTACAAGTGTATATACTTTACGACGTTGATACAACCTGAATTTATAACTTAGAGGAAGCTCGTCAAAAGCATTTTTTCAACTCAATAGTTTAAACTTATTCCATCGGGATTCAAATACTAACTGCGTGCACAAGATCGAATTCAGTCGAAAACGACCCCAAACATGTTGATATTGATCTGATATCAGCAGAAAAAAGTCACCCTCATTAGTAAAACTAGTGAAACTACCCCTTCCCAGGACCCCCTCTTCAGGATTATTGTCGATAAATTGTGTTAATGTGGTAATTCCTTAAATATCGATTATTATAAATTTTTCAGGCTACAATCAGTGACAGGTCCTGGAGTCCCTTGTGGGGCAGTTGGCGAGGTTTTTTACCCCTGATTTGGTTTAGCACCAACTACTTGTGCACTTTTTGGTGGTGGTACAGAGGACCTATCCGACTTTAAAACCTTTTATTTTCTGAACGATGACTGCCGCGATCATAGCAATTTCCATAAGCATCTGGTACAATCTTTTTACTAAATCACATTCAACCATAAATCAACTTTCAAATCAACAATTCAACTTACTGCAAATGTGAAATCTGTCTTGCACATTTGACGTTAAAAAAGCTACCATTTCTTCAATGGTTCTTCTTGTTTTGCCTGTGTTGGTTAATTCCGTCAAGGATGCTGGGTACGTTTGAGCGTGCAGTGTGCGCGAAATGATCAATTCATAGGACATGCCTGATTGACGTTGTGTCAACATAGCCGCAACAATTTTTTCTTGGGTTTGGTCACCGACAGCCGGTTGGGCAGTGGCTGATACTAAGGGGGAACGAGGCGCGGCCAGGCGGAAGGGCGAAGCCTACGGCCTCTGGCGGAAGCGTACTCTTGATGGTGGTGGTGAGACCCGAGGCCTCGCTTGCGAACGATTTTCGCTCGGCGGTTGGTTCGGAAAGGTGGCCCCGAGAGGGGCCGATGCTTTGGCCCTGAAAAGGGCCAATGGTTTCTTGAAGATGGTCGTGTATGGGGAACACCAGGGCGAAGGCCGTCTGCGGACGTGCGGTGCGTAGTCGATGCGGCGATGTGTGTCGGCTCAGGACTGCTGAACGACTGGGGGGAATCAGGTAAACGTCGGCTTATATAGGCGCGAAGGGACGAGCGTTGGCTCCGCCACCTTCCGGCCGGGCCGGTAACATGGCTGACGTTCTTGTCGTCGCTGTTGCTAAGGCTGTTGAATGAGCACCAGGAAATGAAATCCGATTTCTCGAAGACGTAAAAGATGGTTGAGGCGAACGAATAAGGGATGGAATACGGCTGCCGATGCCTGAAGAAGTACCATCCGATGCCGCCAAACTAATATCAAATCCATCAGAATGCAGAGATCCACTTGTGACGGTATGCGACGGACTGTGTGACGCAAATGGTGTCGTACGGAACAGTCTCTTTTCATTGTTTTTCCGAAAGGGAATGAACGATGGCGGGCTAATTTCTGAGTCAGGATTATTCTTGTCAGAAGTTGAATCGTCTTTTGTTGAATCGTCTGTTGTGGAATCAGGCCGATAGTCTGAACCGGAATCTGTATCATGTGGATCCACCGGAGAGCTCGACATGGAGACAGACTTCAAGCTACACGATGAAACTTTCAATTCCTTGAAGTTATTAGGACTGGTAACACTCAAATAAAAAAGAATGAGCAAGTAGGTTCCAATTTCAAACCAGAAAATTGGTTCATTATAAAACAAGATAGGTATAATCAGAGGTGATTGGGTATCCCGTGGGCTCCTTCGTGGCTAATTCATGATTTTTTCATTGAGATAGATTTTTATGACATTGAAGGTAGAAAACCACCTTTTTGGCCAAAGAAGAAGCCAGTTTTGCAAAATTTCATATATTATGACCTTGAAATTGAAGTTCTAGCGATGTTCTTAAAATATTCAAACTCATATATCTCGGAAACGAAGCCTCTGATCAAAATTTTACACACGCAACTTTTTTTCGTAAATCGGCGTAGAATCTAAAAATTTGGTAAATTTTAGAAAACCTTCGGTGGCTTCGGCAATAAGGGGGTGAATAGGGGAAACCCGGCTAACATCTTCGCCACTGGTGAATATTTTGGCAATGTGTACATGTCAATCTATCTATAGCGTCTTATTCTAGACACCTTTGTACCAAATTTCTTCAATACTGCATCGTTCGTTTTTGAAATACCGTGTGTCCGAAAAAGGACGCCGCTTTAAAAAAAAATCGGTAAAGGAGTGAGAAGTTATCTTATAAGAATTTTTTCAGAAGTAATCCTAATCTAAAAACTTGGGAAATTTATGTATAGAAGACTGCATTGCCAAAACGTCTTCCCTCTCGCCGCTAAACCTCTTCTGGAAAAAATTCTGGAAAAATTAAGACTTGTTAATTATTTTTACGATCTAAGCCAGCCTGTACTTCACCCACTGAAGAAGGGCTTGGTGAGCTCTCCCACCTAATTGGCTGTGATACTGTTTGGCTATCTTCTCGCACAATCGCTTGTTGGGAACTTTGTTCGTTGCAAAACATTCCTTGAATTGTTGTTTCATTATTTCTACTTGTTCGGCCGTCCAAGGATTACTTCTTTTGTTCTTTCGTTTCTTCGTAGGGGACTTCGGGGGAGTACGTAGAGTGTTGAGAAGTTCAAGTGTTGTTGGGTATCTCTTTCTCGTTGGAGTCTGTTGTTTAGTTTCCAATCCACTCCTTGTTTTTGGATTCTTCTTCGGTGTGGAAACGCCCTCTGTCTCTTCATCTTCGCACACGTTCTCTGGAAAGATATAGTATATTATCTATCCAGAGTATATTAAGTATATTATAGTACAACAAGAAAAACAGTACCTAAGCAAAAACGATATGAAGACAACTTTACCATCAAAATCTGAAACCACCCCGCTGCCGTTGTTTTCATCTTCTTTCCCAATTTCAGGGAGTAGAAATTCTAGTTCTTCCATGGTTTTACCTTTATATTTAAATATGTCGTCCGCACTACCACCAGCAGCCATAAAAAATTTAGAAATCTTTAATATCTGTAGACTGACATCTGGAGTTCTGTAGTATTTTTTATGTACTTCCAGACCGTGCCCCATAAAATCAGCCAATGGCTGCATTTCATTGTCTTTCAGGGTCAATAATTGCGAGAGTGTCGCTAGTTGCTTTCGCATTTTTGTCCCGCGAAGCCTACGTGGAGAAAACCTTGACAAGACAAACCTCCTTTTGTACGCGTTTGGTAATCGAGAGACGGTCGTCTCACAGAAGGATGTCCATGGCTACGATACACGCCACAAGACGGACCTGCGTCTGGATTTCTGTCGCCTTGCTTGCACACAGATAGGCCAGTCAAATAAGGAAAGCTGGAGGGAAAAAACTGTTGGAGTTTTGGAAATTTGACAGTAATTTCCGGTAAGGTGTACTGTTGAACATACTAAAAGTCCCCAACTCTACCTATTGAGCTCGAGCCGCCATCTTGGAAAAATGGTCCCTCGATCCAGTTTTCTGCTTATATTTCGCTAATCATCAGAGATATTCAATTAAGTTTAATAAAAAATCAAGGCTATAAAATTGACTACAAAAATTGTTTCATACCGATTTTTTTCTCGTATCTGTTGAAATTAATTAAATTAAATTAATATAAAAAAATAAAAAAACTAGCGATTTTTTGCCAATAGCTCGAGATATTGTCTTCAAAATTTGTGAAGATGTTGGCAGTCTACATCAAAGCTAAACGTGACAGTTGAGATAGAAAAAAAAACTGCGAAAATATTTTTTAATTTTTTTTTAAATTAAGCAAAAATTTGGTTTTCGAGCTTGACATTTGCAACAGGGCGGAGTAAAGGTTTCAATCGAACATCATTCAGTTTTGATATTCACATATTGTAAGAT
The DNA here is from genome assembly GCA_949128115.1 of Anaspis maculata. Lineage (NCBI taxonomy): Eukaryota > Metazoa > Arthropoda > Insecta > Coleoptera > Scraptiidae > Anaspis > Anaspis maculata. The sequence continues at coordinate 23,987,968 of OX421968.1, forward strand.
AAGATTTCATCAGTATTGTGCCTTCACGAGCTTCTGGAATGCTCGATATAAATTAAACTAAAAGAATAATAGCTAAGTCCAAAAAGTGTTGTCGATTGGTTCTGAAGAAAACATTTCGAAACAAAAGACATCAGCAAAGGATATACAGGAGGTCCAAAGGTTATTCAACTATATATAAGCCCCATGTTGATGTGCCTTATCCAAAATAGTACAAAAGAATCAATCAAAATGTTAAAATCCACCCTGTATAACAAAAAGTAACGATACAAAATGGAAGTAGTAGATCATACCTGGTGCCAAAAATACAGCCTTCACATTGCTGAAAAACAGAACAAAATTGATTGATTTATTTGAAAGTTATTAGTCCTCAAACTTGACTTTACAAATTTCAGCCAGTCAAATGGGGAAAAGTAGAGAGAAGTAACTGTCAGAGTTTCAGAAATTTGACAGGGATGTTCGCTAAGGTATACTTATGAACATACTAAAAGTCCCCGCCTCTACCTGTTGTGCTTGAGCCGCCATCTTGGAAAAATGGTCCTTCGATCAAGTTTATTAGCATTTTTCCAAGATGGCGGCTCAAGCACAATAGGTAGAGGCGGGGACTTTTAGTATGTTTATAAGTATACCTTAGCGAACATCCCCGTCAAATTTCTAAAACTCTGACAGTTACTTCTCTCTACTTTTCCCTATTTGACTGGCTGAAATTTGGAAAGTCAAGTTTGAGGACTAATAACTTTCAAATAAATCAATTATTTTGTTTTGTTTTTCAGCAATGTAAAGGCTGTATTTTTGGCACCAGGTATGATCTACTACTTCCATTTTGTATCGTTACTTTTTGTTATACAGGGTGGATTTTAACATTTTGATTGATTCTTTTGTACTATTTTGGATAAGGCACATCAACATGGGGCTTATATACAGTTGAATAACCTTTGAACCTTCTGTATATCCTTTGCTGATGTCTTTTGTTTCGAAATGTTTCCTTCAGAACCAATCGACAACACTTTTTGGACTTAGCTATTATTCTTTTAGTTGAATTTATATCGAGCATTCCAGAAGCTCGTGAAGGCACAATACTAATGAAATCTTATCTTACAATATGTAAATATCAAAACTGAATGATGCTTGATTGAAACCTTTACTCCGCCCTGTTGGAAATGTCAAGCTCGAAAACCAAATTTTTGCTTAATTTAAAAAAAAAAAATGAAAAATATTTTCGCATTTTTCTTTTCTATCTCAACTGTCACGTTTAGCTTTGATGTAGACAGCCTACATCTTCACAAATTTTGAAGACAATATCTCGAGCGGAGAGTTTACGGTCGATCGTGACAGTTGTGGAAGTAGCATGCGCTCCTCTAAAGTGAACAAATAATCGTGTTTTTAGGACGACTTACCGGCGGAAAACTGTGCAGTCAGGTGATAGATTTCCTCAGTTATCCCTAATTGATACACTTAACCTCCGCACATATGGTTAAAACCCCGAAACTAATAAACTTTGGTCCACAATCCTCGTCCGAAATATAACACAGCGTTATCTATACCTGCCTTTTTTCTCTATCCGCAGCTCAGCTGTGCGATAAGAGAAAAACAACAACATAGGTAGGTACCTACCTAATTACAAAATAAAACCATGCTTCGTTCTGGACTCCATAAAATATAGTAACATTTTCGAATCCAGAGGATTTCTGACAACAGGGATCCACAACATTCTGCAAAAATGTCATCATCTCAACAAAACCCATCCAATGGAACTCCAAATTTAAGCTACGCTAACATAACAAAATCCGTATCGCAACCCAAAAGAGATCAAGCAATCGTTATGGATATTTTGGAAAATGAAAACCTGAGATTACCTGAATACATATTCCCAATAGGCAATATCATTGGCCCCAAAAACATTTTAGCAGCGTCCAGAATATCGAAAAATCGCATATGTATTTTTCTCTCAAGCGTCAAACTAGTTGATGAACTTGTAGAAAACCACAAGACAATTCCGATCAATGGCGAACGAATTCCAATAAGACGGTTAAAATCCCAAGCTCGTCGAATCATCTTCTCAAATGTATGTTTCTCACTGCCAAACTCATTATTGGAAGCAGGAATCAAAACAATGGGATTCAAACCCGTTTCTTCGATCACAACTTTGCGAGCTGGATACATGGGTGACGACTACAGTCATGTACTGAGTTTCAGAAGGCAAATGTACGTTCAACCTGATGAAAATATTGAACTTCCGTCATCTATACTAGTTGAACAAGATGAAGAAACCTTCCGCATATTCCTCACATATGATGAACTATCCTGCTTTAATTGTAAGGAAAATGGACATAAAGCAGCGTCTTGCCCTAAAACAAACAGAACCTCAGAAGAAATGGATACTTTGGAGTCCACAACCACAACCGCTAACATCCTCGAAGAGACTGAAGCCCTGGAGGCCTATGACAATAATGATACACCCCTAACCCCCATAGAACCAGGAAACCCTAAAAAAAGAATTGCTGAATCTCCATCACCCACCATTGAACCTCCAGACAACGCAACAGTATTTCCCATGCCAAAACAAGCAATCCAACTAAAGAAAAACCCAAAAAAACCAAAAACGCAAAAAACAGAACAGAAACCAACCCTCAACCAGACCAACATGGAAAAAGGAGACAAATTAAATAAGACGGCATCACAAGAAAACCTACAGCCCCTGGATGAACAACTGAAACCTGCCAAATCTGTAATTGACAACTCCACCAAAAAGTTTCCCCTCAACTACGACGAAATTGTAACTTTCTTTGAAAACACTCAAGGATCAACAGACCCTCTAAGCATCGCCAAAGAATATACAGAAGACATCGAAGGACTGCTCGATATGCTAAAATTTGTACATTCACACCTAACTAATCGAGGAATGAAGTCTAGATGTACCAGACTAAAAAACAAAATATACAGACAGTTTTATGGAGAGAAAGCGGCGTCGGAAAGTGAGTCGGACTGTTCACAGTCCTCCAGCACGTTTTAGATTCAGACTCATGGCTACCTCTTTTATCCTGCAGTGGAACATCAATGGACTCTACAACAATATAACAGATCTAAACATAACCATACGTGAAAATTCACCAGAACTTATATGCGTTCAAGAAACAAATTTCAAGGACAACAAACACCACCAAATAAAAGGCTACACAGCTTTTTACAAAAATCGAATAGAAGTTGCCAGAGCAAGTGGAGGTGTTGCTACATACATCAAAAACAACTATAGCTCAAGAGAAATTCCACTGACGACAAATCTAGAAGCCGTAGCAGTAACGGTGGAATACAATACAAAGACCATCACTGTTTGTAATCTGTATATCCCACCAAACAGAGTATTCGACCTCCAAGAGCTCCGAGACCTCGCTAGACAGCTTCCATCTCCCCGCATCATCCTCGGTGACATTAACTCATACAATATAATTTGGGGATCTGAACACAGCGATCGGAAGGGACTGATTTTTGAAAAATTTATTGACTTGGAGAATCTAGTCGTGATGAATGATGGACGGAAAACAAGATTTAATTCTTATAATGGAAATTATTCAGCAATTGACATCACCCTATGCGATCCAACTTTAGCACCTGACCTGGCTTGGGAAATAGATGAAGATTTACACGGTAGTGACCACTTCGGAATATATCTAAGAGATACGAAAGCAGGCCAACCCACAATAACAAGACGACCAAAATGGAAACTAGACAAGGCCAACTGGGAGCTATTTGCGGGTATAGTTGACAACAAAATCAATATTATTCCCAAATCACCTCAAAATCCAGTCGAAGCCATTAATAATTTCTCGGACATTCTCACCGAAGCAGCTGAATGGGCAATAGGTAAAACGACACCTAGTATAAAACAACGGAGGGTCCCTTGGTGGAACTCAGAGTGTGAGCAGATAATAAAAGAAAAGAAGAAAGCGTATAATAAATGGAAACACCAAATAAGTCTAGACAATCTGCTTGAATTCAAAAGACTGAGAGCAAAAGCTCGATTTATACTACGGCGAAGCAAAAAAGAGTCCTGGGAAAAATATGTATCATCTATGGATAGCAACACTTCATCATCTGAAGTGTGGAAGAAGATCAAAAGCATCAAAGGTATAAACACCCAATATAACATCCCCGTGATAAATCTGAATGGAAGATCAATAAATACACCTGAAGACGTCGCAGAAAACCTGGCAACACATTATGAAACACAGTCCAGTAATCTCAACTATGACCACACCTTTCTTACAACTAAAATATCGCAAGAAATCAACCCCATATTGCCCCAAAGAGACACCGAAAACAAGCTGAATCTCACGTTCAAATACATCGAACTCGAAAACGCCTTAGCAGCATCAAAGAATTCTTCACCCGGACCAGACAACATTCCATTCATATTTCTCTGCAGAATTTCCAACGAAGCAAAGCTCTGCCTACTGAACTTACTAAATGATCTATGGATCACACACCAGTTTCCAAAGATATGGTCAACGGCCATAATAATCCCAATCTGCAAGCCCAACAAACCGACTTCTGCGATGGATTCGTACCGTCCGATCTCCCTAACCTGTACGATGAGTAAACTAATGGAAAGAATGACGAATAATCGACTCACCTGGTATTTGGAACGAAATAACCTTCTAACTGCAGAACAATCCGGTTTCAGAAAAGAAAGATCCACCGCAGATAATTTGGTTGTCTTACAATCAGAGATTCTGGAGTCCTTCGCCAGCAAACAGTATGTTCTGTCCGTCTTCTTCGATCTGGAGAAGGCGTACGATATGACGTGGAGATATAACATAGTCAATAAAATTCAAAACTGGGGCATAGAGGGCAATATGCTTCATTTCATTATCAACTTTCTGAGCAACAGGACATTTAGGGTTTTCGCCAACGGCGTCTTCTCTCAAGAAAAATCCCTTGAAAATGGGACACCTCAGGGAGCAGTACTAAGTGTCTCACTTTTCTTGGTTGCCATAAATGACGCCATTAGTAAACTGACACCGCCAATCAAATCCTTGTTATATGCAGATGACCTGGTAATTTACGTCAAGGGCAAAAACTTACAAACTATGAAGAGCTTGATGCAGCGAGCAGTGAACTCATTGGTGAAGCAGACCAGCAGCATAGGCTACAAATTTTCAACCACTAAAACAAAATGTATACTATTCTCAAAGAAGCCATCCCTAAATGCTCCTCAGCTCTACCTTTATGGAAACAAAATCGCAGAGACGGAATCCATCAAATTTCTCGGCATGCTGTTGGATAAAAAACTCACCTGGGCGCAGCACCTCAATCATCTCAAAAAAGACTGCCAACAGGGATTGGGATTACTGAAGACCATAGCAAATCACAGCTGGGGTGCCGATAGTACAACATTAATTCGAGTTTATAAAAGCGTGGTACGCTCGAAAATCGACTACGGATCGTTTATCTATAACTCTGCAAGTAAATCACTACTGAAGATGATCAATTCCATCGCCAGCACATCACTTAGAATATGCTGCGGAGCTTTTCGTACCAGCCCTGTGAATAGTCTGCATAGTATAACGGGAGAACCTCCTCTTCCATACAGAAGAAAACTACTAGCCCTCACATATGCTGCACGAGTATCAACCAACATCCAAAACCCAGCGCATAGATGCACCTTCTCTGATCGATTTTCGAAAACATACGAGAAAATGAAAAGTAATGCCAAACCATTTTACGAACAAATTAACACCATCTTACGAGAACAGAATATATCATTCCCAATAAGTACACCCAGGCCCAAATTACATCATCCCCCATGGAACTTCCAACCGCCTGAAACCGTATTAGAATTAACAAAACATCCTAAATCTGAAATAACTCCCTCTGTAATCCAAGGTTCCTTTAGATCAATCAGTGCTAAGTTCGATAACTCCCTCGTAATCTATACGGACGCTTCGAAAAGTGAAAGTGGTGTCGGGTGTGCGGTAATAGTGACAAACCAACCAAAATCTTTCAAACTTCCAAAAGAGACTAGTGTGTACAATGCCGAACTATACGCAATACTGCAAGCGTTCATAAGTGCAGCCAACATAACTGGTGTCCCTGAGGCCGAGGGAGATCCCTCGGCCTCTCGAACACCAGCCAACGCCCCTCCATCAACGGTATATCATACAATCATGGTATGCACTGACTCGTTGAGCGCCATCCATGCCATCACACAAATATATCCTGCAAACTATGTAGTCCAGAACATTCAGGAAAAAATTACCAACCTTCGAAACCATGGGAAGCGAGTGGTTCTTTTCTGGGTTCCCTCCCACGTCGGAATCCAGGGGAACGAGATAGCCGATCGCGAGGCCGTGAACGCAGCAACATCCCCAGGTTCCACCCAAGAAAGACAAATGGTACTCGATGACATCAAAAAATACATGAAAACCCTAGTATTGGACGAATGGAAACATCAATGGACGTTGCAGAACAGCAAACTTCGTGAAATCAAGAACACCACAGAAGCCTGGATCCCTACAGCACTACAAAAAAGAGCCCAAGTAGCAGTCACTCGTCTGAGAATAGGCCACACAAACATAACGCACAGTTTCATCATTGCGAAAACGGATCCTCCCATGTGCGAAGTGTGCGGAGTCCAGGTGGATGTAAAGCACCTTCTGTTGGACTGCAAAAAATATGAAATCTTCAGAACCTTCCCAGAGAATGACATTCAGAGCGTTTTGGCAAATGGTGAAGAAAGAGAAGACACACTGGTCACCTATTTGAAAAACACCCAATTACTAGAACTTGTATAGTATAATGTCTACAGTGTGATTTGTATTGTTACTGGTTGCAAATAGTCCAAGTGGCTGAGCAACATAATTTCTTAATAAAAAAAAAAAAAAAACAAAATATCTCGAGCCATAGGCAAAAAATCGCCTATTTTTTGATTTTTTTTTGTTAATTTAATTTAATTAATTCCAACAGATACGAGAAAAAAATCGGTATGAAACAATTTTTGCAGACAATTTTATAGCCATGATTTTTTATTAAACTTAACTGAATATCTCTGATGATTTGCGGAATATAAGCAAAAAACCGAATCGGAGGACCATTTTTCCAAGATGGCGGCTCGAGCTCAATAGGTAGAGTTGGGGACTTTTAGTATGTTTGACAGTACACCTTACCGGACATTACTGTCAAATTTCCAAAACTCCAACAGTTTTTTCCCTCAAACGGAAAAATTTGTTCTAATTTGACTGGCCTAAGAGGGCTCCTCGGTACATGTCGCTTAGGTTGTTTCGTGGGCTGCCCTTGAGAGTAAGATCTCTTGGAGAAAAAGAGTTCAAGAGAACGGTTGTAAATTTTTTTGAGAGACTCAGCGTTTTATAGTGTATGTGAATTTTTTGAAGCCGATTTAAAAGATCTGTGCTAAATTTTGTTTATATGTGTATAGGTAATTGACTTGTGTAAGCATGTAATATGTCGTAAACATGAATAAAACTTATCTTATCTTATCTTATCTTATCTTACGTGGATTTATAACACCACTTCGGCAAGCGAAATCTGCCAGTGCAATGGATGCATCCATGTATGAGTTTCCGTTTGGTTGTGGGAAAAGGTATACATTTTCTTCGCCAACTCCCGCATCTCTCCGAAGACTGACAAAAAGATCCAGGTACCTAGAAAATTATAGTTTGGTTGAGCTACGAAAATACCCGAGATATCCCTCAAGATTCGTTATGTAGGTAGTTAACTTACTGTATTTGCCGTGATGTTAGCAATATCGGCTCCATCCTTGTCCTCTTTGCAATGATATCCATGCATTTAAATTCTTGTGCTAAAATAGTTTCCAGTCTGTTCAAATTACGAACAGTTTCTATGGATACGCTTCTCAATTTCTGGAAGTTTTCCACGGTCGCCTTCGAAACATCTCCCACTCTCCTTCGGTTGAAAAGAAGTAATAGAAGAAGAAGACTTTTCCCGAGACATCTCCAGCTTTTCATGGAAAATCCTTGATTTACAGGTGTATGATAACTTTCATCTGCCTGGGCATTAGTAGATAAAATATGGGCGCGTAGTCGGAGGAGGAGGTCATTGACCCCTAACCTTGTCCTTGACAGGTCATTGGCCTTGACCTTGAAAGTTCATTGACCCCGACCACATGGAGTGGGGGGAGCAACCTTGAAAGTTCATTGACCTCGACCGCATGGAGTGGGGGGGGGAGCAACCTTGAAAGTTCACTGACCTCGACCACATGGAGTGGGGGGAGCAACCTTGAAACTTCACTGACCTCGACCGCATGGAGTGGAGAGAGCAACCTTGAAAGTTCTTTGACTCAAGCAGGGTGTGGGGGAGCAAGTATGAAGAAACATGTCTAAACCTGTCGGGGCGGATCAGGTGTAGGAGTGGGCAGGGCCGATTCTGAGTGGTGTGCTGGGTGTGCCCCTGCATAGGGGCGGCCAACATTCAAGGGCGGCGAAAAGTCGCCAATTTTTTCTAACGAAAAATTGAGTGTCGGGAAAGGAACTGATGTTATGATTTTCGAGACCGACGGCAGCCGCCCTGCGTAAATTGTGATTTTTTAGTGCCGAAAAAATACAACTGGTTGTCAAGAATGGAGGCGAGGCGGCCGCCCTGCGTCAACTATTATGGATATCAGACTTCTTTCTCAGATATGTATCTGAGGAAGGGCAAGAGTTTTCATCTCTTGGTAACATTTCGGATAGTCTGTTTGAAATCGGATCGGCGTGAAAAAATGCGGTGTAGTACAAAAAAAATTCACAACTTTCAAAAAAACCGCACCACGATCAAAATTCGAAAACCGTTTAGAGATATTGATATGTGCTTTTCAGAAATGCACTCAGAAAAAATCCGGGATCTTTTTCACAGAAGCGGGGCATTGAATATTGTGGACCGGTTTTGCACTTCTTCTGTTTTCACCCTGTATAGCTCACTCAACGTCGTTGAACCTCTGTACCATCCAAGTATCTTACAGCCAAAAGAACACGCTATCCAGCATGACCACGATTTTCAAAATCGATCCATTTTTACCTGAGATATTCACATTTGAAGTAAGGCAAAGTTTTCCAGTGAATCAGTTCAATTGTTGCCCATTTTATTTGAACAGCTTTATCTGATTCCATCCAACTACAAAATCAATATGCTTACCTATGAATTGGTATAAGTGCCTAAAACTCATCTACAGGTCGCGGGAACATAACCGTCACTTTGGCACCCGCTATGGCAACGCTGCAAGTATGCCTGACGTGGCAACACTGCGCAATGCGCATCCTTTTCGTCGTTGAATTGACATGAAACGCTCGCGCAAGCGCAGACAGGGTGCCAAGGTACCGCTGTAGAGACTCGTTTGTTTTCAACATTTCTCAGACAAATCTTGAGTTTAGCACAATTATTCTTTTGATAAAGTGGCAATTGTTCAATAAATCATCTATAAAATTTATTACAACTTAAGAAAACGGTATTCACAAGTACTAGTGACAATAAAATTATACCATATACCCATCTTTAGCACGCGATTTTTGCTCCCGCGACCTATAGGGTGTGCCGAGGGATATGTAGAAGTGAGGTGGCCATGGACGCACCTTGATCCTCAGCGGAAAATAGATTATAATTGTTCATAATTTTGTTTAAAATGAGGGGGGCTTTGGCGGTTTTAGGCCCGCAAAAGTGAAAAAAATCGCCTGCGGTGCAATTTCTAGAGAGCCCAGACGCCCCCGCTAGAAAATTGTTGCGGGGTTACAGCTGGCGGGCGGCCAAATATTTTTCGCACAAGGGCGGCCGACGAGCCAGAATCGGCCCTGGGAGTGGGAGGAGCGGATACCCTTAGGGGCTGTGAAGGAATAAGATGTGTGGCGCGAACATCTGTTCCAGCAGTGAAAAAAAAGAGCACCGAAATCCATGAAGAATATGTGAATGGTGTATAGACAGAAACTGTGCATATAAAGTATAGAACGTTGTCAGTTAGACTCACTACAAATATGAATTCCGACATGGGTGATCAAGATTTTTTTCTCTGAAATTAGGAGTTGACACAACACTTCAGTATGCCAACTTAATTGAACGTCAAATGATGGAAGGGGATAGTTATTTCCTATCTATCGGTGAATATTTCAAAGTTGGAATGGTACGAGATGTAGCTGAATATATCGTGTTTGTTTACCGCTACTGTAACAAATACAGAGGTCCTTTTTGTCATGGAGCGTACGCCATGTGGATACCATGTTATCATCACCCAGAAGCCAGGGTATTCAACCAATATGCTCTAGCATTGCAAAAATTCCAGCAGTCACACGAAATCCAAGATCCCTTCATATCAGGATATATTTGGGAGTCTGCGAACGCGGGTGACAGTGATAAATTCACAGTAACGCTTCATCTAGCGATTAAATATGATTACCCACAAACACCTAGTCCTGCTGAGATAATGACGCTATCAAAATGTTCACCGATACAGAACGCGGCAAAACACCCTCAGCCTTCCGAGCTACAGGCTCTAACCTGCAAAGACATTGAAGACATTGAAAAAACTATCCATTGTGCTACAGGCAATCTACGGGGATGTGAAAATCTAGAAAAATTTGAAAATTTGGAAGTGATGAGTGAATGGCTTAGTAAATTTGAGGAAAAGCATGTTTCCAGCTTTTTATCTTACGTCGAACAGTGTATTGAAAATGATGAATAAAAGAATCAGTATTTTAGTTGCATAGTATAATTGGATAACTGGTCTCGGACCGCGTCCCAACCTCGGTCCGTGTCTTGACCCTGCTAGTTACCAACCTTCAACATTAAAAACAAAGTTGCAGGAAAAAAAAACCCGTCTCGCTCGATGTAAATTCCTTTGTTTGCATCCAACGCGCGACGGCATACATATTGCTCCTCCAGGGTGTTGTGGGATAGGATCCGACACTGGGGTAGAAACTTTGCTCGTTTCGGTTGACATGTTGTTATTGAATCTATGCTGACGACTAAACCTAACTGGTAACAATCTGTAATATATGTACAATACCTCCACCAATTTCCATTGCTTTTTGATTGAGATTGACCTTCGAAATCAAGTTTATAACTGAACCGCTCCTCCCACTCCTACACCTGATCCGCCTAGACAGGTTTAGACATGTTTCTTCATATCTGCTCCCCCACCCCCTGCCTGAGTCAAAGAACTTTCAAGGTTGCTTCCCCCCACTCCATGCGGTCGAGGTCAGTGAACTTTCAAGGTTGCTCCACCCCCCACTCCATGTTGTCGAGGTCAATGAACTTTCAAGGTTGCTCCCCCCACTCCATGTGGTGGGGCTCAATGAACTTTCAAGGTCAAGGTCAATGAACTTTCAAGGTCAAGGTCAATGACCTGTCAAGGTCAAGGTTAGGGATCAATGACCTCCTCCTCCGACTACGCGCCCATATTTTATCTACTGGCATTTATGAACTCCGTGAATTTTTTGATCTCGTCGGCAATTGGCAGTTCATTGTCTCGAGTCATTTTGTTTTTGATTGTGCAGGTTCTGGCTGATCTGGATATGTACGTTTTTAAGCTTGTTCTATGAACCGTGTCAAACATATGCAATGAAGTAAGTCTTTCATCGTCGTGTTTGCAGCCGTTTATCATCAGACCCGTTTGCAATACACTACTGGCATGGCTTAGAAGCGCGCTGATATGGCTCGAGATGGTTGGATTACCAAAATCATACGTTTCGGTGTTCAAACGACATAACGTATAAACGGCTTCCATCAAAGTCTTTAGTCACCAAGTATTTAGTGGGATTTATAACATCAGAAAACTCCTTGACTCCAGGATCGAGCATCCGTACTTCTATAAGCAGTGCTGGGACTTATCTAGATAATTCATCTAGATAAAAATTTGTTTATCTATTATCTGTATCTAGATAAATTATTTCGAAGGTAACAGATAGATTTTGCGGATAAGTGGATGAAAAATGTTCACTTATTTCCAACCGAACTCTTTGTGATTCTGACTTACACCCCACTTCACTATGACCTATGACAAAAAAAAACGCACTAAAATAGGTAGATCTCGTTCACTTTTTATTTTCAGTGGAATAACTTTTTGGAGCATGAAAAAAGTAACAAGCTGGGGGGGCTAGCCTTCCGTGGAAAGGTAAAACCTAGCATGTGCATTTGGGCAAATTGTGCGTCCAGGACCGACTTGAAATGAGGTAGACATCTTTGATATAAAGCTGAGTTTTTGCAGAGACATTCGGAAGCATGTTCTTATTGACCAAAAAAAAGTCCCCAAGTGTCCCGTTGGCGCTAGCCGAGTTATGGGGTGAAAACCGCCCCTAAAAGTGACACGGTGCTGGTTTTTCTCATTTTTCTGCCAAACGGTCACTTGCACGTAAAATAAGTATAGGACTCAAAATATTCCCCACTAAAATCTGCATCGATAAGGTCTTATCAACCACATGCCTAGGTCCCACCCAATTCGCGTAAACAGCGGTAAGTGGGGGGTAGTTTCAAGCGCGCCACGAGAAATTTATGTAACGCTGTGTTTCAAGGTAGATATCTGATAAATGGCTGATCTGACAAAAAACCGTTGGGAACGAAATTGTTCATCATCATGTTCTGCATGAGTTGTCAATCCCTTTGGCAATTTTTTTTTGGTTTATATCACGAAAAAGTGCCCCATATGCAATGCAGAAATTTCAAATAAATTGAAATTTCAAAATCGCTTTTGGTCCTAAAAGGCCGGTCTTTGACACTGGTCATCACTGATATATTCTTAGTCAAATAAAAAAAGTCCCCGTCCGTCCCCCCCACATTAACCAAGTTTTGAGGGAGTAAACCACCCTTAAAGTGACTTCCAACTGGTTTTTCTCAATTTTCGGTTAAACGGTTGCTCAAATGCAAAATTAGTAGTTGACCAAAAATATTCCTGAGTGAATTTTGCATCGAAAAAGTCGGATACACTAATCAGCTAACTCCCACCCAGCTCTTGCAATCACCGTTCGAAGTTCTACAAGTTCGAAGAGCGCGATCTAGACACCCGCTCCGACGGTGCTCAACAGCGGATATCTCAAAAACGGCTTGTTGTAGAATAAAAATGGAAGAAGTTTAATTTATAGGGCAAAATATGTTTTATGAGGTGCGGGTAATGATTTTCAGTTTTACGGGTGATATGAATGAGTTTCAGCGGTTCCTAAATCGTCTCCCAAATAAGAAAAATTAAAAATTTCATGGTTATGTGTCTGTTAAACACAGATTTTTTCGCAACTGATCAATATATAAATTTTAAATTGCCCATCGCTGAATTGGCAAGGAATTGTGCATCGAATGAAGTTTTGCTCATTTGGCTGGTCCCCACCTAAGCTGTGCAAAACACGTACAAAATTTAGGGTAATTCCGAACATGCAGGGAAAATCTCTTATAACTCCGTCTATAGAAGCGTGTATCTCAAAACTGGCTGGTTTAACAGAAAAATGCGCCAAAAAAGAATTGATAGAGTGAAGTGTACTCTACAAGAGGCAGTCCTTGTTTTTTCTCTTACTAAAAAATTACCTGAGCTACGCTCGTCTTTCATAAGAGTCTCGAGGGAAATAAAGATTTCCGGCTGGGTTTTGCACAGTGCCCTATTATAATGAATTATATATTTTTAAAATGTCCAGAACAATAATTTTCATTATGGGTATCACAAAAATGGTGACTATCAATGTATAATGATAATAATAATAATAATGATAATAAATTGACTTTATTTCCAGGCGACATTCAGCACAGTGTTGCTCTTCCAGTACTGTGCTGAATGCTGAATGAGTAATGTACCTACACTGATTTTTCAATAACACGTTCACGTCATTGTCCTTCGAATCAAATATGAATCACTTAACTTGACTTGAATTTATTGTTACACCAAATTGGTATAAGTAGTATAGCTATGGGGATTCTGGCGCACTTCAAGGTCATCTGCAGTAGCGCCACCTAGCGGCGCGCAGAGGAACTAACATTACCGACATTTACAGAAACCTGCATTACCGGCATTTACAGGAACCTGTATTACCGGCATTTACAGGAATCTACCGATATTTACAGGAATCCGCATTACCGGCGTTTACAGTAATCTATTGATAGTGGCAGTAGCGCAATCTCCCGGTACAACTGCGAAGCTCCATTTAGCATAGATACAAACCTATATAATGCCAACATCTCTTAGTACCGATGCGACCCCACATTACCATTAAATCTGGGGATTAATTACTAGGTGTACATCTGGTTGCATAGTTACCCTCCTCCTCTCAAATTCAGCATAATCAGGGGTGTAATCAGGATGGTGTGGGGAAAAAAGACAAATGTAAACAATTACTGCTTTATTGGTGTATAGCTATATACATGTAAGAAAATCAATGAAATTATAAGAATGGAATATTTAATAATAGAAAAAAGGAGGCCAGGGTTGCTTTCAACTACTTTCTCAAGGTCAAGCTATAGGTGCAACTATCTCTGGGTCAAAAATTACGCATGCGTGGGAATAGAGCAGCACATCCACTCAACTTTAGGAATGTATGGGAGAGGTTGATATGAAGAGAAATACACATTAGCTGTTATTGGTTGAAGTTTTATTTGGTTCAGATTAAACATTGTTATGCATACTTATTTTGATACACACAGAACAATACACGCTCTTTATGTTTAGTAGCAGTCGTTTTGATCCGATTCCTCCTAATTCTTTCATTACTGGGGGCCCTTAAAGGGATGGAGCTCTAGTGTGTAGTAGTAGGCAAACTTACGTATGAGTTAATAGTAAGTTATTGCGTAAAATTGCGCAATAGTTGAGAAAAGTGTAGAATAATGTTACTAAATGACACAACTGTTTTGGGAATTGTTTACCAAGTCACGTGATGATTCATTGTATTTTAAGGTTGGTGTTGCAACATGTGATGCAATAAGTGTTTGCCTCGAAAAAAATTCTAGAGAAAGCCAACAAGGTTCCAAAACAACGAAAGTGCTAACATGAACAAGTCCAGAAGTTGTCGCCTACTTATTAGGACAACGTGCATACCGGTTCTCAGTTTCTTTCTTAGATGGGGTAGAGCTAGGCGTGGGTTCCCAGCTAATTAGGGTTCGACATAATGGTAATTTACCATTTCCTGTACCTTCTGCGGGTCGGTGCGTAAGCCCTGCGTATCCACTACGAAACCGAGGTAGTGCAGCGACGACCGGAAGAATTGACATTTATCTATGTTGACCGTAAGGTTTGCGTCTCTCAACCTTTTGGCGACCTCGCCGAGCAATGCCACGTGTTCTTCAAAGGTTGCGGATGTTATAATTAAATCGTCCAGGTAAGCGAAAATTCTGGGTTCCAGCTCAGGGCCGAAAACAGCGTCCATAAGGCGCTGCTGAGCCTGCGCCGCGTTTACGAGGCCGAAAGGAAGGACCCTAAACTGAAATAATCCTCTTCCTGGTAATGAAAAGGCGGTTTTTTCTTTTGATTCGAGATCTAGAGGAATCTGCCAAAAGGCACTCCTCAAGTCCACGGATGACAGGAAACTGGAATCACTTAACATGCTGAGGATACGGTCCACGCGAGGCAAAGGGTAGCAGTCTCTTTTGGTGACTTGGTTTAGTCGGCGTCCGTCGAAACAGAACCGAAAATCACCGTTTTTCTTTTTGACTCCCAAAACGGGACTCATCCATGGGCTATGGCTAGTTTTGACTACACCTAGATCAATCATCCTATCTAACTCTTTGTTTAGGTGTTCTAAAACGTATGGAGACATTAGATATTGCCGCTGTCTGACTGGCTGCGAGTCACCCGTGTCAATATGGTACACTAACTTGTTTGTTTGAGGCAGCTTGCCGTCGTGATCAAGTGCCTGAAAAACACGTTTCACCCTTCCAATCTCTGAGTTCTGTTCGCTCGTGAACGTTCCTGGACTTTCCAGGCAAATATCTACAGCATGCACTTCCGGTGGGAACTCGTCATAAAGTGTGAGTACGTTATTCTCCCCATCACGCGCCCGCCAAGAGCTACCCCCAAAATCCAAACTCAGACCAAACTTTCTGCAGAAGTCACTGCCAAATATAAAAGACTGCTTAATTTGTGGAACTACGAGCGCTCTGAGAATCTTGCACACGCCATTGACACACAAAGGTAGGTCTATGTACCCGGTTACAATAGGTTTAGAACCGTCAGCGGTAGATATCGTTTTAGTTTTTTCCCGTGCTATTCTGAGTCCTAAATTCTCCAACTGTTTCAAACCGCGCGCGCCTATTACCGAGCAGTTTGCCCCAGAATCGAGCAATCCAACTATGTCGTGGTCTACTACGGTTACTCGGATATATGGGCGATTGTCGAGTGCCTTACTCACAAAGAGCGGTTCAATATTGAGCTTAGGTTCAGAGACAGAAATTTTTCTGAAACACGAGACGCTATTTTTACTTAGAAAATCCTCTGTGAAAGACAACCATCGCTGCCAATCATCTTTATCTGTACAAATTTTTAAACGGTTGCTAGGTTCGGAGTTAGGTCGAGTTTCTGACAAATCGGCGAACGTCGGGCAACGACCTATCTCGCGCGACGTTCTTCGGCGTTTCCCGCGTTTGAAGTCGAGCAACAATTCGCTACAGTCCTATTTTTCTTCCCACATCGATAGCAAAACTGTTTCCTTGCCGCGGTACAATGCATATAGGTGTGATTTGGTTGGTCACAATTCCAACATTTGACTTCTGAAACGACCCTGCGCACGCTCGACCCCGAAGCCGTATCCTGAAGTCGCTGTGTGCTGAAGTTAGGTTTTCTATCAGTTCTCCTAGGTTGGAATTTTTTATTTCGAGACGGAAATGAACGATCTTCATAGCGCGGTCGCGGTGATGAATTTGCATCACTCAAGGATGGCTCCTTAATCTCAGAAACATACGCTAGTTCTGCTTCCATCAAATTTGACTTCGCGCCCTCATTAAGCATTTTTTCAGTTTCCTCCATTCTGTGACAAAGTTTAACTAATTCAGCTACCGTATCTACCTTTTGCAAGCTGAGTCCTCTGATAAACGTTGGTGTGAGATTCTTCCTAATATGCTTTACTTTAGTGGTTTCGTTAGGGGTACGGGATAAACGATTGAAAAGGGTTTCCATGATAGCGACGAACATTGTTATTGATTCACGTTTTCCCTGCTTCCGAGCTTTGATATCATCCCACAACAAATCGTCGTAATCCCCTGGAAGGAATTCAGACTTCAATAGGGCTACTAAAGCATCCCAGTCTTTAAGCTGGTGCTTCACAGACCGAAACCAAATGAGAGCCTTGCCGGTAAAAAGGTCTATCGCTGACTCGAGCAGCATATCCTTGGTAGCGTGACGCGCCTCAGCCAACTCGCTAACCCTATCCAAAAATGATATCAAACTGGACTTGGATTCTCCGTCGAACGTAACCCCCCACTTATATATAGGCACATATCTAGGTACCGCGCCTAGGCTGCTGTTTAGAATGGGTACTGGTGCTTGTGGTATGGTAGCACCCGCTCCCAGAGATACACTTTGAGAGAAAGAGTTATTCATTGACCCCGCATTGTTCGAAGAAATTTTTTCAAAAAGATCCGCTTCCAACAGCACAGCTGTTGCCTTCGATTCGTTTTTATACAGAGTTTCTGCGTCCTTATCCGTTTCCGAAATCCGAAGTCTATCAATCCGTTGAGCAACGTGACAAAGTCTAGAGCAGGCACGCTTGCACACCGAGTCTGTGGCTGATCCCTCAAAGTTGTCTACTAGTTCTTTTATGGAGTCCAACGTCTTCTCAATTGCTAGCTTCTCGCTTGCGAAATTGAAATCCGCACCGGCTGCATATTGAACACGCCTGTCTCTGTCGCGGTCTAAAAGTCTTCTCAAAATTTTTCTTTTGTCGTTCATATCGCGGTTAGTTGTATTCCCTCTTATTTTGAGTTCATAGGTAAGCTCATCCAATAATAAATGATTCGGGTCCATTGTAACAGTCTTAGTTCTAATCAACCCTGGCTAACAGCAACAAACAACCACGTTGAGACTCAATGCAAGTTTACAAAGTATTGACACTCGAAGCTTTTTAGAATTCTCTGAGCAAACAATCGTAGTGTAGGTACTTGCAGGCTTAAAAAATGTCAAAAACGGAATCTAGGCAGAGGTATCTACAATTTGCTTACTTCAAAGTACGGCGGTATGAGAGTAATATAACTATTTTCTATTTGACGGCAAATCAGGAAAACAAATAGGTAGTTGTGAAATAGGTAGATATACGTGTCGCGTAGCTTGGATAACGATGGTGATCATTTCACTAAACGCGCGAATCTTCCGCTAGCTAACTTTTCAAAAGATACTGGTTTGTATCTACTCGACTAGAGATGCTATAACGTAATTTACTATCACAGATAGGTACGTAGCCGATAAGCCAAAAAAACACAGTGCCTCGACTGCACTAAAAATTTCCAAAATATATGAACTACAATACCTATAGGGTGTTACGGCACTTCTGTAAGAACACCACAACGAATTAATCAATACCTGCTAGATACTTCGGCAAATATTACCATGCAGTAAATAATCTACTGCAGGCACGATAATATAATACAAGTTTTTTTAGAAAAACGTAAACCTTAGGGCAGGTATTATTAGCGAAATAATAACTATGCCGAATAAAATACGTAAGGTACGATAATATTACTTTTACGTGTTTGTTGTGTTAATACATGAGCTGTAATGACTTTTATATAAGTTGTATATGGATATTACAGTTTATGTATTCAAGTTGACACTTGTCAAAATAACCTCAAAAATTATAAAAATTTCACAATTTTTGATAGGAACAAACACGTAAAACGTTGTACAACACTCGTGGCTTGTTACACAAGATGCTTTCCGACACTCAGCCTCTCACAGAACTCGGGCTGCGCCCTCGTTCTGCAAATTTCGGCTTCGTGTCTGAAAACCACTTATGTAACAGCCAACTCGTATTGTAAACTACTAATAAATAACGATACACTATGGGAAGGTAGGTACCCTTCAGTCTGTAGTGATAGAAGGTAGGTACTCGCCTAATTTATAGACAAACGAACTAATTACAAAAAACAATTTCAGCTTCGCTATTCGAAACTAAACATACTACACCCGACTATCACTCAATATCACATGCATCCCCCGCCAATCATACTCTTCACCCATAACACTCGGGAATAAATCTTATGAAGATTTGAACTATAGTCATTAATTATCTAACTATTTTTAAATAATGTACTCGTTACTCGGGCCCATCACGTTGGTCGCCACTTTTGTCGCCTACTTATTAGGACAACGTGCATACCGGTTCTGTTTCTTTCTTAGATGGGGTAGAGCTAGGCGTGGGTTCCCAGCTAATTAGGGTTCGACACAATTTATTAAAAGAGCGCCAACCAGGGTGCCTTTTCCCTGTTTTTTGAAATTCGCGGGCTTCCTGGTGCCTCAACGAATAAACCAAAAGACACTAGAGTCACGGTGTGGGGTGTTCGCACCATCTGTGGTTCGCACTGACAGTAAAAAAAATAACAAAGTTTTAGGAGTACTTGATGGTGATTTATAATAGAGTTGAAATGCAGATATCGCAGAGGTACGGTATATGATAAAAATTACTCTAATTCAAATAAGCAAGATCTCGTTGCAGGTCCGGTTCTACATGAACGACTCGATGAACGAGGAAAGACGGACCGTGTCAACTGACATGTGAGGTTATGTCAGGGGCCATGGCACTGATATTCTTGATGGTACCTGAAACGCTTACTCAAACACACCCCTAGCGGTACGAAACACCTAAAACGCGTCTTTATATCGGCTCTTGACCGAAATGAACGTAACTATAAACCTGCAGTCTTGGATCCAACACGCAAAATCTATGTATGTATCACCGATCTATGGGTGAACGAAAGTGATGTCAACGCCGCGTTAATTAGGGTTCTTAGCCTAGGTTAGTGGAGAAGAAAATGGTATGACACCTCACACGGAAAGCCAACACGACCGGGCCAGACTCCTCGAGGATGTTCGGTGTCGGACTAGCAGTGGCCGGGACAATCGCAGCACGATGTGGGACCTCCTCAGCCAACGGAATAGCGACGCGACGATCTCGGCGTCGCCGTTAGCTGGGCCTATCGTCCACTAGAGCACCGGGGCTGGAATTGCGGTCACGACCTACAGCCGGGACATAAATCGAAGATAGCGGAGTCGGTTGCTTATTTTGAGACGGAACAAAACATAAACGTCCTAATTGACGGGGGCTGCATGTAGCCAACGTCCAGCGCTGTGGAAAGGGTGGATGGTTCCAGCTTGGGCCTAAAATAACGGTTTTAAGATGACCTAACCAAACTGTCATTTTGATAGAGCTCACCGTTTCGGAACGTGGTACCCTCCCTCGAGAAAATAGACAAACGGATTCGCCGGGTGGGAGGTTTTGCAATACACGGGGACGACTAGGGACCCTTTTTCGAAAATTTGCTAGCTTCAACACTCTCCCTTGGCGCAGCTCAATCGTTCTTGTCAGTTTTTTCCTAGCTTCCCTTTCCTACTCATAAATTGTTATCTCTGCCGAAATTCTCCACGCGCCAAAATGTTTAAATAAATCCGTCTGTTTAGATCTTATTGAGGTGTTTGATTTTAAAGTAAGCCTGTTATAATGGAATGTAACGGTTTAGTAAAGTAAACCGCTACAAAGTTATTGCGTAAAATTGCGCAATAGTTGAGAAAAGTCTAGAATATTGTTACTGAATCACACAATTGTTTAGGGAATTGTTTACCAGGTCACGTGATGATTCATTGTATTTTAAGGTTGGTGTTGCAACATGTGATGCAATAAGTGTTTGCCTCGAAAAAAATTCTAGAGAAAGCCAACAAGGTTCCAAAACAACGAAAGTGCTAACATGAACAAGTCCAGAAGTTATTGCGTAAAATTGCGCAATAGTTGAGAAAAGTCTAGAATATTGTTACTAAATCACACAACTGTTTAGGGAATTGTTTACCAGGTCACGTGATTATTCATTGTATTTTAAGGTTGGTGTTGCAACATGTGATGCAATAAGTGTTTACCTCGAAAAAAATTCTGGAGAAAGCCAACAAGGTTCCAAAACAACGAAAGTGCTGTCATGGACAAGTCCGGAAGTTATTGCATGAAATTGCGCAATAGTTAATGAAAGTCTAGAAGAATGTTACTAAATGACACAGTTTACAAAATTGTTTACCAGTTATTATGATCATTCATTGTTTTCTAAGGTTAACATTGCAACATGTGACGCAATACTCAAGTATTCACCTCGAAAAATTTAGAAGCAAGCCAACAAGGTTCCAAAGCAACTTGAGGGTTGTCAGAAACAAGTTCCGGAAGCTATTGCGTAAGATTGCGCAATACTTTAGGAAAGTCTAGAATATTGTCACTAAATGATGCAATTTTTTACTAAATTGCAAACGAACTTGTTTACCAGTTATTACGATGAGTCATGATATTTTAGCGTTGTTCTCATATAGGTAAAAAGGGAGGGTAGGGTTGCTTTCAGCTGACGTGTTTCGGTTACTTTTTCAAGGTCAAGTCATAGGCACAACTATCTCTGAGTCAAAAAATCAAACAAGTGCGCATGCGTAGTAGTAGGACAGCGCATCTACTCAACTTTAAGAATGTATGAGAGAGGTTTATACGAATAAAAATACGCATTAGCTGTTATCGGTTAGAGCTTTATTTAGTTTAGAGTTTAGAGTAAACAGTTTTATGCATACTTATTTTAATACACACAGAACACTACTCGCTCTTTATGCTTTACTGGCAGTCGTTTTAATTCTATCCATCTTGATTCTCAACTGGAGGGGTCCTAAAGGGGACGGAGCCCTAATGTGTAGTGGTAGTAGTAGCTAAACTTACATATTAAGAGTTAGGAGCTAGGTATTGCGTAAAATTGCGCAATGGTTTGGAAAAATCTAGAATATTGTTACTAAATGACACAACTGTTCAGGGAATTGTTCACCAGGTCACGTGATTATTCATTGTATGTCAAGGTTAACGTTGCAACATGTGATGCAAATAAGGGTCTCTCTCGAAAAATCTAGAAGAAAGCCAGCAAGGTTCCAAAGCAACTGAAAGTGCTGACATCAACAAGCTCCGGAAGTTATTGCGTAAAATTGCGCAATATTTGGGAACAAGTGTTACTGATTAATGACATTCTAGAACATTCTAAAGAAGTGAACAAAAGGAACTATGCAGTCTCGGGAAATAAAACAAGCGAATCAATAGGACAGAGTTTATTTGGGCAGTTAAGTGATTAACCAAGTATAAAGTAGCATGCAATTATTCAAAGAAAAAATACGGGGTTTCAAAAAATGGTAGTTACACTGTGGTAATATCTTGTCAAATTTTATCACACTATCCTCCTCTCCAACATCCACAATTTTAACACATAATTCATCATCACAATATCTCTTAATAATTTCTTCACGTTGGAAGCCAGGTGATGTAGTATGGAGTAGACTTTTTCATATGGAATATCCCCATCACTGTATCTGAGTCCATGATGAATATTCTCCAGCTTGCTCCTAGTTTACTTAGATACGATCGGAGGCATTATTCCAGAAATATCCATTTCTAGATTTACCTATACCTACTAATTCATGTCCAAAAAGAGATTGTCTTAATTACAAATAAACAAATAAACAAACTTAATCCTCATGGTTATCACTTATTATGTTATACATATACACAATAATACGTAGCTATGGGTATTATTGCTGGTAATTAGAATGTTTTAGTAAAAATATCGAGAAACTTGCGTTATTTTCCAGCATCAAAAATATTTAATGCTGAATCAAAGACACGCCGAATGCCAAGTAATAAGGTGCTGAATGACACAAGATTTGAATGCTGTGATCCTTTACAGGTAGGTAACTCATAAGTAGAGGTGTGCACATATAGGCATATGCATGTATATACTTATGTATATATTTCCTAGAAGTACGTCACGTCACTTGAAAGATCTTATTTTTTTTTATCAGAATCATGCATGTAATACCAACCATTAAAAAAGAAATCCTGGAACAACTCACCATTTATACATTTTTTCTAGATTTGATGCTCTTTGTGAAAAATCATGTGATTTTGTAGCATTTTTGCATTCTTTATGGGGTTTTAGAGTGACTTTTTGTCAAAATTGAGATGATTTTCACACAATTCCAATAGTTTAACAGCAAACAGCTCACATTTTCCACGTTTTCTTATAGATTTAGTGACCCTTTTTGAGAAATCATGTGATTTGTGTAACATTTTCGCATTCTTTAGTTTTAGAGTGACTTTTTGTCAAAATTGAGATGATTTCACACAAATTCAATAGTTTAGCAGGAAACAACTCACATCTTCCACGTTTTCTCCTAGATTTGGTGACCCTTTTTGAGAAATTATGTGCTCAATGTAGCATGTTTGTGCTGTTGGAAGTCATGCACGCGCATGCGCGCACATGCATACACACATAGACACACACACACACACACACACACACACACACACACACACACACACACACACACACACACACACACACACACACACACACACACACACACACACACACACACACACACACACACACACACACACACACACACACACACACACACACACACACACACACACACACACACACACACACACACACACACACACACACACACACACACACACACACACACACACACACACACACACACACACACACACACACACACACACACACACACACACACACACACACACACACACACACACACACACACACACACACACACACACACACACACACACACACACACACACACACACACACACACACACACACACACACACACACACACACACACACACACACACACACACACACACACACACACACACACACACACACACACACACACACACACACACACACACACACACACACACACACACACACACACACACACACACACACACACACACACACACACACACACACACACACACACACACACACACACACACACACACACACACACACACACACACACACACACACACACACACACACACACACACACACACACACACACACACACACACACACACACACACACACACACACACACACACACACACACACACACACACACACACACACACACACACACACACACACACACACACACACACACACACACACACACACACACACACACACACACACACACACACACACACACACACACACACACACACACACACACACACACACACACACACACACACACACACACACACACACACACACACACACACACACACACACACACACACACACACACACACACACACACACACACACACACACACACACACACACACACACACACACACACACACACACACACACACACACACACACACACACACACACACACACACACACACACACACACACACACACACACACACACACACACACACACACACACACACACACACACACACACACACACACACACACACACACACACACACACACACACACACACACACACACACACACACACACACACACACACACACACACACACACACACACACACACACACACACACACACACACACACACACACACACACACACACACACACACACACACACACACACACACACACACACACACACACACACACACACACACACACACACACACACACACACACACACACACACACACACACACACACACACACACACACACACACACACACACACACACACACACACACACACACACACACACACACACACACACACACACACACACACACACACACACACACACACACACACACACACACACACACACACACACACACACACACACACACACACACACACACACACACACACACACACACACACACACACACACACACACACACACACACACACACACACACACACACACACACACACACACACACACACACACACACACACACACACACACACACACACACACACACACACACACACACACACACACACACACACACACACACACACACACACACACACACACACATGCACGCAAACTAATTTCCAACTAATAGGGGAAAAAATCTGGCACTATCCTAGATTAAGTGACTCTTTTTGAGAAATCAGATCCTTTGTGTAGCATTTCTGCATTCTTTAGAGGGTTTTAGAGTGAGGGTGTCCATATTCTATGCCACTTTTGCTTGCCAGTGGTCGTACACGTGCCACTCTTATTTAAAAATGCAATGCTTTTGCAATCGACGACACCTAATATATTCAAGATAATGAAACGTGCGTGGCTCACGTACTTTGTTGGAAAAAATTAACGCCGTGTTAAGTCAGATGGAATCAAATAAAGTCCCCAAACACCGCCACGCTCATAAGAGCCCACACAAATCTGCAGTTGATCCGTGCACAAACGTCGTTTACACGTTGGCCGTCAGATGGCGTATTCGATCTTGAAACTCGCCAATACATCATATATACAATATCACACACAACATAGGTACACATATATAACATACAACATACCATACATATTAACATACTACATGATGCATACGTATATACATCAGTAGACCTCGTCGATTATGTCCTGCCGAAATCTCAGCGCTCCTACCAGAAAACAGTAAATATCATTAACTTTTTTTTCGGATAATGACTGGAATAGAGTTTCGTGAAAGATGTTGAAGTATATTTCACTTGTTAGATATTTTGATAGCCAACAAGATCTGAAGGAGACCAGAGCGGGACATATGCAGATTATGTGAAAAAGGTCCTCATTCTCTCCAGTATTGCACAATGTACACCTCTCTCCCAAGTCGATGACGAATCTTGTGCGGTTGAGGTACAGCCTCAAAAAACGTTTGCTGTGTAGTCGTAATTGGCACACTGTTCTAATTTTATTAATGTGGATATTAAAGCTCAGGTAGTTGCCGGTGTGTCTGTCTCGCAAGCAGTGTCGATAGATGGCGTTGTAGCGCGATGATTCAGCCGTTGCTACGTCAGCCGCCAAGAGATTCTCTTTGACCGACTCCAGCATAGTGCTCAAACTACTCTCGGCAAACAAGAAGCTCTGCATTTCCCACAACTCATGAAGGTTGTTGTTAATAAGAAGTTGCTTGAACTGTGAAACCCGTAAATGCAGCATTAATTTGCAAAAAACCCGATATCGCTACGACTTTTCGTTTAGGAGGAGTTCAACTACAAGACGGAGAGACGGACGGACATCAAAGCGCGGCTAATAGCGTATTTCCTACGAAAATGCGCTAATTGTCCTGTTTCCTCAAGAAAAGCGCCGGAAGCGCGGAAGGTTGGAAACTATGAATACCTACGTTTACACGGTTGCTAAAGGTGCGTTCAGTCAGCTTATTTAGCCGCAAGTTTTAATTTTAGCCGTGAGCACTGCATCGCCTATTGGCTGTTTTGAGGAGGCTGGTTCATAAGAGCCAATGGGCGGGCGTCGCTGTGCTTGCGACTAAAATTAAAACTTGTGGCTAAATAAACTGACTGAACGCACCTTAAGGTTCAAAGTCCAGGCAAAATAATGTGATTCGCCTTCGCGAGATGGCGGCAATATCGCCTCACCGCCCAGCGCGACCCGTAGATCCCTTTAGGTAAACGTAAAGAAAACGGTCAAACCCTCTAATGGTGATAAACTAGACAGGAATGCTTATGCTACTGTTCGGTAGATGGCATCAACTAAAAGATGCTTTCATGGCATTATAGGGTGTCAGGCAATTTGTGTCATTATAGGCCCATACATTATAGGCCAGAAACTGCATATTTGCGAGTGCGAATGGAATTTGTAGTCCGATGCGGATGCTTCAATAAATACCCTACGAAACGTATGCACACTTCCCCAAATTTTGTTACGTTACGATCAGTCCAGGAAGAAAAGAAAATAAAGCTTTTCTTGAACACTTTTTCCCGTAAATTTCAAAATTGGAAACAATAATATTTTACAAGCTATAGTATACAGGGTGTCGCGAAAAAACTTCTTGTGTTGATGTTACACTCTGTGTATTCGAATTGCAATTGATGTAGTTTTTCATTCTGGATACAAATATATTATACCAAAGTGTTGAGTTAGGTATTTCCGGAGGCAAATTGTCAAAAAATTCACAAAAATCCCAAGATACTGACCTAAACTTTAGTTTATTTGGCTAGCAAATTTCTCAAATTTTGCTTAAATTTGTTTTTCGGGAGATAATTTCTTTTAAAACTCAAATATAGACCCAACGTTTAAAAAAAATGTGGGTCAAATTTCAGAACTTATTTTTAGCCAATTAAACGTAAGTTCAGGTCGGTATCATATGGGATTTTTGTGAATTTTTTGACAAGTTGCCTTTCAAAATAACTGAACACAGTGGCCAAATGTTACCTTTTAGACTCTCCGGGTGGAAATTTGAGAATCTTTTATTCTACCTGGGGGCAGAAAACGGGGCCAGAGAGACCTCTGGGGTACATCACCGCTACAGTATTGACTAGCTCAGTTCGGAAACATGTCCGAGCGTGTCAGCGTTCACGAATCACAAAGGGGTGCAGTGGCACGGCAAATTAAAGACCCTGATTTAGCAGTGACAAACATTTAATTATGAAATTACTCTAAATAAGTTTACAAAGGAGTACTAAACAAACTAATCAAGAATCCGACGACTTATAGGCGATGATATATAATGTTTTTAAAATGAACTTGCCCGGCGAATCGTGCGACGTCATCAGCCCAGCAATCCCAGCCTCCAGATTCACTGCTTCTCTGCCATGCTCCTCCAGGTTCGCAGCGAGTCAGTCCCTCTGTCATGCCGTTTCACCGGTAGCAGGCCGGCTCAGCTGCCGGGTATGTTTGCGAGAATTCTCCCTGGACGCCACCTTCCACGTCGCTGCTCCGGTGAGACGGTTGATTTGCCGTGAAAGGTCGGCTGCGGCATGACTTTGGGCGTTCCCACTGGACCTGGAACATGACAGAGAAACAGTAATCGGTCACAAAAAAAAGGCATAAATTGCATGATTGCAAGGCCAATAAACAGGCAACTAAGAAAAATAAATCAGTTACATACAAGTCGCAACAACAGGTGGTATTGAAATCGTCGGGTAGCTAATCTCAAACATTTTGACTTAATGAAACAAAAACGTGGAAACTGACATCACCGCCTGTCAAATGGCCGACACGGCTGCCAACCCGACAGACGGCAAAATCCATCGACAGCAGACATTCCCAGTCGCACAACAAACAAAAAGTGCACATGGTTTTTCGCATTCGGCGCACGACCGCACAATCAATGCCAAAATGGCGCCGTGCGAGAGAGACAGATAAACTTTTAATAATACAGGCAGGCATGGTACGCAGGTAGCAAAAAAAATCAAACATGAGAAAAACAAGCTTTTCAAAATGAACTTAGCTTTTTCTGTACTCGAAGTCCGACGGGTGGGTCAGATCCGGTGGGACCCCACGAGCGAAACTGGTAGAGTGCATTCGGTCGCCGACGGCACGGGAGCACAGAACAATGCAGACGATAGCCCCCTTGGTCGTTTGACGACAGCAGAACATGTAGAGGTGGACGTTGGCGCTCTTCTGCGCCTCCAAGGCCGCAGAAATATGGACGTTAGCGCTCTTCCGCGCGGGCGAGAGCGCAGATTGAGGGTTGGGCCCCCATGGGCATCCAAAGACGGCGGAAAACAGTGTAGAGTGGACGTTAGCGCTCTTCGGCGCCTCCAAGGCCGCGGAAATATGGACGTTAGCGCTCTTCCGCGCGGGCGAGAGCGCAGATTGAGGGTTGGGCCCCCATGGGCATCCAAAGACGGCAGAAAACAGTGTAGAATGGACGTTAGCGCTCTTCCCTACCTTGAGGGGGCGCGGGGTGGACTAGCGGCGTGTTCATCACACTGGGCGAGATCGGTACGGGCATCCGCAGGTAGACAGGGAAACGGAGAGCGTCCTCTGATGAATCGACGAGCAGCCCCCCGCCGAAACGGCCTGTTTAGAAAAGTTTACCAATAAAGAACTTGCTCGCCGGACGTGGACAGTTGAATTGAACATACCCAAGGCGCTCCTCTTCAGAGTGGTGCACGCACTGTAAGTGTACTACTCGCACATGATGTTTTCGATACACTGGTTCGAGGCGAAAAGAAAACGAAATTTGGGCGCGGCTGGTTTTATAGGGACGCCGTTTCTTGCCCGGAAAAAACTCAGTTTTCCTATCCTCGATGGAACATTCCATGGCAGCACAGTCCGACTGTCGCCGCCAACTTAGCGCCGAGAAAATTACTAGAACCTGACCACCCCGAGTTCAGGTCCGGGCTCAATTTTTGAAGAAGGGCCTCGCACCCTGAGCGCTCGAAAATCGAGGCCGTAACATCACCCCTCCCCTAAAATGGGAGATTTGCCTCAAATCGAACCTTCAACGCCGCAACAAAAAAAAAAAATTTCGCAGGTACCTTCTTTGTACAGTCGCGAAGCCCTGACAAATTTACATTGTTGCCAAACTCAGCAACAGGCACAGATACCCAATACCTTCCCACACTCTCAGTCTTCACTCTCCAGTTGACCTTTATTCTATGACAAAACTTTGTAATAAATGACGTGACATCCTTCCTTTCAGGAGAAATTGAAATGAAAGAAAGGGCAGAGAAATCTAATCTTAAACGCGACTCGAATGCTGTGTGTCTTCAACACCTGACTTTAAAATTTCTATGTCACTACCAAATCAATCCACCGCACCACGCACCAAAATGCAAAACGCAAGACGCCAACACACTCAAAAACTTGAGACTGAAGGTCCACTCGTTGAGAGCCAAATGTTACTTCGAGACCCCACGTTTTGAGGCGCCAAATGTTGGCGGCGACAGTCGGACTGTGCTGCCATGGAATGTTCCATCGAGGATAGGAAAACTGAGTTTTTTAAGGGACGCCGTTTCTTGCCCGAAAAAAACTCAGTTTTCCTATCCTCGATGGAACATTCCATGGCAGCA
Source organism: Anaspis maculata (assembly GCA_949128115.1). Classification (NCBI taxonomy): domain Eukaryota; kingdom Metazoa; phylum Arthropoda; class Insecta; order Coleoptera; family Scraptiidae; genus Anaspis; species Anaspis maculata. The sequence goes on from OX421968.1 coordinate 24,017,943, forward strand.
CAGTCCGACTGTCGCCGCCAACTTAGCGCCGAGAAAATTACTAGAACCTGACCACCCCGAGTTCAGGTCCGGGCTCAATTTTTGAAGAAGGGCCTCGCACCCTGAGCGCTCGAAAATCGAGGCCGTAACATCACCCCTCCCCTAAAATGGGAGATTTGCCTCAAATCGAACCTTCAACGCCGCAACAAAAAAAAAAAATTTCGCAGGTACCTTCTTTGTACAGTCGCGAAGCCCTGACAAATTTACATTGTTGCCAAACTCAGCAACAGGCACAGATACCCAATACCTTCCCACACTCTCAGTCTTCACTCTCCAGTTGACCTTTATTCTATGACAAAACTTTGTAATAAATGACGTGACATCCTTCCTTTCAGGAGAAATTGAAATGAAAGAAAGGGCAGAGAAATCTAATCTTAAACGCGACTCGAATGCTGTGTGTCTTCAACACCTGACTTTAAAATTTCTATGTCACTACCAAATCAATCCACCGCACCACGCACCAAAATGCAAAACGCAAGACGCCAACACACTCAAAAACTTAAGACTGAAGGTCCACTCGTTGAGAGCCAAATGTTACTTCGAGACCCCACGTTTTGAGGCGCCAAATGTTGGCGGCGACAGTCGGACTGTGCTGCCATGGAATGTTCCATCGAGGATAGGAAAACTGAGTTTTTTAGGGACGCCGTTTCTTGCCCGAAAAAAACTCAGTTTTCCTATCCTCGATGGAACATTCCATGGCAGCACAGTCCGACTGTCGCCGCCAACTTAGCGCCGAGAAAATTACTAGAACCTGACCACCCCGAGTTCAGGTCCGGGCTCAATTTTTGAAGAAGGGCCTCGCACCCTGAGCGCTCGAAAATCGCGGGCCGTAACATCACCCCTCCCCTAAAATGGGAGATTTGCCTCAAATCGAACCTTCAACGCCGCAACAAAAAAAAAAAAATTTCGCAGGTACCTTCTTTGTACAGTCGCGAAGCCCTGACAAATTTACATTGTTGCCAAACTCAGCAACAGGCACAGATACCCAATACCTTCCCACACTCTCAGTCTTCACTCTCCAGTTGACCTTTATTCTATGACAAAACTTTGTAATAAATGACGTGACATCCTTCCTTTCAGGAGAAATTGAAATGAAAGAAAGGGCAGAGAAATCTAATCTTAAACGCGACTCGAATGCTGTGTGTCTTCAACACCTGACTTTAAAATTTCTATGTCACTACCAAATCAATCCACCGCACCACGCACCAAAATGCAAAACGCAAGACGCCAACACACTCAAAAACTAAAGACTGAAGGTCCACTCGTTGAGAGCCAAATGTTACTTCGAGACCCCACGTTTTGAGGCGCCAAATGTTGGCGGCGACAGTCGGACTGTGCTGCCATGGAATGTTCCATCGAGGATAGGAAAACTGAGTTTTTTTAGGGACGCCGTTTCTTGCCCGAAAAAAACTCAGTTTTCCTATCCTCGATGGAACATTCCATGGCAGCACAGTCCGACTGTCGCCGCCAACTTAGCGCATCGAGGCCGTAACATCACCCCTCCCCTAAAATGGGAGATTTGCCTCAAATCGAACCTTCAACGCCGCAACAAAAAAAAAAAATTTCGCAGGTACCTTCTTTGTACAGTCGCGAAGCCCTGACAAATTTACATTGTTGCCAAACTCAGCAACAGGCACAGATACCCAATACCTTCCCACACTCTCAGTCTTCACTCTCCAGTTGACCTTTATTCTATGACAAAACTTTGGAATAAATGACGTGACATCCTTCCTTTCAGGATAAATTGAAATGAAAGAAAGGGCAGAGAAATCTAATCTTAAACGCGACTCGAATGCTGTGTGTCTTCAACACCTGACTTTAAAATTTCTATGTCACTACCAAATCAATCCACCGCACCACGCACCAAAATGCAAAACGCAAGACGCCAACACACTCAAAAACTAAAGACTGAAGGTCCACTCGTTGAGAGCCAAATGTTACTTCGAGACCCCACGTTTTGAGGCGCCAAATGTTGGCGGCGACAGTCGGACTGTGCTGCCATGGAATGTTCCATCGAGGATAGGAAAACTGAGTTTTTTTAGGGACGCCGTTTCTTGCCCGAAAAAAACTCAGTTTTCCTATCCTCGATGGAACATTCCATGGCAGCACAGTCCGACTGTCGCCGCCAACTTAGCGCCGAGAAAATTACTAGAACCTGACCACCCCGAGTTCAGGTCCGGGCTCAATTTTTGAAGAAGGGCCTCGCACCCTGAGCGCTCGAAAATCGCGGGCCGTAACATCACCCCTCCCCTAAAATGGGAGATTTGCCTCAAATCGAACCTTCAACGCCGCAACAAAAAAAAAAAATTTCGCAGGTACCTTCTTTGTACAGTCGCGAAGCCCTGACAAATTTACATTGTTGCCAAACTCAGCAACAGGCACAGATACCCAATACCTTCCCACACTCTCAGTCTTCACTCTCCAGTTGACCTTTATTCTATGACAAAACTTTGTAATAAATGACGTGACATCCTTCCTTTCAGGAGAAATTGAAATGAAAGAAAGGGCAGAGAAATCTAATCTTAAACGCGACTCGAATGCTGTGTGTCTTCAACACCTGACTTTAAAATTTCTATGTCACTACCAAATCAATCCACCGCACCACGCACCAAAATGCAAAACGCAAGACGCCAACACACTCAAAAACTAAAGACTGAAGGTCCACTCGTTGAGAGCCAAATGTTACTTCGAGACCCCACGTTTTGAGGCGCCAAATGTTGGCGGCGACAGTCGGACTGTGCTGCCATGGAATGTTCCATCGAGGATAGGAAAACTGAGTTTTTTTAGGGACGCCGTTTCTTGCCCGAAAAAAACTCAGTTTTCCTATCCTCGATGGAACATTCCATGGCAGCACAGTCCGACTGTCGCCGCCAACTTAGCGCCGAGAAAATTACTAGAACCTGACCACCCCGAGTTCAGGTCCGGGCTCAATTTTTGGAGAAGGGCCTCGCACCCTGAGCGCTCGAAAATCGAGGCCGTAACATCACCCCTCCCCTAAAATGGGAGATTTGCCTCAAATCGAACCTTCAACGCCGCAACAAAAAAAAAAATTCGCAGGTACCTTCTTTGTACAGTCGCGAAGCCCTGACAAATTTACATTGTTGCCAAACTCAGCAACAGGCACAGATACCCAATACCTTCCTACACTCTCAGTCTTCACTCTCCAGTTGACCTTTATTCTATGACAAAACTTTGGAATAAATGACGTGACATCCTTCCTTTCAGGAGAAATTGAAATGAAAGAAAGGGCAGAGAAATCTAATCTTAAACGCGACTCGAATGCTGTGTGTCTTCAACACCTGACTTTAAAATTTCTATGTCACTACCAAATCAATCCACCGCACCACGCACCAAAATGCAAAACGCAAGACGCCAACACACTCAAAAACTAAAGACTGAAGGTCCACTCGTTGAGAGCCAAATGTTACTTCGAGACCCCACGTTTTGAGGCGCCAAATGTTGGCGGCGACAGTCGGACTGTGCTGCCATGGAATGTTCCATCGAGGATAGGAAAACTGAGTTTTTTTAGGGACGCCGTTTCTTGCCCGAAAAAAACTCAGTTTTCCTATCCTCGATGGAACATTCCATGGCAGCACAGTCCGACTGTCGCCGCCAACTTAGCGCCAAGAAAATTACTAGAACCTGACCACCCCGAGTTCAGGTCCGGGCTCAATTTTTGAAGAAGGGCCTCGCACCCTGAGCGCTCGAAAATCGAGCCCGTAACATCACCCCTCCCCTAAAATGGGAGATTTGCCTCAAATCAAACCTTCAACGCCGCAACAAAAAAAAAATTTCGCAGGTACCTTCTTTGTACAGTCGCGAAGCCCTGACAAATTTACATTGTTGCCAAACTCAGCAACAGGCACAGATACCCAACACCTTCCCACACTCTCAGTCTTCACTCTCCAGTTGACCTTTATTCTATGACAAAACTTTGGAATAAATGACGTGACATCCTCCCTTTCAGGAGAAATTGAAATGAAAGAAAGGGCAGAGAAATCTAATCTTAAACGCGACTCGAATTCTGTGTGTCTTCAACACCTGACTTTAAAATTTCTATGTCACTACCAAATCAATCCACCGCACCACGCACCAAAATGCAAAACGCAAGACGCCAACACACTCAAAAACTAAAGACTGAAGGTCCACTCGTTGAGAGCCAAATGTTACTTCGAGACCCCACGTTTTGAGGCGCCAAATGTTGGCGGCGACAGTCGGACTGTGCTGCCATGGAATGTTCCATCGAGGATAGGAAAACTGAGTTTTTTTAAGGACGCCGTTTCTTGCCCGAAAAAAACTCAGTTTTCCTATCCTCGATGGAACATTCCATGGCAGCACAGTCCGACTGTCGCCGCCAACTTAGCGCCGAGAAAATTACTAGAACCTGACCACCCCGAGTTCAGGTCCGGGCTCAATTTTTGAAGAAGGGCCTCGCACCCTGAGCGCTCGAAAATCGAGCCCGTAACATCACCCCTCCCCTAAAATGGGAGATTTGCCTCAAATCGAACCTTCAACGCCGCAACAAAAAAAAAATTTCGCAGGTACCTTCTTTGTACAGTCGCGAAGCCCTGACAAATTTACATTGTTGCCAAACTCAGCAACAGGCACAGATACCCAATACCTTCCCACACTCTCAGTCTTCACTCTCCAGTTGACCTTTATTCTATGACAAAACTTTGGAATAAATGACGTGACATCCTTTCTTTCAGGAGAAATTGAAATGAAAGAAAGGGCAGAGAAATCTAATCTTAAACGCGACTCGAATGCTGTGTGCCTTCAACACCTGACTTTAAAATTTCTATGTCACTACCAAATCAATCCACCGCACCACGCACCAAAATGCAAAACGCAAGACGCCAACACACTCAAAAACTAAAGACTGAAGGTCCACTCGTTGAGAGCCAAATGTTACTTCGAGACCCCACGTTTTGAGGCGCCAAATGTTGGCGGCGACAGTCGGACTGTGCTGCCATGGAATGTTCCATCGAGGATAGGAAAACTGAGTTTTTTTAAGGACGCCGTTTCTTGCCCGAAAAAAACTCAGTTTTCCTATCCTCGATGGAACATTCCATGGCAGCACAGTCCGACTGTCGCCGCCAACTTAGCGCCGAGAAAATTACTAGAACCTGACCACCCCGAGTTCAGGTCCGGGCTCAATTTTTGAAGAAGGGCCTCGCACCCTGAGCGCTCGAAAATCGAGCCCGTAACATCACCCCTCCCCTAAAATGGGAGATTTGCCTCAAATCGAACCTTCAACGCCGCAACAAAAAAAAAATTTCGCAGGTACCTTCTTTGTACAGTCGCGAAGCCCTGACAAATTTACATTGTTGCCAAACTCAGCAACAGGCACAGATACCCAATACCTTCCCACACTCTCAGTCTTCACTCTCCAGTTGACCTTTATTCTATGACAAAACTTTGGAATAAATGACGTGACATCCTTTCTTTCAGGAGAAATTGAAATGAAAGAAAGGGCAGAGAAATCTAATCTTAAACGCGACTCGAATGCTGTGTGCCTTCAACACCTGACTTTAAAATTTCTATGTCACTACCAAATCAATCCACCGCACCACGCACCAAAATGCAAAACGCAAGACGCCAACACACTCAAAAACTAAAGACTGAAGGTCCACCCGTTGAGAGCCAAATGTTACTTCGAGACCCCACGTTTTGAGGCGCCAAATGTTGGCGGCGACAGTCGGACTGTGCTGCCATGGAATGTTCCATCGAGGATAGGAAAACTGAGTTTTTTTAGGGACGCCGTTTCTTGCCCGAAAAAAACTCAGTTTTCCTATCCTCGATGGAACATTCCATGGCAGCACAGTCCGACTGTCGCCGCCAACTTAGCGCCGAAAAAATTACTAGAACCTGACCACCCCGAGTTCAGGTCCGGGCTCAATTTTTGAAGAAGGGCCTCGCACCCTGAGCGCTCGAAAATCGCGGGCCGTAACATCACCCCTCCCCTAAAATGGGAGATTTGCCTCAAATCGAACCTTCAACGCCGCAACAAAAAAAAAAAAATTCGCAGGTACCTTCTTTGTACAGTCGCGAAGCCCTGACAAATTTACATTGTTGCCAAACTCAGCAACAGGCACAGATACCCAATACCTTCCCACACTCTCAGTCTTCACTCTCCAGTTGACCTTTATTCTATGACAAAACTTTGGAATAAATGACGTGACATCCTTCCTTTCAGGAGAAATTGAAATGAAAGAAAGGGCAGAGAAATCTAATCTTAAACGCGACTCGAATGCTGTGTGTCTTCAACACCTGACTTTAAAATTTCTATGTCACTACCAAATCAATCCACCGCACCACGCACCAAAATGCAAAACGCAAGACGCCAACACACTCAAAAACTAAAGACTGAAGGTCCACTCGTTGAGAGCCAAATGTTACTTCGAGACCCCACGTTTTGAGGCGCCAAATGTTGGCGGCGACAGTCGGACTGTGCTGCCATGGAATGTTCCATCGAGGATAGGAAAACTGAGTTTTTTTAGGGACGCCGTTTCTTGCCCGAAAAAAACTCAGTTTTCCTATCCTCGATGGAACATTCCATGGCAGCACAGTCCGACTGTCGCCGCCAACTTAGCGCCGAAAAAATTACTAGAACCTGACCACCCCGAGTTCAGGTCCGGGCTCAATTTTTGAAGAAGGGCCTCGCACCCTGAGCGCTCGAAAATCGCGGGCCGTAACATCACCCCTCCCCTAAAATGGGAGATTTGCCTCAAATCGAACCTTCAACGCCGCAACAAAAAAAAAAAAATTCGCAGGTACCTTCTTTGTACAGTCGCGAAGCCCTGACAAATTTACATTGTTGCCAAACTCAGCAACAGGCACAGATACCCAATACCTTCCCACACTCTCAGTCTTCACTCTCCAGTTGACCTTTATTCTATGACAAAACTTTGGAATAAATGACGTGACATCCTTCCTTTCAGGAGAAATTGAAATGAAAGAAAGGGCAGAGAAATCTAATCTTAAACGCGACTCGAATGCTGTGTGTCTTCAACACCTGACTTTAAAATTTCTATGTCACTACCAAATCAATCCACCGCACCACGCACCAAAATGCAAAACGCAAGACGCCAACACACTCAAAAACTAAAGACTGAAGGTCCACTCGTTGAGAGCCAAATGTTACTTCGAGACCCCACGTTTTGAGGCGCCAAATGTTGGCGGCGACAGTCGGACTGTGCTGCCATGGAATGTTCCATCGAGGATAGGAAAACTGAGTTTTTTTAGGGACGCCGTTTCTTGCCCGAAAAAAACTCAGTTTTCCTATCCTCGATGGAACATTCCATGGCAGCACAGTCCGACTGTCGCCGCCAACTTAGCGCCGAAAAAATTACTAGAACCTGACCACCCCGAGTTCAGGTCCGGGCTCAATTTTTGAAGAAGGGCCTCGCACCCTGAGCGCTCGAAAATCGCGGGCCGTAACATCACCCCTCCCCTAAAATGGGAGATTTGCCTCAAATCAAACCTTCAACGCCGCAACAAAAAAAAAAAATTTCGCAGGTACCTTCTTTGTACAGTCGCGAAGCTCTGACAAATTTACATTGTTGCCAAACTCAGCAACAGGCACAGATACCCAATACCTTCCCACACTCTCAGTCTTCACTCTCCAGTTGACCTTTATTCTATGACAAAACTTTGTAATAAATGACGTGACATCCTTCCTTTCAGGAGAAATTGAAATGAAAGAAAGGGCAGAGAAATCTAATCTTAAACGCGACTCGAATGCTGTGTGTCTTCAACACCTGACTTTAAAATTTCTATGTCACTACCAAATCAATCCACCGCACCACGCACCAAAATGCAAAACGCAAGACGCCAACACACTCAAAAACTAAAGACTGAAGGTCCACTCGTTGAGAGCCAAATGTTACTTCGAGACCCCACGTTTTGAGGCGCCAAATGTTGGCGGCGACAGTCGGACTGTGCTGCCATGGAATGTTCCATCGAGGATAGGAAAACTGAGTTTTTTTAGGGACGCCGTTTCTTGCCCGAAAAAAACTCAGTTTTCCTATCCTCGATGGAACATTCCATGGCAGCACAGTCCGACTGTCGCCGCCAACTTAGCGCCGAGAAAATTACTAGAACCTGACCACCCCGAGTTCAGGTCCGGGCTCAATTTTTGGAGAAGGGCCTCGCACCCTGAGCGCTCGAAAATCGAGGCCGTAACATCACCCCTCCCCTAAAATGGGAGATTTGCCTCAAATCGAACCTTCAACGCCGCAACAAAAAAAAAAATTCGCAGGTACCTTCTTTGTACAGTCGCGAAGCCCTGACAAATTTACATTGTTGCCAAACTCAGCAACAGGCACAGATACCCAATACCTTCCTACACTCTCAGTCTTCACTCTCCAGTTGACCTTTATTCTATGACAAAACTTTGGAATAAATGACGTGACATCCTTCCTTTCAGGAGAAATTGAAATGAAAGAAAGGGCAGAGAAATCTAATCTTAAACGCGACTCGAATGCTGTGTGTCTTCAACACCTGACTTTAAAATTTCTATGTCACTACCAAATCAATCCACCGCACCACGCACCAAAATGCAAAACGCAAGACGCCAACACACTCAAAAACTAAAGACTGAAGGTCCACTCGTTGAGAGCCAAATGTTACTTCGAGACCCCACGTTTTGAGGCGCCAAATGTTGGCGGCGACAGTCGGACTGTGCTGCCATGGAATGTTCCATCGAGGATAGGAAAACTGAGTTTTTTTAAGGACGCCGTTTCTTGCCCGAAAAAAACTCAGTTTTCCTATCCTCGATGGAACATTCCATGGCAGCACAGTCCGACTGTCGCCGCCAACTTAGCGCCGAGAAAATTACTAGAACCTGACCACCCCGAGTTCAGGTCCGGGCTCAATTTTTGAAGAAGGGCCTCGCACCCTGAGCGCTCGAAAATCGAGCCCGTAACATCACCCCTCCCCTAAAATGGGAGATTTGCCTCAAATCGAACCTTAAACGCCGCAACAAAAAAAAAAATTCGCAGGTACCTTCTTTGTACAGTCGCGAAGCCCTGACAAATTTACATTGTTGCCAAACTCAGCAACAGGCACAGATACCCAATACCTTCCCACACTCTCAATCTTCACTCTCCAGTTGACCTTTATTCTATGACAAAACTTTGGAATAAATGACGTGACATCCTTTCTTTCAGGAGAAATTGAAATGAAAGAAAGGGCAGAGAAATCTAATCTTAAACGCGACTCGAATGCTGTGTGCCTTCAACACCTGACTTTAAAATTTCTATGTCACTACCAAATCAATCCACCGCACCACGCACCAAAATGCAAAACGCAAGACGCCAACACACTCAAAAACTAAAGACTGAAGGTCCACTCGTTGAGAGCCAAATGTTACTTCGAGACCCCACGTTTTGAGGCGCCAAATGTTGGCGGCGACAGTCGGACTGTGCTGCCATGGAATGTTCCATCGAGGATAGGAAAACTGAGTTTTTTTAGGGACGCCGTTTCTTGCCCGAAAAAAACTCAGTTTTCCTATCCTCGATGGAACATTCCATGGCAGCACAGTCCGACTGTCGCCGCCAACTTAGCGCCGAAAAAATTACTAGAACCTGACCACCCCGAGTTCAGGTCCGGGCTCAATTTTTGAAGAAGGGCCTCGCACCCTGAGCGCTCGAAAATCGCGGGCCGTAACATCACCCCTCCCCTAAAATGGGAGATTTGCCTCAAATCGAACCTTCAACGCCGCAACAAAAAAAAAAAAATTCGCAGGTACCTTCTTTGTACAGTCGCGAAGCCCTGACAAATTTACATTGTTGCCAAACTCAGCAACAGGCACAGATACCCAATACCTTCCCACACTCTCAGTCTTCACTCTCCAGTTGACCTTTATTCTATGACAAAACTTTGGAATAAATGACGTGACATCCTTCCTTTCAGGAGAAATTGAAATGAAAGAAAGGGCAGAGAAATCTAATCTTAAACGCGACTCGAATGCTGTGTGTCTTCAACACCTGACTTTAAAATTTCTATGTCACTACCAAATCAATCCACCGCACCACGCACCAAAATGCAAAACGCAAGACGCCAACACACTCAAAAACTAAAGACTGAAGGTCCACTCGTTGAGAGCCAAATGTTACTTCGAGACCCCACGTTTTGAGGCGCCAAATGTTGGCGGCGACAGTTGGACTGTGCTGCCATGGAATGTTCCATCGAGGATAGGAAAACTGAGTTTTTTTAGGGACGCCGTTTCTTGCCCGAAAAAAACTCAGTTTTCCTATCCTCGATGGAACATTCCATGGCAGCACAGTCCGACTGTCGCCGCCAACTTAGCGCCGAGAAAATTACTAGAACCTGACCACCCCGAGTTCAGGTCCGGGCTCAATTTTTGAAGAAGGGCCTCGCACCCTGAGCGCTCGAAAATCGAGGCCGTAACATCACCCCTCCCCTAAAATGGGAGATTTGCCTCAAATCGAACCTTCAACGCCGCAACAAAAAAAAAAAATTTCGCAGGTACCTTCTTTGTACAGTCGCGAAGCCCTGACAAATTTACATTGTTGCCAAACTCAGCAACAGGCACAGATACCCAATACCTTCCCACACTCTCAGTCTTCACTCTCCAGTTGACCTTTATTCTATGACAAAACTTTGGAATAAATGACGTGACATCCTTCCTTTCAGGAGAAATTGAAATGAAAGAAAGGGCAGAGAAATCTAATCTTAAACGCGACTCGAATGCTGTGTGTCTTCAACACCTGACTTTAAAATTTCTATGTCACTACCAAATCAATCCACCGCACCACGCACCAAAATGCAAAACGCAAGACGCCAACACACTCAAAAACTAAAGACTGAAGGTCCACTCGTTGAGAGCCAAATGTTACTTCGAGACCCCACGTTTTGAGGCGCCAAATGTTGGCGGCGACAGTCGGACTGTGCTGCCATGGAATGTTCCATCGAGGATAGGAAAACTGAGTTTTTTTAGGGACGCCGTTTCTTGCCCGAAAAAAACTCAGTTTTCCTATCCTCGATGGAACATTCCATGGCAGCACAGTCCGACTGTCGCCGCCAACTTAGCGCCGAAAAAATTACTAGAACCTGACCACCCCGAGTTCAGGTCCGGGCTCAATTTTTGAAGAAGGGCCTCGCACCCTGAGCGCTCGAAAATCGCGGGCCGTAACATCACCCCTCCCCTAAAATGGGAGATTTGCCTCAAATCGAACCTTCAACGCCGCAACAAAAAAAAAAAAATTCGCAGGTACCTTCTTTGTACAGTCGCGAAGCCCTGACAAATTTACATTGTTGCCAAACTCAGCAACAGGCACAGATACCCAATACCTTCCCACACTCTCAGTCTTCACTCTCCAGTTGACCTTTATTCTATGACAAAACTTTGGAATAAATGACGTGACATCCTTCCTTTCAGGAGAAATTGAAATGAAAGAAAGGGCAGAGAAATCTAATCTTAAACGCGACTCGAATGCTGTGTGTCTTCAACACCTGACTTTAAAATTTCTATGTCACTACCAAATCAATCCACCGCACCACGCACCAAAATGCAAAACGCAAGACGCCAACACACTCAAAAACTAAAGACTGAAGGTCCACTCGTTGAGAGCCAAATGTTACTTCGAGACCCCACGTTTTGAGGCGCCAAATGTTGGCGGCGACAGTTGGACTGTGCTGCCATGGAATGTTCCATCGAGGATAGGAAAACTGAGTTTTTTTAGGGACGCCGTTTCTTGCCCGAAAAAAACTCAGTTTTCCTATCCTCGATGGAACATTCCATGGCAGCACAGTCCGACTGTCGCCGCCAACTTAGCGCCGAGAAAATTACTAGAACCTGACCACCCCGAGTTCAGGTCCGGGCTCAATTTTTGAAGAAGGGCCTCGCACCCTGAGCGCTCGAAAATCGAGGCCGTAACATCACCCCTCCCCTAAAATGGGAGATTTGCCTCAAATCGAACCTTCAACGCCGCAACAAAAAAAAAAAATTTCGCAGGTACCTTCTTTGTACAGTCGCGAAGCCCTGACAAATTTACATTGTTGCCAAACTCAGCAACAGGCACAGATACCCAATACCTTCCCACACTCTCAGTCTTCACTCTCCAGTTGACCTTTATTCTATGACAAAACTTTGGAATAAATGACGTGACATCCTTCCTTTCAGGAGAAATTGAAATGAAAGAAAGGGCAGAGAAATCTAATCTTAAACGCGACTCGAATGCTGTGTGTCTTCAACACCTGACTTTAAAATTTCTATGTCACTACCAAATCAATCCACCGCACCACGCACCAAAATGCAAAACGCAAGACGCCAACACACTCAAAAACTAAAGACTGAAGGTCCACTCGTTGAGAGCCAAATGTTACTTCGAGACCCCACGTTTTGAGGCGCCAAATGTTGGCGGCGACAGTCGGACTGTGCTGCCATGGAATGTTCCATCGAGGATAGGAAAACTGAGTTTTTTTAGGGACGCCGTTTCTTGCCCGAAAAAAACTCAGTTTTCCTATCCTCGATGGAACATTCCATGGCAGCACAGTCCGACTGTCGCCGCCAACTTAGCGCCGAAAAAATTACTAGAACCTGACCACCCCGAGTTCAGGTCCGGGCTCAATTTTTGAAGAAGGGCCTCGCACCCTGAGCGCTCGAAAATCGAGCCCGTAACATCACCCCTCCCCTAAAATGGGAGATTTGCCTCAAATCGAACCTTCAACGCCGCAACAAAAAAAAAATTTCGCAGGTACCTTCTTTGTACAGTCGCGAAGCCCTGACAAATTTACATTGTTGCCAAACTCAGCAACAGGCACAGATACCCAATACCTTCCCACACTCTCAGTCTTCACTCTCCAGTTGACCTTTATTCTATGACAAAACTTTGGAATAAATGACGTGACATCCTTTCTTTCAGGAGAAATTGAAATGAAAGAAAGGGCAGAGAAATCTAATCTTAAACGCGACTCGAATGCTGTGTGCCTTCAACACCTGACTTTAAAATTTCTATGTCACTACCAAATCAATCCACCGCACCACGCACCAAAATGCAAAACGCAAGACGCCAACACACTCAAAAACTAAAGACTGAAGGTCCACCCGTTGAGAGCCAAATGTTACTTCGAGACCCCACGTTTTGAGGCGCCAAATGTTGGCGGCGACAGTCGGACTGTGCTGCCATGGAATGTTCCATCGAGGATAGGAAAACTGAGTTTTTTTAGGGACGCCGTTTCTTGCCCGAAAAAAACTCAGTTTTCCTATCCTCGATGGAACATTCCATGGCAGCACAGTCCGACTGTCGCCGCCAACTTAGCGCCGAAAAAATTACTAGAACCTGACCACCCCGAGTTCAGGTCCGGGCTCAATTTTTGAAGAAGGGCCTCGCACCCTGAGCGCTCGAAAATCGCGGGCCGTAACATCACCCCTCCCCTAAAATGGGAGATTTGCCTCAAATCGAACCTTCAACGCCGCAACAAAAAAAAAAAATTTCGCAGGTACCTTCTTTGTACAGTCGCGAAGCCCTGACAAATTTACATTGTTGCCAAACTCAGCAACAGGCACAGATACCCAATACCTTCCCACACTCTCAGTCTTCACTCTCCAGTTGACCTTTATTCTATGACAAAACTTTGGAATAAATGACGTGACATCCTTCCTTTCAGGAGAAATTGAAATGAAAGAAAGGGCAGAGAAATCTAATCTTAAACGCGACTCGAATGCTGTGTGTCTTCAACACCTGACTTTAAAATTTCTATGTCACTACCAAATCAATCCACCGCACCACGCACCAAAATGCAAAACGCAAGACGCCAACACACTCAAAAACTAAAGACTGAAGGTCCACTCGTTGAGAGCCAAATGTTACTTCGAGACCCCACGTTTTGAGGCGCCAAATGTTGGCGGCGACAGTCGGACTGTGCTGCCATGGAATGTTCCATCGAGGATAGGAAAACTGAGTTTTTTTAGGGACGCCGTTTCTTGCCCGAAAAAAACTCAGTTTTCCTATCCTCGATGGAACATTCCATGGCAGCACAGTCCGACTGTCGCCGCCAACTTAGCGCCGAAAAAATTACTAGAACCTGACCACCCCGAGTTCAGGTCCGGGCTCAATTTTTGAAGAAGGGCCTCGCACCCTGAGCGCTCGAAAATCGCGGGCCGTAACATCACCCCTCCCCTAAAATGGGAGATTTGCCTCAAATCGAACCTTCAACGCCGCAACAAAAAAAAAAAAATTCGCAGGTACCTTCTTTGTACAGTCGCGAAGCCCTGACAAATTTACATTGTTGCCAAACTCAGCAACAGGCACAGATACCCAATACCTTCCCACACTCTCAGTCTTCACTCTCCAGTTGACCTTTATTCTATGACAAAACTTTGGAATAAATGACGTGACATCCTTCCTTTCAGGAGAAATTGAAATGAAAGAAAGGGCAGAGAAATCTAATCTTAAACGCGACTCGAATGCTGTGTGTCTTCAACACCTGACTTTAAAATTTCTATGTCACTACCAAATCAATCCACCGCACCACGCACCAAAATGCAAAACGCAAGACGCCAACACACTCAAAAACTAAAGACTGAAGGTCCACTCGTTGAGAGCCAAATGTTACTTCGAGACCCCACGTTTTGAGGCGCCAAATGTTGGCGGCGACAGTCGGACTGTGCTGCCATGGAATGTTCCATCGAGGATAGGAAAACTGAGTTTTTTTAGGGACGCCGTTTCTTGCCCGAAAAAAACTCAGTTTTCCTATCCTCGATGGAACATTCCATGGCAGCACAGTCCGACTGTCGCCGCCAACTTAGCGCCGAAAAAATTACTAGAACCTGACCACCCCGAGTTCAGGTCCGGGCTCAATTTTTGAAGAAGGGCCTCGCACCCTGAGCGCTCGAAAATCGCGGGCCGTAACATCACCCCTCCCCTAAAATGGGAGATTTGCCTCAAATCAAACCTTCAACGCCGCAACAAAAAAAAAAAATTTCGCAGGTACCTTCTTTGTACAGTCGCGAAGCTCTGACAAATTTACATTGTTGCCAAACTCAGCAACAGGCACAGATACCCAATACCTTCCCACACTCTCAGTCTTCACTCTCCAGTTGACCTTTATTCTATGACAAAACTTTGTAATAAATGACGTGACATCCTTCCTTTCAGGAGAAATTGAAATGAAAGAAAGGGCAGAGAAATCTAATCTTAAACGCGACTCGAATGCTGTGTGTCTTCAACACCTGACTTTAAAATTTCTATGTCACTACCAAATCAATCCACCGCACCACGCACCAAAATGCAAAACGCAAGACGCCAACACACTCAAAAACTAAAGACTGAAGGTCCACTCGTTGAGAGCCAAATGTTACTTCGAGACCCCACGTTTTGAGGCGCCAAATGTTGGCGGCGACAGTCGGACTGTGCTGCCATGGAATGTTCCATCGAGGATAGGAAAACTGAGTTTTTTTAGGGACGCCGTTTCTTGCCCGAAAAAAACTCAGTTTTCCTATCCTCGATGGAACATTCCATGGCAGCACAGTCCGACTGTCGCCGCCAACTTAGCGCCGAGAAAATTACTAGAACCTGACCACCCCGAGTTCAGGTCCGGGCTCAATTTTTGGAGAAGGGCCTCGCACCCTGAGCGCTCGAAAATCGAGGCCGTAACATCACCCCTCCCCTAAAATGGGAGATTTGCCTCAAATCGAACCTTCAACGCCGCAACAAAAAAAAAAATTCGCAGGTACCTTCTTTGTACAGTCGCGAAGCCCTGACAAATTTACATTGTTGCCAAACTCAGCAACAGGCACAGATACCCAATACCTTCCTACACTCTCAGTCTTCACTCTCCAGTTGACCTTTATTCTATGACAAAACTTTGGAATAAATGACGTGACATCCTTCCTTTCAGGAGAAATTGAAATGAAAGAAAGGGCAGAGAAATCTAATCTTAAACGCGACTCGAATGCTGTGTGTCTTCAACACCTGACTTTAAAATTTCTATGTCACTACCAAATCAATCCACCGCACCACGCACCAAAATGCAAAACGCAAGACGCCAACACACTCAAAAACTAAAGACTGAAGGTCCACTCGTTGAGAGCCAAATGTTACTTCGAGACCCCACGTTTTGAGGCGCCAAATGTTGGCGGCGACAGTCGGACTGTGCTGCCATGGAATGTTCCATCGAGGATAGGAAAACTGAGTTTTTTTAGGGACGCCGTTTCTTGCCCGAAAAAAACTCAGTTTTCCTATCCTCGATGGAACATTCCATGGCAGCACAGTCCGACTGTCGCCGCCAACTTAGCGCCGAGAAAATTACTAGAACCTGACCACCCCGAGTTCAGGTCCGGGCTCAATTTTTGGAGAAGGGCCTCGCACCCTGAGCGCTCGAAAATCGAGGCCGTAACATCACCCCTCTCCTAAAATGGGAGATTTGCCTCAAATCGAACCTTCAACGCCGCAACAAAAAAAAAATTTCGCAGGTACCTTCTTTGTACAGTCGCGAAGCCCTGACAAATTTACATTGTTGCCAAACTCAGCAACAGGCACAGATACCCAATACCTTCCCACACTCTCAGTCTTCACTCTCCAGTTGACCTTTATTCTATGACAAAACTTTGGAATAAATGACGTGACATCCTCCCTTTCAGGAGAAATTGAAATGAAAGAAAGGGCAGAGAAATCTAATCTTAAACGCGACTCGAATTCTGTGTGTCTTCAACACCTGACTTTAAAATTTCTATGTCACTACCAAATCAATCCACCGCACCACGCACCAAAATGCAAAACGCAAGACGCCAACACACTCAAAAACTAAAGACTGAAGGTCCACTCGTTGAGAGCCAAATGTTACTTCGAGACCCCACGTTTTGAGGCGCCAAATGTTGGCGGCGACAGTCGGACTGTGCTGCCATGGAATGTTCCATCGAGGATAGGAAAACTGAGTTTTTTTAAGGACGCCGTTTCTTGCCCGAAAAAAACTCAGTTTTCCTATCCTCGATGGAACATTCCATGGCAGCACAGTCCGACTGTCGCCGCCAACTTAGCGCCGAGAAAATTACTAGAACCTGACCACCCCGAGTTCAGGTCCGGGCTCAATTTTTGAAGAAGGGCCTCGCACCCTGAGCGCTCGAAAATCGAGCCCGTAACATCACCCCTCCCCTAAAATGGGAGATTTGCCTCAAATCGAACCTTAAACGCCGCAACAAAAAAAAAAATTCGCAGGTACCTTCTTTGTACAGTCGCGAAGCCCTGACAAATTTACATTGTTGCCAAACTCAGCAACAGGCACAGATACCCAATACCTTCCCACACTCTCAATCTTCACTCTCCAGTTGACCTTTATTCTATGACAAAACTTTGGAATAAATGACGTGACATCCTTTCTTTCAGGAGAAATTGAAATGAAAGAAAGGGCAGAGAAATCTAATCTTAAACGCGACTCGAATGCTGTGTGCCTTCAACACCTGACTTTAAAATTTCTATGTCACTACCAAATCAATCCACCGCACCACGCACCAAAATGCAAAACGCAAGACGCCAACACACTCAAAAACTAAAGACTGAAGGTCCACTCGTTGAGAGCCAAATGTTACTTCGAGACCCCACGTTTTGAGGCGCCAAATGTTGGCGGCGACAGTCGGACTGTGCTGCCATGGAATGTTCCATCGAGGATAGGAAAACTGAGTTTTTTTAGGGACGCCGTTTCTTGCCCGAAAAAAACTCAGTTTTCCTATCCTCGATGGAACATTCCATGGCAGCACAGTCCGACTGTCGCCGCCAACTTAGCGCCGAAAAAATTACTAGAACCTGACCACCCCGAGTTCAGGTCCGGGCTCAATTTTTGAAGAAGGGCCTCGCACCCTGAGCGCTCGAAAATCGCGGGCCGTAACATCACCCCTCCCCTAAAATGGGAGATTTGCCTCAAATCGAACCTTCAACGCCGCAACAAAAAAAAAAAAATTCGCAGGTACCTTCTTTGTACAGTCGCGAAGCCCTGACAAAGGACCCCGCACGATTCTTATGGAAAATGGCTCCCGGTTAAATTCTCTGAATTTTTGATATGTTGTAGCTCATGAGATACTAATCGAATACCGTGAACCCCAAACTCAAATAATGGACAGTTTTTTACCCACAGGAGGTTGAAGTTGGAGGTTTTGACGGCTTCAAAATGATATTATGACGTTAAAAAAAGCTTTTTATTTGGTTTCTCTTCAAGTTGTGTTTCATGCTAAATATATTTATTTGACAGAAAAATATCAACCCCCTCCTCCACCCCCAACCCCTATCTACCATCATAAAATTCGAGATTACTCCCAAAAGCCATGCGGATGGCTTCTGTGATTTAAATCATGAATTTTAACATAAAAATTATTTTCCACCCCTAATGTTGGGGTGCCGATTTTCCAATTTTCCTCGGTTAATTTGGCTGAATTTTTGCTATTGTGTACTTCTAATTTTGCTGAACAAAAAGTTATCATACCAAAACTTATTCCTATGAACAGTTTTTGTTCTGCAGGGGACTGAAGTTCAATATTTATGCTCTCAAATCTTCAACTTCAGTCCCCTGTAGAACAAAAAATGTCCATAGGAATAAGTTTTGGCATGGGAACTTTTTGTTCAGCAGAATTAGAAGTACACAATACCAAAAATTCAGCCAAATTAACCAATGAAAATTGGAAAATTGGCACCCCAACATTAGGGGTGGAAAATAATTTTTATGTCAAAATTCATAATTTATATCACAGAAGCCATCTGCATGGCTTTTGAGAGTAATCTCGAATTTTGTGATGGTAGATAGGGGATGGGGGTGGAGGAGGGGGTTGATATCCTTCTGTCAAATAAATACATTTAGCATGAAACACATCTTGAAGAGAAACCAAATAGAAAGCTTTTATTTATGTCAGAATATCATTTTTAAGCCGTCAAAACCTCCAACTTCAACCCCCTGTGGGTAAAAAACTGTTCATTATTTGAGTTTAGGGTTCACAGTATTTGATTAGTATCTCATGAGCTACAACATATCAAAAATTCAGAGAATTTAACCGGGAGCCATTTTCCATAAGAATCGTGCGGGGTCCTTTACATTGTTGCCAAACTCAGCAACAGGCACAGATACCCAATACCTTCCCACACTCTCAGTCTTCACTCTCCAGTTGACCTTTATTCTATGACAAAACTTTGGAATAAATGACGTGACATCCTTCCTTTCAGGAGAAATTGAAATGAAAGAAAGGGCAGAGAAATCTAATCTTAAACGCGACTCGAATGCTGTGTGTCTTCAACACCTGACTTTAAAATTTCTATGTCACTACCAAATCAATCCACCGCACCACGCACCAAAATGCAAAACGCAAGACGCCAACACACTCAAAAACTAAAGACTGAAGGTCCACTCGTTGAGAGCCAAATGTTACTTCGAGACCCCACGTTTTGAGGCGCCAAATGTTGGCGGCGACAGTTGGACTGTGCTGCCATGGAATGTTCCATCGAGGATAGGAAAACTGAGTTTTTTTAGGGACGCCGTTTCTTGCCCGAAAAAAACTCAGTTTTCCTATCCTCGATGGAACATTCCATGGCAGCACAGTCCGACTGTCGCCGCCAACTTAGCGCCGAAAAAATTACTAGAACCTGACCACCCCGAGTTCAGGTCCGGGCTCAATTTTTGAAGAAGGGCCTCGCACCCTGAGCGCTCGAAAATCGCGGGCCGTAACATCACCCCTCCCCTAAAATGGGAGATTTGCCTCAAATCGAACCTTCAACGCCGCAACAAAAAAAAAAAAATTCGCAGGTACCTTCTTTGTACAGTCGCGAAGCCCTGACAAATTTACATTGTTGCCAAACTCAGCAACAGGCACATATACCCAATACCTTCCCACACTCTCAGTCTTCACTCTCCAGTTGACCTTTATTCTATGACAAAACTTTGGAATAAATGACGTGACATCCTTCCTTTCAGGAGAAATTGAAATGAAAGAAAGGGCAGAGAAATCTAATCTTAAACGCGACTCGAATGCTGTGTGTCTTCAACACCTGACTTTAAAATTTCTATGTCACTACCAAATCAATCCACCGCACCACGCACCAAAATGCAAAACGCAAGACGCCAACACACTCAAAAACTAAAGACTGAAGGTCCACTCGTTGAGAGCCAAATGTTACTTCGAGACCCCACGTTTTGAGGCGCCAAATGTTGGCGGCGACAGTTGGACTGTGCTGCCATGGAATGTTCCATCGAGGATAGGAAAACTGAGTTTTTTTAGGGACGCCGTTTCTTGCCCGAAAAAAACTCAGTTTTCCTATCCTCGATGGAACATTCCATGGCAGCACAGTCCGACTGTCGCCGCCAACTTAGCGCCGAAAAAATTACTAGAACCTGACCACCCCGAGTTCAGGTCCGGGCTCAATTTTTGAAGAAGGGCCTCGCACCCTGAGCGCTCGAAAATCGCGGGCCGTAACATCACCCCTCCCCTAAAATGGGAGATTTGCCTCAAATCGAACCTTCAACGCCGCAACAAAAAAAAAAAAATTCGCAGGTACCTTCTTTGTACAGTCGCGAAGCCCTGACAAATTTACATTGTTGCCAAACTCAGCAACAGGCACATATACCCAATACCTTCCCACACTCTCAGTCTTCACTCTCCAGTTGACCTTTATTCTATGACAAAACTTTGGAATAAATGACGTGACATCCTTCCTTTCAGGAGAAATTGAAATGAAAGAAAGGGCAGAGAAATCTAATCTTAAACGCGACTCGAATGCTGTGTGTCTTCAACACCTGACTTTAAAATTTCTATGTCACTACCAAATCAATCCACCGCACCACGCACCAAAATGCAAAACGCAAGACGCCAACACACTCAAAAACTAAAGACTGAAGGTCCACTCGTTGAGAGCCAAATGTTACTTCGAGACCCCACGTTTTGAGGCGCCAAATGTTGGCGGCGACAGTTGGACTGTGCTGCCATGGAATGTTCCATCGAGGATAGGAAAACTGAGTTTTTTTAGGGACGCCGTTTCTTGCCCGAAAAAAACTCAGTTTTCCTATCCTCGATGGAACATTCCATGGCAGCACAGTCCGACTGTCGCCGCCAACTTAGCGCCGAGAAAATTACTAGAACCTGACCACCCCGAGTTCAGGTCCGGGCTCAATTTTTGAAGAAGGGCCTCGCACCCTGAGCGCTCGAAAATCGAGGCCGTAACATCACCCCTCCCCTAAAATGGGAGATTTGCCTCAAATCGAACCTTCAACGCCGCAACAAAAAAAAAAAATTTCGCAGGTACCTTCTTTGTACAGTCGCGAAGCCCTGACAAATTTACATTGTTGCCAAACTCAGCAACAGGCACAGATACCCAATACCTTCCCACACTCTCAGTCTTCACTCTCCAGTTGACCTTTATTCTATGACAAAACTTTGGAATAAATGACGTGACATCCTTCCTTTCAGGAGAAATTGAAATGAAAGAAAGGGCAGAGAAATCTAATCTTAAACGCGACTCGAATGCTGTGTGTCTTCAACACCTGACTTTAAAATTTCTATGTCACTACCAAATCAATCCACCGCACCACGCACCAAAATGCAAAACGCAAGACGCCAACACACTCAAAAACTAAAGACTGAAGGTCCACTCGTTGAGAGCCAAATGTTACTTCGAGACCCCACGTTTTGAGGCGCCAAATGTTGGCGGCGACAGTCGGACTGTGCTGCCATGGAATGTTCCATCGAGGATAGGAAAACTGAGTTTTTTTAGGGACGCCGTTTCTTGCCCGAAAAAAACTCAGTTTTCCTATCCTCGATGGAACATTCCATGGCAGCACAGTCCGACTGTCGCCGCCAACTTAGCGCCGAAAAAATTACTAGAACCTGACCACCCCGAGTTCAGGTCCGGGCTCAATTTTTGAAGAAGGGCCTCGCACCCTGAGCGCTCGAAAATCGCGGGCCGTAACATCACCCCTCCCCTAAAATGGGAGATTTGCCTCAAATCGAACCTTCAACGCCGCAACAAAAAAAAAAATTTTCGCAGGTACCTTCTTTGTACAGTCGCGAAGCCCTGACAAATTTACATTGTTGCCAAACTCAGCAACAGGCACAGATACCCAATACCTTCCCACACTCTCAGTCTTCACTCTCCAGTTGACCTTTATTCTATGACAAAACTTTGGAATAAATGACGTGACATCCTTCCTTTTCAGGAGAAATTGAAATGAAAGAAAGGGCAGAGAAATCTAATCTTAAACGCGACTCGAATGCTGTGTGTCTTCAACACCTGACTTTAAAATTTCTATGTCACTACCAAATCAATCCACCGCACCACGCACCAAAATGCAAAACGCAAGACGCCAACACACTCAAAAACTAAAGACTGAAGGTCCACTCGTTGAGAGCCAAATGTTACTTCGAGACCCCACGTTTTGAGGCGCCAAATGTTGGCGGCGACAGTCGGACTGTGCTGCCATGGAATGTTCCATCGAGGATAGGAAAACTGAGTTTTTTTAGGGACGCCGTTTCTTGCCCGAAAAAAACTCAGTTTTCCTATCCTCGATGGAACATTCCATGGCAGCACAGTCCGACTGTCGCCGCCAACTTAGCGCCGAAAAAATTACTAGAACCTGACCACCCCGAGTTCAGGTCCGGGCTCAATTTTTGAAGAAGGGCCTCGCACCCTGAGCGCTCGAAAATCGCGGGCCGTAACATCACCCCTCCCCTAAAATGGGAGATTTGCCTCAAATCGAACCTTCAACGCCGCAACAAAAAAAAAAAATTTCGCAGGTACCTTCTTTGTACAGTCGCGAAGCCCTGACAAATTTACATTGTTGCCAAACTCAGCAACAGGCACAGATACCCAATACCTTCCCACACTCTCAGTCTTCACTCTCCAGTTGACCTTTATTCTATGACAAAACTTTGGAATAAATGACGTGACATCCTTCCTTTTCAGGAGAAATTGAAATGAAAGAAAGGGCAGAGAAATCTAATCTTAAACGCGACTCGAATGCTGTGTGTCTTCAACACCTGACTTTAAAATTTCTATGTCACTACCAAATCAATCCACCGCACCACGCACCAAAATGCAAAACGCAAGACGCCAACACACTCAAAAACTAAAGACTGAAGGTCCACTCGTTGAGAGCCAAATGTTACTTCGAGACCCCACGTTTTGAGGCGCCAAATGTTGGCGGCGACAGTCGGACTGTGCTGCCATGGAATGTTCCATCGAGGATAGGAAAACTGAGTTTTTTTAGGGACGCCGTTTCTTGCCCGAAAAAAACTCAGTTTTCCTATCCTCGATGGAACATTCCATGGCAGCACAGTCCGACTGTCGCCGCCAACTTAGCGCCGAAAAAATTACTAGAACCTGACCACCCCGAGTTCAGGTCCGGGCTCAATTTTTGAAGAAGGGCCTCGCACCCTGAGCGCTCGAAAATCGCGGGCCGTAACATCACCCCTCCCCTAAAATGGGAGATTTGCCTCAAATCGAACCTTCAACGCCGCAACAAAAAAAAAAAAATTCGCAGGTACCTTCTTTGTACAGTCGCGAAGCCCTGACAAATTTACATTGTTGCCAAACTCAGCAACAGGCACAGATACCCAATACCTTCCCACACTCTCAGTCTTCACTCTCCAGTTGACCTTTATTCTATGACAAAACTTTGGAATAAATGACGTGACATCCTTCCTTTCAGGAGAAATTGAAATGAAAGAAAGGGCAGAGAAATCTAATCTTAAACGCGACTCGAAAGCTGTGTGTCTTCAACACCTGACTTTAAAATTTCTATGTCACTACCAAATCAATCCACCGCACCACGCACCAAAATGCAAAACGCAAGACGCCAACACACTCAAAAACTAAAGACTGAAGGTCCACTCGTTGAGAGCCAAATGTTACTTCGAGACCCCACGTTTTGAGGCGCCAAATGTTGGCGGCGACAGTCGGACTGTGCTGCCATGGAATGTTCCATCGAGGATAGGAAAACTGAGTTTTTTTAGGGACGCCGTTTCTTGCCCGAAAAAAACTCAGTTTTCCTATCCTCGATGGAACATTCCATGGCAGCACAGTCCGACTGTCGCCGCCAACTTAGCGCCGAGAAAATTACTAGAACCTGACCACCCCGAGTTCAGGTCCGGGCTCAATTTTTGAAGAAGGGCCTCGCACCCTGAGCGCTCGAAAATCGAGGCCGTAACATCACCCCTCCCCTAAAATGGGAGATTTGCCTCAAATCGAACCTTCAACGCCGCAACAAAAAAAAAAAAATTCGCAGGTACCTTCTTTGTACAGTCGCGAAGCCCTGACAAATTTACATTGTTGCCAAACTCAGCAACAGGCACAGATACCCAATACCTTCCCACACTCTCAGTCTTCACTCTCCAGTTGACCTTTATTCTATGACAAAACTTTGGAATAAATGACGTGACATCCTTCCTTTCAGGAGAAATTGAAATGAAAGAAAGGGCAGAGAAATCTAATCTTAAACGCGACTCGAATGCTGTGTGTCTTCAACACCTGACTTTAAAATTTCTATGTCACTACCAAATCAATCCACCGCACCACGCACCAAAATGCAAAACGCAAGACGCCAACACACTCAAAAACTAAAGACTGAAGGTCCACTCGTTGAGAGCCAAATGTTACTTCGAGACCCCACGTTTTGAGGCGCCAAATGTTGGCGGCGACAGTCGGACTGTGCTGCCATGGAATGTTCCATCGAGGATAGGAAAACTGAGTTTTTTTAGGGACGCCGTTTCTTGCCCGAAAAAAACTCAGTTTTCCTATCCTCGATGGAACATTCCATGGCAGCACAGTCCGACTGTCGCCGCCAACTTAGCGCCGAAAAAATTACTAGAACCTGACCACCCCGAGTTCAGGTCCGGGCTCAATTTTTGAAGAAGGGCCTCGCACCCTGAGCGCTCGAAAATCGCGGGCCGTAACATCACCCCTCCCCTAAAATGGGAGATTTGCCTCAAATCGAACCTTCAACGCCGCAACAAAAAAAAAAAATTTCGCAGGTACCTTCTTTGTACAGTCGCGAAGCCCTGACAAATTTACATTGTTGCCAAACTCAGCAACAGGCACAGATACCCAATACCTTCCCACACTCTCAGTCTTCACTCTCCAGTTGACCTTTATTCTATGACAAAACTTTGGAATAAATGACGTGACATCCTTCCTTTTCAGGAGAAATTGAAATGAAAGAAAGGGCAGAGAAATCTAATCTTAAACGCGACTCGAATGCTGTGTGTCTTCAACACCTGACTTTAAAATTTCTATGTCACTACCAAATCAATCCACCGCACCACGCACCAAAATGCAAAACGCAAGACGCCAACACACTCAAAAACTAAAGACTGAAGGTCCACTCGTTGAGAGCCAAATGTTACTTCGAGACCCCACGTTTTGAGGCGCCAAATGTTGGCGGCGACAGTCGGACTGTGCTGCCATGGAATGTTCCATCGAGGATAGGAAAACTGAGTTTTTTTAGGGACGCCGTTTCTTGCCCGAAAAAAACTCAGTTTTCCTATCCTCGATGGAACATTCCATGGCAGCACAGTCCGACTGTCGCCGCCAACTTAGCGCCGAAAAAATTACTAGAACCTGACCACCCCGAGTTCAGGTCCGGGCTCAATTTTTGAAGAAGGGCCTCGCACCCTGAGCGCTCGAAAATCGCGGGCCGTAACATCACCCCTCCCCTAAAATGGGAGATTTGCCTCAAATCGAACCTTCAACGCCGCAACAAAAAAAAAAAATTTCGCAGGTACCTTCTTTGTACAGTCGCGAAGCCCTGACAAATTTACATTGTTGCCAAACTCAGCAACAGGCACAGATACCCAATACCTTCCCACACTCTCAGTCTTCACTCTCCAGTTGACCTTTATTCTATGACAAAACTTTGGAATAAATGACGTGACATCCTTCCTTTTCAGGAGAAATTGAAATGAAAGAAAGGGCAGAGAAATCTAATCTTAAACGCGACTCGAATGCTGTGTGTCTTCAACACCTGACTTTAAAATTTCTATGTCACTACCAAATCAATCCACCGCACCACGCACCAAAATGCAAAACGCAAGACGCCAACACACTCAAAAACTAAAGACTGAAGGTCCACTCGTTGAGAGCCAAATGTTACTTCGAGACCCCACGTTTTGAGGCGCCAAATGTTGGCGGCGACAGTCGGACTGTGCTGCCATGGAATGTTCCATCGAGGATAGGAAAACTGAGTTTTTTTAGGGACGCCGTTTCTTGCCCGAAAAAAACTCAGTTTTCCTATCCTCGATGGAACATTCCATGGCAGCACAGTCCGACTGTCGCCGCCAACTTAGCGCCGAAAAAATTACTAGAACCTGACCACCCCGAGTTCAGGTCCGGGCTCAATTTTTGAAGAAGGGCCTCGCACCCTGAGCGCTCGAAAATCGCGGGCCGTAACATCACCCCTCCCCTAAAATGGGAGATTTGCCTCAAATCGAACCTTCAACGCCGCAACAAAAAAAAAAAAATTCGCAGGTACCTTCTTTGTACAGTCGCGAAGCCCTGACAAATTTACATTGTTGCCAAACTCAGCAACAGGCACAGATACCCAATACCTTCCCACACTCTCAGTCTTCACTCTCCAGTTGACCTTTATTCTATGACAAAACTTTGGAATAAATGACGTGACATCCTTCCTTTCAGGAGAAATTGAAATGAAAGAAAGGGCAGAGAAATCTAATCTTAAACGCGACTCGAATGCTGTGTGTCTTCAACACCTGACTTTAAAATTTCTATGTCACTACCAAATCAATCCACCGCACCACGCACCAAAATGCAAAACGCAAGACGCCAACACACTCAAAAACTAAAGACTGAAGGTCCACTCGTTGAGAGCCAAATGTTACTTCGAGACCCCACGTTTTGAGGCGCCAAATGTTGGCGGCGACAGTCGGACTGTGCTGCCATGGAATGTTCCATCGAGGATAGGAAAACTGAGTTTTTTTAGGGACGCCGTTTCTTGCCCGAAAAAAACTCAGTTTTCCTATCCTCGATGGAACATTCCATGGCAGCACAGTCCGACTGTCGCCGCCAACTTAGCGCCGAGAAAATTACTAGAACCTGACCACCCCGAGTTCAGGTCCGGGCTCAATTTTTGAAGAAGGGCCTCGCACCCTGAGCGCTCGAAAATCGAGGCCGTAACATCACCCCTCCCCTAAAATGGGAGATTTGCCTCAAATCGAACCTTCAACGCCGCAACAAAAAAAAAAAATTTCGCAGGTACCTTCTTTGTACAGTCGCGAAGCCCTGACAAATTTACATTGTTGCCAAACTCAGCAACAGGCACAGATACCCAATACCTTCCCACACTCTCAGTCTTCACTCTCCAGTTGACCTTTATTCTATGACAAAACTTTGGAATAAATGACGTGACATCCTTCCTTTCAGGAGAAATTGAAATGAAAGAAAGGGCAGAGAAATCTAATCTTAAACGCGACTCGAATGCTGTGTGTCTTCAACACCTGACTTTAAAATTTCTATGTCACTACCAAATCAATCCACCGCACCACGCACCAAAATGCAAAACGCAAGACGCCAACACACTCAAAAACTAAAGACTGAAGGTCCACTCGTTGAGAGCCAAATGTTACTTCGAGACCCCACGTTTTGAGGCGCCAAATGTTGGCGGCGACAGTCGGACTGTGCTGCCATGGAATGTTCCATCGAGGATAGGAAAACTGAGTTTTTTTAGGGACGCCGTTTCTTGCCCGAAAAAAACTCAGTTTTCCTATCCTCGATGGAACATTCCATGGCAGCACAGTCCGACTGTCGCCGCCAACTTAGCGCCGAAAAAATTACTAGAACCTGACCACCCCGAGTTCAGGTCCGGGCTCAATTTTTGAAGAAGGGCCTCGCACCCTGAGCGCTCGAAAATCGCGGGCCGTAACATCACCCCTCCCCTAAAATGGGAGATTTGCCTCAAATCGAACCTTCAACGCCGCAACAAAAAAAAAAAATTTCGCAGGTACCTTCTTTGTACAGTCGCGAAGCCCTGACAAATTTACATTGTTGCCAAACTCAGCAACAGGCACAGATACCCAATACCTTCCCACACTCTCAGTCTTCACTCTCCAGTTGACCTTTATTCTATGACAAAACTTTGGAATAAATGACGTGACATCCTTCCTTTTCAGGAGAAATTGAAATGAAAGAAAGGGCAGAGAAATCTAATCTTAAACGCGACTCGAATGCTGTGTGTCTTCAACACCTGACTTTAAAATTTCTATGTCACTACCAAATCAATCCACCGCACCACGCACCAAAATGCAAAACGCAAGACGCCAACACACTCAAAAACTAAAGACTGAAGGTCCACTCGTTGAGAGCCAAATGTTACTTCGAGACCCCACGTTTTGAGGCGCCAAATGTTGGCGGCGACAGTCGGACTGTGCTGCCATGGAATGTTCCATCGAGGATAGGAAAACTGAGTTTTTTTAGGGACGCCGTTTCTTGCCCGAAAAAAACTCAGTTTTCCTATCCTCGATGGAACATTCCATGGCAGCACAGTCCGACTGTCGCCGCCAACTTAGCGCCGAAAAAATTACTAGAACCTGACCACCCCGAGTTCAGGTCCGGGCTCAATTTTTGAAGAAGGGCCTCGCACCCTGAGCGCTCGAAAATCGCGGGCCGTAACATCACCCCTCCCCTAAAATGGGAGATTTGCCTCAAATCGAACCTTCAACGCCGCAACAAAAAAAAAAAATTTCGCAGGTACCTTCTTTGTACAGTCGCGAAGCCCTGACAAATTTACATTGTTGCCAAACTCAGCAACAGGCACAGATACCCAATACCTTCCCACACTCTCAGTCTTCACTCTCCAGTTGACCTTTATTCTATGACAAAACTTTGGAATAAATGACGTGACATCCTTCCTTTTCAGGAGAAATTGAAATGAAAGAAAGGGCAGAGAAATCTAATCTTAAACGCGACTCGAATGCTGTGTGTCTTCAACACCTGACTTTAAAATTTCTATGTCACTACCAAATCAATCCACCGCACCACGCACCAAAATGCAAAACGCAAGACGCCAACACACTCAAAAACTAAAGACTGAAGGTCCACTCGTTGAGAGCCAAATGTTACTTCGAGACCCCACGTTTTGAGGCGCCAAATGTTGGCGGCGACAGTCGGACTGTGCTGCCATGGAATGTTCCATCGAGGATAGGAAAACTGAGTTTTTTTAGGGACGCCGTTTCTTGCCCGAAAAAAACTCAGTTTTCCTATCCTCGATGGAACATTCCATGGCAGCACAGTCCGACTGTCGCCGCCAACTTAGCGCCGAAAAAATTACTAGAACCTGACCACCCCGAGTTCAGGTCCGGGCTCAATTTTTGAAGAAGGGCCTCGCACCCTGAGCGCTCGAAAATCGCGGGCCGTAACATCACCCCTCCCCTAAAATGGGAGATTTGCCTCAAATCGAACCTTCAACGCCGCAACAAAAAAAAAAAAATTCGCAGGTACCTTCTTTGTACAGTCGCGAAGCCCTGACAAATTTACATTGTTGCCAAACTCAGCAACAGGCACAGATACCCAATACCTTCCCACACTCTCAGTCTTCACTCTCCAGTTGACCTTTATTCTATGACAAAACTTTGGAATAAATGACGTGACATCCTTCCTTTCAGGAGAAATTGAAATGAAAGAAAGGGCAGAGAAATCTAATCTTAAACGCGACTCGAATGCTGTGTGTCTTCAACACCTGACTTTAAAATTTCTATGTCACTACCAAATCAATCCACCGCACCACGCACCAAAATGCAAAACGCAAGACGCCAACACACTCAAAAACTAAAGACTGAAGGTCCACTCGTTGAGAGCCAAATGTTACTTCGAGACCCCACGTTTTGAGGCGCCAAATGTTGGCGGCGACAGTTGGACTGTGCTGCCATGGAATGTTCCATCGAGGATAGGAAAACTGAGTTTTTTTAGGGACGCCGTTTCTTGCCCGAAAAAAACTCAGTTTTCCTATCCTCGATGGAACATTCCATGGCAGCACAGTCCGACTGTCGCCGCCAACTTAGCGCCGAGAAAATTACTAGAACCTGACCACCCCGAGTTCAGGTCCGGGCTCAATTTTTGAAGAAGGGCCTCGCACCCTGAGCGCTCGAAAATCGAGGCCGTAACATCACCCCTCCCCTAAAATGGGAGATTTGCCTCAAATCGAACCTTCAACGCCGCAACAAAAAAAAAAAATTTCGCAGGTACCTTCTTTGTACAGTCGCGAAGCCCTGACAAATTTACATTGTTGCCAAACTCAGCAACAGGCACAGATACCCAATACCTTCCCACACTCTCAGTCTTCACTCTCCAGTTGACCTTTATTCTATGACAAAACTTTGGAATAAATGACGTGACATCCTTCCTTTCAGGAGAAATTGAAATGAAAGAAAGGGCAGAGAAATCTAATCTTAAACGCGACTCGAATGCTGTGTGTCTTCAACACCTGACTTTAAAATTTCTATGTCACTACCAAATCAATCCACCGCACCACGCACCAAAATGCAAAACGCAAGACGCCAACACACTCAAAAACTAAAGACTGAAGGTCCACTCGTTGAGAGCCAAATGTTACTTCGAGACCCCACGTTTTGAGGCGCCAAATGTTGGCGGCGACAGTCGGACTGTGCTGCCATGGAATGTTCCATCGAGGATAGGAAAACTGAGTTTTTTTAGGGACGCCGTTTCTTGCCCGAAAAAAACTCAGTTTTCCTATCCTCGATGGAACATTCCATGGCAGCACAGTCCGACTGTCGCCGCCAACTTAGCGCCGAAAAAATTACTAGAACCTGACCACCCCGAGTTCAGGTCCGGGCTCAATTTTTGAAGAAGGGCCTCGCACCCTGAGCGCTCGAAAATCGCGGGCCGTAACATCACCCCTCCCCTAAAATGGGAGATTTGCCTCAAATCGAACCTTCAACGCCGCAACAAAAAAAAAAAATTTCGCAGGTACCTTCTTTGTACAGTCGCGAAGCCCTGACAAATTTACATTGTTGCCAAACTCAGCAACAGGCACAGATACCCAATACCTTCCCACACTCTCAGTCTTCACTCTCCAGTTGACCTTTATTCTATGACAAAACTTTGGAATAAATGACGTGACATCCTTCCTTTTCAGGAGAAATTGAAATGAAAGAAAGGGCAGAGAAATCTAATCTTAAACGCGACTCGAATGCTGTGTGTCTTCAACACCTGACTTTAAAATTTCTATGTCACTACCAAATCAATCCACCGCACCACGCACCAAAATGCAAAACGCAAGACGCCAACACACTCAAAAACTAAAGACTGAAGGTCCACTCGTTGAGAGCCAAATGTTACTTCGAGACCCCACGTTTTGAGGCGCCAAATGTTGGCGGCGACAGTCGGACTGTGCTGCCATGGAATGTTCCATCGAGGATAGGAAAACTGAGTTTTTTTAGGGACGCCGTTTCTTGCCCGAAAAAAACTCAGTTTTCCTATCCTCGATGGAACATTCCATGGCAGCACAGTCCGACTGTCGCCGCCAACTTAGCGCCGAAAAAATTACTAGAACCTGACCACCCCGAGTTCAGGTCCGGGCTCAATTTTTGAAGAAGGGCCTCGCACCCTGAGCGCTCGAAAATCGCGGGCCGTAACATCACCCCTCCCCTAAAATGGGAGATTTGCCTCAAATCGAACCTTCAACGCCGCAACAAAAAAAAAAAATTTCGCAGGTACCTTCTTTGTACAGTCGCGAAGCCCTGACAAATTTACATTGTTGCCAAACTCAGCAACAGGCACAGATACCCAATACCTTCCCACACTCTCAGTCTTCACTCTCCAGTTGACCTTTATTCTATGACAAAACTTTGGAATAAATGACGTGACATCCTTCCTTTTCAGGAGAAATTGAAATGAAAGAAAGGGCAGAGAAATCTAATCTTAAACGCGACTCGAATGCTGTGTGTCTTCAACACCTGACTTTAAAATTTCTATGTCACTACCAAATCAATCCACCGCACCACGCACCAAAATGCAAAACGCAAGACGCCAACACACTCAAAAACTAAAGACTGAAGGTCCACTCGTTGAGAGCCAAATGTTACTTCGAGACCCCACGTTTTGAGGCGCCAAATGTTGGCGGCGACAGTCGGACTGTGCTGCCATGGAATGTTCCATCGAGGATAGGAAAACTGAGTTTTTTTAGGGACGCCGTTTCTTGCCCGAAAAAAACTCAGTTTTCCTATCCTCGATGGAACATTCCATGGCAGCACAGTCCGACTGTCGCCGCCAACTTAGCGCCGAAAAAATTACTAGAACCTGACCACCCCGAGTTCAGGTCCGGGCTCAATTTTTGAAGAAGGGCCTCGCACCCTGAGCGCTCGAAAATCGCGGGCCGTAACATCACCCCTCCCCTAAAATGGGAGATTTGCCTCAAATCGAACCTTCAACGCCGCAACAAAAAAAAAAAAATTCGCAGGTACCTTCTTTGTACAGTCGCGAAGCCCTGACAAATTTACATTGTTGCCAAACTCAGCAACAGGCACAGATACCCAATACCTTCCCACACTCTCAGTCTTCACTCTCCAGTTGACCTTTATTCTATGACAAAACTTTGGAATAAATGACGTGACATCCTTCCTTTCAGGAGAAATTGAAATGAAAGAAAGGGCAGAGAAATCTAATCTTAAACGCGACTCGAATGCTGTGTGTCTTCAACACCTGACTTTAAAATTTCTATGTCACTACCAAATCAATCCACCGCACCACGCACCAAAATGCAAAACGCAAGACGCCAACACACTCAAAAACTAAAGACTGAAGGTCCACTCGTTGAGAGCCAAATGTTACTTCGAGACCCCACGTTTTGAGGCGCCAAATGTTGGCGGCGACAGTTGGACTGTGCTGCCATGGAATGTTCCATCGAGGATAGGAAAACTGAGTTTTTTTAGGGACGCCGTTTCTTGCCCGAAAAAAACTCAGTTTTCCTATCCTCGATGGAACATTCCATGGCAGCACAGTCCGACTGTCGCCGCCAACTTAGCGCCGAGAAAATTACTAGAACCTGACCACCCCGAGTTCAGGTCCGGGCTCAATTTTTGAAGAAGGGCCTCGCACCCTGAGCGCTCGAAAATCGAGGCCGTAACATCACCCCTCCCCTAAAATGGGAGATTTGCCTCAAATCGAACCTTCAACGCCGCAACAAAAAAAAAAAATTTCGCAGGTACCTTCTTTGTACAGTCGCGAAGCCCTGACAAATTTACATTGTTGCCAAACTCAGCAACAGGCACAGATACCCAATACCTTCCCACACTCTCAGTCTTCACTCTCCAGTTGACCTTTATTCTATGACAAAACTTTGGAATAAATGACGTGACATCCTTCCTTTCAGGAGAAATTGAAATGAAAGAAAGGGCAGAGAAATCTAATCTTAAACGCGACTCGAATGCTGTGTGTCTTCAACACCTGACTTTAAAATTTCTATGTCACTACCAAATCAATCCACCGCACCACGCACCAAAATGCAAAACGCAAGACGCCAACACACTCAAAAACTAAAGACTGAAGGTCCACTCGTTGAGAGCCAAATGTTACTTCGAGACCCCACGTTTTGAGGCGCCAAATGTTGGCGGCGACAGTCGGACTGTGCTGCCATGGAATGTTCCATCGAGGATAGGAAAACTGAGTTTTTTTAGGGACGCCGTTTCTTGCCCGAAAAAAACTCAGTTTTCCTATCCTCGATGGAACATTCCATGGCAGCACAGTCCGACTGTCGCCGCCAACTTAGCGCCGAAAAAATTACTAGAACCTGACCACCCCGAGTTCAGGTCCGGGCTCAATTTTTGAAGAAGGGCCTCGCACCCTGAGCGCTCGAAAATCGCGGGCCGTAACATCACCCCTCCCCTAAAATGGGAGATTTGCCTCAAATCGAACCTTCAACGCCGCAACAAAAAAAAAAAATTTCGCAGGTACCTTCTTTGTACAGTCGCGAAGCCCTGACAAATTTACATTGTTGCCAAACTCAGCAACAGGCACAGATACCCAATACCTTCCCACACTCTCAGTCTTCACTCTCCAGTTGACCTTTATTCTATGACAAAACTTTGGAATAAATGACGTGACATCCTTCCTTTTCAGGAGAAATTGAAATGAAAGAAAGGGCAGAGAAATCTAATCTTAAACGCGACTCGAATGCTGTGTGTCTTCAACACCTGACTTTAAAATTTCTATGTCACTACCAAATCAATCCACCGCACCACGCACCAAAATGCAAAACGCAAGACGCCAACACACTCAAAAACTAAAGACTGAAGGTCCACTCGTTGAGAGCCAAATGTTACTTCGAGACCCCACGTTTTGAGGCGCCAAATGTTGGCGGCGACAGTCGGACTGTGCTGCCATGGAATGTTCCATCGAGGATAGGAAAACTGAGTTTTTTTAGGGACGCCGTTTCTTGCCCGAAAAAAACTCAGTTTTCCTATCCTCGATGGAACATTCCATGGCAGCACAGTCCGACTGTCGCCGCCAACTTAGCGCCGAAAAAATTACTAGAACCTGACCACCCCGAGTTCAGGTCCGGGCTCAATTTTTGAAGAAGGGCCTCGCACCCTGAGCGCTCGAAAATCGCGGGCCGTAACATCACCCCTCCCCTAAAATGGGAGATTTGCCTCAAATCGAACCTTCAACGCCGCAACAAAAAAAAAAAATTTCGCAGGTACCTTCTTTGTACAGTCGCGAAGCCCTGACAAATTTACATTGTTGCCAAACTCAGCAACAGGCACAGATACCCAATACCTTCCCACACTCTCAGTCTTCACTCTCCAGTTGACCTTTATTCTATGACAAAACTTTGGAATAAATGACGTGACATCCTTCCTTTTCAGGAGAAATTGAAATGAAAGAAAGGGCAGAGAAATCTAATCTTAAACGCGACTCGAATGCTGTGTGTCTTCAACACCTGACTTTAAAATTTCTATGTCACTACCAAATCAATCCACCGCACCACGCACCAAAATGCAAAACGCAAGACGCCAACACACTCAAAAACTAAAGACTGAAGGTCCACTCGTTGAGAGCCAAATGTTACTTCGAGACCCCACGTTTTGAGGCGCCAAATGTTGGCGGCGACAGTCGGACTGTGCTGCCATGGAAT
The DNA here is from genome assembly GCA_949128115.1 of Anaspis maculata. Lineage (NCBI taxonomy): Eukaryota > Metazoa > Arthropoda > Insecta > Coleoptera > Scraptiidae > Anaspis > Anaspis maculata. Next base: position 24,053,073 of record OX421968.1, read on the forward strand.
GTTCCATCGAGGATAGGAAAACTGAGTTTTTTTAGGGACGATGTTTCTTGCCCGAAAAAAACTCAGTTTTCCTATCCTCGATGGAACATTCCATGGCAGCACAGTCCGACTGTCGCCGCCAACTTAGCGCCGAGAAAATTACTAGAACCTGACCACCCCGAGTTCAGGTCCGGGCTCAATTTTTGAAGAAGGGCCTCGCACCCTGAGCGCTCGAAAATCGAGGCCGTAACATCACCCCTCCCCTAAAATGGGAGATTTGCCTCAAATCGAACCTTCAACGCCGCAACAAAAAAAAAAAAATCGCAGGTACCTTCTTTGTACAGTCGCGAAGCCCTGACAAATTTACATTGTTGCCAAACTCAGCAACAGGCACAGATACCCAATACCTTCCCACACTCTCAGTCTTCACTCTCCAGTTGACCTTTATTCTATGACAAAACTTTGTAATAAATGACGTGACATCCTTCCTTTCAGGAGAAATTGAAATGAAAGAAAGGGCAGAGAAATCTAATCTTAAACGCGACTCGAATGCTGTGTGTCTTCAACACCTGACTTTAAAATTTCTATGTCACTACCAAATCAATCCACCGCACCACGCACCAAAATGCAAAACGCAAGACGCCAACACACTCAAAAACTAAAGACTGAAGGTCCACTCGTTGAGAGCCAAATGTTACTTCGAGACCCCACGTTTTGAGGCGCCAAATGTTGGCGGCGACAGTCGGACTGTGCTGCCATGGAATGTTCCATCGAGGATAGGAAAACTGAGTTTTTTTAGGGACGCCGTTTCTTGCCCGAAAAAAACTCAGTTTTCCTATCCTCGATGGAACATTCCATGGCAGCACAGTCCGACTGTCGCCGCCAACTTAGCGCCGAGAAAATTACTAGAACCTGACCACCCCGAGTTCAGGTCCGGGCTCAATTTTTGAAGAAGGGCCTCGCACCCTGAGCGCTCGAAAATCGAGGCCGTAACATCACCCCTCCCCTAAAATGGGAGATTTGCCTCAAATCGAACCTTCAACGCCGCAACAAAAAAAAATTTCGCAGGTACCTTCTTTGTACAGTCGCGAAGCCCTGACAAATTTACATTGTTGCCAAACTCAGCAACAGGCACAGATACCCAATACCTTCCCACACTCTCAGTCTTCACTCTCCAGTTGACCTTTATTCTATGACAAAACTTTGGAATAAATGACGTGACATCCTTCCTTTCAGGATAAATTGAAATGAAAGAAAGGGCAGAGAAATCTAATCTTAAACGCGACTCGAATGCTGTGTGTCTTCAACACCTGACTTTAAAATTTCTATGTCACTACCAAATCAATCCACCGCACCACGCACCAAAATGCAAAACGCAAGACGCCAACACACTCAAAAACTAAAGACTGAAGGTCCACTCGTTGAGAGCCAAATGTTACTTCGAGACCCCACGTTTTGAGGCGCCAAATGTTGGCGGCGACAGTCGGACTGTGCTGCCATGGAATGTTCCATCGAGGATAGGAAAACTGAGTTTTTTTAGGGACGCCGTTTCTTGCCCGAAAAAAACTCAGTTTTCCTATCCTCGATGGAACATTCCATGGCAGCACAGTCCGACTGTCGCCGCCAACTTAGCGCCGAGAAAATTACTAGAACCTGACCACCCCGAGTTCAGGTCCGGGCTCAATTTTTGAAGAAGGGCCTCGCACCCTGAGCGCTCGAAAATCGCGGGCCGTAACATCACCCCTCCCCTAAAATGGGAGATTTGCCTCAAATCGAACCTTCAACGCCGCAACAAAAAAAAAAAATTTCGCAGGTACCTTCTTTGTACAGTCGCGAAGCCCTGACAAATTTACATTGTTGCCAAACTCAGCAACAGGCACAGATACCCAATACCTTCCCACACTCTCAGTCTTCACTCTCCAGTTGACCTTTATTCTATGACAAAACTTTGTAATAAATGACGTGACATCCTTCCTTTCAGGAGAAATTGAAATGAAAGAAAGGGCAGAGAAATCTAATCTTAAACGCGACTCGAATGCTGTGTGTCTTCAACACCTGACTTTAAAATTTCTATGTCACTACCAAATCAATCCACCGCACCACGCACCAAAATGCAAAACGCAAGACGCCAACACACTCAAAAACTAAAGACTGAAGGTCCACTCGTTGAGAGCCAAATGTTACTTCGAGACCCCACGTTTTGAGGCGCCAAATGTTGGCGGCGACAGTCGGACTGTGCTGCCATGGAATGTTCCATCGAGGATAGGAAAACTGAGTTTTTTTAGGGACGCCGTTTCTTGCCCGAAAAAAACTCAGTTTTCCTATCCTCGATGGAACATTCCATGGCAGCACAGTCCGACTGTCGCCGCCAACTTAGCGCCGAGAAAATTACTAGAACCTGACCACCCCGAGTTCAGGTCCGGGCTCAATTTTTGGAGAAGGGCCTCGCACCCTGAGCGCTCGAAAATCGAGGCCGTAACATCACCCCTCCCCTAAAATGGGAGATTTGCCTCAAATCGAACCTTCAACGCCGCAACAAAAAAAAAAATTCGCAGGTACCTTCTTTGTACAGTCGCGAAGCCCTGACAAATTTACATTGTTGCCAAACTCAGCAACAGGCACAGATACCCAATACCTTCCTACACTCTCAGTCTTCACTCTCCAGTTGACCTTTATTCTATGACAAAACTTTGGAATAAATGACGTGACATCCTTCCTTTCAGGAGAAATTGAAATGAAAGAAAGGGCAGAGAAATCTAATCTTAAACGCGACTCGAATGCTGTGTGTCTTCAACACCTGACTTTAAAATTTCTATGTCACTACCAAATCAATCCACCGCACCACGCACCAAAATGCAAAACGCAAGACGCCAACACACTCAAAAACTAAAGACTGAAGGTCCACTCGTTGAGAGCCAAATGTTACTTCGAGACCCCACGTTTTGAGGCGCCAAATGTTGGCGGCGACAGTCGGACTGTGCTGCCATGGAATGTTCCATCGAGGATAGGAAAACTGAGTTTTTTTAGGGACGCCGTTTCTTGCCCGAAAAAAACTCAGTTTTCCTATCCTCGATGGAACATTCCATGGCAGCACAGTCCGACTGTCGCCGCCAACTTAGCGCCAAGAAAATTACTAGAACCTGACCACCCCGAGTTCAGGTCCGGGCTCAATTTTTGAAGAAGGGCCTCGCACCCTGAGCGCTCGAAAATCGAGCCCGTAACATCACCCCTCCCCTAAAATGGGAGATTTGCCTCAAATCAAACCTTCAACGCCGCAACAAAAAAAAAATTTCGCAGGTACCTTCTTTGTACAGTCGCGAAGCCCTGACAAATTTACATTGTTGCCAAACTCAGCAACAGGCACAGATACCCAATACCTTCCTACACTCTCAGTCTTCACTCTCCAGTTGACCTTTATTCTATGACAAAACTTTGGAATAAATGACGTGACATCCTTCCTTTCAGGAGAAATTGAAATGAAAGAAAGGGCAGAGAAATCTAATCTTAAACGCGACTCGAATGCTGTGTGTCTTCAACACCTGACTTTAAAATTTCTATGTCACTACCAAATCAATCCACCGCACCACGCACCAAAATGCAAAACGCAAGACGCCAACACACTCAAAAACTAAAGACTGAAGGTCCACTCGTTGAGAGCCAAATGTTACTTCGAGACCCCACGTTTTGAGGCGCCAAATGTTGGCGGCGACAGTCGGACTGTGCTGCCATGGAATGTTCCATCGAGGATAGGAAAACTGAGTTTTTTTAAGGACGCCGTTTCTTGCCCGAAAAAAACTCAGTTTTCCTATCCTCGATGGAACATTCCATGGCAGCACAGTCCGACTGTCGCCGCCAACTTAGCGCCGAGAAAATTACTAGAACCTGACCACCCCGAGTTCAGGTCCGGGCTCAATTTTTGAAGAAGGGCCTCGCACCCTGAGCGCTCGAAAATCGAGCCCGTAACATCACCCCTCCCCTAAAATGGGAGATTTGCCTCAAATCGAACCTTCAACGCCGCAACAAAAAAAAAATTTCGCAGGTACCTTCTTTGTACAGTCGCGAAGCCCTGACAAATTTACATTGTTGCCAAACTCAGCAACAGGCACAGATACCCAATACCTTCCCACACTCTCAGTCTTCACTCTCCAGTTGACCTTTATTCTATGACAAAACTTTGGAATAAATGACGTGACATCCTTTCTTTCAGGAGAAATTGAAATGAAAGAAAGGGCAGAGAAATCTAATCTTAAACGCGACTCGAATGCTGTGTGCCTTCAACACCTGACTTTAAAATTTCTATGTCACTACCAAATCAATCCACCGCACCACGCACCAAAATGCAAAACGCAAGACGCCAACACACTCAAAAACTAAAGACTGAAGGTCCACTCGTTGAGAGCCAAATGTTACTTCGAGACCCCACGTTTTGAGGCGCCAAATGTTGGCGGCGACAGTCGGACTGTGCTGCCATGGAATGTTCCATCGAGGATAGGAAAACTGAGTTTTTTTAGGGACGCCGTTTCTTGCCCGAAAAAAACTCAGTTTTCCTATCCTCGATGGAACATTCCATGGCAGCACAGTCCGACTGTCGCCGCCAACTTAGCGCCGAAAAAATTACTAGAACCTGACCACCCCGAGTTCAGGTCCGGGCTCAATTTTTGAAGAAGGGCCTCGCACCCTGAGCGCTCGAAAATCGCGGGCCGTAACATCACCCCTCCCCTAAAATGGGAGATTTGCCTCAAATCGAACCTTCAACGCCGCAACAAAAAAAAAAAAATTCGCAGGTACCTTCTTTGTACAGTCGCGAAGCCCTGACAAATTTACATTGTTGCCAAACTCAGCAACAGGCACAGATACCCAATACCTTCCCACACTCTCAGTCTTCACTCTCCAGTTGACCTTTATTCTATGACAAAACTTTGGAATAAATGACGTGACATCCTTCCTTTCAGGAGAAATTGAAATGAAAGAAAGGGCAGAGAAATCTAATCTTAAACGCGACTCGAATGCTGTGTGTCTTCAACACCTGACTTTAAAATTTCTATGTCACTACCAAATCAATCCACCGCACCACGCACCAAAATGCAAAACGCAAGACGCCAACACACTCAAAAACTAAAGACTGAAGGTCCACTCGTTGAGAGCCAAATGTTACTTCGAGACCCCACGTTTTGAGGCGCCAAATGTTGGCGGCGACAGTTGGACTGTGCTGCCATGGAATGTTCCATCGAGGATAGGAAAACTGAGTTTTTTTAGGGACGCCGTTTCTTGCCCGAAAAAAACTCAGTTTTCCTATCCTCGATGGAACATTCCATGGCAGCACAGTCCGACTGTCGCCGCCAACTTAGCGCCGAGAAAATTACTAGAACCTGACCACCCCGAGTTCAGGTCCGGGCTCAATTTTTGAAGAAGGGCCTCGCACCCTGAGCGCTCGAAAATCGAGGCCGTAACATCACCCCTCCCCTAAAATGGGAGATTTGCCTCAAATCGAACCTTCAACGCCGCAACAAAAAAAAAAAAATTCGCAGGTACCTTCTTTGTACAGTCGCGAAGCCCTGACAAATTTACATTGTTGCCAAACTCAGCAACAGGCACAGATACCCAATACCTTCCCACACTCTCAGTCTTCACTCTCCAGTTGACCTTTATTCTATGACAAAACTTTGGAATAAATGACGTGACATCCTTCCTTTCAGGAGAAATTGAAATGAAAGAAAGGGCAGAGAAATCTAATCTTAAACGCGACTCGAATGCTGTGTGTCTTCAACACCTGACTTTAAAATTTCTATGTCACTACCAAATCAATCCACCGCACCACGCACCAAAATGCAAAACGCAAGACGCCAACACACTCAAAAACTAAAGACTGAAGGTCCACTCGTTGAGAGCCAAATGTTACTTCGAGACCCCACGTTTTGAGGCGCCAAATGTTGGCGGCGACAGTCGGACTGTGCTGCCATGGAATGTTCCATCGAGGATAGGAAAACTGAGTTTTTTTAGGGACGCCGTTTCTTGCCCGAAAAAAACTCAGTTTTCCTATCCTCGATGGAACATTCCATGGCAGCACAGTCCGACTGTCGCCGCCAACTTAGCGCCGAAAAAATTACTAGAACCTGACCACCCCGAGTTCAGGTCCGGGCTCAATTTTTGAAGAAGGGCCTCGCACCCTGAGCGCTCGAAAATCGCGGGCCGTAACATCACCCCTCCCCTAAAATGGGAGATTTGCCTCAAATCAAACCTTCAACGCCGCAACAAAAAAAAAAAAATTCGCAGGTACCTTCTTTGTACAGTCGCGAAGCTCTGACAAATTTACATTGTTGCCAAACTCAGCAACAGGCACAGATACCCAATACCTTCCCACACTCTCAGTCTTCACTCTCCAGTTGACCTTTATTCTATGACAAAACTTTGGAATAAATGACGTGACATCCTCCCTTTCAGGAGAAATTGAAATGAAAGAAAGGGCAGAGAAATCTAATCTTAAACGCGACTCGAATTCTGTGTGTCTTCAACACCTGACTTTAAAATTTCTATGTCACTACTAAATCAATCCACCGCACCACGCACCAAAATGCAAAACGCAAGACGCCAACACACTCAAAAACTAAAGACTGAAGGTCCACTCGTTGAGAGCCAAATGTTACTTCGAGACCCCACGTTTTGAGGCGCCAAATGTTGGCGGCGACAGTCGGACTGTGCTGCCATGGAATGTTCCATCGAGGATAGGAAAACTGAGTTTTTTTAGGGACGCCGTTTCTTGCCCGAAAAAAACTCAGTTTTCCTATCCTCGATGGAACATTCCATGGCAGCACAGTCCGACTGTCGCCGCCAACTTAGCGCCGAGAAAATTACTAGAACCTGACCACCCCGAGTTCAGGTCCGGGCTCAATTTTTGAAGAAGGGCCTCGCACCCTGAGCGCTCGAAAATCGCGGGCCGTAACATCACCCCTCCCCTAAAATGGGAGATTTGCCTCAAATCGAACCTTCAACGCCGCAACAAAAAAAAAATTTCGCAGGTACCTTCTTTGTACAGTCGCGAAGCCCTGACAAATTTACATTGTTGCCAAACTCAGCAACAGGCACAGATACCCAATACCTTCCCACACTCTCAGTCTTCACTCTCCAGTTGACCTTTATTCTATGACAAAACTTTGTAATAAATGACGTGACATCCTTCCTTTCAGGAGAAATTGAAATGAAAGAAAGGGCAGAGAAATCTAATCTTAAACGCGACTCGAATGCTGTGTGTCTTCAACACCTGACTTTAAAATTTCTATGTCACTACCAAATCAATCCACCGCACCACGCACCAAAATGCAAAACGCAAGACGCCAACACACTCAAAAACTAAAGACTGAAGGTCCACTCGTTGAGAGCCAAATGTTACTTCGAGACCCCACGTTTTGAGGCGCCAAATGTTGGCGGCGACAGTCGGACTGTGCTGCCATGGAATGTTCCATCGAGGATAGGAAAACTGAGTTTTTTTAGGGACGCCGTTTCTTGCCCGAAAAAAACTCAGTTTTCCTATCCTCGATGGAACATTCCATGGCAGCACAGTCCGACTGTCGCCGCCAACTTAGCGCCGAGAAAATTACTAGAACCTGACCACCCCGAGTTCAGGTCCGGGCTCAATTTTTGGAGAAGGGCCTCGCACCCTGAGCGCTCGAAAATCGAGGCCGTAACATCACCCCTCCCCTAAAATGGGAGATTTGCCTCAAATCGAACCTTCAACGCCGCAACAAAAAAAAAATTTCGCAGGTACCTTCTTTGTACAGTCGCGAAGCCCTGACAAATTTACATTGTTGCCAAACTCAGCAACAGGCACAGATACCCAATACCTTCCCACACTCTCAGTCTTCACTCTCCAGTTGACCTTTATTCTATGACAAAACTTTGGAATAAATGACGTGACATCCTCCCTTTCAGGAGAAATTGAAATGAAAGAAAGGGCAGAGAAATCTAATCTTAAACGCGACTCGAATTCTGTGTGTCTTCAACACCTGACTTTAAAATTTCTATGTCACTACCAAATCAATCCACCGCACCACGCACCAAAATGCAAAACGCAAGACGCCAACACACTCAAAAACTAAAGACTGAAGGTCCACTCGTTGAGAGCCAAATGTTACTTCGAGACCCCACGTTTTGAGGCGCCAAATGTTGGCGGCGACAGTCGGACTGTGCTGCCATGGAATGTTCCATCGAGGATAGGAAAACTGAGTTTTTTTAAGGACGCCGTTTCTTGCCCGAAAAAAACTCAGTTTTCCTATCCTCGATGGAACATTCCATGGCAGCACAGTCCGACTGTCGCCGCCAACTTAGCGCCGAGAAAATTACTAGAACCTGACCACCCCGAGTTCAGGTCCGGGCTCAATTTTTGAAGAAGGGCCTCGCACCCTGAGCGCTCGAAAATCGAGCCCGTAACATCACCCCTCCCCTAAAATGGGAGATTTGCCTCAAATCGAACCTTAAACGCCGCAACAAAAAAAAAAATTCGCAGGTACCTTCTTTGTACAGTCGCGAAGCCCTGACAAATTTACATTGTTGCCAAACTCAGCAACAGGCACAGATACCCAATACCTTCCCACACTCTCAATCTTCACTCTCCAGTTGACCTTTATTCTATGACAAAACTTTGGAATAAATGACGTGACATCCTTTCTTTCAGGAGAAATTGAAATGAAAGAAAGGGCAGAGAAATCTAATCTTAAACGCGACTCGAATGCTGTGTGCCTTCAACACCTGACTTTAAAATTTCTATGTCACTACCAAATCAATCCACCGCACCACGCACCAAAATGCAAAACGCAAGACGCCAACACACTCAAAAACTAAAGACTGAAGGTCCACTCGTTGAGAGCCAAATGTTACTTCGAGACCCCACGTTTTGAGGCGCCAAATGTTGGCGGCGACAGTCGGACTGTGCTGCCATGGAATGTTCCATCGAGGATAGGAAAACTGAGTTTTTTTAGGGACGCCGTTTCTTGCCCGAAAAAAACTCAGTTTTCCTATCCTCGATGGAACATTCCATGGCAGCACAGTCCGACTGTCGCCGCCAACTTAGCGCCGAGAAAATTACTAGAACCTGACCACCCCGAGTTCAGGTCCGGGCTCAATTTTTGGAGAAGGGCCTCGCACCCTGAGCGCTCGAAAATCGAGGCCGTAACATCACCCCTCCCCTAAAATGGGAGATTTGCCTCAAATCGAACCTTCAACGCCGCAACAAAAAAAAAATTTCGCAGGTACCTTCTTTGTACAGTCGCGAAGCCCTGACAAATTTACATTGTTGCCAAACTCAGCAACAGGCACAGATACCCAATACCTTCCCACACTCTCAGTCTTCACTCTCCAGTTGACCTTTATTCTATGACAAAACTTTGGAATAAATGACGTGACATCCTCCCTTTCAGGAGAAATTGAAATGAAAGAAAGGGCAGAGAAATCTAATCTTAAACGCGACTCGAATTCTGTGTGTCTTCAACACCTGACTTTAAAATTTCTATGTCACTACCAAATCAATCCACCGCACCACGCACCAAAATGCAAAACGCAAGACGCCAACACACTCAAAAACTAAAGACTGAAGGTCCACTCGTTGAGAGCCAAATGTTACTTCGAGACCCCACGTTTTGAGGCGCCAAATGTTGGCGGCGACAGTCGGACTGTGCTGCCATGGAATGTTCCATCGAGGATAGGAAAACTGAGTTTTTTTAAGGACGCCGTTTCTTGCCCGAAAAAAACTCAGTTTTCCTATCCTCGATGGAACATTCCATGGCAGCACAGTCCGACTGTCGCCGCCAACTTAGCGCCGAAAAAATTACTAGAACCTGACCACCCCGAGTTCAGGTCCGGGCTCAATTTTTGAAGAAGGGCCTCGCACCCTGAGCGCTCGAAAATCGCGGGCCGTAACATCACCCCTCCCCTAAAATGGGAGATTTGCCTCAAATCGAACCTTCAACGCCGCAACAAAAAAAAAAAAATTCGCAGGTACCTTCTTTGTACAGTCGCGAAGCCCTGACAAATTTACATTGTTGCCAAACTCAGCAACAGGCACAGATACCCAATACCTTCCCACACTCTCAGTCTTCACTCTCCAGTTGACCTTTATTCTATGACAAAACTTTGGAATAAATGACGTGACATCCTTCCTTTCAGGAGAAATTGAAATGAAAGAAAGGGCAGAGAAATCTAATCTTAAACGCGACTCGAATGCTGTGTGTCTTCAACACCTGACTTTAAAATTTCTATGTCACTACCAAATCAATCCACCGCACCACGCACCAAAATGCAAAACGCAAGACGCCAACACACTCAAAAACTAAAGACTGAAGGTCCACTCGTTGAGAGCCAAATGTTACTTCGAGACCCCACGTTTTGAGGCGCCAAATGTTGGCGGCGACAGTCGGACTGTGCTGCCATGGAATGTTCCATCGAGGATAGGAAAACTGAGTTTTTTTAGGGACGCCGTTTCTTGCCCGAAAAAAACTCAGTTTTCCTATCCTCGATGGAACATTCCATGGCAGCACAGTCCGACTGTCGCCGCCAACTTAGCGCCGAAAAAATTACTAGAACCTGACCACCCCGAGTTCAGGTCCGGGCTCAATTTTTGAAGAAGGGCCTCGCACCCTGAGCGCTCGAAAATCGCGGGCCGTAACATCACCCCTCCCCTAAAATGGGAGATTTGCCTCAAATCGAACCTTCAACGCCGCAACAAAAAAAAAAAAATTCGCAGGTACCTTCTTTGTACAGTCGCGAAGCCCTGACAAATTTACATTGTTGCCAAACTCAGCAACAGGCACAGATACCCAATACCTTCCCACACTCTCAGTCTTCACTCTCCAGTTGACCTTTATTCTATGACAAAACTTTGGAATAAATGACGTGACATCCTTCCTTTCAGGAGAAATTGAAATGAAAGAAAGGGCAGAGAAATCTAATCTTAAACGCGACTCGAATGCTGTGTGTCTTCAACACCTGACTTTAAAATTTCTATGTCACTACCAAATCAATCCACCGCACCACGCACCAAAATGCAAAACGCAAGACGCCAACACACTCAAAAACTAAAGACTGAAGGTCCACTCGTTGAGAGCCAAATGTTACTTCGAGACCCCACGTTTTGAGGCGCCAAATGTTGGCGGCGACAGTCGGACTGTGCTGCCATGGAATGTTCCATCGAGGATAGGAAAACTGAGTTTTTTTAGGGACGCCGTTTCTTGCCCGAAAAAAACTCAGTTTTCCTATCCTCGATGGAACATTCCATGGCAGCACAGTCCGACTGTCGCCGCCAACTTAGCGCCGAAAAAATTACTAGAACCTGACCACCCCGAGTTCAGGTCCGGGCTCAATTTTTGAAGAAGGGCCTCGCACCCTGAGCGCTCGAAAATCGCGGGCCGTAACATCACCCCTCCCCTAAAATGGGAGATTTGCCTCAAATCGAACCTTCAACGCCGCAACAAAAAAAAAAAAATTCGCAGGTACCTTCTTTGTACAGTCGCGAAGCCCTGACAAATTTACATTGTTGCCAAACTCAGCAACAGGCACAGATACCCAATACCTTCCCACACTCTCAGTCTTCACTCTCCAGTTGACCTTTATTCTATGACAAAACTTTGGAATAAATGACGTGACATCCTTCCTTTTCAGGAGAAATTGAAATGAAAGAAAGGGCAGAGAAATCTAATCTTAAACGCGACTCGAATGCTGTGTGTCTTCAACACCTGACTTTAAAATTTCTATGTCACTACCAAATCAATCCACCGCACCACGCACCAAAATGCAAAACGCAAGACGCCAACACACTCAAAAACTAAAGACTGAAGGTCCACTCGTTGAGAGCCAAATGTTACTTCGAGACCCCACGTTTTGAGGCGCCAAATGTTGGCGGCGACAGTCGGACTGTGCTGCCATGGAATGTTCCATCGAGGATAGGAAAACTGAGTTTTTTTAGGGACGATGTTTCTTGCCCGAAAAAAACTCAGTTTTCCTATCCTCGATGGAACATTCCATGGCAGCACAGTCCGACTGTCGCCGCCAACTTAGCGCCGAGAAAATTACTAGAACCTGACCACCCCGAGTTCAGGTCCGGGCTCAATTTTTGAAGAAGGGCCTCGCACCCTGAGCGCTCGAAAATCGAGGCCGTAACATCACCCCTCCCCTAAAATGGGAGATTTGCCTCAAATCGAACCTTCAACGCCGCAACAAAAAAAAAAAAATTCGCAGGTACCTTCTTTGTACAGTCGCGAAGCCCTGACAAATTTACATTGTTGCCAAACTCAGCAACAGGCACAGATACCCAATACCTTCCCACACTCTCAGTCTTCACTCTCCAGTTGACCTTTATTCTATGACAAAACTTTGTAATAAATGACGTGACATCCTTCCTTTCAGGAGAAATTGAAATGAAAGAAAGGGCAGAGAAATCTAATCTTAAACGCGACTCGAATGCTGTGTGTCTTCAACACCTGACTTTAAAATTTCTATGTCACTACCAAATCAATCCACCGCACCACGCACCAAAATGCAAAACGCAAGACGCCAACACACTCAAAAACTAAAGACTGAAGGTCCACTCGTTGAGAGCCAAATGTTACTTCGAGACCCCACGTTTTGAGGCGCCAAATGTTGGCGGCGACAGTCGGACTGTGCTGCCATGGAATGTTCCATCGAGGATAGGAAAACTGAGTTTTTTTAGGGACGCCGTTTCTTGCCCGAAAAAAACTCAGTTTTCCTATCCTCGATGGAACATTCCATGGCAGCACAGTCCGACTGTCGCCGCCAACTTAGCGCCGAGAAAATTACTAGAACCTGACCACCCCGAGTTCAGGTCCGGGCTCAATTTTTGGAGAAGGGCCTCGCACCCTGAGCGCTCGAAAATCGAGGCCGTAACATCACCCCTCCCCTAAAATGGGAGATTTGCCTCAAATCGAACCTTCAACGCCGCAACAAAAAAAAAAATTCGCAGGTACCTTCTTTGTACAGTCGCGAAGCCCTGACAAATTTACATTGTTGCCAAACTCAGCAACAGGCACAGATACCCAATACCTTCCTACACTCTCAGTCTTCACTCTCCAGTTGACCTTTATTCTATGACAAAACTTTGGAATAAATGACGTGACATCCTTCCTTTCAGGAGAAATTGAAATGAAAGAAAGGGCAGAGAAATCTAATCTTAAACGCGACTCGAATGCTGTGTGTCTTCAACACCTGACTTTAAAATTTCTATGTCACTACCAAATCAATCCACCGCACCACGCACCAAAATGCAAAACGCAAGACGCCAACACACTCAAAAACTAAAGACTGAAGGTCCACTCGTTGAGAGCCAAATGTTACTTCGAGACCCCACGTTTTGAGGCGCCAAATGTTGGCGGCGACAGTCGGACTGTGCTGCCATGGAATGTTCCATCGAGGATAGGAAAACTGAGTTTTTTTAGGGACGCCGTTTCTTGCCCGAAAAAAACTCAGTTTTCCTATCCTCGATGGAACATTCCATGGCAGCACAGTCCGACTGTCGCCGCCAACTTAGCGCCAAGAAAATTACTAGAACCTGACCACCCCGAGTTCAGGTCCGGGCTCAATTTTTGAAGAAGGGCCTCGCACCCTGAGCGCTCGAAAATCGAGCCCGTAACATCACCCCTCCCCTAAAATGGGAGATTTGCCTCAAATCGAACCTTCAACGCCGCAACAAAAAAAAATTTTCGCAGGTACCTTCTTTGTACAGTCGCGAAGCCCTGACAAATTTACATTGTTGCCAAACTCAGCAACAGGCACAGATACCCAATACCTTCCCACACTCTCAGTCTTCACTCTCCAGTTGACCTTTATTCTATGACAAAACTTTGGAATAAATGACGTGACATCCTCCCTTTCAGGAGAAATTGAAATGAAAGAAAGGGCAGAGAAATCTAATCTTAAACGCGACTCGAATGCTGTGTGTCTTCAACACCTGACTTTAAAATTTCTATGTCACTACCAAATCAATCCACCGCACCACGCACCAAAATGCAAAACGCAAGACGCCAACACACTCAAAAACTAAAGACTGAAGGTCCACTCGTTGAGAGCCAAATGTTACTTCGAGACCCCACGTTTTGAGGCGCCAAATGTTGGCGGCGACAGTCGGACTGTGCTGCCATGGAATGTTCCATCGAGGATAGGAAAACTGAGTTTTTTTAGGGACGCCGTTTCTTGCCCGAAAAAAACTCAGTTTTCCTATCCTCGATGGAACATTCCATGGCAGCACAGTCCGACTGTCGCCGCCAACTTAGCGCCAAGAAAATTACTAGAACCTGACCACCCCGAGTTCAGGTCCGGGCTCAATTTTTGAAGAAGGGCCTCGCACCCTGAGCGCTCGAAAATCGAGCCCGTAACATCACCCCTCCCCTAAAATGGGAGATTTGCCTCAAATCGAACCTTCAACGCCGCAACAAAAAAAAATTTTCGCAGGTACCTTCTTTGTACAGTCGCGAAGCCCTGACAAATTTACATTGTTGCCAAACTCAGCAACAGGCACAGATACCCAATACCTTCCCACACTCTCAGTCTTCACTCTCCAGTTGACCTTTATTCTATGACAAAACTTTGTAATAAATGACGTGACATCCTTCCTTTCAGGAGAAATTGAAATGAAAGAAAGGGCAGAGAAATCTAATCTTAAACGCGACTCGAATGCTGTGTGTCTTCAACACCTGACTTTAAAATTTCTATGTCACTACCAAATCAATCCACCGCACCACGCACCAAAATGCAAAACGCAAGACGCCAACACACTCAAAAACTAAAGACTGAAGGTCCACTCGTTGAGAGCCAAATGTTACTTCGAGACCCCACGTTTTGAGGCGCCAAATGTTGGCGGCGACAGTCGGACTGTGCTGCCATGGAATGTTCCATCGAGGATAGGAAAACTGAGTTTTTTTAGGGACGCCGTTTCTTGCCCGAAAAAAACTCAGTTTTCCTATCCTCGATGGAACATTCCATGGCAGCACAGTCCGACTGTCGCCGCCAACTTAGCGCCGAGAAAATTACTAGAACCTGACCACCCCGAGTTCAGGTCCGGGCTCAATTTTTGAAGAAGGGCCTCGCACCCTGAGCGCTCGAAAATCGAGCCCGTAACATCACCCCTCCCCTAAAATGGGAGATTTGCCTCAAATCGAACCTTAAACGCCGCAACAAAAAAAAAAATTCGCAGGTACCTTCTTTGTACAGTCGCGAAGCCCTGACAAATTTACATTGTTGCCAAACTCAGCAACAGGCACAGATACCCAATACCTTCCCACACTCTCAATCTTCACTCTCCAGTTGACCTTTATTCTATGACAAAACTTTGGAATAAATGACGTGACATCCTTTCTTTCAGGAGAAATTGAAATGAAAGAAAGGGCAGAGAAATCTAATCTTAAACGCGACTCGAATGCTGTGTGCCTTCAACACCTGACTTTAAAATTTCTATGTCACTACCAAATCAATCCACCGCACCACGCACCAAAATGCAAAACGCAAGACGCCAACACACTCAAAAACTAAAGACTGAAGGTCCACTCGTTGAGAGCCAAATGTTACTTCGAGACCCCACGTTTTGAGGCGCCAAATGTTGGCGGCGACAGTCGGACTGTGCTGCCATGGAATGTTCCATCGAGGATAGGAAAACTGAGTTTTTTTAGGGACGCCGTTTCTTGCCCGAAAAAAACTCAGTTTTCCTATCCTCGATGGAACATTCCATGGCAGCACAGTCCGACTGTCGCCGCCAACTTAGCGCCGAAAAAATTACTAGAACCTGACCACCCCGAGTTCAGGTCCGGGCTCAATTTTTGAAGAAGGGCCTCGCACCCTGAGCGCTCGAAAATCGCGGGCCGTAACATCACCCCTCCCCTAAAATGGGAGATTTGCCTCAAATCGAACCTTCAACGCCGCAACAAAAAAAAAAAAATTCGCAGGTACCTTCTTTGTACAGTCGCGAAGCCCTGACAAATTTACATTGTTGCCAAACTCAGCAACAGGCACAGATACCCAATACCTTCCCACACTCTCAGTCTTCACTCTCCAGTTGACCTTTATTCTATGACAAAACTTTGGAATAAATGACGTGACATCCTTCCTTTCAGGAGAAATTGAAATGAAAGAAAGGGCAGAGAAATCTAATCTTAAACGCGACTCGAATGCTGTGTGTCTTCAACACCTGACTTTAAAATTTCTATGTCACTACCAAATCAATCCACCGCACCACGCACCAAAATGCAAAACGCAAGACGCCAACACACTCAAAAACTAAAGACTGAAGGTCCACTCGTTGAGAGCCAAATGTTACTTCGAGACCCCACGTTTTGAGGCGCCAAATGTTGGCGGCGACAGTCGGACTGTGCTGCCATGGAATGTTCCATCGAGGATAGGAAAACTGAGTTTTTTTAGGGACGCCGTTTCTTGCCCGAAAAAAACTCAGTTTTCCTATCCTCGATGGAACATTCCATGGCAGCACAGTCCGACTGTCGCCGCCAACTTAGCGCCGAGAAAATTACTAGAACCTGACCACCCCGAGTTCAGGTCCGGGCTCAATTTTTGGAGAAGGGCCTCGCACCCTGAGCGCTCGAAAATCGAGGCCGTAACATCACCCCTCCCCTAAAATGGGAGATTTGCCTCAAATCGAACCTTCAACGCCGCAACAAAAAAAAAAATTCGCAGGTACCTTCTTTGTACAGTCGCGAAGCCCTGACAAATTTACATTGTTGCCAAACTCAGCAACAGGCACAGATACCCAATACCTTCCTACACTCTCAGTCTTCACTCTCCAGTTGACCTTTATTCTATGACAAAACTTTGGAATAAATGACGTGACATCCTTCCTTTCAGGAGAAATTGAAATGAAAGAAAGGGCAGAGAAATCTAATCTTAAACGCGACTCGAATGCTGTGTGTCTTCAACACCTGACTTTAAAATTTCTATGTCACTACCAAATCAATCCACCGCACCACGCACCAAAATGCAAAACGCAAGACGCCAACACACTCAAAAACTAAAGACTGAAGGTCCACTCGTTGAGAGCCAAATGTTACTTCGAGACCCCACGTTTTGAGGCGCCAAATGTTGGCGGCGACAGTCGGACTGTGCTGCCATGGAATGTTCCATCGAGGATAGGAAAACTGAGTTTTTTTAGGGACGCCGTTTCTTGCCCGAAAAAAACTCAGTTTTCCTATCCTCGATGGAACATTCCATGGCAGCACAGTCCGACTGTCGCCGCCAACTTAGCGCCAAGAAAATTACTAGAACCTGACCACCCCGAGTTCAGGTCCGGGCTCAATTTTTGAAGAAGGGCCTCGCACCCTGAGCGCTCGAAAATCGAGCCCGTAACATCACCCCTCCCCTAAAATGGGAGATTTGCCTCAAATCGAACCTTCAACGCCGCAACAAAAAAAAATTTTCGCAGGTACCTTCTTTGTACAGTCGCGAAGCCCTGACAAATTTACATTGTTGCCAAACTCAGCAACAGGCACAGATACCCAATACCTTCCCACACTCTCAGTCTTCACTCTCCAGTTGACCTTTATTCTATGACAAAACTTTGTAATAAATGACGTGACATCCTTCCTTTCAGGAGAAATTGAAATGAAAGAAAGGGCAGAGAAATCTAATCTTAAACGCGACTCGAATGCTGTGTGTCTTCAACACCTGACTTTAAAATTTCTATGTCACTACCAAATCAATCCACCGCACCACGCACCAAAATGCAAAACGCAAGACGCCAACACACTCAAAAACTAAAGACTGAAGGTCCACTCGTTGAGAGCCAAATGTTACTTCGAGACCCCACGTTTTGAGGCGCCAAATGTTGGCGGCGACAGTCGGACTGTGCTGCCATGGAATGTTCCATCGAGGATAGGAAAACTGAGTTTTTTTAGGGACGCCGTTTCTTGCCCGAAAAAAACTCAGTTTTCCTATCCTCGATGGAACATTCCATGGCAGCACAGTCCGACTGTCGCCGCCAACTTAGCGCCGAGAAAATTACTAGAACCTGACCACCCCGAGTTCAGGTCCGGGCTCAATTTTTGAAGAAGGGCCTCGCACCCTGAGCGCTCGAAAATCGAGCCCGTAACATCACCCCTCCCCTAAAATGGGAGATTTGCCTCAAATCGAACCTTAAACGCCGCAACAAAAAAAAAATTTCGCAGGTACCTTCTTTGTACAGTCGCGAAGCCCTGACAAATTTACATTGTTGCCAAACTCAGCAACAGGCACAGATACCCAATACCTTCCCACACTCTCAGTCTTCACTCTCCAGTTGACCTTTATTCTATGACAAAACTTTGGAATAAATGACGTGACATCCTTTCTTTCAGGAGAAATTGAAATGAAAGAAAGGGCAGAGAAATCTAATCTTAAACGCGACTCGAATGCTGTGTGCCTTCAACACCTGACTTTAAAATTTCTATGTCACTACCAAATCAATCCACCGCACCACGCACCAAAATGCAAAACGCAAGACGCCAACACACTCAAAAACTAAAGACTGAAGGTCCACTCGTTGAGAGCCAAATGTTACTTCGAGACCCCACGTTTTGAGGCGCCAAATGTTGGCGGCGACAGTCGGACTGTGCTGCCATGGAATGTTCCATCGAGGATAGGAAAACTGAGTTTTTTTAGGGACGCCGTTTCTTGCCCGAAAAAAACTCAGTTTTCCTATCCTCGATGGAACATTCCATGGCAGCACAGTCCGACTGTCGCCGCCAACTTAGCGCCGAAAAAATTACTAGAAACTGACCACCCCGAGTTCAGGTCCGGGCTCAATTTTTGAAGAAGGGCCTCGCACCCTGAGCGCTCGAAAATCGCGGGCCGTAACATCACCCCTCCCCTAAAATGGGAGATTTGCCTCAAATCGAACCTTCAACGCCGCAACAAAAAAAAAAAAATTCGCAGGTACCTTCTTTGTACAGTCGCGAAGCCCTGACAAATTTACATTGTTGCCAAACTCAGCAACAGGCACAGATACCCAATACCTTCCCACACTCTCAGTCTTCACTCTCCAGTTGACCTTTATTCTATGACAAAACTTTGGAATAAATGACGTGACATCCTTCCTTTCAGGAGAAATTGAAATGAAAGAAAGGGCAGAGAAATCTAATCTTAAACGCGACTCGAATGCTGTGTGTCTTCAACACCTGACTTTAAAATTTCTATGTCACTACCAAATCAATCCACCGCACCACGCACCAAAATGCAAAACGCAAGACGCCAACACACTCAAAAACTAAAGACTGAAGGTCCACTCGTTGAGAGCCAAATGTTACTTCGAGACCCCACGTTTTGAGGCGCCAAATGTTGGCGGCGACAGTCGGACTGTGCTGCCATGGAATGTTCCATCGAGGATAGGAAAACTGAGTTTTTTTAGGGACGCCGTTTCTTGCCCGAAAAAAACTCAGTTTTCCTATCCTCGATGGAACATTCCATGGCAGCACAGTCCGACTGTCGCCGCCAACTTAGCGCCGAGAAAATTACTAGAACCTGACCACCCCGAGTTCAGGTCCGGGCTCAATTTTTGAAGAAGGGCCTCGCACCCTGAGCGCTCGAAAATCGAGGCCGTAACATCACCCCTCCCCTAAAATGGGAGATTTGCCTCAAATCGAACCTTCAACGCCGCAACAAAAAAAAAAAATTTCGCAGGTACCTTCTTTGTACAGTCGCGAAGCCCTGACAAATTTACATTGTTGCCAAACTCAGCAACAGGCACAGATACCCAATACCTTCCCACACTCTCAGTCTTCACTCTCCAGTTGACCTTTATTCTATGACAAAACTTTGGAATAAATGACGTGACATCCTTCCTTTCAGGAGAAATTGAAATGAAAGAAAGGGCAGAGAAATCTAATCTTAAACGCGACTCGAATGCTGTGTGTCTTCAACACCTGACTTTAAAATTTCTATGTCACTACCAAATCAATCCACCGCACCACGCACCAAAATGCAAAACGCAAGACGCCAACACACTCAAAAACTAAAGACTGAAGGTCCACTCGTTGAGAGCCAAATGTTACTTCGAGACCCCACGTTTTGAGGCGCCAAATGTTGGCGGCGACAGTCGGACTGTGCTGCCATGGAATGTTCCATCGAGGATAGGAAAACTGAGTTTTTTTAGGGACGCCGTTTCTTGCCCGAAAAAAACTCAGTTTTCCTATCCTCGATGGAACATTCCATGGCAGCACAGTCCGACTGTCGCCGCCAACTTAGCGCCGAAAAAATTACTAGAACCTGACCACCCCGAGTTCAGGTCCGGGCTCAATTTTTGAAGAAGGGCCTCGCACCCTGAGCGCTCGAAAATCGCGGGCCGTAACATCACCCCTCCCCTAAAATGGGAGATTTGCCTCAAATCGAACCTTCAACGCCGCAACAAAAAAAAAAAAATTCGCAGGTACCTTCTTTGTACAGTCGCGAAGCCCTGACAAATTTACATTGTTGCCAAACTCAGCAACAGGCACAGATACCCAATACCTTCCCACACTCTCAGTCTTCACTCTCCAGTTGACCTTTATTCTATGACAAAACTTTGGAATAAATGACGTGACATCCTTCCTTTCAGGAGAAATTGAAATGAAAGAAAGGGCAGAGAAATCTAATCTTAAACGCGACTCGAATGCTGTGTGTCTTCAACACCTGACTTTAAAATTTCTATGTCACTACCAAATCAATCCACCGCACCACGCACCAAAATGCAAAACGCAAGACGCCAACACACTCAAAAACTAAAGACTGAAGGTCCACTCGTTGAGAGCCAAATGTTACTTCGAGACCCCACGTTTTGAGGCGCCAAATGTTGGCGGCGACAGTTGGACTGTGCTGCCATGGAATGTTCCATCGAGGATAGGAAAACTGAGTTTTTTTAGGGACGCCGTTTCTTGCCCGAAAAAAACTCAGTTTTCCTATCCTCGATGGAACATTCCATGGCAGCACAGTCCGACTGTCGCCGCCAACTTAGCGCCGAGAAAATTACTAGAACCTGACCACCCCGAGTTCAGGTCCGGGCTCAATTTTTGAAGAAGGGCCTCGCACCCTGAGCGCTCGAAAATCGAGGCCGTAACATCACCCCTCCCCTAAAATGGGAGATTTGCCTCAAATCGAACCTTCAACGCCGCAACAAAAAAAAAAAATTTCGCAGGTACCTTCTTTGTACAGTCGCGAAGCCCTGACAAATTTACATTGTTGCCAAACTCAGCAACAGGCACAGATACCCAATACCTTCCCACACTTTCAGTCTTCACTCTCCAGTTGACCTTTATTCTATGACAAAACTTTGGAATAAATGACGTGACATCCTTCCTTTCAGGAGAAATTGAAATGAAAGAAAGGGCAGAGGAATCTAATCTTAAACGCGACTCGAATGCTGTGTGTCTTCAACACCTGACTTTAAAATTTCTATGTCACTACCAAATCAATCCACCGCACCACGCACCAAAATGCAAAACGCAAGACGCCAACACACTCAAAAACTAAAGACTGAAGGTCCACTCGTTGAGAGCCAAATGTTACTTCGAGACCCCACGTTTTGAGGCGCCAAATGTTGGCGGCGACAGTTGGACTGTGCTGCCATGGAATGTTCCATCGAGGATAGGAAAACTGAGTTTTTTTAGGGACGCCGTTTCTTGCCCGAAAAAAACTCAGTTTTCCTATCCTCGATGGAACATTCCATGGCAGCACAGTCCGACTGTCGCCGCCAACTTAGCGCCGAGAAAATTACTAGAACCTGACCACCCCGAGTTCAGGTCCGGGCTCAATTTTTGAAGAAGGGCCTCGCACCCTGAGCGCTCGAAAATCGAGGCCGTAACATCACCCCTCCCCTAAAATGGGAGATTTGCCTCAAATCGAACCTTCAACGCCGCAACAAAAAAAAAAAATTTCGCAGGTACCTTCTTTGTACAGTCGCGAAGCCCTGACAAATTTACATTGTTGCCAAACTCAGCAACAGGCACAGATACCCAATACCTTCCCACACTCTCAGTCTTCACTCTCCAGTTGACCTTTATTCTATGACAAAACTTTGGAATAAATGACGTGACATCCTTCCTTTCAGGAGAAATTGAAATGAAAGAAAGGGCAGAGAAATCTAATCTTAAACGCGACTCGAATGCTGTGTGTCTTCAACACCTGACTTTAAAATTTCTATGTCACTACCAAATCAATCCACCGCACCACGCACCAAAATGCAAAACGCAAGACGCCAACACACTCAAAAACTAAAGACTGAAGGTCCACTCGTTGAGAGCCAAATGTTACTTCGAGACCCCACGTTTTGAGGCGCCAAATGTTGGCGGCGACAGTTGGACTGTGCTGCCATGGAATGTTCCATCGAGGATAGGAAAACTGAGTTTTTTTAGGGACGCCGTTTCTTGCCCGAAAAAAACTCAGTTTTCCTATCCTCGATGGAACATTCCATGGCAGCACAGTCCGACTGTCGCCGCCAACTTAGCGCCGAGAAAATTACTAGAACCTGACCACCCCGAGTTCAGGTCCGGGCTCAATTTTTGAAGAAGGGCCTCGCACCCTGAGCGCTCGAAAATCGAGGCCGTAACATCACCCCTCCCCTAAAATGGGAGATTTGCCTCAAATCGAACCTTCAACGCCGCAACAAAAAAAAAAAATTTCGCAGGTACCTTCTTTGTACAGTCGCGAAGCCCTGACAAATTTACATTGTTGCCAAACTCAGCAACAGGCACAGATACCCAATACCTTCCTACACTCTCAGTCTTCACTCTCCAGTTGACCTTTATTCTATGACAAAACTTTGGAATAAATGACGTGACATCCTTCCTTTCAGGAGAAATTGAAATGAAAGAAAGGGCAGAGAAATCTAATCTTAAACGCGACTCGAATGCTGTGTGTCTTCAACACCTGACTTTAAAATTTCTATGTCACTACCAAATCAATCCACCGCACCACGCACCAAAATGCAAAACGCAAGACGCCAACACACTCAAAAACTAAAGACTGAAGGTCCACTCGTTGAGAGCCAAATGTTACTTCGAGACCCCACGTTTTGAGGCGCCAAATGTTGGCGGCGACAGTCGGACTGTGCTGCCATGGAATGTTCCATCGAGGATAGGAAAACTGAGTTTTTTTAGGGACGCCGTTTCTTGCCCGAAAAAAACTCAGTTTTCCTATCCTCGATGGAACATTCCATGGCAGCACAGTCCGACTGTCGCCGCCAACTTAGCGCCAAGAAAATTACTAGAACCTGACCACCCCGAGTTCAGGTCCGGGCTCAATTTTTGAAGAAGGGCCTCGCACCCTGAGCGCTCGAAAATCGAGCCCGTAACATCACCCCTCCCCTAAAATGGGAGATTTGCCTCAAATCGAACCTTCAACGCCGCAACAAAAAAAAATTTTCGCAGGTACCTTCTTTGTACAGTCGCGAAGCCCTGACAAATTTACATTGTTGCCAAACTCAGCAACAGGCACAGATACCCAATACCTTCCCACACTCTCAGTCTTCACTCTCCAGTTGACCTTTATTCTATGACAAAACTTTGGAATAAATGACGTGACATCCTCCCTTTCAGGAGAAGTTGAAATGAAAGAAAGGGCAGAGAAATCTAATCTTAAACGCGACTCGAATTCTGTGTGTCTTCAACACCTGACTTTAAAATTTCTATGTCACTACCAAATCAATCCACCGCACCACGCACCAAAATGCAAAACGCAAGACGCCAACACACTCAAAAACTAAAGACTGAAGGTCCACTCGTTGAGAGCCAAATGTTACTTCGAGACCCCACGTTTTGAGGCGCCAAATGTTGGCGGCGACAGTCGGACTGTGCTGCCATGGAATGTTCCATCGAGGATAGGAAAACTGAGTTTTTTTAAGGACGCCGTTTCTTGCCCGAAAAAAACTCAGTTTTCCTATCCTCGATGGAACATTCCATGGCAGCACAGTCCGACTGTCGCCGCCAACTTAGCGCCGAGAAAATTACTAGAACCTGACCACCCCGAGTTCAGGTCCGGGCTCAATTTTTGAAGAAGGGCCTCGCACCCTGAGCGCTCGAAAATCGAGCCCGTAACATCACCCCTCCCCTAAAATGGGAGATTTGCCTCAAATCGAACCTTAAACGCCGCAACAAAAAAAAATTTCGCAGGTACCTTCTTTGTACAGTCGCGAAGCCCTGACAAATTTACATTGTTGCCAAACTCAGCAACAGGCACAGATACCCAATACCTTCCCACACTCTCAATCTTCACTCTCCAGTTGACCTTTATTCTATGACAAAACTTTGGAATAAATGACGTGACATCCTTTCTTTCAGGAGAAATTGAAATGAAAGAAAGGGCAGAGAAATCTAATCTTAAACGCGACTCGAATGCTGTGTGCCTTCAACACCTGACTTTAAAATTTCTATGTCACTACCAAATCAATCCACCGCACCACGCACCAAAATGCAAAACGCAAGACGCCAACACACTCAAAAACTAAAGACTGAAGGTCCACTCGTTGAGAGCCAAATGTTACTTCGAGACCCCACGTTTTGAGGCGCCAAATGTTGGCGGCGACAGTCGGACTGTGCTGCCATGGAATGTTCCATCGAGGATAGGAAAACTGAGTTTTTTTAGGGACGCCGTTTCTTGCCCGAAAAAAACTCAGTTTTCCTATCCTCGATGGAACATTCCATGGCAGCACAGTCCGACTGTCGCCGCCAACTTAGCGCCGAAAAAATTACTAGAACCTGACCACCCCGAGTTCAGGTCCGGGCTCAATTTTTGAAGAAGGGCCTCGCACCCTGAGCGCTCGAAAATCGCGGGCCGTAACATCACCCCTCCCCTAAAATGGGAGATTTGCCTCAAATCGAACCTTCAACGCCGCAACAAAAAAAAAAAAAATTCGCAGGTACCTTCTTTGTACAGTCGCGAAGCCCTGACAAATTTACATTGTTGCCAAACTCAGCAACAGGCACAGATACCCAATACCTTCCCACACTCTCAGTCTTCACTCTCCAGTTGACCTTTATTCTATGACAAAACTTTGGAATAAATGACGTGACATCCTTCCTTTCAGGAGAAATTGAAATGAAAGAAAGGGCAGAGAAATCTAATCTTAAACGCGACTCGAATGCTGTGTGTCTTCAACACCTGACTTTAAAATTTCTATGTCACTACCAAATCAATCCACCGCACCACGCACCAAAATGCAAAACGCAAGACGCCAACACACTCAAAAACTAAAGACTGAAGGTCCACTCGTTGAGAGCCAAATGTTACTTCGAGACCCCACGTTTTGAGGCGCCAAATGTTGGCGGCGACAGTTGGACTGTGCTGCCATGGAATGTTCCATCGAGGATAGGAAAACTGAGTTTTTTTAGGGACGCCGTTTCTTGCCCGAAAAAAACTCAGTTTTCCTATCCTCGATGGAACATTCCATGGCAGCACAGTCCGACTGTCGCCGCCAACTTAGCGCCGAGAAAATTACTAGAACCTGACCACCCCGAGTTCAGGTCCGGGCTCAATTTTTGAAGAAGGGCCTCGCACCCTGAGCGCTCGAAAATCGAGGCCGTAACATCACCCCTCCCCTAAAATGGGAGATTTGCCTCAAATCGAACCTTCAACGCCGCAACAAAAAAAAAAAATTTCGCAGGTACCTTCTTTGTACAGTCGCGAAGCCCTGACAAATTTACATTGTTGCCAAACTCAGCAACAGGCACAGATACCCAATACCTTCCCACACTCTCAGTCTTCACTCTCCAGTTGACCTTTATTCTATGACAAAACTTTGGAATAAATGACGTGACATCCTTCCTTTCAGGAGAAATTGAAATGAAAGAAAGGGCAGAGAAATCTAATCTTAAACGCGACTCGAATGCTGTGTGTCTTCAACACCTGACTTTAAAATTTCTATGTCACTACCAAATCAATCCACCGCACCACGCACCAAAATGCAAAACGCAAGACGCCAACACACTCAAAAACTAAAGACTGAAGGTCCACTCGTTGAGAGCCAAATGTTACTTCGAGACCCCACGTTTTGAGGCGCCAAATGTTGGCGGCGACAGTCGGACTGTGCTGCCATGGAATGTTCCATCGAGGATAGGAAAACTGAGTTTTTTTAGGGACGCCGTTTCTTGCCCGAAAAAAACTCAGTTTTCCTATCCTCGATGGAACATTCCATGGCAGCACAGTCCGACTGTCGCCGCCAACTTAGCGCCGAAAAAATTACTAGAACCTGACCACCCCGAGTTCAGGTCCGGGCTCAATTTTTGAAGAAGGGCCTCGCACCCTGAGCGCTCGAAAATCGCGGGCCGTAACATCACCCCTCCCCTAAAATGGGAGATTTGCCTCAAATCGAACCTTCAACGCCGCAACAAAAAAAAAAAAATTCGCAGGTACCTTCTTTGTACAGTCGCGAAGCCCTGACAAATTTACATTGTTGCCAAACTCAGCAACAGGCACAGATACCCAATACCTTCCCACACTCTCAGTCTTCACTCTCCAGTTGACCTTTATTCTATGACAAAACTTTGGAATAAATGACGTGACATCCTTCCTTTCAGGAGAAATTGAAATGAAAGAAAGGGCAGAGAAATCTAATCTTAAACGCGACTCGAATGCTGTGTGTCTTCAACACCTGACTTTAAAATTTCTATGTCACTACCAAATCAATCCACCGCACCACGCACCAAAATGCAAAACGCAAGACGCCAACACACTCAAAAACTAAAGACTGAAGGTCCACTCGTTGAGAGCCAAATGTTACTTCGAGACCCCACGTTTTGAGGCGCCAAATGTTGGCGGCGACAGTTGGACTGTGCTGCCATGGAATGTTCCATCGAGGATAGGAAAACTGAGTTTTTTTAGGGACGCCGTTTCTTGCCCGAAAAAAACTCAGTTTTCCTATCCTCGATGGAACATTCCATGGCAGCACAGTCCGACTGTCGCCGCCAACTTAGCGCCGAAAAAATTACTAGAACCTGACCACCCCGAGTTCAGGTCCGGGCTCAATTTTTGAAGAAGGGCCTCGCACCCTGAGCGCTCGAAAATCGCGGGCCGTAACATCACCCCTCCCCTAAAATGGGAGATTTGCCTCAAATCGAACCTTCAACGCCGCAACAAAAAAAAAAAAAATTCGCAGGTACCTTCTTTGTACAGTCGCGAAGCCCTGACAAATTTACATTGTTGCCAAACTCAGCAACAGGCACAGATACCCAATACCTTCCCACACTCTCAGTCTTCACTCTCCAGTTGACCTTTATTCTATGACAAAACTTTGGAATAAATGACGTGACATCCTTCCTTTCAGGAGAAATTGAAATGAAAGAAAGGGCAGAGAAATCTAATCTTAAACGCGACTCGAATGCTGTGTGTCTTCAACACCTGACTTTAAAATTTCTATGTCACTACCAAATCAATCCACCGCACCACGCACCAAAATGCAAAACGCAAGACGCCAACACACTCAAAAACTAAAGACTGAAGGTCCACTCGTTGAGAGCCAAATGTTACTTCGAGACCCCACGTTTTGAGGCGCCAAATGTTGGCGGCGACAGTTGGACTGTGCTGCCATGGAATGTTCCATCGAGGATAGGAAAACTGAGTTTTTTTAGGGACGCCGTTTCTTGCCCGAAAAAAACTCAGTTTTCCTATCCTCGATGGAACATTCCATGGCAGCACAGTCCGACTGTCGCCGCCAACTTAGCGCCGAGAAAATTACTAGAACCTGACCACCCCGAGTTCAGGTCCGGGCTCAATTTTTGAAGAAGGGCCTCGCACCCTGAGCGCTCGAAAATCGAGGCCGTAACATCACCCCTCCCCTAAAATGGGAGATTTGCCTCAAATCGAACCTTCAACGCCGCAACAAAAAAAAAAAATTTCGCAGGTACCTTCTTTGTACAGTCGCGAAGCCCTGACAAATTTACATTGTTGCCAAACTCAGCAACAGGCACAGATACCCAATACCTTCCCACACTCTCAGTCTTCACTCTCCAGTTGACCTTTATTCTATGACAAAACTTTGGAATAAATGACGTGACATCCTTCCTTTCAGGAGAAATTGAAATGAAAGAAAGGGCAGAGAAATCTAATCTTAAACGCGACTCGAATGCTGTGTGTCTTCAACACCTGACTTTAAAATTTCTATGTCACTACCAAATCAATCCACCGCACCACGCACCAAAATGCAAAACGCAAGACGCCAACACACTCAAAAACTAAAGACTGAAGGTCCACTCGTTGAGAGCCAAATGTTACTTCGAGACCCCACGTTTTGAGGCGCCAAATGTTGGCGGCGACAGTCGGACTGTGCTGCCATGGAATGTTCCATCGAGGATAGGAAAACTGAGTTTTTTTAGGGACGCCGTTTCTTGCCCGAAAAAAACTCAGTTTTCCTATCCTCGATGGAACATTCCATGGCAGCACAGTCCGACTGTCGCCGCCAACTTAGCGCCGAAAAAATTACTAGAACCTGACCACCCCGAGTTCAGGTCCGGGCTCAATTTTTGAAGAAGGGCCTCGCACCCTGAGCGCTCGAAAATCGCGGGCCGTAACATCACCCCTCCCCTAAAATGGGAGATTTGCCTCAAATCGAACCTTCAACGCCGCAACAAAAAAAAAAAAATTCGCAGGTACCTTCTTTGTACAGTCGCGAAGCCCTGACAAATTTACATTGTTGCCAAACTCAGCAACAGGCACAGATACCCAATACCTTCCCACACTCTCAGTCTTCACTCTCCAGTTGACCTTTATTCTATGACAAAACTTTGGAATAAATGACGTGACATCCTTCCTTTCAGGAGAAATTGAAATGAAAGAAAGGGCAGAGAAATCTAATCTTAAACGCGACTCGAATGCTGTGTGTCTTCAACACCTGACTTTAAAATTTCTATGTCACTACCAAATCAATCCACCGCACCACGCACCAAAATGCAAAACGCAAGACGCCAACACACTCAAAAACTAAAGACTGAAGGTCCACTCGTTGAGAGCCAAATGTTACTTCGAGACCCCACGTTTTGAGGCGCCAAATGTTGGCGGCGACAGTCGGACTGTGCTGCCATGGAATGTTCCATCGAGGATAGGAAAACTGAGTTTTTTTAGGGACGCCGTTTCTTGCCCGAAAAAAACTCAGTTTTCCTATCCTCGATGGAACATTCCATGGCAGCACAGTCCGACTGTCGCCGCCAACTTAGCGCCGAAAAAATTACTAGAACCTGACCACCCCGAGTTCAGGTCCGGGCTCAATTTTTGAAGAAGGGCCTCGCACCCTGAGCGCTCGAAAATCGCGGGCCGTAACATCACCCCTCCCCTAAAATGGGAGATGTGCCTCAAATCGAATCTTCAACGCCGCAACAAAAAAAAAAAAATTCGCAGGTACCTTCTTTGTACAGTCGCGAAGCCCTGACAAATTTACATTGTTGCCAAACTCAGCAACAGGCACAGATACCCAATACCTTCCCACACTCTCAGTCTTCACTCTCCAGTTGACCTTTATTCTATGACAAAACTTTGGAATAAATGACGTGACATCCTTCCTTTCAGGAGAAATTGAAATGAAAGAAAGGGCAGAGAAATCTAATCTTAAACGCGACTCGAATGCTGTGTGTCTTCAACACCTGACTTTAAAATTTCTATGTCACTACCAAATCAATCCACCGCACCACGCACCAAAATGCAAAACGCAAGACGCCAACACACTCAAAAACTAAAGACTGAAGGTCCACTCGTTGAGAGCCAAATGTTACTTCGAGACCCCACGTTTTGAGGCGCCAAATGTTGGCGGCGACAGTCGGACTGTGCTGCCATGGAATGTTCCATCGAGGATAGGAAAACTGAGTTTTTTTAGGGACGCCGTTTCTTGCCCGAAAAAAACTCAGTTTTCCTATCCTCGATGGAACATTCCATGGCAGCACAGTCCGACTGTCGCCGCCAACTTAGCGCCGAAAAAATTACTAGAACCTGACCACCCCGAGTTCAGGTCCGGGCTCAATTTTTGAAGAAGGGCCTCGCACCCTGAGCGCTCGAAAATCGCGGGCCGTAACATCACCCCTCCCCTAAAATGGGAGATGTGCCTCAAATCGAATCTTCAACGCCGCAACAAAAAAAAAAAAATTCGCAGGTACCTTCTTTGTACAGTCGCGAAGCCCTGACAAATTTACATTGTTGCCAAACTCAGCAACAGGCACAGATACCCAATACCTTCCCACACTCTCAGTCTTCACTCTCCAGTTGACCTTTATTCTATGACAAAACTTTGGAATAAATGACGTGACATCCTTCCTTTCAGGAGAAATTGAAATGAAAGAAAGGGCAGAGAAATCTAATCTTAAACGCGACTCGAATGCTGTGTGTCTTCAACACCTGACTTTAAAATTTCTATGTCACTACCGAATCAATCCACCGCACCACGCACCAAAATGCAAAACGCAAGACGCCAACACACTCAAAAACTAAAGACTGAAGGTCCACTCGTTGAGAGCCAAATGTTACTTCGAGACCCCACGTTTTGAGGCGCCAAATGTTGGCGGCGACAGTTGGACTGTGCTGCCATGGAATGTTCCATCGAGGATAGGAAAACTGAGTTTTTTTAGAGACGCCGTTTCTTGCCCGAAAAAAACTCAGTTTTCCTATCCTCGATGGAACATTCCATGGCAGCACAGTCCGACTGTCGCCGCCAACTTAGCGCCGAGAAAATTACTAGAACCTGACCACCCCGAGTTCAGGTCCGGGCTCAATTTTTGAAGAAGGGCCTCGCACCCTGAGCGCTCGAAAATCGAGGCCGTAACATCACCCCTCCCCTAAAATGGGAGATTTGCCTCAAATCGAACCTTCAACGCCGCAACAAAAAAAAAAAATTTCGCAGGTACCTTCTTTGTACAGTCGCGAAGCCCTGACAAATTTACATTGTTGCCAAACTCAGCAACAGGCACAGATACCCAATACCTTCCCACACTCTCAGTCTTCACTCTCCAGTTGACCTTTATTCTATGACAAAACTTTGGAATAAATGACGTGACATCCTTCCTTTCAGGAGAAATTGAAATGAAAGAAAGGGCAGAGAAATCTAATCTTAAACGCGACTCGAATGCTGTGTGTCTTCAACACCTGACTTTAAAATTTCTATGTCACTACCAAATCAATCCACCGCACCACGCACCAAAATGCAAAACGCAAGACGCCAACACACTCAAAAACTAAAGACTGAAGGTCCACTCGTTGAGAGCCAAATGTTACTTCGAGACCCCACGTTTTGAGGCGCCAAATGTTGGCGGCGACAGTCGGACTGTGCTGCCATGGAATGTTTGAAGGTTCAGAGGTAGGTAGACACTGATTTGATTAAAGTATTTAATAAACAAAGACATACAGAGTATTACGAACAACGATTTACGAACTATTCATATACGGCGTGGGCGCGCGAGAAGCGATAACACACATGTGCCCGCAAGCTAGTTCGGTTCGATACTGATCGATATGAGAGCATTCACCCGCAGCCGGAGGCTGCCGTGCCCCGCACCCCTTGACGGCGGTCAGGGTAAGCGGCATATGCGCGAACACACTCGCACTAACACTTCCCCTCGCGATCGCAAGCCGACACTTTACGATTTTTAACGACACGAAGCACTCCCCAAGCCCAACATTTTCACACAATTCTGATGACGTGGTCCAGGAAGTCCCTTGGTGAGGATGTCGGCCACCATTTCTGTAGTAGAGACGTGGTTCAGGGACAGGATCTCCTTCTTGATGGCGTCCCTTATGAAATGGAACCGGATGTCGATGTGCTTGCTCCTGGCATGAAACACAGGATTCTCGGCCAATTTCAGAGCGCCAATGTTGTCCTCGAAGACGATGGGTTTGGAAAACTCCTTCAGTCCCAATTCCACGAACAGAGAACGGAGATAAGTAGCTTCTTTCGCAACTTCGCTGAGACTCATGTACTCTGCCTCGGTGGAGGATAACGCCACCGTTTTCTGCTTTCTAGAGTCCCACGATATTGGTCCGCCTCCTAGCATGAAGACAAATCCAGTATAGGACTTTCTGTCGTTGGGACAATTCCCCCAATCGGCATCGACGAATCCTTTCAGGACCTCGGACTTCTGATTGAAAAACAATCCGAGATTGATAGTCCCTTTCAAATAACGGAGCACGCGCTTTGCAGCAACCCAGTGCTCCTGATTGTAACAATTGTTGAACTGACCCAAATAGCTGACCGCGAAGGCAATATCGGGTCTGGTCGAAATGGCCAGGTAAGTGAGAGCTCCGACTAATTCACGGTACGGCAAATTTTCGTCAGGAGGTTCTTCACTTTTCAGCATTTTCTTGTTCGGATCCATGGGTGTGCAAACTGGTTTCGAGGCTGCCATCCCGAATCTGCTCAATAATTCGCTTATGTATCCAGTTTGGTGCATTGTCATTGTATTTTCGGATCTTTTGAACTCTATGCCCAAACAATATTTAATTTCACCAAGATTCTTGGTTTCAAACTGGAGTGAAATGTAATTCGACAAATCTTTCATCATTTGGGAATTTCGAGAAGCAACAATTATATCATCGACATAAATGGCAATGAGAGTCAATTCATTTCCCTTTCCAATGCGATACAAACAGGGATCTGAATTGGTGGGTGTCGCACCAAAATCTTTCAAGACACTGTCTAGCTTGGCGTACCAACTTCTACCGGCTTGACGCAAGCCGTACAAAGATTTATTCAAAAGACAAACCTTGTCCCCTTTCTGCAATGATTTCAGCATATTCTTTGCCTTGATACCAATTTCATTCTTCTCTTCAGATTGGATCATTTCAAGCAGTTGAGAAAGGTATTTGGGAGGTTCCATGAATAATTCTTCTTCTAGTTCGCCATTTAGATAAGCACAAGTCACGTCAAGGTGCTCTATCTTCATTCCAAATTGCACCGCCAATGAAGTCAAGATTCTTATAGAGCTGAGTCTTGCAACCGGGGCGAATGTTTCCTTGAAATGAACTCCAGGACGTTGGCTGAAACCTTGGGCCACGAGCCGAGCTTTTCTTCTTTCAAGTTTTCCGTCTGCATCAAATTTGTTCCTCAGCACGATTCGACTGCCAATGACTATGTTATTGGAAGGACGTTCGACGAGTTCCCAAGTATCGTTCTTGATGATGGACTTGATTTCTCTAGCCATGGCATCATACCATTCATCGACTTCCGGAGAAATCATAGCTTGTCTCATTGGAACTTCAGAAATATAGGCCTCTTCGACGATTTCTGTGGTTCTAGCATCGACCACATTTTGCCTATATATCTTACGAGGTCTTCCCCTGGCTCCTGTTCTAATAATCCTCGGTCTTCCTGCGGCACGGCTGACATGCGGTACTCGGTTAATCACCTCGTCTTCTTCTTCTTCCTCTTCATCTTCTTCTGAATCGTTTTCTTCAACAGCTGGAGCTGGATTCGATTCAATTTCAATGAACCGTGGCGATGATTCACGAACAACCGATTCCCGCGGGATCGCGTCCTCAGGCAAGAATTCTTCGAAATCGCCTTTCACACGTTCGGAAGATTCAAGGAATTTTACGTCGCGTGTAATTTCGACTTTTCTTTCATCAGGGAACCACACTCTGAATCCCTTGCATTCTTCAGAGTAGCCCAGGAAAATACCTTCTTTCGAGCGTGACTCGAATTTTCCACGGTTTGGTTGTCTATTGAGACAAAAGACACGACAACCGAATTCTCGGAAAAAGGCTCACGTCAGGTATTTTTCCGGTCCATACCTCGTAAGGTGTTTTACCATTTAGACTCTTGGAAGGACATCGGTTTCGAATGAAATTCGCAGTATTCACCGCCTCAGCCCAAAATACAGGCGGTAGACCCGATTGCACTAGCAAGCAACGAGCCATGTCAAGCAATGTCCGATTCTTCCTCTCCGCAATTCCGTTTTGTTCCGGGTTGTAAGGAATTGTCAAACGTCGAGTAATGCCATGTTTCTTCAAATAGTCGTCAAATTCACGGCTGGTATATTCTGTACCATTATCGGTCTGAAGACATTTAACTTTCTTCCCTTTCTGATTTTCAACCATTGCTATGAATTCCTTCGTAGCTTCAAACACGTCTGATTTCGATTTCAGGAAGCGAACAACGCACCATTTAGAACGATCGTCAATGAACTCGACAAAGTAACGCGTCCTTTTCAACGATTCGACGCGCATTGGACCGCACACATCGGAGTGTATGAGTTCTAATAGTTCGCCACTTACTCTGTCAGACCGTTTCGGGAAAGGAGTACGCACCATCTTCCCCTGAAGACATACCTCGCATTGTATTTCGTTTTTCACATACTTGGCGGGTTTCAAAGCTTCAAGTCCGTGCATTAACCCTTTATTGATGGCATCGGCCATATCACGCGCGTTCAAATGTCCCAACCGTCTATGCCACATTTCAAATGTCTTTGCTGCTGTGGAATCTGCCGCGAGAGCCGAGTACAAAGATGGTATTCCGGTACCTGTAATGTCACTTTCGCGCGCGTAATAAAGTTCACCGATTTTGTCAGCAACCATTTTTACGTTTCCATCGGTATCGATAACAAGAGCATTGTCTTTGCGAAAAACAACTTCATAACCGTTTTTGGTTATTTTTCCCACCGACAGTAAGTTCGAACGCAAATCCGGAACATACAGCGTGTTGTTTAAAGAAATGTTTTGTGACTCACCGAAGACGTCAGCTGAGAATGCAGCTTTACCTTGAGCAGCTATGTGTGTCGACTCGTTGTTTGCAAGATTTATCTTGCCACTTTCAGGATGTATCTCCAGGAAATCGCTGGTATTGTTGCACAAATGTGATGAAGCTCCACTATCCAGGCACCACCCTTTCTTCTTCGAAACGTTCGAATGTAGAGTTTCCAGAGCACAAAAACTCACATCGGCATTTTTTGCAAAAGCACGACCTTGGTTTTTACAGTCCGAAGCTTTATGGCCGATTTCCCTGCATTTATGACAACGATACTTGAACGTTCCTTTATTGTCCTTGGTAGAACTCGAATCGGCACTTTTCTTGAAATTTCCGCCCTTGTTTTGATTTTTGTTACGATTTGTAAACAATGCCGCGTTGCCTTGGTTATTCTGCGAAGTCCGTCGCATGTCCGTTTTTCTAGCGTCACTTTCTTCTATGATTTTTACTCGCAGAACTTCGGGAGTAGGTAAATCATCTCTGGATTCAATGGCGCATCGGAAATTTTCGAAGCTGGCCGGCAAACTGTAGAGTAACATAATCGCCAACAAGTCGGGGTTTATTACCACATTCATTTCCTGCAGCTTGTCAACGGCGTCGAAAAACTTGTTCAAATGTTCGCGTACCTCGGTGCCTTCTTCCATACGCTGCAACGTCAATTGTTTCAACAACGTCGCTTTTCGAGCGGGCCCTTTTGACTGATATACGCCTTCCAGTTTTAACCAAGCTTCACGAGACGTCGCATATCCTTTGATTTGTTTCAATTCGGACGGGCTGATAGCAAGTATAATATCAGATTTCGCTTTGCTATCATTCTTTTCCCACGCAAGAATCGCCGCTGCGGACGTTGCATCATTTGGATCTAAGACAGGTTTGACAGACTGGCCGCTCACAAAAACCCAAGCATCGTTTTTTATTAGAAGGGCTTCCATCTGCATCTTCCACGTGTCATAGTTGTCCTTGCTTAAGCATTCAATTCTCAAGTTTGTGGCACTCATTTTTAGCACTGTGCTTTAACAACAACAAACTCGATTACACAACTTATCACAAATCTTTTCCGTGTAGATCTGGGCCCATAACCTGAAGGTTCAGAGGTAGGTAGACACTGATTTGATTAAAGTATTTAATAAACAAAGACATACAGAGTATTACGAACAACGATCTACGAACTATTCATATACGGCGTGGGCGCGCGAGAAGCGATAACACACATGTGCCCGCAAGCTAGTTCGGTTCGATACTGATCGATATGAGAGCATTCACCCGCAGCCGGAGGCTGCCGTGCCCCGCACCCCTTGACGGCGGTCAGGGTAAGCGGCATATGCGCGAACACACTCGCACTAACAATGTTCCATCGAGGATAGGAAAACTGAGTTTTTTTAGGGACGCCGTTTCTTGCCCGAAAAAAACTCAGTTTTCCTATCCTCGATGGAACATTCCATGGCAGCACAGTCCGACTGTCGCCGCCAACTTAGCGCCGAAAAAATTACTAGAACCTGACCACCCCGAGTTCAGGTCCGGGCTCAATTTTTGAAGAAGGGCCTCGCACCCTGAGCGCTCGAAAATCGCGGGCCGTAACATCACCCCTCCCCTAAAATGGGAGATTTGCCTCAAATCGAACCTTCAACGCCGCAACAAAAAAAAAAAAATTTCGCAGGTACCTTCTTTGTACAGTCGCGAAGCCCTGACAAATTTACATTGTTGCCAAACTCAGCAACAGGCACAGATACCCAATACCTTCCCACACTCTCAGTCTTCACTCTCCAGTTGACCTTTATTCTATGACAAAACTTTGGAATAAATGACGTGACATCCTTCCTTTTCAGGAGAAATTGAAATGAAAGAAAGGGCAGAGAAATCTAATCTTAAACGCGACTCGAATGCTGTGTGTCTTCAACACCTGACTTTAAAATTTCTATGTCACTACCAAATCAATCCACCGCACCACGCACCAAAATGCAAAACGCAAGACGCCAACACACTCAAAAACTAAAGACTGAAGGTCCACTCGTTGAGAGCCAAATGTTACTTCGAGACCCCACGTTTTGAGGCGCCAAATGTTGGCGGCGACAGTCGGACTGTGCTGCCATGGAATGTTCCATCGAGGATAGGAAAACTGAGTTTTTTTAGGGACGATGTTTCTTGCCCGAAAAAAACTCAGTTTTCCTATCCTCGATGGAACATTCCATGGCAGCACAGTCCGACTGTCGCCGCCAACTTAGCGCCGAGAAAATTACTAGAACCTGACCACCCCGAGTTCAGGTCCGGGCTCAATTTTTGAAGAAGGGCCTCGCACCCTGAGCGCTCGAAAATCGAGGCCGTAACATCACCCCTCCCCTAAAATGGGAGATTTGCCTCAAATCGAACCTTCAACGCCGCAACAACAAAAAAAAAATTTCGCAGGTACCTTCTTTGTACAGTCGCGAAGCCCTGACAAATTTACATTGTTGCCAAACTCAGCAACAGGCACAGATACCCAATACCTTCCCACACTCTCAGTCTTCACTCTCCAGTTGACCTTTATTCTATGACAAAACTTTGGAATAAATGACGTGACATCCTTCCTTTCAGGAGAAATTGAAATGAAAGAAAGGGCAGAGGAATCTAATCTTAAACGCGACTCGAATGCTGTGTGTCTTCAACACCTGACTTTAAAATTTCTATGTCACTACCAAATCAATCCACCGCACCACGCACCAAAATGCAAAACGCAAGACGCCAACACACTCAAAAACTAAAGACTGAAGGTCCACTCGTTGAGAGCCAAATGTTACTTCGAGACCCCACGTTTTGAGGCGCCAAATGTTGGCGGCGACAGTCGGACTGTGCTGCCATGGAATGTTCCATCGAGGATAGGAAAACTGAGTTTTTTTAGGGACGCCGTTTCTTGCCCAAAAAAAACTCAGTTTTCCTATCCTCGATGGAACATTCCATGGCAGCACAGTCCGACTGTCGCCGCCAACTTAGCGCCGAGAAAATTACTAGAACCTGACCACCCCGAGTTCAGGTCCAGGCTCAATTTTTGAAGAAGGGCCTCGCACCCTGAGCGCTCGAAAATCGAGGCCGTAACATCACCCCTCCCCTAAAATGGGAGATTTGCCTCAAATCGAACCTTCAACGCCGCAACAAAAAAAAAAAAAATTTTGCAGGTACCTTCTTTGTACAGTCGCGAAGCCCTGACAAATTTACATTGTTGCCAAACTCAGCAACAGGCACAGATACCCAATACCTTCCCACACTCTCAGTCTTCACTCTCCAGTTGACCTTTATTCTATGACAAAACTTTGGAATAAATGACGTGACATCCTTCCTTTCAGGAGAAATTGAAATGAAAGAAAGGGCAGAGAAATCTAATCTTAAACGCGACTCGAATGCTGTGTGCCTTCAACACCTGACTTTAAAATTTCTATGTCACTACCAAATCAATCCACCGCACCACGCACCAAAATGCAAAACGCAAGACGCCAACACACTCAAAAACTAAAGACTGAAGGTCCACTCGTTGAGAGCCAAATGTTACTTCGAGACCCCACGTTTTGAGGCGCCAAATGTTGGCGGCGACAGTCGGACTGTGCTGCCATGGAATGTTCCACCGAGGATAGGAAAACTGAGTTTTTTTAGGGACGCCGTTTCTTGCCCGAAAAAAACTCAGTTTTCCTATCCTCGATGGAACATTCCATGGCAGCACAGTCCGACTGTCGCCGCCAACTTAGCGCCGAAAAAATTACTAGAACCTGACCACCCCGAGTTCAGGTCCGGGCTCAATTTTTGAAGAAGGGCCTCGCACCCTGAGCGCTCGAAAATCGCGGGCCGTAACATCACCCCTCCCCTAAAATGGGAGATTTGCCTCAAATCGAACCTTCAACGCCGCAACAAAAAAAAAAATTTCGCAGGTACCTTCTTTGTACAGTCGCGAAGCCCTGACAAATTTACATTGTTGCCAAACTCAGCAACAGGCACAGATACCCAATACCTTCCCACACTCTCAGTCTTCACTCTCCAGTTGACCTTTATTCTATGACAAAACTTTGGAATAAATGACGTGACATCCTTCCTTTCAGGAGAAATTGAAATGAAAGAAAGGGCAGAGAAATCTAATCTTAAACGCGACTCGAATGCTGTGTGTCTTCAACACCTGACTTTAAAATTTCTATGTCACTACCAAATCAATCCACCGCACCACGCACCAAAATGCAAAACGCAAGACGCCAACACACTCAAAAACTAAAGACTGAAGGTCCACTCGTTGAGAGCCAAATGTTACTTCGAGACCCCACGTTTTGAGGCGCCAAATGTTGGCGGCGACAGTCGGACTGTGCTGCCATGGAATGTTCCATCGAGGATAGGAAAACTGAGTTTTTTTAGGGACGCCGTTTCTTGCCCGAAAAAAACTCAATTTTCCTATCCTCGATGGAACATTCCATGGCAGCACAGTCCGACTGTCGCCGCCAACTTAGCGCCGAGAAAATTACTAGAACCTGACCACCCCGAGTTCAGGTCCGGGCTCAATTTTTGAAGAAGGGCCTCGCACCCTGAGCGCTCGAAAATTGAGGCCGTAACATCACCCCTCCCCTAAAATGGGAGATTTGCCTCAAATCGAACCTTCAACGCCGCAACAAAAAAAAAAAAAATTCGCAGGTACCTTCTTTGTACAGTCGCGAAGCCCTGACAAATTTACATTGTTGCCAAACTCAGCAACAGGCACAGATACCCAATACCTTCCCACACTCTCAGTCTTCACTCTCCAGTTGACCTTTATTCTATGACAAAACTTTGGAATAAATGACGTGACATCCTTCCTTTCAGGAGAAATTGAAATGAAAGAAAGGGCAGAGAAATCTAATCTTAAACGCGACTCGAATGCTGTGTGTCTTCAACACCTGACTTTAAAATTTCTATGTCACTACCAAATCAATCCACCGCACCACGCACCAAAATGCAAAACGCAAGACGCCAACACACTCAAAAACTAAAGACTGAAGGTCCACTCGTTGAGAGCCAAATGTTACTTCGAGACCCCACGTTTTGAGGCGCCAAATGTTGGCGGCGACAGTCGGACTGTGCTGCCATGGAATGTTCCATCGAGGATAGGAAGACTGAGTTTTTTTAGGGACGCCGTTTCTTGCCCGAAAAAAACTCAGTTTTCCTATCCTCGATTGAACATTCCATGGCAGCACAGTCCGACTGTCGCCGCCAACTTAGCGTCGAGAAAATTACTAGAACCTGACCACCCCGAGTTCAGGTCCGGGCTCAATTTTCGAAGAAGGGCCTCGCACCCTGAGCGCTCGAAAAGCGATCTGCTTCTATGAGTAGTGCCGTGGCTCTGGCTTCGTTTTTATACTTTGTTTGTGCTTCTGTATTTTCTTCACCACTTATGAGTCGCCCAATTCGTTGCGAAATGTGGCACAATCTCGAACAGGCACGTTTGCATACTGAGTCCGTTGCATCGCCCTCAAAGTCGTCGACCAACGCTTTGATTGAGGCAAGAGTTGCGTCTATGGCTGTTTGTTCGACAGCGAAATTAAAGTCCGGGTCCTGCCACTGCAAGGCTCTGTCGCGTTCCTTGTCGAGTAGTCGCCGCAGAATTTTTCTTTTGTCGTTCTGGTCTCTGACGGTCACGCTGCCCCTAATTTTTAATTCGTAGTTTAACTCATCTATTAGTAGGTGATTCGGCTCCATGTTGAAAAAATTCTGTGTGTGTTTCTGTTTTACCGTAGGCGTAGCGATAATTGAAGAATAGGTAGCGTAGGTATGTTCCAGTACTTACAAAAAAGAACAGGGAAGAAATACGAAAGAAAATTCAAGTGCAATATAGGTATGCTATGGTTCACCCTGTATAAAATTCGAAGAATAATAATAATTGTTCACCCTGTATATTACAACCGAAGTAATATGGATGATAATTTGTGAGACGGTAATAGGTAGATAAAGATAAGCTATAACAATAGATAATTAGATAACGGCAGATAAACTACCAACGCTATCTTATAAATAATAACACGGTAGGTACGTATTAAATAAAGATAAATACGGAAAACAACGATAATAACGATAGGTATACCTATGTATGGGACGGGTAGCGGGTACCTACCCTATGCCACAATAAAATAAGAGGTATTAAAAAAATATAGATATGTACCTCGGTAGATATAGGTATTATTTATACCGTTTTTACAAGTACAAATTACACAAACAAAATTTGTAAAGTAGGTACCTAGAAAAGATTTGCGTTTTCTAGTTCGCAAACTAAAGTATTCCAGTACCCAAATAAAACTAACATCCACGCTTCTCACCAACTCACACCCCACTCACGAAAACACCTGTTTTAGATTAATTAATTAACGATTTTCAAAGTTGGAAAATTGACGACTAGGTATTATTCCCTTTCCCTTTTCTTCCTTTCTAAAAAATAAGAAAAGCCCCACGTTGGGCGCCATTTTCTTGTCACCTACTTTTAGGCTTAGGAAGATTTGTTTTTATTTTACAAATTTAATTATGTAGTTCGGCAACCGGCACCCAGGTGGTCGTGGTGATGCTAAGGTCGTGGGTTCGCTTCTACTGCACTAATTATTGATGTACAAATTTATACGGCGCCAAACGGGGTACAACAAAGGAGTGATTTAGTACCGGAAAATTCCCGTTTAATTTCCAGTACCTAGCTTTTGTGCTGATGTTGTCTTTCCGGTGCGCTCTACTTTTTTATAAGTCTATAGATGGACAGGGTGAAGCCCTCAGTGACAATTGATGGAATTGACGCTGATGTCAATGTCAAAAAAAAAAAACACATAAAACGAAAATTGAGAGTATTGGTGTAATTGATGTTTACGTGAGTACAAGGTAAGAAAATATTTAGGTGTTACACCGGGACAATAAACGCGGATCGATTTTAATTGCAGTCGTGCACGTCCAACGGGACCAGGGTCCAGTGTCACAACGGCGAAAAGTGAGGTTAGGTGCGTTCGACTTGGACAACAAACCGCGGCAGCCCCTCACACACCTTCCCAGGCGCACTCCCCCAAAACCCGCAGTGACTCTCGACGAATTCGTCGAACTGTTTACAAAAAAACCCGCTGATATACCTGGATCCAGTTTTACAAGCATAGGTTAGTGCACGGAATGCCGTGATGTATTTACGTGACCTACGAGTTTCAGAAGCCCCAGCCCAGGTTAGTGGAAGGACAAACTTTAATACAACCTCACGTTGATCACCGCTGTGCCGTGACACCCATCCAGCACGCTGCCGGAGATGCAATCAAGTCTTGAATTGTAGTGGCTCGGTATCCGCTGGATCGTCCCGGTTGCTGGGTTTGAATGACGGTGCCGACCTCGATTACCCTGGAGGGGGTTGTAGCAAGCAGCTAGCCTCGGCGAGGATCGGCAACACCCACGGACAACAACTTTCCAGCAGACGGTTTGCCAATTCGACGGAGTGACCTTGAATTGATGTTTGTGTACCAGCTGGTGGCGGAACTGGACACGCTTTGGTTGGGCTCGTGATGACAAAATCAACAGTACACGGGGATCCGTGTACTCGTAGAAGCGTGGATGTCCTAATTTAATTTACGTAAGTGTTAAGGAAACTTTTCGATAAACTTTTACTGCGCTTACCGTTTTTAGAGACAAAACGACACACAAGATTTCGAATACGACGAGAAGAAGGAACAGTACATAATCGTCTGGGGCCTATCGGTGCCCCCTTTCTGAGGTACCTTCACGATTTTCGGAAACTCTCGAAAATTCTGTCACCTTTCTTCGTAGTCTTATCTGCTTCCTCTTATCACGCTCCTGTCATCTTTTTTGTTACCCTCTTTCAGGCGCGCCAATTTTTAAACTTTTAGCGTATACCTTATATTTTAGAGACAGTTATTTACAATAAATATTACCTAACTTGACTAGAATTTTATTTTAAGGAGGTAGCCGATGAAATTGCTACACTACCCCTTCCCTTGGGAAAAAAATAGGAGTGACAATGACTTTTTTTTTTTTTTTTCTTCACGTTATACCTCATGTGGCTCTCAATTTTCTGGATTTTTTTTTTCATTCATTCTTCGCTTCACACTACTATGCCTAATTTAACTCTAACTTAAACCTACCCTAATCTACGCTATATACACTATTTACAGGGCGGCCAAGTTAATCGGCTGACTCACCGAACAACAGAAACTTTGGCGAAAATCATGGGCCATGGTACTCCTTCAAATCTTGCACGTGCCATCGTCCAGCATCGGTACCGTCCATGTTGTTAAGGGCGTAAATAGTCTTAGAGACTTTTTCACGTACAGTGCAGAGTACGAACTTTGGGGCAAGCTTTTTTGCAAAATATGCCGCAGCATCAGAAAGAGCATAGTTCTTTCTCCAAACTTTGGATCCCGGTACGTACTCTACTTCTCGTCTTCTCAGGTTGTAGTGTTGGGCATATCGCAGGTGAGCTTTCTCGAGCTTCATGCGAACGTCGTCGTATATCTTTGATACGTGACCCAGGTTTTCAGCCCAATTCTTTCGATCCTCACTTTCGAAATTTGGTCCTATGTTTTGGTTGTTTCCATAGTAATCGCCACGGCACGGTATGATCCTACCGAAATTCAAATACGCTGGTGAGTAGCCAGTGATTTCATTGACAGCTGTTCTTATAGCATATGTTACTTGTGGTAGATGTATGTCCCATTTTCTGTGGTTGTCTTTCACGAAAGCTCTTACGGCGGTAGCAATGGTGCGGTTATATCGTTCGACGGGATTCGCCTGTGGGTGGTACTTTGCCGTGTACCATATTTTGCTGACCTGGTACTTTTTGCATAAATCCCGGAATTCGCCGCTAACGAACTGCGAACCGTTGTCTGCTATTACGAATTGAGGAACCCCGTAGACCAGGAATACCTCTTTTTCCATAAAGTCAACGATAGATGACGCCAGAGCCCTTCGCAAAGGTGCTAAGACGACATATTTGGAAAATAAGTCGGTAACCACAACCAAATAGCAGAAACCCCGGGAACTCTTCGGCAAGGGTCCCATGATGTCGATCGACACCACCTGCCAAGGAAACTTCACCTTGCGCCCGTCGGCTCCCATCAACCCTGCTGCACTTTGGTTGCTAGCTTTCACTGCTGCGCATACCTCACACCGTTTTACGTAGCGGGCTACGTCTAACCTCATTTTAGGCCAATAATAATTTGTCGCAAGTCGGGAATATGTCTTTAAGAATCCGAAATGAGCGCTCGTGGGCTCGTCGTGGACTGATTTCAATATGGACTCGCGTTTCTCCTTAGGAACCAAGAGCTTCCACTCGGGCACGTTACCGGATGAAGGAAGTCGACAAGGAACGAATTTGTATACCAAATTGTCCCGCACCGTCCAGTGTGGAAAATCATCTGGGCTGTTGAGGATGCTCTGGCGCATCTTTGCGTAGAACGGATCGGCGTTGGCAGCTTCTATGCCCAGTGCAATCTCCTCGATATTTTCCGTCGGTACCGTTTCGTTCATCCTGGACAACGCGTCCGGAACCACGTTAAGTTTGCCTTTTCTGTGTTCCAAATCCATATCGAATTGAGCCAGCCTCACGCTCCATCTAGCGAGTCTGCCAGTCGGATCC
Organism: Anaspis maculata; assembly: GCA_949128115.1. Classification (NCBI taxonomy): domain Eukaryota; kingdom Metazoa; phylum Arthropoda; class Insecta; order Coleoptera; family Scraptiidae; genus Anaspis; species Anaspis maculata. The sequence goes on from OX421968.1 coordinate 24,097,286, forward strand.
TTAATTCTAAAAAGCCATAGTAGTGAGTAGTGATCAGTGATCACTTTGAATCGTGTTCCTTCGATATATGGTCGAAATTTGTCAACCGCGAACAGCACACCGAGGCATTCGCGCTCAGTTACGCTGTAATTTCGTTCCGGTTTACTCAGAGTGCGACTAGCATACGCTATGACCCTCTCCTCTCCCCCGATGGTTTGAGTCAAGACAGCTCCAAGACCGGTATTAGAGGCATCGCATTGAACGACAAAGGGTTTCGAAAAATCGGGACCGGACAACACAGGTGCAGAGACGAGGGCTTCTTTAACCTTGATGAAAGCTTTCTCAGCCTCTTCGTTCCAGCCAACGTTCTGTCCTTTCTTCCTACCCTTTGTCAAGTCGTTTATCGGTGCCATAAGTGAAGAAAAATGGGCGATGAACCGTCTGTACCACGAACATAGTCCTTGGAACCTCTTTACTTCCGTGATGTTCTTCGGTCGGGGATAATTGATCATAGCCTGCACTTTCTCTGGGTCTGTCCGCAGTCCATGAGTGTCAACCACGAAACCCAAGTAATTCAGGGACGAACGAAACAGGTGACACTTTTCAACGTTGACGGTGAGATTGGCACCTTCCAATCTACTTGCGACCGTTTTTAATAATTCCACATGTTCCTCAAATGTCGACGAAGTGACAATGATGTCGTCAAGGTATGCGAATATCTTCGGTTCCAGCTCCGGCCCAAAGACTGCATCCATCAGGCGTTGTTGAGCCTGAGCTGCATTTACGAGTCCAAACGGAAGCACGCGAAATTGGAAAAGTCCTCGCCCCGTCAAGGCAAAGGCGGTTTTTTCCTTTGAGGCGTCATCGAGCGGTATTTGCCAGAACGCACTGCGCAGGTCGATCGAGGAGAGAAACCTGGCGTCACGCAACATACTCAGGATTCTATCGACCCGCGGTAGCGGATAGCAGTCTCGCTTGGTAACTTCGTTGAGCTTTCTGCCATCGAAACAGAATCTTATTTCTCCGCTTTTCTTTCGCACTCCCAACACTGGACTGGACCATGGACTGTTGCTCGGCTCGACAACTCCCAGCTCAATCATTCTGTTCAGCTCTTTATTCAAATGCTCTAGGACGTACGGGGACATCAGGTATTGCCGCTGGCGTATTGGACGCGTCTCTCCGGTGTCAATGTGGTATACCATTCGGTTGGTCTGAGGAAGTTTACCATCGTGATTCAACTTTTGAAAAAGATCCTTGATCTCTTTTATCTCCGACTTCTGAGACTCGGAAACTCTCGTTACATCCCGCAGGCAATCCTTATCGCTCAAAGCACTGACGTTATCCGGAAGTTCGCTGAGCAGACTAAGCTGGTTGTCGCCGCCATCGCGCGCTTTCCAACAGCCTTCTTCAAAATCCAACTTCAAGCCAAAAGCGAGGCAAAAATCGCTTCCAAAGATAAATGGCTGAGTGATCTGAGGGACCACTGCTGCCTTGACGACTCTACAAACTCCATTTGCGGTTATAGGGAGGTCGACAAAACCAGAGATTTCTTGTTGGGCTCCGTCTGCGGTAGAAACTCTTAACACTTTCTCTCGACAAATTCGTAATTTGAGACCTTCCAAGTGATCCATTCCACGCGATCCAATTACGGTGCGATTGGCTCCGGAATCAAGTAATCCCACAATGTCTCGGTCTAAAATGGAAACTCGTACGTATGGTCGGTTGTCGAGCTCTTTGTTGATGAACAATGGTTCAATTTTCAAAGCAGGCTCCGGGATCGGAACCTCATTGATAATGGAACGTCCAGAATTGTCCAGAAAATCTCCAACATAAGCCAGCCATTTTCTCCAATCTTCATTGTCGCTTTTAATGGTGGTAGTTGGTGGAACTGCAGGTCCCGGGACGGAATTTGTTTTGAACGGCACGCGGGGACCTACTTTGAGCGCCGCTCCCTGGCATTTCCCGAATCGCCGCAACAGTTGGCTACGGTTCTATCCTTCTTTCCACAACGGTAGCAGAATTTTCTTTTCGGAGCTGTACAATGAATATACAGGTGGTTGGCCTGGTCGCAATTCCAACATTTGACTTCTGATTTACTGGGCTTCACACCAGATTTAGGAATTGCACCCTGGCTTCTCGAACTACTGAATCCAGTTTTGCGATTGTCACTCCCAGATGGCAAGTCTCTTGAAAAATCTCTTCTTCGTGACGAAGGACCTCGTTCGCCCTCAAACTGACGCTGTGGACCACAACCATCAAGTCTCTGTGACTCAAAACTTTCGCAAACATAAGCCAATTCTGGCTCGACCAGTCGCTGAGTACGGCCTTCTCCAAGATTTTTTTCAGTCTCCTCCAGCCGACGACATAACTTTACTAACTCAGCCACAGAGTCAACCTCTTGCAAGGTCAAGCCCCTCACGTAATTTGGAAGCAGGTTTCTCATGATGTGCTTCACCTTGGTTGGGTTTGCCGGTACTCTACTCAGACGGCCGAATAGTGTCTCCATAATTGCGACGTACATGGATACGGATTCTCGCTTTCCCTGTTTTCTATTCTTAATTTCCTCCCACAGAAGATCATCATAATCGTCGGGAAGGAATTCGCTTCTCAGGAGGGTCACCAGGTCATCCCAATCTCGGATCCGGGATCTCACTGACCTGAACCAAATCAGTGCTTTTCCGCTGAAAAGATCGACAGCCGACTCGAGCAGTACTTGTTTTGAGACGTGACGTGCCTCCGCAAGTTCATCCACCCGATCCAGGAATGAAACAAGGCTTGACTTTGCTTCTCCGTCAAAACTAATTCCCCACTTGTATACTGGGATGTATCCAGGTGTGGCTCGCGTATTTAATTGTAAAGGTGACGCCGGTCTTCCTTGAGATGTATTTAGTTGAGATGTATTAAGAGCACCAGCGGTGTTGTTAAGCGCCAAATTTCGATTAATTTTCTCAAAAAGATCTGCTTCTATGAGTAGTGCGGTGGCTCTGGCTTCGTTTTTATACTTTGTTTGTGCTTCTGTATTTTCTTCACCACTTATGAGTCGCCCAATTCGCTGCGAAATGTGGCACAATCTCGAACAGGCACGTTTGCATACTGAGTCCGTTGCATCGCCCTCAAAGTCGTCGACCAACGCTTTGATTGAGGCAAGAGTTGCGTCTATGGCTGTTTGTTCGACAGCGAAATTAAAGTCCGGGTCCTGCCACTGCAAGGCTCTGTCGCGTTCCTTGTCGAGTAGTCGCCGCAGAATTTTTCTTTTGTCGTTCTGGTCTCTGACGGTCACGCTGCCCCTAATTTTTAATTCGTAGTTTAACTCATCTATTAGTAGGTGATTCGGCTCCATGTTGAAAAAATTCTGTGTGTGTTTCTGTTTTACCGTAGGCGTAGCGATAATTGAAGAATAGGTAGCGTAGGTATGTTCTAGTACTTACAAAAAAGAACAGGGGAGAAATACGAAAGAAAATTCAAGTGCAATATAGGTATGCTATGGTTCACCCTGTATAAAATTCGAAGAATAATAATAATTGTTCACCCTGTATATTACAACCGAAGTAATATGGATGATAATTTGTGAGACGGTAATAGGTAGATAAAGATAAGCTATAACAATAGATAATTAGATAACGGCAGATAAACTACCAACGCTATCTTATAAATAATAACACGGTAGGTACGTATTAAATAAAGATAAATACGGAAAACAACGATAATAACGATAGGTATACCTATGTATGGGACGGGTAGCGGGTACCTACCCTATGCCACAATAAAATAAGAGGTATTAAAAAAATATAGATATGTACCTCGGTAGATATAGGTATTTATACCGTTTTTACAAGTACAAATTACACAAACAAAATTTGTAAAGTAGGTACCTAGAAAAGATTTGCGTTTTCTAGTTCGCAAACTAAAGTATTCCAGTACCCAAATAAAACTAACATCCACGCTTCTCACCAACTCACACCCCACTCACGAAAACACCTGTTTTAGATTAATTAATTAACGATTTTCAAAGTTGGAAAATTGACGACTAGGTATTATTCCCTTTCCCTTTTCTTCCTTTCTAAAAAATAAGAAAAGCCTACACGTAGGGCGCCATTTTCTTGTCACCTACTTTTAGGCTTAGGAAGATTTATTTTTATTTTACAAATTTAATTATATAGTTCGGCAACCGGCACCCAGGTGGTCGTGGTGATGCTAAGGTCGTGGGTTCGCTTCTACTGCACTAATTATTGATGTACAAATTTATACGGCGCCAAACGGGGTACAACAAAGGAGTGATTTAGTACTGGGAAATTCCCGTTTAATTTCCAGTACCTAGCTTTTGTGCTGATGTTGTCTTTCCGGTGCGCTCTACTTTTTTTATAAGTCTATAGATGGACAGGGTGAAGCCCTCAGTGACAATTGATGGAATTGACGCTGATGTCAATGTCAAAAAAAAAAACACATAAAACGAAAATTGAGAGTATTGGTGTAATTGATGTTTACGTGAGTACAAGGTAAGAAAATATTTAGATGTTACACCGTGACAATAAACGCAGATCGATTTTAATTGCAGTCGTGCACGTCCAACGGGACCAGGGCCCAGTGTCACAACGGCGAAAAGTGAGGTTAGGTGCGTTCGACTTGGACAACAAACCGCGGCAGCCCCTCACACACCTTCCCAGGCACACTCCCCCAAAACCCGCAGTGACTCTCGACGAATTCGTCGAACTGTTTACAAAAAACCCGCCGATATACCTGGATCCAGTTTTACAAGCATAGGTTAGTGCACGGAAGGCCGTGATGTATTTACGTGACCTACGAGTTTCAGAAGCCCCAGCCCAGGTTAGTGGAAGGACAAACTTTAATACAACCTCACGTTGATCACCGCTGTGCCGTGACACCCATCCAGCACGCTGCCGGAGATGCAATCAAGTCTTGAACTGTAGTGGCTCGGTATCCGCTGGATCGTCCCGGTTGCTGGGTTTGAATGACGGTGCCGACCTCGATTACCCTGGAGGGGGTTGTAGCAAGCAGCTAGCCTCGGCGAGGATCAGCAACACCCACGGACAACAACTTTCCAGCAGACGGTTTGCCAATTCGACGGAGTGACCTTGAATTGATGTTTGTGTACCAGCTGGTGGCGGAACTGGACACGCTTTGGTTGGGCCCGTGATGACAAAATCAACAGTACACGGGGATCCGTGTACCCGTAGAAGCGTGGATGTCCTAATTTAATTTACGTAAGTGTTAAGGAAACTTTTCGATAAACTTTTACTGCGCTTACCGTTTTTAGAGACAAAACGACACACAAGATTTCGAATACGACGAGAAGAAGGAACAGTACATAATCGTCTGGGGCCTATCGGTGCCCCCTTTCTGAGGTACCTTCACGATTTTCGGAAACTCTCGAAAATTCTGTCACCTTTCTTCGTAGTCTTATCTGCTTCCTCTTATCACGCTCCTGTCATCTTTTTTGTTACCCTCTTTCAGGCGCGCCAATTTTTAAACTTTTAGCGTATACCTTATATTTTAGAGACAGTTATTTACAATAAATATTACCTAACTTGACTAGAATTTTATTTTAAGGAGGTAGCCGATGAAATTGCTACATCGTTGAGAGCCAAATGTTACTTCGAGACCCCACGTTTTGAGGCGCCAAATGTTGGCGGCGACAGTCGGACTGTGCTGCCATGGAATGTTCCATCGAGGATAGGAAAATTGAGTTTTTTTAGGGACGCCGTTTCTTGCCCGAAAAAAACTCAGTTTTCCTATCCTCGATGGAACATTCCATGGCAGCACAGTCCGACTGTCGCCGCCAACTTAGCGCCGAGAAAATTACTAGAACCTGACCACCCCGAGTTCAGGTCCGGGCTCAATTTTTGAAGAAGGGCCTCGCACCCTGAGCGCTCGAAAATCGAGGCCGTAACATCACCCCTCCCCTAAAATGGGAGATTTGCCTCAAATCGAACCTTCAACGCCGCAACAAAAAAAAAAAATTTCGCAGGTACCTTCTTTGTACAGTCGCGAAGCCCTGACAAATTTACATTGTTGCCAAACTCAGCAACAGGCACAGATACCCAATACCCTCCCACACTCTCAGTCTTCACTCTCCAGTTGACCTTTATTCTATGACAAAACTTTGGAATAAATGACGTGACATCCTTCCTTTCAGGAGAAATTGAAATGAAAGAAAGGGCAGAGAAATCTAATCTTAAACGCGACTCGAATGCTGTGTGTCTTCAACACCTGACTTTAAAATTTCTATGTCACTACCAAATCAATCCACCGCACCACGGACCAAAATGCAAAACGCAAGACGCCAACACACTCAAAAACTTAAGACTGAAGGTCCTCTCGTTGAGAGCCAAATGTTACTTCGAGACCCCACGTTTTGAGGCGCCAAATGTTGGCGGCGACAGTCGGACTGTGCTGCCATGGAATGTTCCATCGAGGATAGGAAAACTGAGTTTTTTTAGGGACGCCGTTTCTTGCCCGAAAAAAACTCAGTTTTCCTATCCTCGATGGAACATTCCATGGCAGCACAGTCCGACTGTCGCCGCCAACTTAGCGCCGAGAAAATTACTAGAACCTGACCACCCCGAGTTCAGGTCCGGGCTCAATTTTTGAAGAAGGGCCTCGCACCCTGAGCGCTCGAAAATCGAGGCCGTAACATCACCCCTCCCCTAAAATGGGAGATTTGCCTCAAATCGAACCTTCAACGCCGCAACAAAAAAAAAAAAATTTCGCAGGTACCTTCTTTGTACAGTCGCGAAGCCCTGACAAATTTACATTGTTGCCAAACTCAGCAACAGGCACAGATACCCAATACCTTCCCACACTCTCAGTCTTCACTCTCCAGTTGACCTTTATTCTATGACAAAACTTTGGAATAAATGACGTGACATCCTTCCTTTCAGGAGAAATTGAAATGAAAGAAAGGGCAGAGAAATCTAATCTTAAACGCGACTCGAATGCTGTGTGTCTTCAACACCTGACTTTAAAATTTCTATGTCACTACCAAATCAATCCACCGCACCACGCACCAAAATGCAAAACGCAAGACGCCAACACACTCAAAAACTAAAGACTGAAGGTCCACTCGTTGAGAGCCAAATGTTACTTCGAGACCCCACGTTTTGAGGCGCCAAATGTTGGCGGCGACAGTCGGACTGTGCTGCCATGGAATGTTCCATCGAGGATAGGAAAACTGAGTTTTTTTAGGGACGCCGTTTCTTGCCCGAAAAAAACTCAGTTTTCCTATCCTCGATGGAACATTCCATGGCAGCACAGTCCGACTGTCGCCGCCAACTTAGCGCCGAGAAAATTACTAGAACCTGACCACCCCGAGTTCAGGTCCGGGCTCAATTTTTGAAGAAGGGCCTCGCACCCTGAGCGCTCGAAAATCGAGGCCGTAACATCACCCCTCCCCTAAAATGGGAGATTTGCCTCAAATCGAACCTTCAACGCCGCAACAACAAAAAAAAAATTCGCAGGTACCTTCTTTGTACAGTCGCGAAGCCCTGACAAATTTACATTGTTGCCAAACTCAGCAACAGGCACAGATACCCAATACCTTCCCACACTCTCAGTCTTCACTCTCCAGTTGACCTTTATTCTATGACAAAACTTTGGAATAAATGACGTGACATCCTTCCTTTCAGGAGAAATTGAAATGAAAGAAAGGGCAGAGAAATCTAATCTTAAACGCGACTCGAATGCTGTGTGTCTTCAACACCTGACTTTAAAATTTCTATGTCACTACCAAATCAATCCACCGCACCACGCACCAAAATGCAAAACGCAAGACGCCAACACACTCAAAAACTAAAGACTGAAGGTCCACTCGTTGAGAGCCAAATGTTACTTCGAGACCCCACGTTTTGAGGCGCCAAATGTTGGCGGCGACAGTCGGACTGTGCTGCCATGGAATGTTCCATCGAGGATAGGAAAATTGAGTTTTTTTAGGGACGCCGTTTCTTGCCCGAAAAAAACTCAGTTTTCCTATCCTCGATGGAACATTCCATGGCAGCACAGTCCGACTGTCGCCGCCAACTTAGCGCCGAGAAAATTACTAGAACCTGACCACCCCGAGTTCAGGTCCGGGCTCAATTTTTGAAGAAGGGCCTCGCACCCTGAGCGCTCGAAAATCGAGGCCGTAACATCACCCCTCCCCTAAAATGGGAGATTTGCCTCAAATCGAACCTTCAACGCCGCAACAAAAAAAAAAAATTTCGCAGGTACCTTCTTTGTACAGTCGCGAAGCCCTGACAAATTTACATTGTTGCCAAACTCAGCAACAGGCACAGATACCCAATACCTTCCCACACTCTCAGTCTTCACTCTCCAGTTGACCTTTATTCTATGACAAAACTTTGGAATAAATGACGTGACATCCTTCCTTTCAGGAGAAATTGAAATGAAAGAAAGGGCAGAGAAATCTAATCTTAAACGCGACTCGAATGCTGTGTGTCTTCAACACCTGACTTTAAAATTTCAAGAAAATGAGAAATTTTATGTCAAAGTCCTCATATTGACCAATCAGAGCCCTCGAATTCAAAATTTGACACACAAAATTGCATTTTCTGTCCAAATATTTGCATCTGGGAACCCAGCTTGACTCACCAGTGCACAACGCTATCAAATGTAGCTGCTCGAAATCTACAAAGTCAAAAAAATGATCCCCTTTTAAACATATGCGTTTACTGTGGGCAGGTGAAATATGCTGGTGAAGGAGAGAAATTCAGAATATGTGAGAATAGAAGAGCCTCCAATCTTTTGGAGGCAACAAATTACTTTGGAGACGAAGTATACACAAGAGTTGCTGATCTGACAGATGTGAGTAGTGTATTTGCGGCTGACCTCTATTATCATTCTTCCTGCATGAGAAATTATCTTCTTCATTATGATCGACAATTCGAAGAAGAAATAATTGTTTCTAACCAGAACTCAAGTACAAAAAATATTTTGGGGATGACATCAGATTTTCTCATCCAAACGGAGCAAATAAATCTGAAATGATCTTTGCGGGATCTGTGTCTACTGCAGACGTTGCTGACACACTCAGATCAACAGATAGGATAAAAGATTGTGCACAATCTTTGAGAGAATCGTTGATGGAACTCGATTTGGTGACAGATTTTGTGATGAGCAGAGCTTGAAGTAATCTTGGGAAAATGTGCAAATACCAGAGCCCAGAGCCTATTCTTACTTTAATCTCGGAGCTACTTGATGTCCATTAGAAAAGTCTGAAGATATATAGCTTAATTTAGATGATGTTCTACATAGTTGATAATGGGAAGACAAAAACTCCACTTCATATCATGAATGGAGCTGCTGTGCACGGTGCATGTAAAAGCAGCACTCTAATCAAGAGTCTAAATCACGTTGGAGTCAGTATAAGTTATGATGAAGTTCTTCGCTATCGTTCAAATTTGGCATCTTACATCATCAGTTCAAGCGATAGTATATACCCTTGCCCAGTCATCTTGCCCCTGATATGTACACAACAGCTGCTTTTGACAATTTTGATCATGTCGAAGCTGTTCTATCTGGAGTTGGCATATCTCACGACAGGTTATTGCGACTATATCCCATACACTTTTTATTTTCAGTAGAATGACTTTTTGGAGCAAAAATAAAGTGACAAGCTGGAGCGCTGGGAGGAAACGGCCGATGGCCGCTGATAGTTGAGCTTCCAAACTTTCCAGGTGCCATCAGCCGTAGTCGTAGCCCTCCAGCTTGTCACTTTATTTTTGCTCCAAAAAGTCATCCTAGTGAGAAAAGAAAGTGTATGGGATATACCTACAAGTATTTGGGTGAAAAAACGCAGCCCTAAAGAGTAATTCAGTTGAACATCTGGAGAATTTCGGAAGAAGGGCAAATGCTCAAGAAGAAACTATTTTACAAGCCGAGCGATTTCTAGTGAACGTCCTAAAAAGAGGAACTGGTAGGAAAAATATGGATGAACTACGATATTGGATGTACTGCCACGGCAAAAACAAATCTCTGGAAGAACTACCACCCACCACTAGAGTTGCACAACAACATATTCTCAGATCTTTTTCTGTACTCATCTCCAAGTTAATTGCCTGGGTGAAGACCTCATGCCTAAGACCTATTTCCAGTTCTATCCTGCTGTACTTGTTGAGGGTTGCAGGTGTATGAAATGTGCGAAGAAAAGCTGCGGGTGTGTTGATGCCGGAATCCAATGCTGCTCCTTCTGCAAATGCAAGAGTGTGCTATCGGTAGATTGCCGTAATAGATTTGGGACGAGCTAAATCGCCTTTTGCGCTACTTCATATTTATATGCCATCATCCAGTGTTGTTATGAGTTTTTTTTTAGTTTTTATATGATCCATATCTTTAATTGCCTGTTGATATCATTAATGTACCAACAGTTTTTATTATCCATTATTATTATTGAGTTCTGTATATGAAGTCTGTGTTAGAAGGTTATTTTGCATTAAAAAAAAATACTTATTTCTGAAATTAAAAAATTTAGTTATCCCTCAACAAACGACATGAGGTTGGAAATCCGTCGTTATCTTGAAATTGGCGACCCTGGGGACAATTTATCACATTATCATTTTTGTTCTCGACACCATACCGAACAATTCATTCCACCACAACAATTGCCGAAAAATGCACCATTTCTACGATACGGGCCTTTTTCTATCTATTCAATGCGTAAATTTAGACATCGGCTGCGGAAAATAATTTATAACGCCGTTATGGTTCATTTGACAAAAAAAATGTATGGGAACAAAGTGGTTTGTTTCTTTTTGCAAAATATTTCTTGTAATAGGTTCAAAGTTGATTGGGTGCGCCGTTACCGAGATACTGGTCCATAAAGAGATACATGTCAAACGCGCGTCCGCCATTTTGGAAAATGCCGGAAAATGGCATTTTCCGAGATTACGCCCACTCTGCGGGCCTGGCACCCTGGTCATTATTGATAAGGACCATCTCGCGGACATGATTCACTTGGGTGATTTTCTGGACATAAAAATGGACACAGGACCCCCCTTCAGCGAGTGCATTAATATCGAGGGGGACATCTAAAACATACATTGGTAAATTTCTATATTCAGCCCCCTCGCCCCCACTCACCCCAACTTTGAAATTTCAAATGACATTACCTACCTTGCGATACATCAAATTGAAAATAATTGAATTCTCTTTGTGAAAAAAATATTTATAAAAATTTTTACCCTACCCCCCTCTTCCCTAAAAATTCTCTGAGTGTCCCATTCATTATTCTGGACCCCTCAATTCTCTCCAGTTTAGTCAGCATCATCCTAAATTGCAACAAAGAAGATAATTTTTGGTGGAAAAAGTGCCACCCAAAATTCACCTCATTGCTCTCCCCCACCTCAACTTCAAAAATTAACAATACACCACCTACTTTGTGATACATCAAATTGAAGGAAAATAAATTCTCTTCCTGAAAACAATTTTTTGGGAATTTTCAACCCCTCCCCCATTTAAATGGACATTTAGAGTATTTTAGGAGGAAAACGGGGGTTTTAAAAATTTCAAAAAAATTGTATTCAGGGAGAGAATTTAATTTCCTTCAATTTGATCACAAAGTAGGTTTGTCATTTTAGATGAGGTGGAGGGAGCGAAGGGGTGAATTGGGGTGGCACTTTTTCCATAGAATATTTCCACTTTTGATGCTGTGCAGGAAAACGTTGACTGCATTGAAGAGAATTGGGAGGTCAAGAATATTGAATTGGACACTCAAGAGAATTTAAGAGAGAAGGGGTGGTGGGGTTAAAGATCTAAAAAATATTTTTTCAGAAAGAGAATTCAATTTTGTTGAATTTGACGTATCGTGGAATAGGTGGTGTCATTTGAAATTTCAAAGTTGGGGTGGGTGGAGGCGAGGGGACTGAATATAGAAACTCGTCAATGTATGTTTTAGATGTCCCCCTCAATATAAAAATCGACCTGCTTTTGCTCGAAGACATTTTCACTAGGAATCGGAAGTTATTGCAGGTGGATAGTTTTCAAATGATCACCCGGTATGTATATTAGCATTCAGAATAAAGAAATACATCGATTGCAATTCGAATTTACAGGGTGTCGCAAGAACAAAAAAGTTTTTTGCGACACCCGTTATATCATAAGGTGCACAATATTATAGTTTCCAATTTTGAAATCTACGGGAAAAATGGTTCAGGAAAAACTTTCTCAAATGGGAAACCTCTTCAAATGCTCTTCTCTGTTACGACAACGACTAAAACTAAAACAGCGACTAAATAAGCTGACTGAACGCACCTTTATTTAGTCGCTGTTTTAGTTTTAGTCGTTGTCGTAACAGAGAAGAGCGTTCATACAGCAAGATTTAGTCGTAAGAATTGACCAATAGGAGCTCGAATGATACTGCGCGAACCTTCATCTTCATACGGTCCGTGTTCATAATGGGTAGTATTAATACGAGTATTAATATAAAAACTCGTAAAAAAATAAGCATAAATAAGTATTTGCTTACATTTATGAGGAGTACAACTCCTCCGAAATCGAAGCAAATGCTTATGCTATTTTTTTATTGATACATCATACAACCCATTACCATCACCATCCATGCTCATACCTTATACCGGTAATTACGCAACCTGCAAGTCGGCATCATACGACAAAGTTCGGAATTCTTACGACTAAAATTAAAACTAAAACTCTGTATGAACGCCGCGCATATGACGCGTGCTTTCTACTTTCAAATTTACGACAACGACTACGACTAAAACTAAAATCAAGCTGACTGAACCCACCTTGAACGCACCTGTAATGCCATAAAATATTAAGGTGCGTTCAGTCAGCTTATTTAGCCGCAAGTTTTAATTTTAGTCGCAAGCGCAGCGACGCCCATTGGCTCTTATGAACCAGCCTCCTCAGAGCATCCAATAAGCGATGCAGCGCCTACGACTAAAATTAAAACTTGCGGCTAAATGAGCTGACTGAACGCACCTTTACCTACGAGCAAAATTTCCGAAAGCGAGGTTTTCAAATGGAGGTTGTTGAACGAACGTTGAAATTATTGTCTGAAACTTGTAGGTACCTACCTACCGAGCTACTAGAAAAAATTATGAAAAAATTATCAAAAAGTCAAACTTTGACACGCTAGTAGCACATTGCGCTTGTAGGTACCTAGGTAGAGCTGTGATATAATTTATTGGCACGGCTGCAATTATCAAATCGGCGATTTCCAGTCATCGAGACATGAGAGCGCCCTGGGCCGCGATTCTGTACTCTCCTACCGACACTTGTCGGTGTCGGTAGCTCGGCAGGAGCGAATTTGATTGGTTCTCACCCTAGCTACCGATCCAATAGTTGTCGGTAGGCCAGTACAGAATCGCGCTCCTGAAATGTCCAAAATTCGTCTGTTTGATAGTTGCAGCCATGCCAATAAATTATATCACAACTACCTCTTTTGCAAAGCCGACTTTGTAAAATCAAGTGCAGAGCAAGGGCTACGCTAGGGCACGTATATCGCACACAGGGGCGGACTTGGCTTTCGTGGCGCCCTAGGCATGACTGAATTGGCCGCCCCTTCCCGTTAGAGAGGTTCGTTCCAGAGAACTAGTTTGTGTTTATATTCTTAGAGCACTAACTGCTCTGTTAAGTGTTAATGATAATAAGTGGTTTTTCATCAATAGTTGATACAAATCAACAAAAATTGAACATAATTTTTTTTTGCGAACGCGAATTTCGTCGAATAAAGATAAAACCACGCATTTTTTTTTCAAGAAGACGATATCGATGCCGCCCCCTTGGATCTGCCGCCCTAGGCACGTGCCTACTTTGCCTATTGCCAAATCCACCCCTGATCGATTTTGGCGAATGGTGCAAGCCATAGATTATGGGTGCAAGCTGTCTGTGTTTCTGTCACCTAAATCGATGAATCCTCATTGCTCAACAAAACTATCGGTGAGAAGATTACTTCAGTCATTGTTCTTCAGTCCACCGCAACGCCACCTATCGGTCACTAGATTGCTGTGGTGTCTGTGAAGCTGAAGCTTCCGTGAAATACCACCCTGCCGAGGTGGCATCACCATGCAGCGCATAATAGTCGCGTATGAATTTCGAACTTGTAGTTTCGTTCATTGTTTCTATTGTTGAAAAAACACAAAACTTTTTCATTTTCTGTGTACAATACGGTAGTATTGATCAAGGGCTACATTCCTCTTCATTGGTTTTGATGAAACTCGATAGTATATCAAGGTTACTAGCATATTTTACCTTTTTGCGTTGTTACAAAAAAACTATTTGTTCAAAATCAACAAAAAAAATTGTTTTCACATAAAAAAGCACACTTTTCCAGAGGAAAAAAAATTAAAATATTCCACGTTAAAATAGACAGAAACCTACAGAAAACTTGTGTTTTTTCGATTTTTTCAATGTTACTAAAAAAATACTTCGTACAATTTTATGAAAAAAATATTTATTGTGGGAAATCACTTCGTACGCAATATATATATTAATTTCAGCATTTTTGAACGAAAATTCCTAAAAATAGAGGGTTGAACTTGAACCTTAACTCCGGTAGTTATAACTAACGTAGTTCTAACTACGGATGTTGAGTGCCATGTATATAGTGTCTAAATAGATACCGAAGTTATGACTCCTGACTGCTAACGCTACTACTGTTTCCAAACAGAAATAGCTTTATAACTCCCGTTCAACATCGGTAGTTGGCCACCGTTTGGCGTGTAAACTCTGCGGTAGTTATAACTATCGTTATGCTGTAGGTACCTGTTATCAACCCGCGTGTTGACCGAAGTATCACTGGCGGCTCCAGCATTTTCGAACAGGGCAGGGGGTACGGTTCACCGACCAGGCGCCCTCAAGGTGAGGGCTACGATCAAAATAAGCCCCATGTCGCTTATTTCCATTTCAATTTCAATTCAATTTCAAGCCCTTTCGGGCACATTTATTCAGGACTTTTTCGAAATTAACAAAATGTGGAGAGGTACCGATGACCCTCTCAGACCACGAAAAAAAGACTTAAGATAATATGATGTAACATAAGATGGCTTCTTCTTGATATAGCACATATGGACGGCACAGGTTTGACTCTGGATTCGATTCAGCGGCGGTCGAGACTTTTCTTGCTTCTCGCCCCAGGTGTAACAACCTGAGGCCGGTGGGTTACGTCGGAGTGGCGGCGAGCATCCCCGGTTCCAGATGGTGATTTCCTCGAAGTGGGTTGTTCTCAGGAGTGTTGCGTGTAACAGAAATTCAGAGACAAAGGAGAATTAGTAAGTGGCAGACACAAGAGGAACTGCCACTGCAAGGAGACATGGGAGTGCAGCACCACCACTTTCATCGTTCCTTTTTGGTGACTCAACATAACTTTTGGACATAATTGGTATTTAATGACATAATCGGGTTCGACATAACAGGTTATTTTCCAAAACCACACCAGTTCGCCTGACTGGCTCTGCTGAAACAGCAGAAGTGGAGTTGGACGTAAACTCCAAGAGTTTAAATGTCTTAGACATATTTGGAGATTTAGATACAGGGTGATTCATGAGTGACCTTACATAGGCTAATGGATGATAGAGGACTTCGAGGCGAGTCAGGATCTACTGAAGAAATTTTATTTTCTCCGATGGTTACGAAGATACAGGGTGTTTTGTGTGTTTCGTATGAAACTTTGATAAGCGATATTTCTGAAACGGCCAAAGGTATTTTGTTGAAATTCACCAGTAATATTTCTCTGTTGGAACTCATCCTGAAGCCATACCGGGTGAGTCAAAATCCAGGGCCGGGCTAGAAAAAAGGTGCCCCTTTTTTGTTTCATCAAAAAGTACATTTTCTGACCGCTTTTCTAAAAAACTGCTATCGGATTCAAAAAGCTAAGAAAAAATGCTTCAAGAATCACTCTTCAATTGAGATGGCACACCTAAACCGTTTCGACAATAAAATCAAAGTAAAATTTGTGGGTGAGTTCCCATTTTCGACCGGACATAATCGACTCATTGTTTGATCGAATTTATTAAAATTCATTTTTTGGCTTGTCTCTGTTGAATAGAAGGGCTTGGTTGAAAAAAAAATTTCAAAGCCGACAATTTTTTTTATGACAAAATCGAGAGCGAAACCAAAATTAGACTCGATTTGATCGTCAGAAAAAAATTTCCGGCAATGGAATTGTTATCACTACCAAGCCCTTCTGTTCCACAGAGACAAGCTAAAAAATGAATTTTAATGAATTCAATCAAACAATGAGTCGATTATGTCCGGTCAAAAATGGAAACTCACCCACAAATCTTACTTTTGATTGTTTTGTCGAAACGGTCTAGGTGTGCCATCTAAATTGAAGAGTGATTCTTGAAGCATTTTTCCTTAGCTTTTCGAATCCGATAACAGTTTTTCAGAAAAGCGGTCAGAAAATGTACTTTTTGATCAAATAAAAAAAGGGCACATTTTTTCAATTCCGGCCCTGGATTTTGACTCACCCGGTATGACTTCTGGATAAGTTCCAGCAGAGAAATATTACTGGTAAATTTCATCACAATATCTTTAGCCGTTTCAGAAATATCGCTGATCAAAGTTTCACACGAAACACACAAAACACCCTGTATCTTCGTAACCAATGGAGAAAACAAAATTTCCTCAGTGGATCCTGACTCGCCTCGAAGTCTTCTATCTCCCATTAGCCTATGTAAGGTCACTCATGAATCACCCTGTATATAGAGTGGACATTGTAGAGTTCATAAATTAGGTTTAGACATTGCAGAGATATATGTGTACGCTGAGCCGTCAGACACGTGCCACTGCGAAGGCCGCAAGGAGGCGCAGAGAATCAGAGTTTCGGAGGAGATTGAAGATGTCACTTAGCGTCGCTTATTTCCAGTGGCGTACCCAGATTTATGGACAGGGGGGGACCGAGGAAGTTTTGTGTATATTTTAAAGATCAAGTCTGTACTGGGCAACCGCGGCCACTAAAAACTAGCTCCGCAGCTGAAAATTTTCGGGCAAAAATTGAAATTAGAAAATATTTCTTTCCCATAACTTCCAAATTGGCTGATCAATTTTTCTGAAACTTGGCTCAGGAATACGGATTTACCCACTCATTGTGTGGTTTAATGCATTATTCTGGAATTCATCTTCTGGAGCTACCATTTCTTCTTTTTCCCGCGGAGTAGGTAAAGAGTCACTTCCCGCCCTCTTGCATAGCATGTAATGAATCAATTACCATAGTGAATGAATTCCAATATTTTATAAATATTATAATACTTGGCTTTTAATATTTCACAAACATTTTGAAAATGTTTATGTGCTGTCTGGGTAACGATTTTATAATAAACAAATAAACGAAAGTTAACTTACCTACCGGACGGTTCGTGAATAAGATAAAATAACGTCAAAATAAGACACCTGACTTCTTCTTGTGTCTATTAGGAATAAATAATAACTACACTTGAATACTGAACTGCTTCTATAGGTACTTACGTACTTACCATTCGATTACGATTCCCTTTAGTAGAAATCAAGAATTTAGCAAGGATCTTGCAAAATCTGATTTCTTATTCACGTGTTTTAAAGGTAGGTATCCATCATACCGTTTGAAAAAAATGTTCAGGGGCGGCCGGGCCGCAGGCGTAGAAAATGAAAAAACAAACAAAAATTTCAAAATGTTCAGGGGCGGCCGCGGAGGTAAAATATAAAAAGCAAAACAATAGAAAGAAATGCATTTCTGCCCAAAATGCCGCCCCCTGAATCTGGCCGCCCTTGTGCATGCACGAGTTGCACGCCCGCTTAAGACGGCCCTGATTATGAATCTCTCTAAATTATTACTTCAATAAATGACGGCCCATCATAGAGTCTGGCCTCTGCAAGTAGAGAATATTTCCCATTCTTTGCTCCAATTGCTTTTTGTACATCTTTCAGTATCTTGTTGCTGGAAATCGCAAGTTTCACCAGTTTTAATAAGAATTAATAATTTTGGCCCGTATTGATATCCCACTTTTAAGCTAAAAGCGCTTTTAGTGCGATGCGCATTTGGGGGCATTTCTCATATTTTAGTGTTCAAAAATACAAATTAACTCGCAAAATTATTGCAATTGAGTACATACAATCGCTCCCAATCGCAATAATGTATTTTTGAACACTGAAGTATGAGAAATGCCCCTAAATGCGCATCGCACTAAAAGCGCTTTTAGCTTAAAAGTGGGATATGAATACGGGCCTATGACTTTCTACATCAGCACTTGCAGTAACTGGAATAGAAAAAAGTAGTAGGATGAAAAATTGTGAAAAAAATCTCAGCTCTGAAGGAAGAAAAATCAGATCATCAAAAGGCAGACGGTTAGAGGGGGCGGAAAGAAGAAATTATCTGCAAAAATATTTGATCAAATGGGAATGATGATTAAGGCAGCCTGCACCCCATCCAAAAGTAGCTTCACAGTCCGGAATTTGATCAGGTCACAGCTAGTCTGAATTTTGAATTAATTTGATCACATGGTAGTAACTTCCATGCCAAATTTCAAATTTCTAGCTCGTAGAATCAAGTTTCAGAATTTTTGATTACCCATAGTGTTTTTCTTTTCACCCCCCTCACTCACCCCTTGGTTGATTTGTGAGCTTTTGATAATTTTCCAATCAGTTTCAACCTTTTTAGGGTTTATTTTCGAAGTTTCAGAGTTTTCGCTGAATTTTTTATTTTTCTTTTCACCCCGCTTAGAACTCACTCCCTTTGATGATTTGATTTTCAAGTATTTTTTTGCTCAATTTGAACATTTTGCAAGTTAATTAGTGTAATTGCCGAGGTATTGGCAAAGCTTTAGAATTTTCGGTGGGTTTATTTCTTTCCACCCCCCTCTGAATCATCCTCTTAGATGATTAGATTTTTCTAGATAGCTTCTCAATAAATTTCAACACTTTCTCCTATGTAATGAGTTTAATTTTATAAGCCTACTTCAATTATATTTGCGTTTATAGCAGTACCGGGTGGGCCATAAAAAACCGTGCTCTGAATTTTTCCTTCTAAAATTTTTATTCCTCCACCGATTTCATCGAACTTTTCAGCATTCGATAGCCAATTGAATAGGCTATCATTTCTGTATTTCAAAATTGCCGACATAACAAAATTCAAGATGGCAGAAACAATTGAAAATAGGCCTTCTTTTGTTCTCGTTGCTTTTTATTGAAAGTTACCAGAAAGTCAAAACCAATAATGTATTATAAAGGATTAGACCTTCCTTGTCAATTCAAGACCACAACCAATAAAATCGGGTTATCTGCTGATGAGCTATTGCGAGTTGAAGCGAAGCCAACTTTCCGTTTTTTTCATTTCCGCATAATTGACCCAAATTTAGGTATCCTGCCCGTCAATCCGCCATATGCTTATTTCTTAACCGATTTTCTCAAAGGACCCCGCACGATTCTTATGGAAAATGGCTCCCGGTTAAATTCTCTAAATTTTTGATATGTTATAGCTCATGAGATACCAATCAAATACCGTTAACCCCAAACTCAAGTAATGGACAGTTTTTTACCCACAGGGGGTTGAAGTTGGAAGTTTTGACGGCTCAAGAATGATATTCTGCCGTAAATAAAAGCTTTCTATTTGGTTTCTCGTCAAGTTGTGTTTCATGCTAAATGTATTCATTTGACAAAAAAATATCAACCCACTCCTCTACCCCCATCTCCTATCTACCATCACAAAATTCGAGATTACTCTCAAAAGCCATGCAGATGGCTTTTGTGATTGAAATTATGAATTCTGACATAAAAATTATTTTCCACCCCTAATGTTGGGGTGCCGATTTTTCAATTTTCCTCGGTTAATTTGGCTGAATTTTTGGTATTGTGTACTTCTAATTCTGCTGAACAAAAACTTCCTGTGTCAAAACTTATTTCTATGGACAGTTTTTGTTCTACAGGGAACTGAAGTTGAAGAATTTAGAGCATAAATATTGAAGTTCGGTCCTCTGCAGAACAAAAACTGTTCATAGGAATAAGTTTTGGTATCAGAACTTTTTGATCAGCAGAATTAGAAGTACACAATACTAAAAATTCAGCCAAATTAACCGAGGAAAATTGGAAAATTGGCACCCCAACATTAGGGGTGGAAAATAATAATTTTAAGCTCCAGAAAATCACAAAATTCAGGGCGTTAGACTAGTGACCCAACACCTGAATTGGAGACATACACGACCGCTAAAATGCTCCAGCCAAAGAACAAAAACAGAAAGCGGAAAAACACTTTGAAAATTGCAACATGGAATGTGAGGGGAATGAACCACAAGCTCAATGAAATAGTGTCGGAAACAACAAGATTAAATGTGGACATACTCTGCTTAACAGAAACCAAGAAGAAAGGGAATGGGAATGGTTGTGTTCAGGATTACGTTTATTTCTGGTCGGGAGTTCCAAAATCATCTAGAGCCAAATCAGGTGTAGCCGTAATGGTGAAGAAGAAGTACAGGAACAATATTATTTAAAATTTGAAGTCTCTCACATTTTGATAAAGATCATACGAGAATTATATAAAGACAAAAGCCCGAAAACCCCTCTGTTCTGTTTTCGTTGGGCCACCCTGTATAATAAGGCACCAATTTAATTCCTATATCCGATATCACTTTCACAATTATCAGATTTTTTTTATTTTCAAATTTACCTCCATAGGTGTATTATACAGTTTACTATTTTCTAAATTATATCTTTAACTTAATGATTCGATATACTTTGTTTGACTTGATTTCATTTCATGTACACAGGAATCATATTCGACGGTAATCCCGAGATACTCTTTAATTCTTCCAAGATCTTTCATTTTAAATTTTTCTGATAGTAAAAGTTTAACTTTCTTTATTTCTTTTCCATCTTTACTACAGATTAGTAAATCATCGACAAATATCAATAAATAGATAGTATCTTCTCCGTTATTATAGGTGTATAGACAAGAATCAATCTTACTTCTTTCAAAACCTATACTTATCAAAAATTCATCAAGACACTCATACCCATGCCCTTGTACTTTCTCTCAAACCGTACAATGCTTTTATCAATTCACAAACTTTACCTGTGCGATCGTCATAATCCTTTGGTTGTTTAACATAAACTTCAGAATTTACCTTCCCGTTCAAGAATGCGGTTTCAACATCCATTTGTTCAATTTCTAGGCCCATTTGACAACAATATGATAACAAAATTTTTGAAGTTCGCATTTTTGCAACTGGAGAGTACACATCGTCAATCTCGTCAGTTTGTTGAAAATCTCTCACAACTAATCTTGCTTTATACGTATTATCAGGTTTTTTATTGTATATCCATTTTACATCCAAGATTTTACCCTTATTTATATTTTCAACTAATTTCCAAGTTTTATTTTTATTCAAACAATCAATTTCTTTATCCATAGCCTTTTTCCAAAACTTACTTTCATTAGATTCTATCGCCTCCTCAAATGTATTAGGTATATCCGTTCTACACATATCTACAAAAATACTATTACCGTATACAACATAATCATCAAGTTTCTTTGAAGGCTTTTTTTCTCGCTGTGATTTACGTATTTCCGGTTCAGTTTGAGATTCAGGCTCATTTATAGTATGATTCAGAAGTATGAATTTTTATCAGTTTCAATTTCCAGATCATTGTTCTCATTATTCTCATCAACAGATTCGTTTCCATTTAAACCAATACATTTAACATTTTCTTCAACGATATCAACATGTCTAGCTACGATGACCTTACCATTAAGGAGTACACGATACCCAACGTTGCTATAACCGATCAAAATACCCATATCGGTCTTCTTGTCCCATTTAGAAGTTCTGACAAGGATATATAGAATTTAGGATCTGTTGTAATGTTTTTGTATATATTTTGTTGGAAATTCCATATATTGTTTTTATGTTTTTGTACAATTTATTTTCTATATATTTATGTATATTTTGTAAATATTTTATATTTTATCTTTATTTTTGAGTAGTCATGACGAGTTCCACGCCTTACAGGCAAAACATGTACATTTTTTTCTGTACTGAACAAATAAATATCATCTATCTATCTATCTATCTTATCATCAAAATAACTCACAACGTTTCCAATCTTAGTAGCTTTCACAACTCGATAATCACCCAAATAAACATTTACCTCTTTAAGTAACTTACAATTTTCAAAATATCTCTCATCATTGATTATATGGTCCGTACAACCGCTATCTAAGAGCCACTGTATTCCGTCATAGCCTACATCACTTACTTATCTTGGTGTTTTGAACCGTATGATGAGTAACCGTTGTCACCCATGCGCTGTTCTTCCCTTCATTGTTTCTTTGTTGAGTTGCCTGTTGCGCGCTTGCTCCGCGCCATCCACGAACATTGCCGCGCCCTCTGCCGGTTCCTCTTCCTACTCCTCTCCGACCACCCGATGAACGCCATGTGCCTCGTCCTCGTCTGCTTGCCGCTTGGCCGCCATGTTTGCAATCCCTTTGGAAATGGCCTGATTGTCCACAGCCGTAGCATGTCCAATTCTGTCGGTTTCCATCCGCCACGAATGTATTACTTATTCTTCCAGAACTCTCCTCGTCCTTCTGTTGCTTTATCTCCGCCATTTGAATTTTATTTTTTACATAATCCGCAGTTTGATCTTCTTTTAAGGCATCTATTAAATCTCCGATGTAACTATACGATTCAGGCAACGTGTTCATTACCTGCCAGCACAAAAAGCTTTATATCTCCTCCACCATTGTTATAGTCTACCCAAAGTGCTTTACATACTACGAACAAGCCCGGCTTTCAAACACAGCGACCATCTTCAATTGTTTGATGATCAGCTTTGTCTGGCCGTGGAAATGGTAACCAACACCAAAATGGACGAACCTACATGGGCGATAGCGTCATTGCCTGGTAGATTTTCTGGTTTAGGCATCTGTCGTTCAGTAGAACTAGCCGTCCCTGCCTTTCTGGCATCGGTTCACTACGTCAGTGCCTTGACCGAAGATCTGACTGCAAATATGACTCAATCATTCAATGCTTTGCCGTACATATCTCAAGCCTTAGAACTGTGGAGTCGCAATAGCAACGTGGACGAATCAGTTATTGTCAACGTCAACAGAAACTCGCAGCTCGAATGGACAAACCCAATATTCCAGAAACGTTTTGATACCTTGATGACATCTGCTGTAAACAATCCTCTTGCAAAAGCTCGATTATTAGCCGGAGCCTGTAAAGAATCTGGAGCATTTCTGAACGCTTCACCGACCGCTACTTTAGGTACTTTGTTAGATGACGTTTGTTTCCGTATAGCGATAGGGCTACGTTTGGGCAGCAAAATTCGTGAAAGCCACCAATGTCTATGTGGAGAAAGAGTCGACGAATTTGGGTACCATGGCTTAGCATGCAACAAAACGTCAACAGGCCGCCTTAGTCGACATGCAGCAATCAACGATTTACTTCGACGTGCTTTGAAGTCGGCAGAAGTACCATCACTTCTAGAACCCCCCGGTCCCCGGAATATGTCGAAATGACGGAAAGCGACCTGACGGGATGACGTACGCTCCGTGGAAGAATGGACGACAACTAGTCTGGGCTGCCACTTGTTGCGACACGATGTGTCAAAGTCAAAGCAATATTGCGGTTTCATCGACAAAAGGCGGAAAAATGGCAGCTATTGCTGAACTGAGGAAGATTGAAAAATATTCCGATTTAACGGATCGTTTTGTGGTTTGCCCTTTTGGTGTTGAAACGTTAGGTTCCTGGGGTCCTTCAGCAAAAGCTTTTGCTTCGGAAATTGGACGAAAATTTTTTGAGAAGACCAAAGAACCTCGCTCGACGGAATTTTTAAAACAAAGGATCAGTTTGGAAATTCAAAGAGGGAATGTTAGCTCAATTTTAGCTACTCTTCCATCACAAAAATCATTTGATGAAGTTTTCTACATTTTACGCATTTAGACTATACACCTCGCTCTACACTTTAGTATCTATCTTTTATATTTTTATCTTCATATATTGTCTTTATGATGTCACATATTGAATGGTTTTCGTTTATATTTGAAGGAGTCGACAGCATTACAAATTGTATGCAGAAATAAATTAGAAAGACTGAGACTTAAAAATTACAGTGATGCGGCGACAGTTTTTGGTGACTTTGAAAAAGCAGTGAATGAACTAAAAAATGCAGATGCGAGTGTGTCTGAAAAAGAGAAGCAAAATTACATGCTGAACACGTTGCCTGAATCGTATAGTTACATCGGAGATTTAATAGATGCCTTAAAAGAAGATCAAACTGCGGATTATGTAAAAAATAAAATTCAAATGGCGGAGATAAAGCAACAGAAGGACGAGGAGAGTTCTGGAAGAATAAGTAATACATTCGTGGCGGATGGAAACCGACAGAATTGGACATGCTACGGCTGTGGACAATCAGGCCATTTCCAAAGGGATTGCAAACATGGCGGCCAAGCGGCAAGCAGACGAGGACGAGGCACATGGCGTTCATCGGGTGGTCGGAGAGGAGTAGGAAGAGGAACCGGCAGAGGGCGCGGCAATGTTCGTGGATGGCGCGGAGCAAGCGCGCAACAGGCAACTCAACAAAGAAACAATGAAGGGAAGAACAGCGCATGGGTGACAACGGTTACTCATCATACGGTTCAAAACACCAAGATAAGTAAGTGATGTAGGCTATGACGGAATACAGTGGCTCTTAGATAGCGGTTGTACGGACCATATAATCAATGATGAGAGATATTTTGAAAATTGTAAGTTACTTAAAGAGGTAAATGTTTATTTGGGTGATTATCGAGTTGTGAAAGCTACTAAGATTGGAAACGTTGTGAGTTATTTTGATGATAAGATAGATAGATAGATAGATGATATTTATTTGTTCAGTACAGAAAAAGTAGACAGTTATTTACAATAAATATTACCTAACTTGACTAGAATTTTATTTTAAGGAGGTAGCCGATGAAATTGCTACATCGTTGAGAGCCAAATGTTACTTCGAGACCCCACGTTTTGAGGCGCCAAATGTTGGCGGCGACAGTCGGACTGTGCTGCCATGGAATGTTCCATCGAGGATAGGAAAATTGAGTTTTTTTAGGGACGCCGTTTCTTGCCCGAAAAAAACTCAGTTTTCCTATCCTCGATGGAACATTCCATGGCAGCACAGTCCGACTGTCGCCGCCAACTTAGCGCCGAGAAAATTACTAGAACCTGACCACCCCGAGTTCAGGTCCGGGCTCAATTTTTGAAGAAGGGCCTCGCACCCTGAGCGCTCGAAAATCGAGGCCGTAACATCACCCCTCCCCTAAAATGGGAGATTTGCCTCAAATCGAACCTTCAACGCCGCAACAAAAAAAAAAAATTTCGCAGGTACCTTCTTTGTACAGTCGCGAAGCCCTGACAAATTTACATTGTTGCCAAACTCAGCAACAGGCACAGATACCCAATACCCTCCCACACTCTCAGTCTTCACTCTCCAGTTGACCTTTATTCTATGACAAAACTTTGGAATAAATGACGTGACATCCTTCCTTTCAGGAGAAATTGAAATGAAAGAAAGGGCAGAGAAATCTAATCTTAAACGCGACTCGAATGCTGTGTGTCTTCAACACCTGACTTTAAAATTTCTATGTCACTACCAAATCAATCCACCGCACCACGGACCAAAATGCAAAACGCAAGACGCCAACACACTCAAAAACTTAAGACTGAAGGTCCTCTCGTTGAGAGCCAAATGTTACTTCGAGACCCCACGTTTTGAGGCGCCAAATGTTGGCGGCGACAGTCGGACTGTGCTGCCATGGAATGTTCCATCGAGGATAGGAAAACTGAGTTTTTTTAGGGACGCCGTTTCTTGCCCGAAAAAAACTCAGTTTTCCTATCCTCGATGGAACATTCCATGGCAGCACAGTCCGACTGTCGCCGCCAACTTAGCGCCGAGAAAATTACTAGAACCTGACCACCCCGAGTTCAGGTCCGGGCTCAATTTTTGAAGAAGGGCCTCGCACCCTGAGCGCTCGAAAATCGAGGCCGTAACATCACCCCTCCCCTAAAATGGGAGATTTGCCTCAAATCGAACCTTCAACGCCGCAACAAAAAAAAAAAAATTTCGCAGGTACCTTCTTTGTACAGTCGCGAAGCCCTGACAAATTTACATTGTTGCCAAACTCAGCAACAGGCACAGATACCCAATACCTTCCCACACTCTCAGTCTTCACTCTCCAGTTGACCTTTATTCTATGACAAAACTTTGGAATAAATGACGTGACATCCTTCCTTTCAGGAGAAATTGAAATGAAAGAAAGGGCAGAGAAATCTAATCTTAAACGCGACTCGAATGCTGTGTGTCTTCAACACCTGACTTTAAAATTTCTATGTCACTACCAAATCAATCCACCGCACCACGCACCAAAATGCAAAACGCAAGACGCCAACACACTCAAAAACTAAAGACTGAAGGTCCACTCGTTGAGAGCCAAATGTTACTTCGAGACCCCACGTTTTGAGGCGCCAAATGTTGGCGGCGACAGTCGGACTGTGCTGCCATGGAATGTTCCATCGAGGATAGGAAAATTGAGTTTTTTTAGGGACGCCGTTTCTTGCCCGAAAAAAACTCAGTTTTCCTATCCTCGATGGAACATTCCATGGCAGCACAGTCCGACTGTCGCCGCCAACTTAGCGCCGAGAAAATTACTAGAACCTGACCACCCCGAGTTCAGGTCCGGGCTCAATTTTTGAAGAAGGGCCTCGCACCCTGAGCGCTCGAAAATCGAGGCCGTAACATCACCCCTCCCCTAAAATGGGAGATTTGCCTCAAATCGAACCTTCAACGCCGCAACAACAAAAAAAAAATTCGCAGGTACCTTCTTTGTACAGTCGCGAAGCCCTGACAAATTTACATTGTTGCCAAACTCAGCAACAGGCACAGATACCCAATACCTTCCCACACTCTCAGTCTTCACTCTCCAGTTGACCTTTATTCTATGACAAAACTTTGGAATAAATGACGTGACATCCTTCCTTTCAGGAGAAATTGAAATGAAAGAAAGGGCAGAGAAATCTAATCTTAAACGCGACTCGAATGCTGTGTGTCTTCAACACCTGACTTTAAAATTTCTATGTCACTACCAAATCAATCCACCGCACCACGCACCAAAATGCAAAACGCAAGACGCCAACACACTCAAAAACTAAAGACTGAAGGTCCACTCGTTGAGAGCCAAATGTTACTTCGAGACCCCACGTTTTGAGGCGCCAAATGTTGGCGGCGACAGTCGGACTGTGCTGCCATGGAATGTTCCATCGAGGATAGGAAAATTGAGTTTTTTTAGGGACGCCGTTTCTTGCCCGAAAAAAACTCAGTTTTCCTATCCTCGATGGAACATTCCATGGCAGCACAGTCCGACTGTCGCCGCCAACTTAGCGCCGAGAAAATTACTAGAACCTGACCACCCCGAGTTCAGGTCCGGGCTCAATTTTTGAAGAAGGGCCTCGCACCCTGAGCGCTCGAAAATCGAGGCCGTAACATCACCCCTCCCCTAAAATGGGAGATTTGCCTCAAATCGAACCTTCAACGCCGCAACAAAAAAAAAAAAATTCGCAGGTACCTTCTTTGTACAGTCGCGAAGCCCTGACAAATTTACATTGTTGCCAAACTCAGCAACAGGCACAGATACCCAATACCTTCCCACACTCTCAGTCTTCACTCTCCAGTTGACCTTTATTCTATGACAAAACTTTGGAATAAATGACGTGACATCCTTCCTTTCAGGAGAAATTGAAATGAAAGAAAGGGCAGAGAAATCTAATCTTAAACGCGACTCGAATGCTGTGTGTCTTCAACACCTGACTTTAAAATTTCTATGTCACTACCAAATCAATCCACCGCACCACGCACCAAAATGCAAAACGCAAGACGCCAACACACTCGGACATGTTTCCGAACTGAGCTAGTCAATACTGTAGCGGTGATGTACCCCAGAGGTCTCTCTGGCCCCGTTTTCTACCCCCAGGTGATCATTTGAAAACTATCCACCTGCAATAACTCTCGATTCCTAGTCAATATTCCTTCGCGCAAAAACAGGTCGATTTTTATATAGTCCACTCGCTGAAGGGGGGTCCTGTGTCCATTTTTATGTCCAGAAAATCACCCAAGTGGATCATGTCCGCGAGATGGTCCTCATCAATAATGACCAGGGTGCCAGGCCCGCGGAGTGGGCGTAACCTCGGAAAATGCCATTTTCCGGCATTTTCCAAAATGGCGGACGCGCGTTTGATATGTATCTCTTTATGAACCAGTATCTCGGTAATGGCGCACCCAATCAATTTTGAACCTATTACAAGAAATATTCTGCAGAAAGAAAAGAACCACTTTGTTCCAATAAAAAATTCTGTCTAATGAACCATAACGGCGTTATAAATTATTTTCGGCAGCCGATGTCTAGATTTACGCATTGAATAGACAGAAAAA
The DNA here is from genome assembly GCA_949128115.1 of Anaspis maculata. Classification (NCBI taxonomy): domain Eukaryota; kingdom Metazoa; phylum Arthropoda; class Insecta; order Coleoptera; family Scraptiidae; genus Anaspis; species Anaspis maculata. The sequence goes on from OX421968.1 coordinate 24,125,672, forward strand.
GGCCCGTATCGTAGGAATGGTGCATTTTTTGGCAATTGTTGTGGAGTAAAGAATTGTTTGGTATGGTATAAGGAACAAAAATGATTATTTGATAAATTGTCTTCAGAGTCACCATTTTCAAGATAACGACGGATTTCCATCCTTATTATTACCCCCATCGTTGAAAGGGTACCTACCTAACTTAATTTTCCAACGTCAAGTAAATAACTGTTTTAATGCAAAGAACTATTCAATACATTCTTTAGGTACCAAAGTGGATAACAATAATACTAATAATACATTAATATGATATCAAGAAAACAATAAAGAATATTGATGATAAAAATAAGGAAAGGATGAAAAGTACCTACTATTGTTAAAACAACACTGGATGCTTATTGTAGTTATTGACCTGATGATCTCTTACTGTGGGTTCACCTGTTCCTTTGAGATTGTGTTTATGAAAGGCTAAAAACCGTGCAAGGAACTTTTTCATATCATATGACATGACCAATAATTGTTATAAAAATTACACAAATAAATCCAAGCTTGAGAGACTTTCTATCGCAAAACGAAAGAAAATCCGCCGGCTGTAGCCTAAAGCTGGGTTCCCAGATGCGAAATTCGGACAGAAAATGAGAAATTTTATGTCAAAGTCCTCATATTGACCAATCAGAGCCCTCGAATTCAAAATTTGACACACAAAATTGCATTTTCTGTCCAAATATTTGCATCTGGGAACCCAGCTTGACTCACCAGTGCACAACGCTATCAAATGTAGCTGCTCGAAATCTACAAAGTCAAAAAAATGATCCCCTTTTAAACATATGCGTTTACTGTGGGCAGGTGAAATATGCTGGTGAAGGAGAGAAATTCAGAATATGTGAGAATAGAAGAGCCTCCAATCTTTTGGAGGCAACAAATTACTTTGGAGACGAAGTATACACAAGAGTTGCTGATCTGACAGATGTGAGTAGTGTATTTGCGGCTGACCTCTATTATCATTCTTCCTGCATGAGAAATTATCTTCTTCATTATGATCGACAATTCGAAGAAGAAATAATTGTTTCTAACCAGAACTCAAGTACAAAAAATATTTTGGGGATGACATCAGATTTTCTCATCCAAACGGAGCAAATAAATCTGAAATGATCTTTGCGGGATCTGTGTCTACTGCAGACGTTGCTGACACACTCAGATCAACAGATAGGATAAAAGATTGTGCACAATCTTTGAGAGAATCGTTGATGGAACTCGATTTGGTGACAGATTTTGTGATGAGCAGAGCTTGAAGTAATCTTGGGAAAATGTGCAAATACCAGAGCCCAGAGCCTATTCTTACTTTAATCTCGGAGCTACTTGATGTCCATTAGAAAAGTCTGAAGATATATAGCTTAATTTAGATGATGTTCTACATAGTTGATAATGGGAAGACAAAAACTCCACTTCATATCATGAATGGAGCTGCTGTGCACGGTGCATGTAAAAGCAGCACTCTAATCAAGAGTCTAAATCACGTTGGAGTCAGTATAAGTTATGATGAAGTTCTTCGCTATCGTTCAAATTTGGCATCTTACATCATCAGTTCAAGCGATAGTATATACCCTTGCCCAGTCATCTTGCCCCTGATATGTACACAACAGCTGCTTTTGACAATTTTGATCATGTCGAAGCTGTTCTATCTGGAGTTGGCATATCTCACGACAGGTTATTGCGACTATATCCCATACACTTTTTATTTTCAGTAGAATGACTTTTTGGAGCAAAAATAAAGTGACAAGCTGGAGCGCTGGGAGGAAACGGCCGATGGCCGCTGATAGTTGAGCTTCCAAACTTTCCAGGTGCCATCAGCCGTAGTCGTAGCCCTCCAGCTTGTCACTTTATTTTTGCTCCAAAAAGTCATCCTAGTGAGAAAAGAAAGTGTATGGGATATACCTACAAGTATTTGGGTGAAAAAACGCAGCCCTAAAGAGTAATTCAGTTGAACATCTGGAGAATTTCGGAAGAAGGGCAAATGCTCAAGAAGAAACTATTTTACAAGCCGAGCGATTTCTAGTGAACGTCCTAAAAAGAGGAACTGGTAGGAAAAATATGGATGAACTACGATATTGGATGTACTGCCACGGCAAAAACAAATCTCTGGAAGAACTACCACCCACCACTAGAGTTGCACAACAACATATTCTCAGATCTTTTTCTGTACTCATCTCCAAGTTAATTGCCTGGGTGAAGACCTCATGCCTAAGACCTATTTCCAGTTCTATCCTGCTGTACTTGTTGAGGGTTGCAGGTGTATGAAATGTGCGAAGAAAAGCTGCGGGTGTGTTGATGCCGGAATCCAATGCTGCTCCTTCTGCAAATGCAAGAGTGTGCTATCGGTAGATTGCCGTAATAGATTTGGGACGAGCTAAATCGCCTTTTGCGCTACTTCATATTTATATGCCATCATCCAGTGTTGTTATGAGTTTTTTTTTAGTTTTTATATGATCCATATCTTTAATTGCCTGTTGATATCATTAATGTACCAACAGTTTTTATTATCCATTATTATTATTGAGTTCTGTATATGAAGTCTGTGTTAGAAGGTTATTTTGCATTAAAAAAAAATACTTATTTCTGAAATTAAAAAATTTAGTTATCCCTCAACAAACGACATGAGGTTGGAAATCCGTCGTTATCTTGAAATTGGCGACCCTGGGGACAATTTATCACATTATCATTTTTGTTCTCGACACCATACCGAACAATTCATTCCACCACAACAATTGCCGAAAAATGCACCATTTCTACGATACGGGCCTTTTTCTATCTATTCAATGCGTAAATTTAGACATCGGCTGCGGAAAATAATTTATAACGCCGTTATGGTTCATTTGACAAAAAAAATGTATGGGAACAAAGTGGTTTGTTTCTTTTTGCAAAATATTTCTTGTAATAGGTTCAAAGTTGATTGGGTGCGCCGTTACCGAGATACTGGTCCATAAAGAGATACATGTCAAACGCGCGTCCGCCATTTTGGAAAATGCCGGAAAATGGCATTTTCCGAGATTACGCCCACTCTGCGGGCCTGGCACCCTGGTCATTATTGATAAGGACCATCTCGCGGACATGATTCACTTGGGTGATTTTCTGGACATAAAAATGGACACAGGACCCCCCTTCAGCGAGTGCATTAATATCGAGGGGGACATCTAAAACATACATTGGTAAATTTCTATATTCAGCCCCCTCGCCCCCACTCACCCCAACTTTGAAATTTCAAATGACATTACCTACCTTGCGATACATCAAATTGAAAATAATTGAATTCTCTTTGTGAAAAAAATATTTATAAAAATTTTTACCCTACCCCCCTCTTCCCTAAAAATTCTCTGAGTGTCCCATTCATTATTCTGGACCCCTCAATTCTCTCCAGTTTAGTCAGCATCATCCTAAATTGCAACAAAGAAGATAATTTTTGGTGGAAAAAGTGCCACCCAAAATTCACCTCATTGCTCTCCCCCACCTCAACTTCAAAAATTAACAATACACCACCTACTTTGTGATACATCAAATTGAAGGAAAATAAATTCTCTTCCTGAAAACAATTTTTTGGGAATTTTCAACCCCTCCCCCATTTAAATGGACATTTAGAGTATTTTAGGAGGAAAACGGGGGTTTTAAAAATTTCAAAAAAATTGTATTCAGGGAGAGAATTTAATTTCCTTCAATTTGATCACAAAGTAGGTTTGTCATTTTAGATGAGGTGGAGGGAGCGAAGGGGTGAATTGGGGTGGCACTTTTTCCATAGAATATTTCCACTTTTGATGCTGTGCAGGAAAACGTTGACTGCATTGAAGAGAATTGGGAGGTCAAGAATATTGAATTGGACACTCAAGAGAATTTAAGAGAGAAGGGGTGGTGGGGTTAAAGATCTAAAAAATATTTTTTCAGAAAGAGAATTCAATTTTGTTGAATTTGACGTATCGTGGAATAGGTGGTGTCATTTGAAATTTCAAAGTTGGGGTGGGTGGAGGCGAGGGGACTGAATATAGAAACTCGTCAATGTATGTTTTAGATGTCCCCCTCAATATAAAAATCGACCTGCTTTTGCTCGAAGACATTTTCACTAGGAATCGGAAGTTATTGCAGGTGGATAGTTTTCAAATGATCACCCGGTATGTATATTAGCATTCAGAATAAAGAAATACATCGATTGCAATTCGAATTTACAGGGTGTCGCAAGAACAAAAAAGTTTTTTGCGACACCCGTTATATCATAAGGTGCACAATATTATAGTTTCCAATTTTGAAATCTACGGGAAAAATGGTTCAGGAAAAACTTTCTCAAATGGGAAACCTCTTCAAATGCTCTTCTCTGTTACGACAACGACTAAAACTAAAACAGCGACTAAATAAGCTGACTGAACGCACCTTTATTTAGTCGCTGTTTTAGTTTTAGTCGTTGTCGTAACAGAGAAGAGCGTTCATACAGCAAGATTTAGTCGTAAGAATTGACCAATAGGAGCTCGAATGATACTGCGCGAACCTTCATCTTCATACGGTCCGTGTTCATAATGGGTAGTATTAATACGAGTATTAATATAAAAACTCGTAAAAAAATAAGCATAAATAAGTATTTGCTTACATTTATGAGGAGTACAACTCCTCCGAAATCGAAGCAAATGCTTATGCTATTTTTTTATTGATACATCATACAACCCATTACCATCACCATCCATGCTCATACCTTATACCGGTAATTACGCAACCTGCAAGTCGGCATCATACGACAAAGTTCGGAATTCTTACGACTAAAATTAAAACTAAAACTCTGTATGAACGCCGCGCATATGACGCGTGCTTTCTACTTTCAAATTTACGACAACGACTACGACTAAAACTAAAATCAAGCTGACTGAACCCACCTTGAACGCACCTGTAATGCCATAAAATATTAAGGTGCGTTCAGTCAGCTTATTTAGCCGCAAGTTTTAATTTTAGTCGCAAGCGCAGCGACGCCCATTGGCTCTTATGAACCAGCCTCCTCAGAGCATCCAATAAGCGATGCAGCGCCTACGACTAAAATTAAAACTTGCGGCTAAATGAGCTGACTGAACGCACCTTTACCTACGAGCAAAATTTCCGAAAGCGAGGTTTTCAAATGGAGGTTGTTGAACGAACGTTGAAATTATTGTCTGAAACTTGTAGGTACCTACCTACCGAGCTACTAGAAAAAATTATGAAAAAATTATCAAAAAGTCAAACTTTGACACGCTAGTAGCACATTGCGCTTGTAGGTACCTAGGTAGAGCTGTGATATAATTTATTGGCACGGCTGCAATTATCAAATCGGCGATTTCCAGTCATCGAGACATGAGAGCGCCCTGGGCCGCGATTCTGTACTCTCCTACCGACACTTGTCGGTGTCGGTAGCTCGGCAGGAGCGAATTTGATTGGTTCTCACCCTAGCTACCGATCCAATAGTTGTCGGTAGGCCAGTACAGAATCGCGCTCCTGAAATGTCCAAAATTCGTCTGTTTGATAGTTGCAGCCATGCCAATAAATTATATCACAACTACCTCTTTTGCAAAGCCGACTTTGTAAAATCAAGTGCAGAGCAAGGGCTACGCTAGGGCACGTATATCGCACACAGGGGCGGACTTGGCTTTCGTGGCGCCCTAGGCATGACTGAATTGGCCGCCCCTTCCCGTTAGAGAGGTTCGTTCCAGAGAACTAGTTTGTGTTTATATTCTTAGAGCACTAACTGCTCTGTTAAGTGTTAATGATAATAAGTGGTTTTTCATCAATAGTTGATACAAATCAACAAAAATTGAACATAATTTTTTTTTGCGAACGCGAATTTCGTCGAATAAAGATAAAACCACGCATTTTTTTTTCAAGAAGACGATATCGATGCCGCCCCCTTGGATCTGCCGCCCTAGGCACGTGCCTACTTTGCCTATTGCCAAATCCACCCCTGATCGATTTTGGCGAATGGTGCAAGCCATAGATTATGGGTGCAAGCTGTCTGTGTTTCTGTCACCTAAATCGATGAATCCTCATTGCTCAACAAAACTATCGGTGAGAAGATTACTTCAGTCATTGTTCTTCAGTCCACCGCAACGCCACCTATCGGTCACTAGATTGCTGTGGTGTCTGTGAAGCTGAAGCTTCCGTGAAATACCACCCTGCCGAGGTGGCATCACCATGCAGCGCATAATAGTCGCGTATGAATTTCGAACTTGTAGTTTCGTTCATTGTTTCTATTGTTGAAAAAACACAAAACTTTTTCATTTTCTGTGTACAATACGGTAGTATTGATCAAGGGCTACATTCCTCTTCATTGGTTTTGATGAAACTCGATAGTATATCAAGGTTACTAGCATATTTTACCTTTTTGCGTTGTTACAAAAAAACTATTTGTTCAAAATCAACAAAAAAAATTGTTTTCACATAAAAAAGCACACTTTTCCAGAGGAAAAAAAATTAAAATATTCCACGTTAAAATAGACAGAAACCTACAGAAAACTTGTGTTTTTTCGATTTTTTCAATGTTACTAAAAAAATACTTCGTACAATTTTATGAAAAAAATATTTATTGTGGGAAATCACTTCGTACGCAATATATATATTAATTTCAGCATTTTTGAACGAAAATTCCTAAAAATAGAGGGTTGAACTTGAACCTTAACTCCGGTAGTTATAACTAACGTAGTTCTAACTACGGATGTTGAGTGCCATGTATATAGTGTCTAAATAGATACCGAAGTTATGACTCCTGACTGCTAACGCTACTACTGTTTCCAAACAGAAATAGCTTTATAACTCCCGTTCAACATCGGTAGTTGGCCACCGTTTGGCGTGTAAACTCTGCGGTAGTTATAACTATCGTTATGCTGTAGGTACCTGTTATCAACCCGCGTGTTGACCGAAGTATCACTGGCGGCTCCAGCATTTTCGAACAGGGCAGGGGGTACGGTTCACCGACCAGGCGCCCTCAAGGTGAGGGCTACGATCAAAATAAGCCCCATGTCGCTTATTTCCATTTCAATTTCAATTCAATTTCAAGCCCTTTCGGGCACATTTATTCAGGACTTTTTCGAAATTAACAAAATGTGGAGAGGTACCGATGACCCTCTCAGACCACGAAAAAAAGACTTAAGATAATATGATGTAACATAAGATGGCTTCTTCTTGATATAGCACATATGGACGGCACAGGTTTGACTCTGGATTCGATTCAGCGGCGGTCGAGACTTTTCTTGCTTCTCGCCCCAGGTGTAACAACCTGAGGCCGGTGGGTTACGTCGGAGTGGCGGCGAGCATCCCCGGTTCCAGATGGTGATTTCCTCGAAGTGGGTTGTTCTCAGGAGTGTTGCGTGTAACAGAAATTCAGAGACAAAGGAGAATTAGTAAGTGGCAGACACAAGAGGAACTGCCACTGCAAGGAGACATGGGAGTGCAGCACCACCACTTTCATCGTTCCTTTTTGGTGACTCAACATAACTTTTGGACATAATTGGTATTTAATGACATAATCGGGTTCGACATAACAGGTTATTTTCCAAAACCACACCAGTTCGCCTGACTGGCTCTGCTGAAACAGCAGAAGTGGAGTTGGACGTAAACTCCAAGAGTTTAAATGTCTTAGACATATTTGGAGATTTAGATACAGGGTGATTCATGAGTGACCTTACATAGGCTAATGGATGATAGAGGACTTCGAGGCGAGTCAGGATCTACTGAAGAAATTTTATTTTCTCCGATGGTTACGAAGATACAGGGTGTTTTGTGTGTTTCGTATGAAACTTTGATAAGCGATATTTCTGAAACGGCCAAAGGTATTTTGTTGAAATTCACCAGTAATATTTCTCTGTTGGAACTCATCCTGAAGCCATACCGGGTGAGTCAAAATCCAGGGCCGGGCTAGAAAAAAGGTGCCCCTTTTTTGTTTCATCAAAAAGTACATTTTCTGACCGCTTTTCTAAAAAACTGCTATCGGATTCAAAAAGCTAAGAAAAAATGCTTCAAGAATCACTCTTCAATTGAGATGGCACACCTAAACCGTTTCGACAATAAAATCAAAGTAAAATTTGTGGGTGAGTTCCCATTTTCGACCGGACATAATCGACTCATTGTTTGATCGAATTTATTAAAATTCATTTTTTGGCTTGTCTCTGTTGAATAGAAGGGCTTGGTTGAAAAAAAAATTTCAAAGCCGACAATTTTTTTTATGACAAAATCGAGAGCGAAACCAAAATTAGACTCGATTTGATCGTCAGAAAAAAATTTCCGGCAATGGAATTGTTATCACTACCAAGCCCTTCTGTTCCACAGAGACAAGCTAAAAAATGAATTTTAATGAATTCAATCAAACAATGAGTCGATTATGTCCGGTCAAAAATGGAAACTCACCCACAAATCTTACTTTTGATTGTTTTGTCGAAACGGTCTAGGTGTGCCATCTAAATTGAAGAGTGATTCTTGAAGCATTTTTCCTTAGCTTTTCGAATCCGATAACAGTTTTTCAGAAAAGCGGTCAGAAAATGTACTTTTTGATCAAATAAAAAAAGGGCACATTTTTTCAATTCCGGCCCTGGATTTTGACTCACCCGGTATGACTTCTGGATAAGTTCCAGCAGAGAAATATTACTGGTAAATTTCATCACAATATCTTTAGCCGTTTCAGAAATATCGCTGATCAAAGTTTCACACGAAACACACAAAACACCCTGTATCTTCGTAACCAATGGAGAAAACAAAATTTCCTCAGTGGATCCTGACTCGCCTCGAAGTCTTCTATCTCCCATTAGCCTATGTAAGGTCACTCATGAATCACCCTGTATATAGAGTGGACATTGTAGAGTTCATAAATTAGGTTTAGACATTGCAGAGATATATGTGTACGCTGAGCCGTCAGACACGTGCCACTGCGAAGGCCGCAAGGAGGCGCAGAGAATCAGAGTTTCGGAGGAGATTGAAGATGTCACTTAGCGTCGCTTATTTCCAGTGGCGTACCCAGATTTATGGACAGGGGGGGACCGAGGAAGTTTTGTGTATATTTTAAAGATCAAGTCTGTACTGGGCAACCGCGGCCACTAAAAACTAGCTCCGCAGCTGAAAATTTTCGGGCAAAAATTGAAATTAGAAAATATTTCTTTCCCATAACTTCCAAATTGGCTGATCAATTTTTCTGAAACTTGGCTCAGGAATACGGATTTACCCACTCATTGTGTGGTTTAATGCATTATTCTGGAATTCATCTTCTGGAGCTACCATTTCTTCTTTTTCCCGCGGAGTAGGTAAAGAGTCACTTCCCGCCCTCTTGCATAGCATGTAATGAATCAATTACCATAGTGAATGAATTCCAATATTTTATAAATATTATAATACTTGGCTTTTAATATTTCACAAACATTTTGAAAATGTTTATGTGCTGTCTGGGTAACGATTTTATAATAAACAAATAAACGAAAGTTAACTTACCTACCGGACGGTTCGTGAATAAGATAAAATAACGTCAAAATAAGACACCTGACTTCTTCTTGTGTCTATTAGGAATAAATAATAACTACACTTGAATACTGAACTGCTTCTATAGGTACTTACGTACTTACCATTCGATTACGATTCCCTTTAGTAGAAATCAAGAATTTAGCAAGGATCTTGCAAAATCTGATTTCTTATTCACGTGTTTTAAAGGTAGGTATCCATCATACCGTTTGAAAAAAATGTTCAGGGGCGGCCGGGCCGCAGGCGTAGAAAATGAAAAAACAAACAAAAATTTCAAAATGTTCAGGGGCGGCCGCGGAGGTAAAATATAAAAAGCAAAACAATAGAAAGAAATGCATTTCTGCCCAAAATGCCGCCCCCTGAATCTGGCCGCCCTTGTGCATGCACGAGTTGCACGCCCGCTTAAGACGGCCCTGATTATGAATCTCTCTAAATTATTACTTCAATAAATGACGGCCCATCATAGAGTCTGGCCTCTGCAAGTAGAGAATATTTCCCATTCTTTGCTCCAATTGCTTTTTGTACATCTTTCAGTATCTTGTTGCTGGAAATCGCAAGTTTCACCAGTTTTAATAAGAATTAATAATTTTGGCCCGTATTGATATCCCACTTTTAAGCTAAAAGCGCTTTTAGTGCGATGCGCATTTGGGGGCATTTCTCATATTTTAGTGTTCAAAAATACAAATTAACTCGCAAAATTATTGCAATTGAGTACATACAATCGCTCCCAATCGCAATAATGTATTTTTGAACACTGAAGTATGAGAAATGCCCCTAAATGCGCATCGCACTAAAAGCGCTTTTAGCTTAAAAGTGGGATATGAATACGGGCCTATGACTTTCTACATCAGCACTTGCAGTAACTGGAATAGAAAAAAGTAGTAGGATGAAAAATTGTGAAAAAAATCTCAGCTCTGAAGGAAGAAAAATCAGATCATCAAAAGGCAGACGGTTAGAGGGGGCGGAAAGAAGAAATTATCTGCAAAAATATTTGATCAAATGGGAATGATGATTAAGGCAGCCTGCACCCCATCCAAAAGTAGCTTCACAGTCCGGAATTTGATCAGGTCACAGCTAGTCTGAATTTTGAATTAATTTGATCACATGGTAGTAACTTCCATGCCAAATTTCAAATTTCTAGCTCGTAGAATCAAGTTTCAGAATTTTTGATTACCCATAGTGTTTTTCTTTTCACCCCCCTCACTCACCCCTTGGTTGATTTGTGAGCTTTTGATAATTTTCCAATCAGTTTCAACCTTTTTAGGGTTTATTTTCGAAGTTTCAGAGTTTTCGCTGAATTTTTTATTTTTCTTTTCACCCCGCTTAGAACTCACTCCCTTTGATGATTTGATTTTCAAGTATTTTTTTGCTCAATTTGAACATTTTGCAAGTTAATTAGTGTAATTGCCGAGGTATTGGCAAAGCTTTAGAATTTTCGGTGGGTTTATTTCTTTCCACCCCCCTCTGAATCATCCTCTTAGATGATTAGATTTTTCTAGATAGCTTCTCAATAAATTTCAACACTTTCTCCTATGTAATGAGTTTAATTTTATAAGCCTACTTCAATTATATTTGCGTTTATAGCAGTACCGGGTGGGCCATAAAAAACCGTGCTCTGAATTTTTCCTTCTAAAATTTTTATTCCTCCACCGATTTCATCGAACTTTTCAGCATTCGATAGCCAATTGAATAGGCTATCATTTCTGTATTTCAAAATTGCCGACATAACAAAATTCAAGATGGCAGAAACAATTGAAAATAGGCCTTCTTTTGTTCTCGTTGCTTTTTATTGAAAGTTACCAGAAAGTCAAAACCAATAATGTATTATAAAGGATTAGACCTTCCTTGTCAATTCAAGACCACAACCAATAAAATCGGGTTATCTGCTGATGAGCTATTGCGAGTTGAAGCGAAGCCAACTTTCCGTTTTTTTCATTTCCGCATAATTGACCCAAATTTAGGTATCCTGCCCGTCAATCCGCCATATGCTTATTTCTTAACCGATTTTCTCAAAGGACCCCGCACGATTCTTATGGAAAATGGCTCCCGGTTAAATTCTCTAAATTTTTGATATGTTATAGCTCATGAGATACCAATCAAATACCGTTAACCCCAAACTCAAGTAATGGACAGTTTTTTACCCACAGGGGGTTGAAGTTGGAAGTTTTGACGGCTCAAGAATGATATTCTGCCGTAAATAAAAGCTTTCTATTTGGTTTCTCGTCAAGTTGTGTTTCATGCTAAATGTATTCATTTGACAAAAAAATATCAACCCACTCCTCTACCCCCATCTCCTATCTACCATCACAAAATTCGAGATTACTCTCAAAAGCCATGCAGATGGCTTTTGTGATTGAAATTATGAATTCTGACATAAAAATTATTTTCCACCCCTAATGTTGGGGTGCCGATTTTTCAATTTTCCTCGGTTAATTTGGCTGAATTTTTGGTATTGTGTACTTCTAATTCTGCTGAACAAAAACTTCCTGTGTCAAAACTTATTTCTATGGACAGTTTTTGTTCTACAGGGAACTGAAGTTGAAGAATTTAGAGCATAAATATTGAAGTTCGGTCCTCTGCAGAACAAAAACTGTTCATAGGAATAAGTTTTGGTATCAGAACTTTTTGATCAGCAGAATTAGAAGTACACAATACTAAAAATTCAGCCAAATTAACCGAGGAAAATTGGAAAATTGGCACCCCAACATTAGGGGTGGAAAATAATAATTTTAAGCTCCAGAAAATCACAAAATTCAGGGCGTTAGACTAGTGACCCAACACCTGAATTGGAGACATACACGACCGCTAAAATGCTCCAGCCAAAGAACAAAAACAGAAAGCGGAAAAACACTTTGAAAATTGCAACATGGAATGTGAGGGGAATGAACCACAAGCTCAATGAAATAGTGTCGGAAACAACAAGATTAAATGTGGACATACTCTGCTTAACAGAAACCAAGAAGAAAGGGAATGGGAATGGTTGTGTTCAGGATTACGTTTATTTCTGGTCGGGAGTTCCAAAATCATCTAGAGCCAAATCAGGTGTAGCCGTAATGGTGAAGAAGAAGTACAGGAACAATATTATTTAAAATTTGAAGTCTCTCACATTTTGATAAAGATCATACGAGAATTATATAAAGACAAAAGCCCGAAAACCCCTCTGTTCTGTTTTCGTTGGGCCACCCTGTATAATAAGGCACCAATTTAATTCCTATATCCGATATCACTTTCACAATTATCAGATTTTTTTTATTTTCAAATTTACCTCCATAGGTGTATTATACAGTTTACTATTTTCTAAATTATATCTTTAACTTAATGATTCGATATACTTTGTTTGACTTGATTTCATTTCATGTACACAGGAATCATATTCGACGGTAATCCCGAGATACTCTTTAATTCTTCCAAGATCTTTCATTTTAAATTTTTCTGATAGTAAAAGTTTAACTTTCTTTATTTCTTTTCCATCTTTACTACAGATTAGTAAATCATCGACAAATATCAATAAATAGATAGTATCTTCTCCGTTATTATAGGTGTATAGACAAGAATCAATCTTACTTCTTTCAAAACCTATACTTATCAAAAATTCATCAAGACACTCATACCCATGCCCTTGTACTTTCTCTCAAACCGTACAATGCTTTTATCAATTCACAAACTTTACCTGTGCGATCGTCATAATCCTTTGGTTGTTTAACATAAACTTCAGAATTTACCTTCCCGTTCAAGAATGCGGTTTCAACATCCATTTGTTCAATTTCTAGGCCCATTTGACAACAATATGATAACAAAATTTTTGAAGTTCGCATTTTTGCAACTGGAGAGTACACATCGTCAATCTCGTCAGTTTGTTGAAAATCTCTCACAACTAATCTTGCTTTATACGTATTATCAGGTTTTTTATTGTATATCCATTTTACATCCAAGATTTTACCCTTATTTATATTTTCAACTAATTTCCAAGTTTTATTTTTATTCAAACAATCAATTTCTTTATCCATAGCCTTTTTCCAAAACTTACTTTCATTAGATTCTATCGCCTCCTCAAATGTATTAGGTATATCCGTTCTACACATATCTACAAAAATACTATTACCGTATACAACATAATCATCAAGTTTCTTTGAAGGCTTTTTTTCTCGCTGTGATTTACGTATTTCCGGTTCAGTTTGAGATTCAGGCTCATTTATAGTATGATTCAGAAGTATGAATTTTTATCAGTTTCAATTTCCAGATCATTGTTCTCATTATTCTCATCAACAGATTCGTTTCCATTTAAACCAATACATTTAACATTTTCTTCAACGATATCAACATGTCTAGCTACGATGACCTTACCATTAAGGAGTACACGATACCCAACGTTGCTATAACCGATCAAAATACCCATATCGGTCTTCTTGTCCCATTTAGAAGTTCTGACAAGGATATATAGAATTTAGGATCTGTTGTAATGTTTTTGTATATATTTTGTTGGAAATTCCATATATTGTTTTTATGTTTTTGTACAATTTATTTTCTATATATTTATGTATATTTTGTAAATATTTTATATTTTATCTTTATTTTTGAGTAGTCATGACGAGTTCCACGCCTTACAGGCAAAACATGTACATTTTTTTCTGTACTGAACAAATAAATATCATCTATCTATCTATCTATCTTATCATCAAAATAACTCACAACGTTTCCAATCTTAGTAGCTTTCACAACTCGATAATCACCCAAATAAACATTTACCTCTTTAAGTAACTTACAATTTTCAAAATATCTCTCATCATTGATTATATGGTCCGTACAACCGCTATCTAAGAGCCACTGTATTCCGTCATAGCCTACATCACTTACTTATCTTGGTGTTTTGAACCGTATGATGAGTAACCGTTGTCACCCATGCGCTGTTCTTCCCTTCATTGTTTCTTTGTTGAGTTGCCTGTTGCGCGCTTGCTCCGCGCCATCCACGAACATTGCCGCGCCCTCTGCCGGTTCCTCTTCCTACTCCTCTCCGACCACCCGATGAACGCCATGTGCCTCGTCCTCGTCTGCTTGCCGCTTGGCCGCCATGTTTGCAATCCCTTTGGAAATGGCCTGATTGTCCACAGCCGTAGCATGTCCAATTCTGTCGGTTTCCATCCGCCACGAATGTATTACTTATTCTTCCAGAACTCTCCTCGTCCTTCTGTTGCTTTATCTCCGCCATTTGAATTTTATTTTTTACATAATCCGCAGTTTGATCTTCTTTTAAGGCATCTATTAAATCTCCGATGTAACTATACGATTCAGGCAACGTGTTCAGCATGTAATTTTGCTTCTCTTTTTCAGACACACTCGCATCTGCATTTTTTAGTTCATTCACTGCTTTTTCAAAGTCACCAAAAACTGTCGCCGCATCACTGTAATTTTTAAGTCTCAGTCTTTCTAATTTATTTCTGCATACAATTTGTAATGCTGTCGACTCCTTCAAATATAAACGAAAACCATTCAATATGTGACATCATAAAGACAATATATGAAGATAAAAATATAAAAGATAGATACTAAAGTGTAGAGCGAGGTGTATAGTCTAAATGCGTAAAATGTAGAAAACTTCATCAAATGATTTTTGTGATGGAAGAGTAGCTAAAATTGAGCTAACATTCCCTCTTTGAATTTCCAAACTGATCCTTTGTTTTAAAAATTCCGTCGAGCGAGGTTCTTTGGTCTTCTCAAAAAATTTTCGTCCAATTTCCGAAGCAAAAGCTTTTGCTGAAGGACCCCAGGAACCTAACGTTTCAACACCAAAAGGGCAAACCACAAAACGATCCGTTAAATCGGAATATTTTTCAATCTTCCTCAGTTCAGCAATAGCTGCCATTTTTCCGCCTTTTGTCGATGAAACCGCAATATTGCTTTGACACATCGTGTCGCAACAAGTGGCAGCCCAGACTAGTTGTCGTCCATTCTTCCACGGAGCGTACGTCATCCCGTCAGGTCGCTTTCCGTCATTTCGACATATTCCGGGGACCGGGGGGTTCTAGAAGTGATGGTACTTCTGCCGACTTCAAAGCACGTCGAAGTAAATCGTTGATTGCTGCATGTCGACTAAGGCGGCCTGTTGACGTTTTGTTGCATGCTAAGCCATGGTACCCAAATTCGTCGACTCTTTCTCCACATAGACATTGGTGGCTTTCACGAATTTTGCTGCCCAAACGTAGCCCTATCGCTATACGGAAACAAACGTCATCTAACAAAGTACCTAAAGTAGCGGTCGGTGAAGCGTTCAGAAATGCTCCAGATTCTTTACAGGCTCCGGCTAATAATCGAGCTTTTGCAAGAGGATTGTTTACAGCAGATGTCATCAAGGTATCAAAACGTTTCTGGAATATTGGGTTTGTCCATTCGAGCTGCGAGTTTCTGTTGACGTTGACAATAACTGATTCGTCCACGTTGCTATTGCGACTCCACAGTTCTAAGGCTTGAGATATGTACGGCAAAGCATTGAATGATTGAGTCATATTTGCAGTCAGATCTTCGGTCAAGGCACTGACGTAGTGAACCGATGCCAGAAAGGCAGGGACGGCTAGTTCTACTGAACGACAGATGCCTAAACCAGAAAATCTACCAGGCAATGACGCTATCGCCCATGTAGGTTCGTCCATTTTGGTGTTGGTTACCATTTCCACGGCCAGACAAAGCTGATCATCAAACAATTGAAGATGGTCGCTGTGTTTGAAAGCCGGGCTTGTTCGTAGTATGTAAAGCACTTTGGGTAGACTATAACAATGGTGGAGGAGATATAAAGCTTTTTGTGCTGGCAGGTACTTTGGACGAGATGTCATCAGCTGTAGTTCGTTAGTTTTCTTTAAGATACCGGGCTAGCTTCATCTGTGATAGGACTTCCCAGGAGAGTCAGGTCTTCACATTTATAAACTTGATGTTTTCATTGAAGTGTTTGAACCTGTTTTGTATTTCACGGCGTTCATGTGAACTTCTTCCGGAAACGAATAGTTCGCATTTCAACCAATTTAAACTGCTCAACAATGAAAGTGTTACAAAGCAAAAATTCACCCAATTTGGAACCGCTATAACTTTTGATTGACACATATGATTCTGCTTTTGTTTCAAGTACTGAATAGCTCAATCTTTTGGCCATCCTCCTTGTCAATATGAAATGCATAGAGCTTTTCATAAATTTTCTACAGGGTGATGAACAGAGCAGTGCAAAATTGATGAAAGTTCAACTTACCCCCGTTTTCGCAAAAAAAATAAATTTGGGAGTATCAACACCAAATTCATGAAGAATGATGTGGTCCCTCGAAACGGTTTTTGAATTTTCGGGACTCCAGCCAAAATGTGATTTTTTATTGTGAATACTGCACCGGGTGATCATTTGAAAACTATCCACCTGCAATAACTCCCGATTCCTAGTGAATATTCCTTCGAGCAAAAACAGGTCGATTTTTATATCAAAGGGGACATCTAAAACATGAATTGGCAAATTTCTATCTTAAGCCCCCTCGCCCCCACTCACCCCAACTTTGAAATTTCAATTGACATGACCTACCTTGCAATACATCAAATTGAAGAGAATTGAATTTTCTTTCGGGAAAAAATATTTTCAAAAATTTTAACCCCACCTTCCTTAGCCCTAAAAATTCTCTGACTGTCTTATTTTTAATTCTGGACCTGTCAATTGTTTCTAATTCAGTCAGTGTCATCATGGAAAACATCGAAAAAAAAATTTCGGTGGGAAATGTGCTACCCAAATTGACCCTCTTGCTCTCCCCCACCTCAGCTTCAAATATTAACGAAACACCACCTACTTTGTGATACATCAAATTGAAGGGAATAGACCATTTCCACTGACGTCACGCAGCTCCGTCTTGAACAGCTGATTCGGGGCAACGTCAGTCAGATCTGCGTTATCTGTCACGGGGCACGTGGGCTACGTCAGTCATGTGCGTCGGTCAGATTGGTAGTATGTCAATCTGTCAGTCAGTGTATAACCTCCTTGGTCGATGTCGGTGTATGAAAGTCACTGGTGTGAAAAAGTTTTGACAAACTGGCACGTATAGTTGACATCATGTTTGACGTTGCCCCAAATCAGCCGTTCGACACGTGCGTGTGACGTCATGCGGAAATGGTCTATTGAATTCTCTTTCCGAAAACAATTTTTTTGAAATTTTCAACCCCTCTCCAAATAAATTAGACATTTGGGATGTTTTGTCAGGAAAATAGGGATTTTGAAAAATTTTTAAAAATTTTGCTCATGGAGAGAATTTAATTCCCTTCAATTTGATGTATCACAAAGTAGGTATTGTCATTTTAGATTTTTCAGATGAGGTGGAAAGAGCGAAATGGTGAAATTTGGGTGGCATTTTTTCCACAGAAAATTATCTCTTCCGATGCTATGCAGGATGACGTTGACTGCATTGAAAAGTATTGTGAGGTTCAAGAATATTAAATTGGACAACCAGAGAATTTCAGGAAGAAGGGGTTGGGGTTGAAAATTCTATAAATATTTTTTCGGAAAGAGATAGACAGATAAACAAACAGATAGACAGATCTCATTGACAGAATCCCTTTTAGGGGAGCAACATTTCAAGAAATGATGCCAAACATGCCTTTTTTGAAATTTAACGTGAAGGCAGAAAAATCCGAAATGGCGGAAATGTGGTTAATCCAATTCTAATGACGTAGTCCCATGTTGACTAAAAAGAGTAAAAAATGAACCTTTTTTTCAATGCTAAAAACCCGAATTTTAGGAACAGTACCAAAAAGTACGCTGCCAATTGGGCTTTTCCCTACACTAGACAATAGAAACGTGTTGCAAGTCAAATTGCTCAGAATTGTTCAGTGAACAAGCCTACCAAGTGGCGTCATCTTGATATGAAAAGTTCTAATGTTTTTGCGCTGCTACAGGAATAATATACAGTATTCACAATAAAAAATCACATTTTGGCTGTTTCGACTGGAATCCTGAAAATTCAAAAACCGTTTCGAGGAAACACATCATTCTTCATAAATTTGGTGTTGATACTCCCGAAAAAAATTTTAAACGAAAACGGGGGTATGTTGAACTTTCATCAATTTTGCACTGCTCTGTTCATCACCCTGTAGAAGTTTCATGAGGGGCTCTATGGATTTCATATTGACAAGTAGATGGCCAAAAGATTGGTCTCTTCAGTACTTGAAACAGAATCAGAATCGTTCGTGCCAATCAAAAGTTACAGCGGTTCAAAATTAGGTGAATATTTGCTTTGTAACACTTTCATTGTTGAGCAATTTAGTTCTAAACCATAAATATTGCTTGATGTTGTGATTGTTTCTAAATCGTTCATGACTGAATCTGAGCTACCACCAAGAGTAGTGTCATCTAAGTACCATAGATTGAGCGCCGAAGTTAAACTTTCTACTAAAGGTGTAATTGCTAGACAGAAACTTAGGGGGCCAAGAGGGTCTCCTTGTTGAACACCCCATGATAAGTACAATGTATTCTCGTT
Organism: Anaspis maculata; assembly: GCA_949128115.1. Taxonomy (NCBI): domain Eukaryota; kingdom Metazoa; phylum Arthropoda; class Insecta; order Coleoptera; family Scraptiidae; genus Anaspis; species Anaspis maculata. Next base: position 24,144,634 of record OX421968.1, read on the forward strand.
GCATTTCAACTGGGTTACTTTACCATAAGTCTGGTAGAAATAGGGTTAATAGGCAGGTACACATTCCTTTACAGCTTGTAACAATTTTGTACGACTTAGGCAGTTGAAGGCGTTACGGAAATCCAATTTCAACAGCACTTGGCAAGTTTCACTGCCACTTCCATTGATGAAAAAACGAGTAGCGTGGACCAATGCTTCAGCCCCACCTTTTGTCTCATATCCTAGCTGATAAGGCCGTAATTTCTCGCCAACAACCATCTGCATACGGTTGCTAATTATTTTACCGGCTATAGCTATGGGCCTGATTCCTCCATCTTTTTTATGTAAGGCAATTAAAGATGCACCGTACAATTGGCAACACACGGTTTCACATAGTTTTCCTTGGAACATTAAGTTTACGACTTTTGCAATTGAATCCAAAAGGCGTTCGGCGGATTCCCCATTAAAAGCAGTGGTGAGATCCTCCAAATGCTGGGGTCGTAAGCCGTCCCAAGAGCCAGCTGATCCATTTGGAAAAGATTTCAATGCCTTTCGAACTTCTTCCTTTGAGACTAGCAGGAACTGAACGATTGTTGTTGTGTTTGACAAAACGGCAGTTGATTCTTCAGCTATAACTGACGGGGCTGGATATATCGTGCCTTCCGGAGCAATAGGATGCTTGGACTGTAGCTGGTCTAATGTTTCCTGATTGTTGGGAGCACTATAGTGTCTTGAGAAGATAAAACGCGAACAGCTCCTTTTACGTCTCCATCCGCTAGTTTTGCTTCCACTCTTCATTTCAAAGTTTCAGCATTTGATTCAGGTAGTTTTCTATCACTGGATGTAGCTCTGTATTCATCCACTCGTGGTAATTTGATGAAAGATGTTTTCTCGAAAGAAGCTAATCCCCTCCGTATTAAAGACGTTAACGATTCTTTGCGTTAAAACTTTACTGGTAAACCAAGAACTTGATGCGAGAAAATGGAAAGTCTGCTCCAGGATGTTTGGTCATTGTTTTTCCACACAACGGTATAATGTATCTGCCAATAAGTCAGCAGTTTGTAACCTTGCACTCTTGGGAATTCGTCGCATCACACGGGTTTTTTGGAGAGGAGAAAACTGATCCATGTGATCAACTGTCACTTTGGGTACACCTGAGGGTTCACCAAATCCTCTCGGTACATTCTTCAGCAATCTTGCCGCAGTATTTAAAATATAAACTGTCAAACTTTTTAATTATACGGTACGCCGTAGTTTCATCACACACAAATTCCAACTGTTTATCTGATATCGCACTGTATACATAGTTGATCGCTTTCAAGTCGTTTCCATCCCAATCGTCTTTATCCTCTGACGTTTTTGCTCTTTGAATCACACTTTCACATTTCTTCATTTTTAAAAACATAGCGATCCGTTTTTTCCACATATTATAATTCTGTCCATCGAACACTGGTATCGTAATTCTTTCTTTCGCCATTTTGTCGCCCACGTGTTTTCCTATGTACACGAGACTTTCTATTCACACACGAGACGGTACACTTTTTAAGACAGAACACGAACCACGGACGCTGCTACCATGTTAAGGTAATGGAAAAAACGAGCGAGCACTGCGTCAATACGCCTCTTTATTTCTTAATAATACCTAGTCTTAATACATCAACTTGCTTGCAGCTCTTATACCCAACTAACTAAACTACCCCTTGTGCAGCCGATGGCTGCGCGCTCATGCGCACATGCGCACTGAGTCTGTTTACATTGTAATTCAACATGGTACAATGTACAATATTGTTACGAGCGGCAACCCCGAACCCCGTACATATTGGTAAACATTCGACCTTTCTGGATCCTTCCATCCATTAGATCGCAGTGTAGAAGTCTGGAGCGATCTCGTGCATTCCAGAGCGTTCGTGTATGTGAAACTCAATGGAGACTCGAACGTTCGATCAAGGCACATCAGTCCACTTTGGCGGAGGTGCAGATTTCAGAACACATGGAAAGCACGCGGAAGGTGTGTGTGATTATTCAGGAATGGTCTAGAAACCGCATATGCCAGGCACTATGGAATTTGCTGGAAGTAGACAGAAGGCTCGGGAACATTATTCGGAGGCCTTATATAAGGCATCAGCCGGCAGCTCGCGGCAGTATTGAATTAGATAGCGAGTGATAACAAGCGAAGTACCTGCGAAATAATTCCAAGCGTGAATAATTGTTGGTGTATTTATTGTAGCAGTACGCAGAAATAAACAGTGTGTGTTTCAAATCGATCGTCTCAATTATATTTGAACCCGTACGCGAAATATCGGAACATTTGGTGTCAGAAAGCGGTATAATTGAGAGTAATTGGGCCTGCGACTACAGGACGTTCGGAACATTCGTGATTTTAATAAATGAAAAAATAAATCATTTATTTTTCATCACAGATACATGTAGAAAAACGCCCGACAGGCTCTGGAGCCCAATTACTAGACGAAAAACGTTATTGTATAATATAATATAAAACAGGTACAAATAGATCATCACATAAACAACAGCTCACAAAAATAAATCCATGATATTCTTCTTGTTGCAACAAAAAATATCAACTTTTGCTTCCACTTCGCCATAGCGGGAATACATTTTGTGCAAAGGAGCCATAAGTAACGCACTGGTGCGAGCAGTTGGCAGGTTGAATACATTGTTGTGTCTTGAAGAGAGGCGTGGTACTTTAAATTCAATTGCGTTAGTCAGAGAGGAGCAGTCCACATAGTCACTGATCAGACCGAAAAGAAATGCAACGCAATTGGCATCTCTTCGTTTTTTCAGTGACCTCGTGTTAAAACGCTGAAGCAGCAAATCGTGAGGGAAACCCTGCGGGGGATAGAAACCGTCAACGAAACGCGAGGCCGCCTTCAGGAAGCGTCTCTGAACGCCCTCCAGATCGGATATATAAACCATGTAGATGGGATCCCAAATGAGGGAACCATATTCCAACCTGGAGCGGACGAAGGTGTTGAACAGAAGGCGAAGCGTGTCGACACTCCTAAAGCCGGCCCCATTGCGCAAAATGAAGCCGAGACCCCGGAAAGCAGAGGCAGTAACTACTCAACGTGTTTGGAGAAAGTGATCTTGGAATCGAAGGTTACCCCCAAATCCTTGATGTACTCCGGCTTCTGTACGACCGCATCGCCCAAACTGTAGTCGTATATCAGCGTATCCTTCTTCCGTGTAAAAGACATGACATTACACTTTGACGCATTCAAGCGAACACCATTCTCCACACACCAGTCGCGAACAGCCGTCAAGTCCCTTTGCAGAGCAACACAGTCCTCAATTGAATTTACCTCGCGATAAATCTTGAGGTCGTCCGCATATAAGAGCGATTTTGCCGTCAACCTGGCAAGAATGTCATTAATAAAAATTCGACAAGCCCGACCAACGAATTAGAGAAACCGAAGTCTTGAAGTCTACGGCACAGTATCTTATGGTTGATGGTATCAAAGGCACTAGTGAAATCGGTGTATATAACGTCGACCTGACCTCTCCTGTCAAGGACCTCACACAAGAACTGACTCTTGACTGCCAGATTAGTCACCGTAGAACGGCCCGCCATGAAACCATGCTGCTGCGGCGACAGGTAGCAAGCCACGTGACGGTACACAGCACCGTGGAAGACATGCTCAAAAACTTTGCTGAAATTAGAAATAATTGCTATGGGGCGATAATTCTTGATATCCGTCCTGTCCCCCTTTTTATATACTGGGCAAACTCTAGCCAACTTCCAGTCATCTGGGAAGGTAGAAGATTTAAAAATTGCATTGAATAGGAAGGTTAGCGGTTTTGTCAACGCAGAAGCGCAATCCCTAACTAAGAATGCAGGAATCGAATCCGGACCCGTGGTCGTGTTAGACTTCAATTTTTTAATAGCCTTTTCAATATCGTCGTCGGATACAAGTATCTTACCAAGGGGAACAGCGTTAGGACCGGCACTATCAAGGCTAATCCCCGGAGCCTCAGAGGGAGGTGAGAAAGAAGAAGAAAAGTGGTCAGCAAATTTGTCAACAATAATCTGAGGGTCAGCAAGAAGCTGCCCTTCGAAGGACATGCTAGGAGGAACAGACTGTCCACCATTCTTGCCGTTCTCATACGACCAAAAGTTCTTCGGATTCTCACTCAACTCCCGCTCAATTTTGCTCTGATACTCGGAAAGGCTCAACCTGATGTCCTGCTTTATAGTCTTTCTGAGACCAGAAAATTTGTCATAATCGGCGGCAGAGCCCGTATTTTTGTATTTCGAAGAGAGAGCTACTTTTGCTTTGATTTTTTTTATGATGTCGCGGTTGAACCATGGCGGGTATGAATGAGAAATATTTCGCCCTGCTTTTCTCGGAACAGATCTCTCACGGATGGCCGTGATTTGGTAAATGCCGGAGACGAGAAGCATGTCGAAGACAGGAGTCGAAGACGCTTTGGCGATGGCGATGATGCAGGAGCAGAAGAATATTCTTCAAGAACAGGAAAACAAACGCGTCGAAGAGCGTCGAGAAGACAAGGAAGAGCTGAAGAATCTTCTAGAAGGGCAAGAACAGGAATTGAGAAATCTGTTAGAAGAACAGGAAAGGAAACGCCTGGAGGAAAGAGAAGAAATATTAGCCGTTGTGGAGCAACAAACGCGGTATTTCGACGGCAGTGTAAACAAGCTGGAAGAGAAAATGGTTGCGATGGTAGAAAAAGAGGTGGAAGCGGTGAAGGCCAATATAACGAAGCTGGAGCAACAGGTTCAGAAAACCGCCGCCAGTGCTGTGATTGTCAGTTCAGCGGGTGTTCATCGTGTGAAGTTGCCGAACTTCGATGGGAAAAGCCCATGGACTACCTATAAGAGGCAGTTCGATGCCGCTGCCGAAGCAAACGGATGGAGCGACGATGAGAGAGCTACAGCTTTAGTCCTGGCTCTCAGAGGCCCAGCGTTGAGCTGCTCCAGACGATTCCTGAAAGTGAGCAGAAGGACTTTGCCAAGCTGACGAGGGTCCTTGAGCTTCGGTATGGGGACAATCATGTGCGGCAGATCCATCAAACCCAGCTGAAGGCCAGGACACAAAAGAGCGGAGAAAGCCTTCAGGAATTCGAATCCGAAGTCCTGAGGCTGGTTCACCTGGCCTATCCAGCTCATCCAGCGGATGTTTTGGCCGACATCGCCAAAGAGACCTTCGTGGGCGGACTAAGAGATCCAGATCTGCGTCAGATGGTCATGATCAGCAATCCAGCCAACATCAGCGACGCGCTCATTCAAGCTATTCGCATCGAGGCTGCCAAAGATACTTCGCGCCCTCATCGTCTTAGGGAGGTGAACTTTGACGAATCCGGAGCATCACATACTTCCGAGAAATCTGTGAAAGAGATGTTTGAGGAGCTTCTTAGCGCCATGTCTCGGAACAGACCCCAAGGCGAACCAAGAGCTGGAGGAAGACCGCGTTGCTTCGGCTGTAGAAAACCGGGACATCTGCTTCGGGACTGCAGGCAAAGGTCGAGTTCAAGTGACCGTTCCACACCGGGACGGAGAACTCCCAGCCCTGATAGACGCTATCAGGAAAACTAATTCCAGCTAGCGCTAAGGGGCGCACGCTGGCTGGAAGTCCTCAATGCCCCAGGAGTTACTCCGTCTCACTGCTGCAGAAGTCACCCAATAGCCTTCTTCTCAGTGGAAAGCTCGACGAGGACGATTGCGTGTTCGTAATCGATACGGAAGCCACGAAGTCAATCGTTCGACGGGGGATACTTCGAAAGCAACGCATTGTGCCACTGAGGGAGGGCGCTCGTTCGACTACAGCTACCGGAGAGTCTGCTACATTGCACGGAGAAGCTGAAGTAAGCATTCGCTTCGGACGATTTCTTCTGCGAGAAAAGTTCCTGGTCGCTGACATTGTTGACGACTTCATACTTGGCCTGGACTTGATGGATAAATACGGATTCATCCTGGATGTTGGACAGCGGACGTTGAAAATCGGGAACGAGGAATTGGCGCTTAGAACATCCATGAAGGCCGCTGAAGAAATCCGCCTACTTTCGGCTGAGACCGTTCGTGTAGCCGCCAACTCCGAGAAAATCGTGTGGGCAACACTTAACGGACAACCTGGAGGACATGTCGCCGGTATTGCTGAACCCGACACAGCTGCCAGCTGCATCATGGCTAAGACACTGATTAACATGGACAAGACAAAAATCCCGATCAGAGTCATTAACCCGAACAAGACGAGCAAAACAATCAAGGAAGGAGAGACCCTGGGCAAGTGTGAACCCGTAGAGTAGATGTCACGTTGTGAAGACATATCGACATAGGCTGCGACTCCCAAGCTCTTAGAGAAAAAGCTAGTGGAGATGTTCTCGCCTGACTGGAAACATCTGAGTGGCAAGGAGAAGGAGCTTGCGACGCAATTCATTCAGGAAGAAGCTGCAGCCTGTGCCATGAAAGGTAACCCTACCGGAAGGACCAGCGTGATCCAACATCGGATTAACACTGAGAACGCCGCACCGATCCGACAGGCTCCCCGGCGCCTACCATTGGCGAAGCAAGAAGAGGTGTCGAAGCTCTTGAAAAACATGTTGGATGAAGGCGTGATCGAAGAATCGACGAGCCCATGGTCTTCACCGGTTGTTTTGGTCACAAAGAAAGACGGTAGTACACGATTTTGCGTAGACTACCGCAAACTCAATGATGTGACGAAGAAAGACAGCTATCCACTTCCTCGGATTGACGACACTTTGAGCACGCTGTCTGGATTGAGATGGTTTCCGACGCTTGACCTGAAGAGTGGTTACTGGCAAGTAGGACTCCACAACGACGACAAAGAAAAGACGGCGTTTTCCGCCGGTAGCGGCCTTTATCAGTTTACTGTGATGCCGTTTGGACTTTGCAATGCACCTGCCACGTTTGAACGTCTAATGGAGTGCGTCTTGCGAGGTCTTACATGTGAAACTTGCCTAGTCTACCTCGACGACGTGATGGTCATCGGTCGAACCTTCGAGGAGCACCTGAAGAACCCCCGGGAGGTAATTCGACGTCTTCGAGGTGCACATCTCAAGCGCAACCCAAAGAATTGCGTGCTCTTCCAGAAGCAAGTCAAATTTTTGGGACACGTTGTGTCGTCTGAAGGAATCGAAACCGATCCAGCGAAATTGGATGCTGTCCGAGAATGGCCGCGACCAAGAAATCAGCATGAAGTCAAAAGTTTCTTGGGCTTATGCACCTACTACAGACGATTTGTGGAGAAGTTCGCTGACATTGCTAAGCCCTTGCACAAACTGACTGAAGACCGTGCACCATTTCTGTGGACCAAAGAGTGCGAAAACTCATTCAAGACTTTGATGCCCGATTGCACACAAAAAAAATTTGATACCGAACTTGGTAGTTCCGCATCAAATTTTGATGCGGTATTAAATCGTAATCGCATTGCACAAAGCAAAATTTTATCCAAGATCAACTAACCCCGGACCAAGTTTGAACGAGCCACAAAAAGCATCGAGGCGACTGTTAAAGTAGGTTCACTTGTACCGTGATTCTAGTCGGCTGTGAGATTTTGTTTCTAAGTTTCCAAATGTGAAATATAGAAAATCCCCAAAACTTTGCAGTTGGCTGCTCTGGCCGGACCAGTTTTGAAACACATTTTTTGCGTATTTCCTTTGCAGATAGCCGGAACATTTTTGCGGGACGTGATGTCTGACGCTTTTTTCCATTTTATTGGTAAAATGTAACAATTTTTCGACCTGTTCTTACTTTTCGCCAATGAACAAATAAATCAAGAGAGCCTTGACATTTGACAGTTGTGAAAAATATTCCTAACCTCTTGAAGCCGGTTCAATTTTCGATGCTTCAAATTAAAGATTGAACAATGCCCTTCGTCCAAAAAAGGAGCCCCATGCAATCATCAACCCTTTCGCCTCTTCCAGTCAAAAATACAAGCCAAACCCTGAAGAATTATGGGCGATACAAGAATCGCCGTGCAGTCTGTCATTGGCAAAAGAATTTACGTGTAAAAAGTAAATTAAACCAAATTTCAAAAAACCCAGCCGCTCAAAGTTGTGTATTGGACCGAAATTGATGTAAGTACCTTCAATTTGCAATTTGCTTTCGTTTTGGGGCTTCCCGGGACGAGTTTTTGTCGACCCTGAATGGGCCGCCGTCAAGATTACTTAGATTTGCGGCCGCCCCGTGCTTTTTTGGTGTCTACATGACTTTAACACAGCTCTGCGTCCCCCTAGTCGCACGTCCACTTATGACAAGGTCAGTTTTCCAAGATTTTAATATCAATTTGATAAGAAATATAACTTCACTTCCAGAGAAGTCAGTTTCACACCAGGTGAAAAGGCGGCAAGCCTACAATGTGGAAGTAGAAAATTTGCCCCGCCAACTAGAGTCACAGTACAAGTGAACCTACTATATATTGACTTCATGTGGCTGGCAATTGAAATTAAAGCCGTCGTAGCATGGTGAGGGTTTGAGCATGGCATGGCAAGGGTTTGATTTCCGATGCCAAAGGATCCAGGTTCGAACCTCATCAGTAGCAAGCCAAAAAATTTTGCGTCATTTTGTTTTTAACGTGAAATATAAAGGCCACACTTTTCAAGTTCATTGTTCTGATATCAAAAATGGAAAATGTGAAATTATTCTTGAATTTAAAGATAAAATGGTTGAAAAAAGAAGTGATCCCGACGGGATTCGATCTCGGTACCTCTCGCATACGAGGGCGCGTCCCCTAACCACTCGGCCAACCAACTTCAAATGTTAATTAGGGTTGGCACGCATATTAGCTGTGTGTGTCAAATACATTTTGTGAAAACAATTTTTGAATGAAAATGCACAAATAATAGCTTGTATGCACATAAAACTTGCTATTATATGCACTTGCAGTGATTTTATGCCGAATCAAACGCACGGATCACCCTGAAACGATCGAATCTCCAACGATCTGTCATTCTGTCAATTAAATACCGGGGTCGAGGTGATATCAGATTTAATGCGGTATTAGTTTGTTTAGTTCGGTATCAAATCCTTTGTGCAATCCAAAATGGGCGTAATCAGCGTTTGGTGCGGTATCAGAATAGTTCGGTACCAAATTTTGATCCCATGTCAGATTTTTTTGTTTCTGCACTCCATTTTGTTGTTTAGTCCGGTAATAAACGATTTGATACCGAACTAAATATTTAATACCACGTTTGTGCAATCGGGCATGAAGATTGCATTGTGCTCGAGTCCTATTCTGGCATACCCTCTTCCTCAAGGACAGTACATCTTGGACACTGATGCCAGCAACAGTGGAGTTGGAGCAGTGCTGTCACAACACCAGCAGGGCCAAGAGCGAGTAGTGGAGTACTACAGCAAGGTGTTGTCCAAGCCTGGAAGAAACTACTGCGTGACGCGTAGGGAGCTATTGGCCATAGTAAAAGCTGTCGATCACTTTCACCAGTACCTCTATGGCCGGAAATTTTTGATGAGGACTGACCACGCTGCCCTAAAATGGCTACTGCAGTTAAAGAATCCCGAGGGACAGTTGGCACGGTGGATCGAGAAACTGCAACAATATGACTTCAAAGTCCAACACCGCCTTGGAAGAAGTCATGGCAACGCGGATGCTCTTTCTCGAAGACCATGCAACGAAGACTGTAAGCACTGCAAGAGGGTAGACCAGCAGAATGGGAACGTCGGAGTCAAGGCAATCGTTTTCGACACCCCGAGAAATTGGACTACGGCTGAGCTCAAGAAAGAGCAGCGTGAGGACCCAGCCATCGGTACGCTTGCTGAAAGGAAAGAACTTATCCAGGACAGACCGGAATGGGGCGAGATATCTAGTGAAGGGCCCGAATTCAAGGCTCTTTGGGCTCAGTGGAATTCTCTGAGAATAGAGAATGGGCTGCTGAAGAGAGTCTGGGAGAGTCCTGATGGGAAGAAGGAGATGGTTCAATTGGTGCTTCCCAAGAAGAGAGTGAGAGAGGTCCTGAAGGAGATGCACGATGGCGTCACTGGAGGGCACCTTGGGGTAAACAAGACGTTGGCCAAGGTGCGCGAGCGGTTCTACTGGGTGAACTGCCGGAACGACGTGGAAACATGGTGTCGCCAGTGCGAGGTTTGTGCGGCCAGCAAAGGACCAAGAACTCGCAGCCGAGGAGAGCTGAAGACTTACAATGTTGGAGCGCCTTTTGAACGCATCGCGATCGATGTGGCTGGCCCGTTCCCGACAACGGAAGATGGTAACAAATACATTCTGGTTGCCATGGACTACTTCAGCAAGTTGGTTCGAAACCGGATTCGAATCGCGACCGACCGAATGAAGACCCGTTACGACTTGAAGGCGAACTCCACGGGATTTCAGGCTGGTGACCTGGTCTGGTTGTACAATCCTCAGCGCAAGAAGGGAAGGTCTCCGAAGTTGCATCCGTCGTGGGAAGGACCGTACACGGTAGTCAAGAGGATCAATGGCGTCGTGTACAGAATTCAGCGAGCCCCGAGAGCCAAGATGAAAGTTGTCCACCTTGATCGCCTTGTACGTTACTCCGGGAGTAACGATGAGCCTATTCGGGACGAACAGGCTTAAGAGGGGGGCAGTGTTACGAGCGGCGACTCCGTACATATTGGTAAACACTCGACCTTTCTGGATCCTTCCATCCATTAGATCGCAGTGTAGAAGTCTGGAGTGATCTCGTGCATTCTAGAGCGTTAGTGTATGTGAAACTCAATGGAGACTCGAACGTTCGATCAAGGCACATCAGTCCACTTTGGCGGAGGTGCAGATTCCAGAACACATGAAAAGCACGCGGAAGGTGTGTGTGATTATTCAGGAATGGTCTAGAAACCGCATAAGCCAGACACTATGAAATTTGCTGGAAGTAGACAGAAGGCTCGGGAACATTATTCGGAGGCCTTATATAAGGCATCAGTTGGCAGCTCGCGGCAGTATTGAATTAGATAGCGAGTGATAACAAGCGAAGTACCTGCGAAATAATTCCAAGCGTGAATAATTGTTGGTGTATTTATTGTAGTAGTACGCAGAAATAAACAGTGTGTGTTTTAAATCGATCGTCTCAATTATATTCGAACCCGTTCGCGAAATATCGTAACAATATAATGTGTTGCATCAACAGTTTCGACCTCGGTTTCGACTTCTCGCTAATTTTTATTGAAAAGCAATGAGGACAAAAGAAATTAAATTTTCAATTGCTTCCGCCATCTGGGATTTTGACAGGTTTGTCATTTTGTCATATGAAAAAGGTAGCCTGTCCAATTGGCTAGCCATTGATACCAAATTTGAGAAATGAGCAAATGGCGGATTGGCGGGCAGGATACCTAAATTTGGGTTAATTATGCGGAAATGAAGAAAACGGAAAGTAGGCTTCGCTTCAACTCGCAATAGCTCATCAGCAGATAACTGATTTTATTGGTTGTGGTCTCGAATTGACAAGGAAGGTCTGATCCTTCATAATACATTATTGGTTTTGACTTTCTGCTAACTTTCAATAAAAAGCAACGGGAACAAATGAAGGCCTATTTTCAATTGTTTCTGCCATCTTGGATTTTAAAATAATTGGCTAGCCAATGCTGAAAAATTCGTTGAAATCGGTGGCGAAATAAAAATTTTAGAAGGAAAAATTCAGAGCACGGTTTTTTATGGCCCACCCGGTATGTACTATTTTGCGGAAAAATTCAAAAACTCATCAGGTTTACTATTCTTCAGTAGGTAGCTTCTATCTGACAAAGGGGCAAATATGGACAAGAAAATTCTTCACGGTGTCATTGTACAGATCTTAAACTTCCATAAAATAATAACATCCACGTGAAGCAGAGTGGAGCACTTGAATAAAATGCCACATGTTTCGCACTATACAGGGTGGCCCAACGAAAACAGAACAGAGGGGTTTTCGGACATCTCACCTCATTTTTTTGAAAAAAGCTCAGACAGGTCGATTTCTATATCGAGGGGGACATCTGAAACATACATTGGCAAATTTCTATCTTCAGCCCCCTCACCCCTACCCACCTCAACTTCAAAATTCCGAATGACACCATCTACTTTGCGATACATCAAATCAAAGAGAATCAAATTTTTCTGAAAAAAATATTTTCAAAATTCTTAGCCCCACCCTCCATCTTCCTAAATTTTACTGACTGTCCCATTTTCTATTCTCGATCCTCCAATTCATCCTGTCATCCTGAATAGCATCCGAAGAGAAAATTTTCGGTGAAGGAAAGTGCTACCCAAATCCACCCCTCTCCTCTCCCCCACCACAGCTTCAAAATTTAACAGACACCACCTACTTTGTGATACATCGAATTAAAGGGAATTGATTTCTCTTTCTGAAAACATTTTTTTTCAAATTTTCAACCCCTCTCCTAATAAATTGAACATTCTGAGTATTTTAGGGGGAAAATGACTTTTTGAAAATTTTGAAAATATTTTATTCAGGAAGAGAATTCAATTCCCTTCAATTTGATATATCACAAAGTAGAAAGTGTCATTTTAAATTTTGAAGTTTGGGTGGGGAAGTGAAGGGGTAAATTTGGGTGGCACTTTTTACACAGAAAATTTTCTCCCTCGATGCTGTGCAGGATGACGTTGACTGTACTGAAGAGAATTGGGAGGTCAAGAATATTACATTGGAAACTCAGACAATTTTAGGAAGAAGGGGGGTCGGGTTGGAAGTTATAGGAATATTTTATTCAGAAAGAGAATTTAATTTTATTTAATTTGATGTATCGCAAGGTGAGTGGTGTCATTTGAAACTTCGAAGTTGAGGTGGGTGGGGGTGAGGGGGCTAAAGATAGAAATTCGCCAATGTATGTTTCAGATGTCCCCCTTGGTATAAAAATCGACCTGTCCGAGCTTTTATAAAAAAAAAACAAGGTGACATGCCCGAAAACCCCTCTGTTCTGTTTTCGTTGGGCCACCCTGTATTTTGTGTTGTGTTTGTTGTCAGTCTATGTTTACCCATGCGAATAATATTGTACCTATTTGCATGTTATCAAGAAAACTCCCCTATTCACACGAGAAACCTTAATATATACGGCCCTATTCAAATGAGAAAGTTCACGAAAATATCTGTTGCAAAAAATTTGAGGTCACTCCAAAAGTTGATGAATGAAATTGTCAGTTTTTATGGAAGGAGCAGGGGGGAGTTTGAGGGGTGATTACTCCAGAGCCAAAGCTACTATTTTCGATGATCTTATCATAATTGAAAATAAATCTTGATCATGTTCTAGACCAAAGACTATTATTGTTCGACTTTAAGAAGAAACGACTTTTTTTCACTACTAGCCGTGAAGTACATCATTATTAACCTGTTCCTGAACTAGAAAGGCGATTTTCTAGTAGTAAAAAAAACACTATATAAACCACGGTCGAGAAAATTATTATAGCTGAAGCGCCAGTTTAGATCCCGAAGCGCAGCTGAGGGATATAAGGCGCTGAAGCTATAATAATACTTTTTACACGACCGGGTGTGAAGTGAGCCTTTTTACCCTCATTTTCAGGCGTAAAGTGGCTCATTTAGCCCGAGGGCGTAAAATTTTTACTTTTACGCCCTCGGGCTTTGGTTTTTTAAGCGTCAAAAAACAAATGCCTGTAATTATTATTAAATGTCACAAACTAATAAATTTGTTGAAATGCACAGCTCAGAGGCATTTGGGACACCCCCAAAGGCGGGGAAGGGTGTATGGTTTCACTTATTAAGCTTCTCGTTGAATTGTTTGCTTTGAAAATACACATATTCGAAACTCCAAAAGTGAGGTTATGTGCGTTGACGGCTCTGGCCGGATTCCCATTTCTGAGTTCCGTGCTCAGTTTTCTTGAGGGGGCAGGCGAATACTAAATTTGAATAGCCGTTTTCGATACAAGAGCGCGATTTCAAGCCCGAAGCCGTGGGTCCCATCATAAAACGTGTAGCCGAATGAATATTTTGGTTTGTAGGTAGGTATCCGTCTCTTTTACGTACGCTGTAACTTTGCGGTAAAATCCGTGTCGTCCTTAACTGAAAGGGTTGTCTTCAGCATGGAAAACACGGACCACAAAGTAGAAGGCTTCACCACCTTGGATTTTTCAGCTAGATATAGGTATACCTACGTTCTCATGTATTTTTTTTTGGACTTCTCCGGCACAAGATCAAGTGTGGCTCGAGATACCATCGCCATCGGCGGGAGGAGTGCAGCGCCTCAAAAACGAAAATTCTTGCTGGGTGCTTTTCAATAAAAAAGACACTGACACTAGTGATAATTATTAAATGACAAGTGAAAACAAAATCATAGGTGCCCGTAATGTCATTGCTAACTAGATCGATCTATAATCACTTTTTAGTTTTTCGGCTTTTATGGTTCAAAATCAAATTTAAAAAAAAAATGGGTCGTGTAAAAAACGTTGTATGCAGCTCAAGCGTAAAGCCTGTTTTAGGCCCTCTGTCTGAATGTGCCCTCGCTATGCTCGGGCACAACTTACCTACATACGTCGGGCCTAAAACAGTCGCTTTACGCTCTTACTACATAAATAACTATTCTCAACCTTGGTATATAATATACTATTTTACACGACCGGGTGTAAAGTGAGCCTTTTTACCCTCATTTTCAGGCGTAAAGTGGCTCATTCAGCCCAAGGGCGTAAAATTTTTACTTTTACGCCCTTGGGCGGGCCTTGGTTTTTCAACATCAAAAAACAAATGCCTGTAATTATTATTAGGTAAATGTCACAAACTGATAAAATTTGTTGAAATGCACAGCTCAGAGGCATTTGGGACACCTCCAAAGGCGGGTAAGGGTGTATGGTTTCACTTATTAGGCTTCTCGTTGAATTATTTGCTTTGAAAATACACATATTCGAAAGTTCGAAAGATGTCGAAAGTGAGGTTATGTGCGTTGACAACTGGCCGGATTCCTATTTCTCAGAGAGTTCCGTGCTCAGTTTCTTTGAGGGGGCAGGCGAATACTAAATTTGAATAGTCGTTTTCGATACAAGAGCGCGATTTCAGGCCCGAAGCCGTGGTTGCCATCATAAAACGTGTAGCCGAATGAATCTTTCGGTTTGTATCCGTCTGCCTGTCTCTTTACGTAGGCTGTGCTGTGACTTTGCGGTATTTTCCAAAATCCGTGTCGTCCTTAACTGGAAGGGTTGTCTTCAGCATGGAAAACACTGATCACAAAGTAGAAGGCTTCACCACCTTAGATTTTTCAGCTAAGTATAGGTATACCTACGTTCTCATGTATTTTTTTTTCTTGGACTTCTCCGGCAGGAGATCAAGTGTGGCTCGAGAAGCCATCGGCGGGAGGAGTGCAGGGCTTCAAAAACGAAAATTCTTGCTGCATGGGTGCTTTTCAATAGAAAAGAGACTGACACTAGTGATAATTATCAAATGACAAGTATAAAAACAAAATCATAGGTGCCCATAATGTCATTGCTAACTAGATCGATCTATAATCGCTTTTTAGTTTTTCGGCTTTTATGGTTCAAAATCAAATTCAAAAAAAGAATGGGTCGTGTAAAAAACGTTTTTTTCACTACTAGCCGTGAAGTACATCATTATTAACCTGTTCCTCAACTGGGATGGCGATTTTCAAGTAGTAAAAAAAATTCTATATAAACCACGGTCGAGAAAATTATTATAGCTTCAGCGCCTTATATCCCTCAGCTGCGCTTCGGGATCTAAACTGGCGCTTCAGCTATAATAATACTTTCTCAACCTTGGTATATAATATACTATTATACAGCTCAAGCGTAAAGCCTGTTTTAGGCCCTCTGTCTGAATGTCTTACATACGTCGGGCCTAAAACAGTCGCTTTACGCTCTTACTACATAAATAACTATTGGCCAGCTTTTTTCAAATCTGAACCACTTTGCGCCCTTTCCCCTTTCGATCAAAAAATCATGAAAATAAAATTTGCGATTTTTTTCTAGCTTCAGAGCGCCCCCAGAGGACGCAGTGCCCTAAGGCGATGGCCTAGTTCCTAGTTGGCATATAGTTTTGTTAAAAAAATCGATTCGCTCGATTTCGTCCCGGTGGCGCCATCTGACCCCGCGCGCCCGAACATGGTTGTCGTTGAGCGTCAAAAGTGACAGTTAGGTTGGTAGCAGTAGCAGTCGGCCATTTTTCCCTAGTCATTTCCGGCAAGGCAAGAGATCAGGAGGAAAAAAGAAAAAGTCAAAGTCGTATAGTGATAAGTTTTCGCGAAGTGCACCATGCGTTTGTGTTCGATACAGGAACAGGAAAATGAAATCCGCCAAAAGGGTCTGCCGAGTTTTTGTGGTTTTCTCGACTGCCATGAAAAAAAGTTATCGGTGTAGTCTTTCTTTTGCAATAGGAAAATGAGAGTTGGCGTGCGGGCAACTCAATAAAAGCCGGCGTGCACTGTGCAGACCACAGACTTAGAGGAAGTTTCCATGAGGACTTTGACGAGGAAGTGCCATTGCCGAGGCTTTCACCATTACCTAGTCGTTGCTGTTTGGATCCCTTTTGTGCACCTGCAGCGGAGGCAAAGATATCGTCGAAAAAGGTTAGATTTTTCCATACTTTGTTTTTGCGGTAGTTGACATGATTGATTCCTATTTCGCACACATCGTTCCTCCCTTGCCAGGCAAAGCAACGTAAGCGACATTTTAGTGGAGCGAAATCGGCCTGAAAAGTCGTCGTTTTTTTTTTGAAAGTATAACACCACCAAACCTTATAGGTCTTATAGAGAATCAAATTCCACGTATGTATGGTCATTTTGGGAATGATCTTGTGGTAGGGACCTTTTTTATGGGCAAAAAACCTCAAAAATTGAAAATGAGCAGTTCAGCATTCACAACGTTATATTTCTGGATCCAGTTGAGCTATCGGTCTGTTCTTTTTTTTAAATAAAAGTTCATGGAGAAACCTTTTCAATGGTACATCACTGACTAAATGTAATTGTTCACGAACGTGTTTATAGAACAATAAACATTATACTGACCAAAAATGCAGTCCCTTTTTGACCATGCGAAGAACTTCTTTCCTCGTAGGAATTTTCAGATACAACCTGCGAGGAAAATGAAGCCAAAATATGAGAGAAAATTTTAAAGGAAGTTTCATTGATCTAGGCCGTTTAGTTTGTCAGTTATGAATTTTTTTCTGGCGCATTGAGTTGAAACGTCGCCAATTGCCGCAAACGAACAGTGAGCGCGGCACGGCTCCCGTCACTAGCTGTTTGTTACGGGTAAATCTAAAATGCGGAACAGGAACAGGAATGGAACAGACTTTGCGTAGTAAAAGGGAATAAGTCCGCAACAGGCAAAACGTGCGATTTTTCCAACATATTTATATATCACAGACCTGGTTTGTGATGCAGAGAGCTAGCCTGTGATGGAAAATTATATCAGATAGTTTAAACCCCGTTCATCCCCCAACGGGGATGAAAAATTACGTCAGAAGTATGTTCCGCGAAGTGCGGAACGGGCAAACCGTACGCGTTTTTTGAACAGAAACTCATCAGAGGCCTTGCCAGTGATAAGGAAGAATTTTTCAAATAGTCAAAACCCCGTTCATCCCCCAGCAAGGGGTTGGAAATAACGTCAGAAGTCTGTTCCGCAAAGTGCGGAACGAGCAAACCGTACGCGTTTTTTGAACAGAAACTCATCAGAGGCCTTGCCAGTGATAAGGAAGAATTTTTCAAATAGTCAGAACCCCGTTCATCCCCCAGCAAGGGGTTGGAAATAACGTCAGAAGTCTGTTCCGCAAAGTGCGGAACGAGCAAACCGTACGCGTTTTTTGAACAGAAACTCATCAGAGGCCTTGCCAGTGATGAGGAAGAATTTTTCAAATAGTCAGAACCCCGTTCATCCCCCAGCAAGGGGTTGGAAATAACGTCAGAAGTCTGTTCCGCAAAGTGCGGAACGAGCAAACCGTACGCGTTTTTTGAACAGAAACTCATCAGAGGCCTTGCCAGTGATGAGGAAGAATTTTTCAAATAGTCAGAACCCCGTTCATCCCTCAGCAAGGGGTTGGAAATAACGTCAGAAGTCTGTTCCGCAAAGTGCGGAACGAGCAAACCGTACGCGTTTTTTGAACAGAAACTCATCAGAGGCCTTGCCAGTGATAAGGAAGAATTTTTCAAATAGTCAGAACCCCGTTCATCCCCCAGCAAGGGGTTGGAAATAACGTCAGAAGTCTGTTCCGCAAAGTGCGGAACGAGCAAACCGTACGCGTTTTTTGAACAGAAACTCATCAGAGGCCTTGCCAGTGATGAGGAAGAATTTTTCAAATAGTCAGAACCCCGTTCATCCCCCAGCAAGGGGTTGAAAATAACGTCAGAAGTCTGTTCCGCAAAGTGCGGAACGAGCAAACCGTACGCGTTTTTTGAACAGAAACTCATCAGAGGCCTTGCCAGTGATAAGGAAGAATTTTTCAAATAGTCAGAACCCCGTTCATCCCCCAGCAAGGGGTTGGAAATAACGTCAGAAGTCTGTTCCGCAAAGTGCGGAACGAGCACACCGTGCGCGTTTTTTGAACAGAAACTCATCAGAGGCCTTGCCAGTGATGAGGAAGAATTTTTCAAATGGTCAGAACCCCGTTCATCCCCCAGCAAGGGGTTGGAAATAACGTCAGAAGTCTGTTCCGCAAAGTGCGGAACGAGCAAACCGTACGCGTTTTCTGAACAGAAACTCATCAGTGGCCTTGCCAGTGATGAGGAAGAATTTTTCAAATGGTCAGAACCCCGTTCATTCCCCAGCAAGGGGTTGGAAATAACGTCAGAAGTCTGTTCCGCAAAGTGCGGAACGAGCAAACCGTACGCGTTTTTTGAACAGAAACTCATCAGAGGCCTTGCCAGTGATAAGGAAGAATTTTTCAAATAGTCAGAACCCCGTTCATCCCCCAGCAAGGGGTTGGAAATAACGTCAGAAGTCTGTTCCGCAAAGTGCGGAACGAGCACACCGTGCGCGTTTTTTGAACAGAAACTCATCAGAGGCCTTGCCAGTGATAAGGAAGAATTTTTCAAATAGTCAGAACCCCGTTCATCCCCCAGCAAGGGGTTGGAAATAACGTCAGAAGTCTGTTCCGCAAAGTGCGGAACGAGCAAACCGTACGCGTTTTTTGAACAGAAACTCATCAGAGGCCTTGCCAGTGATAAGGAAGAATTTTTCAAATAGTCAGAACCCCGTTCATCCCCCAGCAAGGGGTTGGAAATAACGTCAGAAGTCTGTTCCGCAAAGTGCGGAACGAGCACACCGTGCGCGTTTTTTGAACAGAAACTCATCAGAGGCCTTGCCAGTGATGAGGAAGAATTTTTCAAATGGTCAGAACCCCGTTCATCCCCCAGCAAGGGGTTGGAAATAACGTCAGAAGTCTGTTCCGCAAAGTGCGGAACGAGCAAACCGTACGCGTTTTCTGAACAGAAACTCATCAGTGGCCTTGCCAGTGATGAGGAAGAATTTTTCAAATGGTCAGAACCCCGTTCATTCCCCAGCAAGGGGTTGGAAATAACGTCAGAAGTCTGTTCCGCAAAGTGCGGAACGAACAAACCGTACGCGTTTTTTGAACAGAAACTCATCAGAGGCCTTGCCAGTGATAAGGAAGAATTTTTCAAATAGTCAGAACCCCGTTCATCCCCCAGCAAGGGGTTGGAAATAACGTCAGAAGTCTGTTCCGCAAAGTGCGGAACGAGCACACCGTGCGCGTTTTTTGAACAGAAACTCATCAGAGGCCTTGCCAGTGATGAGGAAGAATTTTTCAAATGGTCAGAACCCCGTTCATCCCCCAGCAAGGGGTTGGAAATAACGTCAGAAGTCTGTTCCGCAAAGTGCGGAACGAGCAAACCGTACGCGTTTTCTGAACAGAAACTCATCAGTGGCCTTGCCAGTGATGAGGAAGAATTTTTCAAATGGTCAGAACCCCGTTCATTCCCCAGCAAGGGGTTGGAAATAACGTCAGAAGTCTGTTCCGCAAAGTGCGGAACGAGCAAACCGTACGCGTTTTTTGAACAGAAACTCATCAGAGGCCTTGCCAGTGATAAGGAAGAATTTTTCAAATGGTCAGAACCCCGTTCATCCCCCAGCAAGGGGTTGGAAATAACGTCAGAAGTCTGTTCCGCAAAGTGCGGAACGAGCACACCGTGCGCGTTTTTTGAACAGAAACTCATCAGAGGCCTTGCCAGTGATGAGGAAGAATTTTTCAAATGGTCAGAACCCCGTTCATCCCCCAGCAAGGGGTTGGAAATAACGTCAGAAGTCTGTTCCGCAAAGTGCGGAACGAGCAAACCGTACGCGTTTTCTGAACAGAAACTCATCAGTGGCCTTGCCAGTGATGAGGAAGAATTTTTCAAATGGTCAGAACCCCGTTCATTCCCCAGCAAGGGGTTGGAAATAACGTCAGAAGTCTGTTCCGCAAAGTGCGGAACGAGCAAACCGTACGCGTTTTTTGAACAGAAACTCATCAGAGGCCTTGCCAGTGATGAGGAAGAATTTTTCAAATAGTCAGAACCCCGTTCATCCCCCAGCAAGGGGTTGGAAATAACGTCAGAAGTCTGTTCCGCAAAGTGCGGAACGAGCAAACCGTACGCGTTTTCTGAACAGAAACTCATCAGTGGCCTTGCCAGTGATGAGGAAGAATTTTTCAAATGGTCAGAACCCCGTTCATTCCCCAGCAAGGGGTTGGAAATAACGTCAGAAGTCTGTTCCGCAAAGTGCGGAACGAGCAAACCGTACGCGTTTTTTGAACAGAAACTCATCAGAGGCCTTGCCAGTGATAAGGAAGAATTTTTCAAATAGTCAGAACCCCGTTCATCCCCCAGCAAGGGGTTGGAAATAACGTCAGAAGTCTGTTCCGCAAAGTGCGGAACGAGCACACCGTGCGCGTTTTTTGAACAGAAACTCATCAGAGGCCTTGCCAGTGATGAGGAAGAATTTTTCAAATAGTCAGAACCCCGTTCATCCCCCAGCAAGGGGTTGGAAATAACGTCAGAAGTCTGTTCCGCAAAGTGTGGAACGAGCACAACGTGCGCGTTTTTTGAACAGAAACTCATCAGAGGCCTTTCCAGTGATGAGGAAGAATTTTTTAAATGGTCAGAACCCCGTTCATCCCCCAACAAGGGGTTGAAAATTACGTCAGAAGTCTGTTCCGCAAAGTGCGGAACGGGCAAACCGTGCGTTTTTCTTTAACAGAAACTCATCAGAGTCCTTGGTGGTGATGAAATTCTTATTCCAGATAGTAGGAACCCCGTTCAACCCCTACCGGAGGTGAGAAATTGCGTCAGAAATCTGTTTCGCAAAGAGCGAGACGGACAAACCGTGTGAATTTTCTTCTAACCTCGACCTCTCAAAAGCCTTCAACAGTGCTAAGTGTGACTTTTTGTTGTAGAAACTTGAAACATGTGAGGTTAGACTTAGAGGGGTAGAGGTTCCAATGTATCATTGAATCGTAAACTATGTAAAATTTAGAAAACAAAAAATTATGTAAGACTAAGTTCCTATGTGACAAGATAGAACCCACTTTGGGATTTATTGAATGAAGGAGTTTCACATGGAACCTGTTTTAGTATTAAATTTTGATGACTATATAATGAGTAATGACTTACCTTCAGCGTTCAATTAGAAAATCATCCAATACTCCAATAACACCATGACACATGCCTCATTTTCAGTGAGACATATCCTTGCAGATTTAACACTCGATATCAAAAATTCACGGAATGTTTCCAATAACTAGTTCTCCTATAATAATTTGAAATGAAATGTTGACAAAACAAGTACTCGTAAAATAGAATTCGATCATTGATGCTGCATTTACTGCGTAACATTCATTTCTCGAGTTGCGATTAAGATATTGGGATATTTCCTGTATCAACTTCCCAGAAACACACCGATGATTTGTAATTCAAAAAGGAATCTTGATGCACATTGTGAAACTGAAGTAACTGAACCCTGTATAGTGTATCTATTTATCCCATATTACGACTCTCCCCTTCAAAATATAAAAAAAGATAGGTACAAGAGAAAAGGTATATGGTTCTATGTGACCTATGACCTGAAATTATTTTCAGCTTTACAGGGTGCCCAATTTTGACAGGATACACGAAATGTCAATTTTTTTTTAATACATGTGTCCCGCAATAGGTGTTACAAAACTCACAGGGAGATAGAAAATTGAGAAATAAGGGGACTTCTCCCAATAAACATACCCTCGCAAACGCTTATAAACAGAGATACAGGCCTTCAAAGTTGTTTTTTCCAAACAGTTTTTTTTTGCGTATTTTTTGAACCGTTTAATCGATTTCAGTCAAATTGGAACTAAAGCTTACTGATTTTAGGGGCGAAGATAATAGGGGGGTGCTCTGCCCCTTTCCTCCCTATTTTGGACCTTTCCGATCATTTTTTGAAATTATTCCAATTTTTGAATTCTACATTCAATTCAAAGAAAAAAGTTACTCATGAAAATTTTTGATGAGGAGCTTACTTTTCGGGATATTTGGGATTGAAACATTGCAAAACATCTCGGAATCGCCACTTTCCTGGGCCTAAAAATTAAAATCCAAGAAAACCCATGATTCGTCAACTGGAATGAGTTTTTTGGGTGTTTCAAGTTGATGAACCATCATTTCCGCTGATAAACATGGAGTTTTTCAGAAAAAAAAACAATTTGGGCCCTGGAACCTGGCGATTTCGTGATGTTTTCTAATGTTTCGAACCCAAATATCTTGAAAACCCCATTATCTTCGCCCCTAACAATGCCTGATGAAATTAGTTAATATAGTTCAATAAAGACCTGTCTTAATAAACTTTGGTTCGAATTTGAATAGAATCGGCTGAACGGTTCAAAAAGTATGCAAAAAAAAACATTTTGAAGGCTTTGATTTTCTTCGTTATTATACATTTGGGAGGGTATGTTTATCAACAAAAGTCCCCTTATTTTTCAATTTTCTATCTCCCTGTGAGTTTTCTAACACTAATTCCAGGACACCTGTAGAACTCTCTATTTCTTTTCATTTTTGGCTTCAGCTTTTGAGGTCGTTTCGTGACTTCATTTCTCTTTTTAGCGCATTTTCGTAAGTAAATGACGCTTATATGGCCGGTTTGTCTGTCCGTCCGGCTGTCCGTCTGTCTGTCTGCCTGTCTGTCTGTCTGTCTGTCTACCAGTCTGTCCGTGTAGAAATTAAGAAGTTGTACTCCTCCTCCAGGAATAAAGCTAGACTCGTAAAACTTTTTTTGATAGCTGATGTCCCCAAGGGTGGCCAATGGGCATTTTTTTTTTTATACATCCATAGTTATCATTATTATTATCACAAAACAAAGATTTCCTGTGCACTTCTAAGAAGTTGAACTCCTCCTCGGGGAATGAATCTAGAGCCCTGGAACTTTCTCCAATGGATAGCTCAGGTCCTCGTGAATGGCCATCAGTGGGCATATTGGATTTCATGGTTGCGCCGCCATCTTGGCCGCCATATTGAAATTTCTTATTAGTGGAACGATTTTCATGAAACTTGAAAGTTACAATTGTCTTGTACGATCATTCTTATCTTCAAGCTGAATTCCATGATTCCGCCGCCATCTTGGCCTCCATCTTGGCCGCCATATCAAAATTTTTTGCTAGTGGAACGATTTTCATGGAACTTGAAACTTACCCTTGTCACGTATGATCATTCTTACTTTCAAGCTAAATTTCATGATTCCGCCGCCATCTTTAAATTTCATACTATGCCATACCATTCATACCAGAATATGACATCATATCATCCCCGTTCCTTCTTTCTCATCATTAGCAAGGCCTCTGGTGAGTTTCTGTTGGAAAAAAACGCACGGTTTGCCCGTTCCGCACTTTGCGGAACAGATTACTGACGTAAGTTTCAACCCCTTGTTGGGAGATGAACGGAGTTTTGACTATTTAAAAAATTCTTCCCCATCATTAGCAAGGCCTCTGATGAGCTTTTGTTCAAAAAAAGCGCACGGTTTGCCCGTTCCGAACTTTGTGGAACAGACTTCTGACGTAATTTTCAACCCCTCTTTGGGGGATGAACGGGGTTTTGACTATTTGACAAATTCTTCCTAATCATTAGCAAGGCCTCTGATGAGTTTTTGTCCGAAAAAAGCGCACGGTTTGCCCGTTCCGCACTTTGCGGAACAGACTTCCGACGTAATTTTCAACCCCGCGTTGGGGGACGAACGAGGTTTTGACTATTTGAAAAATTCTTCCCAATCATTAGCAAGGCCTCTGATGAGCTTTTGTTCAAAAAAAAGCGCACGGTTTGCCCGTTCCGAACTTTGCGGAACAGACTTCTGACGTAATTTTCAACCCCTCGTTAGGGGATGAACGGGGTTTTGACTATTTGACAAATTCTTCCCAATCATTAGCAAGGCCTCTGATGAGCTTTTGTTCAAAAAAAAGCGCACGGTTTGCCCGTTCCGGACTTTGCGGAACAGACTTCTGACGTAATTTTCAACCCCTCGTTGGGGGATGAACGGGGTTTGGACTATTTGAAAAATTCTTCCCAATCATTAGCAAGGCCTCTGATGAGTTTTTGTTCAAAAAAAGCGCACGGTTTGCCCGTTCCGCACTTTGCGGAACAGACTTCCGACGTAATTTTCAACCCCTCTTTGGGGGATGAACAGGGTTTTGACTATTTGAAAAATTCTTCCCAATCATTAGCAAGGCCTCTGATGAGTTTTTGTTCAAAAAAAGCGCACGGTTTGCCCGTTCCGCACTTTGCGGAACAGACTTCCGACGTAATTTTCAACCCCTCTTTGGGGGATGAACGGGGTTTTGACTAATTGAAAAATTCTTCCCAATCATTAGCAAGGCCTCTGATGAGTTTTTGTTCAAAAAAAGCGCACGGTTTGCCCGTTCCGGACTTTGCGGAACAGACTTCTGACGTAATTTTCAACCCCTCGTTGGGGGATGAACGGGATTTTGACTATTTGAAAAATTCTTCCCAATCATTAGCAAGGCCTCTGATGAGTTTTTGTTCAAAAAGAGCGCACGGTTTGCCCGTTCCGGACTTTGCGGAACAGACTTCTGACGTAATTTTCAACCCCTCGTTGGGGGATGAACGGGGTTTTGACTATTTGAAAAATTCTTTCTCATTATTGGCAAGGCCTCTGATGAGTTTTTGTCCGAAAAAAGCGCACGGTTTGCCCGTTCCGTACTTTGCGGAACAGAATACTGACGTAATTTTCAACCCCTTGTTGGGGGATGAACGGGGTTTTGACTATTTGAAAAATTCTTCTCCATCATTAGCAAGGCCTCTGATGAGTTTTTGTCCGAAAAAAGCGCACGGTTTGCCCGTTCCGTACTTTGCGGAACAGACTACTGACGTAATTTTCAACCCCTTGTTGGGGGATGAACGGGGTTTTGACTATTCGAAAAATTCTTCCCTATCATTAGCAAGGCCTCTGATGAGTTTTTCTTCAAAGAAAGCGCACGGTTTGCCCGTTCCGCACTTTGCGGAACAGACTTCTGACGTAATTTTCAACCCCTTGTTGGGGGATGAACGGGGTTTTGATTATTTGAAAAATTCTTTCTCAATATTGGCAAGGCCTCTGATGAGTTTTTGTCCGAAAAAAGCGCACGGTTTGCCCGTTCCGCACTTTGCGGAACAGACTTCCGACGTAATGTTCAACCCTTCGTTGGGGGATGAACGGGGTTTTGACTATTTGAAAAATTCTTCCCCATCATTAGCAAGGCCTCTGATGAGTTTTTGTTCAAAAAAAGCGCACGGTTTGCCCGTTCCGCACTTTGCGGAAATGACTACTGACGTGATTTTCAACCCCTCGTTGGGGGATGAACGGGGTTTTGACTATTTGAAAAATTCTTTCTCATTATTGGCAAGGCCTCTGATGAGTTTTTGTCCGAAAAAAGCGCACGGTTTGCCCGTTCCGTACTTTGCGGAACAGACTACTGACGTAATTTTCAACCCCTCGTTGGGGGATGAACGGGGCTTTGACTATTTGAAAAATTCTTCCCAATCATTAGCAAGGGCTCTGATGAGTTTTTGTTCAAAAAAAGCGCACGGTTTGCCCGTTCCGCACTTTGCGGAACAGACTTCTGACGTAATTTTCAACCCCTTGTTGGGGGATGAACGGGGTTTTGATTATTTGAAAAATTCTTTCTCAATATTGGCAAGGCCTCTGATGAGTTTTTGTCCGAAAAAAGCGCACGGTTTGCCCGTTCCGCACTTTGCGGAACAGACTTCCGACGTAATGTTCAACCCTTCGTTGGGGGATGAACGGGGTTTTGACTATTTGAAAAATTCTTCCCCATCATTAGCAAGGCCTCTGATGAGTTTTTGTTCAAAAAAAGCGCACGGTTTGCCCGTTCCGCACTTTGCGGAAATGACTACTGACGTGATTTTCAACCCCTCGTTGGGGGATGAACGGGGTTTCGACTATTTGAAAAATTCTTTCTCATTATTGGCAAGGCCTCTGATGAGTTTTTGTCCGAAAAAAGCGCACGGTTTGCCCGTTCCGTACTTTGCGGAACAGACTACTGACGTAATTTTCAACCCCTCGTTGGGGGATGAACGGGGCTTTGACTATTTGAAAAATTCTTCCCAATCATTAGCAAGGGCTCTGATGAGTTTTTGTTCAAAAAAAGCGCACGGTTTGCCCGTTCCGCACTTTGCGGAACAGACTTCTGACGTAATTTTCAACCCCTTGTTGGGGGATGAACGGGGTTTTGATTATTTGAAAAATTCTTTCTCAATATTGGCAAGGCCTCTGATGAGTTTTTGTCCGAAAAAAGCGCACGGTTTGCCCGTTCCGCACTTTGCGGAACAGACTTCCGACGTAATGTTCAACCCTTCGTTGGGGGATGAACGGGGTTTTGACTATTTGAAAAATTCTTCCCCATCATTAGCAAGGCCTCTGATGAGTTTTTGTTCAAAAAAAGCGCACGGTTTGCCCGTTCCGCACTTTGCGGAAATGACTACTGACGTGATTTTCAACCCCTCGTTGGGGGATGAACGGGGTTTTGACTATTTGAAAAATTCTTTCTCATTATTGGCAAGGCCTCTGATGAGTTTTTGTCCGAAAAAAGCGCACGGTTTGCCCGTTCCGTACTTTGCGGAACAGACTACTGACGTAATTTTCAACCCCTCGTTGGGGGATGAACGGGGCTTTGACTATTTGAAAAATTCTTCCCAATCATTAGCAAGGGCTCTGATGAGTTTTTGTTCAAAAAAAGCGCACGGTTTGCCCGTTCCGCACTTCGCGGAACAGACTTCTGACGTAATTTTCAACCCCTTGTTGGAGGATGAACGGGGTTCTGACTATTTGAAAAATTCTTTCTAATCATTAGCAAGGCCTCTGATAAGTTTCTGTTCAAAGTAAGCGCACGGTTTGTTCGTTCCGCACTTTGCGGAACAGACTTCTGACGTAATTTCCAACCCCTCGTTGGGGGATGAACGGGGTTCCAAATATTTGAAAATTTCTTTCTCATCGTTAGCAAGGCCTCTGATAAGTTTCTGTTCAAAAAAGCGCACGGTTTGCCCGTTTTTGTGGAACAGACTTCTGACTAATTTTTCACCGCTGTTGGGGGTGATCAACGGGGTTTATACTATCTGATATAATTCTTTCCCATCACAGGCTAGCTCTCTGCATCACAACAAGGTCTGTTATATATAAATCTGTTGGAAAAATCGCACGTTCTGCCCGTTGCGGACTTATTCCCTTTTACCAGGCAAAGTCTGTTCCATTCCTGTTCCTGTTCCGCATTTTAGGTACACCCGTTTGTTACGTGGAATTTGATTCTCTATAAGACCTATAAGGTTTGGTGCTGTTATACCTTCAAAAAAAAAAAAACGACGACTTTTCAGGCCGATTTCGCTCCACTATTTTAGCAACTTTGCAGGAGAGCCAAAAAATCGTGTTGTTTGCAAACTGCTCACGAAAGAATATTAATTTTGCATGTTTCATGTTATGCAATGATTATTTAAGTATACCTCTTTCAATGCTCAAGATCGCCAAGAAACTTAGCCTCTTCTCTCCTATTGTTGAACGCAAATAACTTTTTATTCATTTTAATCGACTGAAAGACCCTTCGGCGGAAGCAGAAAATAGCAATAATAGGCAACGTCAAAAATATTTAACACAAAACAACAATGTTCGAATAATTATCTTTCAAACTATTAAGCTACATTCACAACCTCCAAATTAACATCACACACAATTGGTGAGTCAAATTAACCGTGAAGGTTTGGCATAATTATACGATTGTCTGGAGTTGTTCACAACATCCAAATTAGCACCTTACGCCGCACTTGTAATTCATACGCAACGCCGGACCTTGCAATGTCCAAGCTTTTGGGTTAATTTGAGCCACTAATTTCAGAAATGCACAGACAGCGCAGACTCGCCAATCGGCATTTTCAAATAACATCACATCTCAGCACAATTTGTTTTTGACAGTTCTAAGTTCTAACCTACGTCATCAATATAACCAAAGTTTGTGCTTTGTACCGTTTATAAAGGAAATACAGAGGAATCGGCGACGAAGGAGATTGTTGGGGCAATTAGCTCTAGCATTGGGTACTAAATATCTACGGGCACTTCGATCAAAAAGTTCACGGAGGTGGTGGGTGAGGCCTCTGCTACAATGATTATTATAGCCTCTGTTTCGACTGAGAAAATGGCGAAGCAGGCGAAGACAGAGTACACACACAGCACATTCTGTCAAAATCCGACGATTTTGGTAGAGGATTTTGTCAGCTGCATATCCGAAACACGATTACAGGTATCTATATCGACTCTCAAGCTTTTCCGCTAGATGGGGCGGCAAATTTCGACCCATTAATTTGGACGTTGTGAATGGTGGGCACGGATATGGTGGGTCACACCAAGTACGAGTATAATTATTCGTATTAAGTGCAAGTGTTGAGTATCCTACTAATTTGGAGGTTGAGAATGTAGCTTCAGCGTATTTGAATGATAATTTTTTTGAAATATTTAGTTTCGACTCATTTCCGAAAAAAATTGTAGAAACAATGCTTTTAATTTCTTATATTCACCCACTGTGGTTCCTGAATTTGGAAGATCAGACTTGTAAAATGATATAAGCTCCTTTCAAACCATTTACCTGCGCTTCGTCTTCGTCTGCAAAATTATCGGTATCTAATGGCACAAAATAAGCTTTTTCAATAAAATCTGTGAAACGTTTCTCAAAAAACATAACAGATTGATAAGTGAAAAATGAAAATTGATTCTAAAATCTTCGCAGATTTTCAGCCATATTTTGTTTTGATAGCTCAGACCGGATTTTTTTTTAAATTTCTTATTTTCTTTTCAAGGTTTAAGTTCAACCCTCTATTTTTAGGAATTATCGTTCAAAAATGCTGAAATAAATTTATATTGCGTACGAAGTGATTTCCCACAATATATATTTTTTTAATAAAATTGCACGAAGTATTTTTTTAGTAACATTGAAAAAATCGAAAAAACAGCTTTTCTGTAGGTTTCCATGTCTATTTCAACGTGGAATATTTTAATTTTTTTCCTCTGGAAAAGTGTGCTTTTTTATGTAAAAACATTTTTTTTTGTTAATTTTGAACAAATAGTTTTTTTGTAAAAACTCAAAAATGGTAAAATATGCTTGTAACCTCAATATTCTATCGAGTTTCATCAAAACCAATGAAGAGGAATGTAGCCCTTGATATATACTACCGTATTGTACACAGAAAATAAAAAAGTTTTGTGTTTTTTCGACAATACATCCGATCAACGAAACTACAATTTCGAAATTCATACGCGACTATCATGCGCTGCATGGAGGTGCCACCTCGGCAGGGTGATATTTCACGTAAGCTCCAGCTTCACAGACACCACAGCAATCTAGTGACCGATAGGTGGCGTCGCGGTAGACTGAAGAAGACTAAAGTAATCTTCTCACCGATAGTTTTGAGCAATGAGGATTCATCGATTTAGGTGACAGAAACACAGACAGCTTGCACCCATAATCTATGGCTCGCCAAAATTCGCCAAAATTTTCCTCTTCTTGTTGTGCGATATACGTGCACTAGCGTAACCTTTGCTCTGCACTTGATTTTACTAAGTCGGCTTTGCAAAAGAGGTAGTTGTGATATAATTTATTGGCACGACTGCAACTATCAAACAGGCGAATTTTGGGCATTTCAGGGCGCTTTCATGTCTCGATGACTTGATATCGCCGATTTGATAATCGCAGCCGTGCCAATAAATTATATCACAGCTGTACCTAGATACCTACAAGCGCAATGTAGGTGCGCTAGCGTGTCAAAGTTTCACTTTTTGATTAATTTTTCATAAATGTTTCTAGTAGCTCGGTAGATAGGTACCTACAAGCTACAAGTTTCAGACAATAATTCCAACGTTCGTTCAACAACCTTCATATTTTGAAAACCTCGCTTTCGGAAATTTTGCTCGTAGGTAATATTTTATGGCATTACCTGTTCGGAGAGGGTCTTTCACGGTTCAAAACTTGAATGATGTACCCACTGTGCGTTCGAATTCCAAAGGGAGCCGAAATGGCCCATATTGAGCATCTTGTGAATCTTATCAGTTTAGGCATCAAAAACTTTTCTACTTATTGCGGTAGGCTGTGGCCTGGTCATTGGCAGGTGAACGAGGCTGATTTTGGTCAGGCCACAGCCTACCACAAGTAGAAAAGTTTTTG
Organism: Anaspis maculata; assembly: GCA_949128115.1. Classification (NCBI taxonomy): domain Eukaryota; kingdom Metazoa; phylum Arthropoda; class Insecta; order Coleoptera; family Scraptiidae; genus Anaspis; species Anaspis maculata. The sequence continues at coordinate 24,175,201 of OX421968.1, forward strand.
ATCATACGGTACTAAGTATGAAGGTATGCAGCTTACTGCGTATTTTATTCAACATTTATACCATATGGGCAGTTGGTACCTAAACTGATGATAATCACAAAATGCCAAATAGGACCTTGCGGTCTGCTTTGATGATGGATATTTCGAACGCACAAAACCTGGATACATTTTGTCATTGTCTTGTCCGGAAAGAACCCCGGACCCCCCTCCAAGTAGGTCAGGTACGCTTGGAAAACCATGAACACGAATTCCGCATCACGCAAATAATTCCAAATATTCATAACTATGCAATAGGTTAATCGTATGGGCAGCTGCGCATGCGTGAGGGCGCCAAATAAAAAACCATACACCTGTCAGTTTGGATAGCAACTTAGCAACAACCATAGTTTAGCAACTGGTAACGTTGTTGTTACTCCTACAAATAGCGTGCATGCATTTCTTCGTAGTCCCTTAGAATTTTCTCGGAAAAGCCATTCTCAAATCTTGATAACACGCGTCCGCGGCATGGAATAAGGGTGAGAGTAGTGGATTGTGGATGCTGGATTGTTGGCGTTGGGAATGATAAATGCCATGGCACAACGTAAGACTGACAGCTGGCAGAGCGCTGTTGCCATTTTCGTTGCTCATGCATCTGCACAATAACTTGATCAAAGTTAATTGCAATAAGACATTATCTTCCGATACCCGATTATCTCGGAAACAATGAAGTTCAGTGGTTTAATGGGATAAAATACCCCTCAGCAAAAATTAAAAATTACGCGGCCACCTAGATGTACATGGTGATCACGCGAAAATTCCCCCCCCCCCCCCCTCATACTGGAGTTTTCCTCTTTGCGATATTTGTGAAGGAAATAGTTTTTCCTGAACCATTTTTCCCGAACCATTTTTCCCGTAGTATCAAAATTGGAAACTATAATATTGTGCACCCTATGATATACAGGGTGTCGCAAAAAACTTTTTTGTTGTTGCGACACCCTGTATATATTAGAATTGCAATCGATGTATTCCTTTATTCTGAATGCAAATATACATGATACCACAGTGTTCAGTTATTTTAAAGGGCAAATTGTCAAAAAATTCACAAAAATCCCATGATACCGACCTGAACTTACGTTTATTTGGCTAAAAATAAGGAATAAGGAATAAGAAAATCTGGAATTTGACCCACAATTTTTTCAAATGTTGGGTCTATATTTGAGTTTTAAAAGAAATTATCTCCCGGAAAACAAATTTAAGCAAAGGACCCCGCACGATTCTTATGGAAAATGGGTCTCGGTCAAATTCCCTAATTTTCTTATATGTTGTAGCCCAATTCGACACGAGCCAAAAACCATCGTCCGTTACCCAAAAAAATGGACAGTTTTTTTTCTATAAGGGGTTGAAGATGGGTTATTTCAAGTCAAAAAAATATGTTCCAACGTAAGTGAGAACATTTCAACGTCCTTTCTGACACTTATAGCTCATGACAATTTCCTTTTTCTTTTGTGGTAAAATCAACCCCCTCCCTCACCCCCAACCCCTACTTGTGAGTATCAAATTCGAAATTACGTTTGAAAGTCATGCAGATGGTTCTATTTTGTTGAATTATCAATTTTGGCACAAATTTTTTTTCCAACCCTCAAATAGGGGGTGGGGTTGAAAAAAAAACCATCGGTCAATTCGACTGAATTTCTGATATTGTGCTTTACCAGTTACGCTAAACTAGATTACCAAGGGAAAACTCATTCGTATGACCAGTTTCCACCCCACAGAGGGTTGAAGTTGACTATAATGACGCATAAAACATTCTTCCATGTCATAAACCAAATGAATGGAAATAGTGGACTTTCATATCATCTTGTTTCGTAAAAATGTCTATTCTCCAAAAATACTTTCAATCCCGTCCTTCATCCCCTATCCCTGTTTCTGAACATCATATTCGAAACAAATCTTGGAAATTATATCAATTTTTATTTCATCCTTCAAATAGTCGCAGTAGCTAGAATAAGAGTGTGACATAATATTTTGCTTTGATTGAGCAGCTTTCGCTCCAAATGACATAAAATTCTTCAATCTAAACTATAAGTAGAGGTGTATCCGTACAAAAGAAAAAAGTTAGGAACTATGTAGGTACAGGTAAACATAATTAACCTGCTGTAAAGTTGAGACTTGATAGGAACACCAATATTTTTAATAATAATCCAGGCAAAAAATCATTCAATCAAATGTATGTCCCACCCTGCTGTGAGGGTGCTAACATAAGCATAATAGTGAAAGTGAATTTTGAGAGGGGATTCACAATCAGATGCAGAGAATCCGACCCGTAGACCTTCTCCTTCATTTTCACGATCTATTTCGAATATGATGTTCAGAAACAAGGATAGGGGATGAGAGACGGGGTTGAAATTATTTTAGAAGGATAGGCATTTTTACAAAACAAGATGATATGAAAGTCCACTATTTTCATTCATTTTGTCTATGACATGGAAGAATGTTTTATGAGTCATTATAGTCAACTTCAACCCTCTGTGGGGTGGAAACTGGTCATACGAATGAGTTTTCACTTGGTAATCTTGTTTAGCGTAACTGGTAAAGCACAATATCAGAAATTCAGCCGAATTGGCCGATGGTTTTTTTTTCAACCCCACCCCCTATTTGGGGGTTGGAAAAAAATTTTGTGCCAAAATTAGTAATTCGACAAAATAGAACCATCTGCATGACTTTCAATTGTAATTTCGAATTTGATACTCACAAGTAGGGGTTGGGGGTAAGGGAGGGGGTTGATTTTTTCACAAAAGAAAAAAGAAATTGTCATGAGCCATATGTGTTGAAAAGGACGTTGAAATGTTCTCACCTACGTTGGAACATATTTTTTTACATTGAAATAACCCATCTTCAACCCCTTATAGAAACAAAACTGTCCATTTTTTTGGGTAACGGACGATGGTTTTTGGCTCGTGTCAAATTGGGCTACAACATATAAAAAAATTAGGAAATTTGACCGAGACCCATTTCCCATAAGAATCGTGCGGGGTCCTTTGAGAAATTTGCTAGCCAAATAAACGGAAGTTTAGGTCAGTATGTTGGGATTTTTGTGAATTTTTTGACAATTTGCCTTCGGAAATACCTAACTCAACACTTTGGTATATTATATTTGTATCCAGAATGAAAAACTACATCAATTGCAATTCGAATACACAGAGTGCAACATCACCACAAAAAGTTTTTTCGCGACACCCTGTATATATTATAGCTTATAGATTATTATTGTTTCCAATTTTGAAATTTACGGGAAAAAGTGTTCAAGAAAAGCTTTCTTTTCTTTTCTTCTTGAAAATTTAGTGAAGTGTGCATAAGTTTCGTAGGGTATTTTGAGAAAAATACAATATATAAGTAGCACATGTTCAGAAGTTGATTTACAAGCACATATTCTCATTTATAGATCCCCTCGGAATCCGCATCGGACTATAAATTCCATTCGCACTCGCAAATATGCAGTTTCTGGCCTATAATGACACAAATTGCCTGACACCCTACAATGCCATGAAAGAAGTATACTCTATACACTGATAGAAAGGACCACCAGATTCCTCCGCTTGAAAAGTAGTCCCCGAGCGTTACCCGCGAAATTTAAAATTTCAGTTAGAAAGAGGTGCTTATTTTCGCTAATCACAGCTATGTGCTATGGTAATTTTAAATGACACCAGTTTAATACCAATTTTAATGAATGTGAAAAGATTTTTTTTGAATGAAGCTGATTTTATTACACAACACTCACAACAGCTGAGCCGACTAAAAATAACAAACATCATAGAGAAATGGAGGTTAGAAATCGTACGTGTCAAACTCGCTGAATGGAATGCCATTGGCTTGGCGTAGGAATAATTTGCCCGGGTAAGACTACCAACCGAACAAAACCAATATTAGTTTCAAACGCACCGATGTTGTTACAGTCTTTGGTGCTTTTGTTTGCTATAGGTTACATCACTGAAATTCAAAAAAGTCCGTTCTATCGGTGAACAGACTATAGTAGTTTAGTTGTAGTAGTTAACGTATGCAGTAAGGGCCTCGTATCCCGAAGTCAAGAGGGCGGTGATGTGCGGGCAATAGAGTATTATACTTTTGAAAAAATATTTTTCTTTCGATGGAATCAGAAACTATATTGAAAAATAACTGACCCGTATTTTTTTATTCAGCCAAAAATCGTATCGTTTGGCCGCAATAAATAAACGAAATTCCTTTATTCTGCCTATTTCTGACGTCATTTACACAGGCAGTATAGGCGGTGACTCGCTGTGACGTCAGAACTAGTTGATGTTATATATTTATTGCGGCCAAACGATACGATTTTTGGCTGAATAAAAAAATACGGGTCAGTTATTTTTCAATATAGTTTCTGATTCCATCGAAAGAAAAATATTTTTTCAAAAGTATAATACTCTATTGCCCGCACATCACCGCCTTGACTTCGGGATACGAGGCCCTTACTGCATACGTTAACTACTACAACTAAACTACTACTTCTGTATCATTGGCCAAATGAGTGTAGATGCACAGACTCCCTCGACAGGAATTGCCCCGACTGCACAGCACATATTTATGTCTGTATCAACAGTTGTGCCTTTGACAGAGCTGCAACAGGAAGTTAGTCGTTGAGCCAGGGGACTCGAGTGGTTTCCACCTTGGGGACTTGACGTGTCATACCTTTTTGGATTCCCCACAACACCAGCATGAAAATAAGCCATGATACGTTTTTGTATCGAGTAGCTTAAGACCGCCATCTTGGAAAAACCGCGCCAAATATGTAGTTCTTGTGGTTTGTATTTTTCTTCTCTTCAACGGCACCTCTAATGGGAAAAATGAAGCTGAATAAAATCAAACAACAAAATTTACTATAAATATCGTCTAGCACCGTTTTCTGACAGGTCTCGTTACTCCAAATATGACAGTTCATAGTTTAGCTATGGCAAATTTCTTTATTTAGCATTTTCGAGTACACCCGATGATATTTATACAAACCGAACTTCACGGCATTGTCTTTCTAGCGTACTTCACTAGAAATGCTGCTCTTAGCGACATTTTCATGTCCGTCTGTCCGTCTGTCCATCGGTCCAACTATCCGTCTTATCAATTAATTGCTCCTGAACGAGAAGACCTAGCGAGAATCAACTTCTTGTGTGTAGCATGTATTCACCAGAGAATTGAATAAGGAAAAAAATAATTTCTCAAACCGTCGCCATCTTGATCCGCAATGTCAAATTTTATCAAAAGTGATCCGATTTTCATGAAACTTGAAATACACGCATGTTTCATATTTAAAAGTATGACTTCAATGTTTTCTTTTTGATCCGCCGCCATTTTGTCCGCCATGTTGAAATTGGTAAAACTGGTCCGATTTTGATGAAAATTGGAACCTAGTCGTGTCTCGTGTATGCATTGATGGTTTTTATGTTAGTTTCACGATTAGCGCCATATTGACGTGTCACATGGAAATTAATCTCCAGCTGTCACAAAATCAGTTTATTCAGATATTTCCTGAACAAGGGGTTTCCGATGTGTTTGGAAAACTTGATGGATGGAATTCGGGTTTTGTCAGTTCTTTCCCACAAGTAGAAACTTCTCCAGAAAAAATGTACGGAAAATGCCATTAAATTTTCGAAATTTGCAAAAAAATTTAAAAAAAAATTGATTTTGTTCTTTGAAAATCCGAAAACCAGATAGCAGCCTATACATCTTCATTCAAGAAAGTCGCATACCAAATTTGAACTTTCTATTTTCAAAAAAACGGTACCAAAAATGGTTTTCCAGTGAACATGAAAAAATGAATGGGGTACTTGCCAGTGAAACGGATTTGACTGGAAATACTTTCAATCATCAACAAGAGTAATAAAAAGTATTTCCTGAAAATTTCCGGAAAATATATCCATTGGTTAAGAAGACTTTTTTTGTTTTTTTTTTCAAATGGTTGGTAACTGTACGAAAACTTCACTGAAACTTTTATGTCTGTATTTTTCAAATATTGTGATGCGACTCTAATAGTTTTTTGAGCTTTCAACCCAACAGTGCTGTTTAGTTTTTAGTATATTTGTGACGTCACAAATATATTTTTAAAACAGGCACTACGGCCGCAATTTTGGGAATTTGAGAGAAAGAAAAAATTTGCGCACAATATTTTCATATATTATATATCATATCATATTTCATATATAGGAGAACGAAAAGGATGGATTTGATGGGTTTAATGGAGAGAACAATGGTTGGCAGGCGGAAAAGATGATGTGAAGAGATTTTGGAGCTGTGACATATATCTGACAAATTAATTATTGTAATTGTTGACAGTGTCGAGATATAAACTACCTCCGACGAGGTCTCTCGATGGCACTATAATTAAATAAATGAAATAAATGAAATGAAATATATAATACAACAAGAGACTAAGTAATTACCGGAAATTTTTGAGCTGTAAAATATGAGTGCCAGCGCGAGTGGTCATTTCTGTATTCAACAAGAACGAATTATTGAAAGCCAAAAATTTCCTGTAATTACGAAGTCTCGAGATGTATTTGGCATGACAATTCGAACGAAACGATTTTCCATTTTCATCCTCCATAATTGTATTTCTGTACCGGAAATTACACTAGTGCAATTTTCATCTAATCATTGGTGGAAATTGCTGAAATAATCCTTCTTTATTGGTTACATTTTTGACAATTGAATTGTCACCCATACTATCGATTGAGCCAATAAAAAAAAATTGGGCAAATACCCCATTAGTAGAAACCATTTTTAGTACATTTTTTTGAAAAATAGAAAGTTCAAATTCACTACGCGACTTTTTTGAATTAATATGTATAGGCGTTGCTATCTGGTTTCCAGATTTTCAAAGAAAAATTCAAGAATTTTCAATTTTTTTTCGCAGATTTCGAAAATTTAATAGCATTTTCCGTACATTTTTCTTTGAAGGAGTTCCTACTTGTAAAAAAAAACTAACAAAAACCGATTTCTATCAACAAGTTTTTCAGTCACATCGGTAACCCCTTGTTCAGAAAATATTTGAATAAATTGATTTTGTTACAGCTGGAGATTTATTCCCATGTGGCACATCAATATGGCGCAAATCGTGGAACTAACATGAAAACCATCAATACGTACACAAGACACGACTAGATTCCAATTTTCATCAAAATCGGACCAGTTTTACCAATTTCAACATGGCGGACAAAATGGCGGCGGATCAAAAAGAAAACATTGAAATCATACTTTTGAATATAAAATATGCGTGTATTTCAAGTTTCATGAAAATCGGATCACTTTTGTGAAAATTTGAATTGCGGATCAAGATGGCGACGGTTTGAGAAATTATTTTTTTCCTAATTCAATTCTTCGGTGAATACATGTTACACACAAGAAGTCGATTCTCGCTAGGTCTTCTCGTTCAGGAGCAATTAATTGATAAGACAGACAGTTGGACCGATGGACAGACGGACAGACGGACATCAAAATGCCGCTAAGAGCAGCATTCCTAGTAAAGTACGCCAGAAAGAAAATGACGTGAAGTTCAGTTTGTATAAATATGATCGGGTGTACTTGAAAATGTTAAATAAAGAAATTTGCCATAGCTAAACTATGAACTGTCATGTTTGGAGTAACGAGACCTGTCAGAAAACGGTGCTAAACGATATTCATAGTAAATTTTGTTGTTTAATTTCAATCAGCTTCATTTTTCCCATTGGAGGTGCCATTGATGAGAAAAAAAATACAAACCACAAGAACTACATATTTGGCGCGGTTTTTCCAAGATGGCGGTCTTAAGCTACTCGATACAAAAACGTATTATGGCTTATTTTCATGCTGGTGTTGTGGGGAATCCAAAAAGGTATGACACGTCAAGTCCCCAGGGTGGAAACCAAAATCGTGATTTTTGGCTCCTGGCTCATCGACTAAGTCTGTACAGGGCTTTCCCGAAGTTTTGCAAAGTTTGTGAAAAGCTAGCTTCAAAGTGAGAAAGTACAGGGTGTGCAAGTTTTAACAGATCAAACTTTGAGAAAAGATTCTTCTCATCCTCCTGATTCAGAAAAATATGACATGAAGGCCTCTCACTCGCTTCCTAAGAAAGATATGCAGGGTGTCAAGGTTCGCCTTTTTCGATTCAAATTTTTTTGATTTGACAGGTTAAATGTGGTTGTAGATATGCTTTCACCCCGATTTGTTGCACGGCTGTTGGACAACTACTAGATCTACCGCTTATGGCATAATATGAGATGCAGTGAAGAAATGACGTCAGATAGCTTTTACCATTCGAAAAGCGCATGCCGAGGGGCTTCTCACTGTTGGCAATACTGTACAAATCACTGGCAATACGTGGGGAATAAAGAGCAATAGGCGGCAATAAGTGGCAATAATGGCAATAAAGTGGCAATAAAGTGGCAATACAGCGAAAATAAGGGCAATAGGTGGCAATAGTGGGCAATAGGTGGCAATAGTGGGCAATAAGTGGCAATAAACTGGCAACAAGTGGCAATAAACTGGCAATAGACTGGCAATAATCAGTTCATGTATCATCGGAATACTTCGTTTTTGCACCAAATCTCGTCTTTGGGAGCTAACGTCTTTTCTTTCCTCGCAAATCGCAGAATAAGAGCGTCGTGTTGGAGTCATATGACTTGCCAAGCCGAGTGCCAAGCTCTATTATAGAATAGATGTATTTTTGTTTTTTCATTTAATGACAGTGTGCTACCAACTAAAAATGAAGAATCCACCTTTCCCATGAAAACATCACGCATACCTGTGAAGGCACAACTGGCGGTCTGCAGTAGCCGTCTGTACGAGCGGGAATCTGCGCTCACAGGTATGCGCGCAAGTGATTTCCCTGGTGGGAAAGGTGGATTGAACATTTTAGTATCTAATCCACCTTTCCCATGCGAGAAATTATTTGCGCACATACCTGTGAGCGCAGATTCCCGCTAGTTCATTCGGCTACTACAAACCGCCAGTTGTATTCTCACAGGTATGCGTGGTGTTCTCATGGGAAAGGTGGATTTTAAGGTTTACTTTGAAAAATCCTAAGAAACCTTGTTTTTTTGAACTTGAATTTAGGAATAAATTCTGCCATTACAATGGACCTTTTCAGAAAAGAGAGACAGATGCATGCGCGTTCGTACCGCGCAGTTGGTCGTGTCTAGCTATAACGGCGCCTAATATCTCCAAAGGAAACTCCGTTCGTTATGAAGTGGGCGGTACCACACTGCGGCTATGTGGGGCTGTGACGTAAATCGTGCGAGAGAGACCGCCTTTATTGAAGAGGTCCATTGTTGAATAGATGATGAATAGCTTTATGACAAGAGAATTGAGGTTTTGTGTACAGCGTGTTTGTAATCACTAGCGATAACTGTCGAACAGTTGACCTGATCCACTTGAAATTTAATATGCAGACATGGTTTGGCTCTGGAATGAGCTGATTAGTTTCCGACTGTCATCTGTCAAACAGAGGTGTCACCATCAACAAATGTCATAGTCTGGCAGAAAATTTTAGGTGATCCAATGAACGGCACAGAAATGGGTGAGAACACGTAGATGGAAAGCACCGTTTGGCACCCGCACATGCGTAAATGGCAGGTGTACCAGACTTGAGGCTAGGTGGAAAGCACCCTATATCTCACGGAACTTGACTTGCAATATGTCATTTAAAAGTCCTTGAGACATGTTTTTACGGGGATTGCTCAAGTAGAAGGAAGTCTTTGGTCTTTGTCGCTTAAAGGTATCTTCTCCGGCTCTCGAGATACTGGTCGTTTTTGAAAGTACTGGTAACTAATTCACATTCGGATCTCGACACTTGTCGGGGGCGGCATGCCAGAGCGGCGGCGGCTTAAGAACACCCCAGTATTGGAGTGAACAACACAAAACATTTACATATTCAAATCGGTCGAGACCCTCTCAAGATACTCATCTGGGGCGGCACGCGGAGGCGGCGGCGGTTTAGAAACACCCATGTTTTGAGACGAACAACACCAAAAATTTCATTCAAATCGGTCGAGTTACTTTCAAGATCCTCGTCGGGGGCGGCACGCAGAGGCGGCGGCGGTGGACACCTTAGTATTCCAATGATTCGGGGGCAGCGGCGGTTTGAAAACATCTCAGTTTTGAGGCGAACAACCTTTTTTTTTATTCAAATCGGTCGCGCCACTGTCAAGATCCTCGTCGGGGGCGGCACGTGGAGGCGGTGGCGGCGGTTTTTTTTCAAACCACCCCAGTGTTGAGGCGAGCACAACAAAAAAAAAATCAAATCGGTCGAGCCACTCTCAAGATCTTCGTCGGGGGCGGGACGCCAAGGTGATGGCGGCGGTTTTTTATTTCTTAAACCACCCCAGTCAGAGTTAGTACAAATCAATAAAAAAAATTATTCAAATCGGTTGAGCCATTCCCAAGTTTTTGCGAGACATAGAAAACGGACTCGTTTTTATTATATGTATAGGTCGCGGGAACATAACCGTTACCTTGGCACCCGCTATGGCAACGTTGCAATTATGCCTGACGTGGCAACAGTAGCGCATCGCACATTTCCGCGCCTCAGCCACTTTCGCTTTGCACCAGGAGCGTGGTAGATCCATCACGGCCCAGCTGGATCTACTTTCTTTGTCAAGTGATCTACCCTGAGCAGCTCCTGTCGGCACCACAAAAGCGCCTCTTGCCAGCTTCTTACTCGCGCTTGCGCCTGGTGGGGTGCCAAAGTACTGCTGTAGAGAGATGTCGCTTGTTTTTGACATTACTGAGTGAAATCTTGAGTTTAGCACATTAATTTTTTTTTGATAAAGCGACAATTGTTCAATAAATTATCTATATGTTTATTGCAACTTCACAACTAAAGAAAATTGTATTGACAAGTGTAGGTACTAGTGAAAATAATATTATACCATATACCTACAAAAATGATTCACCCTACATGGGTGATTCAAAAATGGCGCATTTTCTTTCGGGCATGTTATAGTGGACATTAACGGAGCATGGAAAAATAATAAAAAAAAATAATCGGCTTCGATTTGCAAGTTATTAACAAAAACAAATCTCTCCAATGTGGCAGCATCGCATTAGTACCTACCTGGCACCTTTAGATCAACGAGGTATAGACAATACAAATAGAGAAGACCATATGTTATCACCACCGTCGTCACGGATATTGGGGCATCAAAAATCAGCCAACCTTTTTTTGAATGATATACCCGCCTGGTTCCTTCGCAACCGTAAAAATCCGTGACGACATATGGTCTTTTCTATTTGTATTGTCTATACATCACAATAGCATTATTGTATTGTTACCCTGGAAACTCCGTAGAACCTGCCAGACCATACCAAACATACTTGCCAAATGTATTTTCACGGCACTTTTGAGGTGAAAGACGGATCTTGAAATTTGAAAATACGACTCAAATCTCAATTGCAAGAGAAATTTTCAATCGGGAACTACTAACGACATGTGACTCTTCGCAAGTAACAATGCTTTGCTTTAAAATCATGCAAACTGAAGAAGTTAAATTCTCAACTTCACCTCTTCATAACTCGAAGGATAAATGAGCCAATTTTTTTTTTACTATTTTTTCCGTGCTCCCTCAACGTCTCCCACAACGTACACGGGAGGAAATGCGCCATTTTTGAATCACCCTGTATATCCCGTTCACTTTTTATTTTCAGTAGAATGACTTTTTGGACCAAAAATAAAGTGACAAGCTGAAGCGCTGGGAGGATTCCGCTGATGGTAGCTAATAATTTCGCTCCGAAACTTTGCAGGTGCCATCAGCCGTAGTCGTAGCCCCCCAGCTTGTCACTTTAATTTTTGTTCCAAAAAGTCATTCTACTGAATTTAAAACGTGAACGGCATATATGTATAGATTATAAATCCACGTTAATCTGAGTGTACCCATACGTGGCAATACCGTGGCAATATTGGCAATAGAGTGGCAATAATGGCAATAAGTCGGCAATAAGGGTAATAAGCGGCAATAAGAGGAATAGGTCGGCAATAAGGGCAATAAGGGCATTATTGCCGGCAATTGGCAATTCTGTACAAATTTTGATGCAGTGAGAGACCCCTCGGCGCATGCGCAATCCACCGGATGGAAGATGACCAGATGGTATCGGAGACCCTGCTGAACGTGGCCACTATTACGGTATTATAGAATCTGCCATGAAGCCCATACAAAATGATATGGGTGATAGTGTAATTTTGGAAGGTCAATATGACATGTGGTTTGATAGAATCCAATGAAAAATACCTAGTGAAAACTATTCAATGTAGTTATCGAGTGTCATTGACCGCTGCAAAAGTTTTGTCAGAGGTATTGGGTGGGGTATGCATTGAACGAAGTAGATGCTACTAATACGATTTCATAGGAAGTGCAAAGCAAATTTCTCGTAGTTAATTTCTCCAAAAACATAGTACCTAGTAGCTAGCATCTATATAATTTCGTTTCATGCATACGACCCATTGCAATGGAGTTTTCGACTTGGGCAGCTATCCTACCTATTTTGTTTCTAGCAGGGTGGTCTCGAAAGGTGTTTTCCTGCACACCGAGCAGCGTGGCTCTCCGGGGCAAGTGTCGATCCACTTGTACACACAGGAAATACACATATTGGTCCGTATTCATACCTCGCTTTTAAGCTAAAAGCGCTATTAGAGCGATGCGCATTTAGGGGCATTTCTCATATTTTAGTGTTCAAAAATACATTATTGCGATTGGGAGCGATTGTATGTACTTAATTGCAATTAATTTGCGAGTTGATTTGTATTTTTGAACACTGAAATATGAGAAATGCCCCTAAATGCGCATCGCTCTAATAGCGCTTTTAGCTTAAAAGCGAGATATGAATACGGCCCTACGTGTTTGCAGGTGGTTATTGCTATTTCGTTCCGATCAATACAACCGGTGCACACGGGGCACAAGATTTCCCTATCGACGACATCTTGCACTTTCAAATGGATGTATTTGCATCTGCCACCCAAAGGGCAGGCGGCTCCGTCGCTGTTTTGTATAGGTGGCATATCCCTGCCAACTGCAGTGTTCGCTGCATTTCGTCTACCAAGGATGGGTGGCGCCTGCCCTTTTGAAGAAATAATTTTTCTACACCGTAAGGGACACTGGCGCCGAACTCATAAAAAGTTACTATGGCAAAGAAAATTTCAGACTCCCCCCCCCCTATTATCACGCTACGGTCGGGCCGGGGGCCTAAGAGCCCCTCATACAGTTAGCGCCGTAGGCGAAATTTTTCCGAAATAATAATAATAACCTCGATAATAACATTAACAATAATAAGCGAAAACAAATGGAAGCCGCTGAGTGCTGACCATATTGTCCATAGTTTCAATTATCTTTCCAAATCAAGAAATTTTCGAAAACTCTAAAAAATACTCCTTAAGGGACCTACATAGATGACCCTAGTGTGTAGTGTTCAGTGCAGCGCAATGAAGCTAGGCACAAAAATCGAAAGTTTTTTGTGGGATCGTAAGATTTTCCTAGTCCATTTAGTTGGCCGTTGAAGTTCGTATGATCAAAACCTTTTTGCCTCTACTCTAGAGTGCTATGAAATTATCATTTTATACATATAAAAGGTTGGCCAAAATCGCGACCACAATGACTTGATAAACTGTTGAATCCCAATGTCAATGTCGGTCTCTGAAAATTTTTAAAACTGAATAAAAATCGTTCATTATCGAAAGTTATTTTTGGCACAAAATTGGGAAACGGGAAGTGGTCGTATTCTTTACCGACATGCGTTGAAGATTTCCAAACAACATGCAGATGTCACTCTGAAGTAAATTTCAGGACATACTACCAAGAATTGGAAAAGGCAAAAAAAAGTCATAGCATTCGTGAGGTAAAATGGTTTTGGTCATACGGTACCTATGCCTAGGTACATCGTAAATAACTGTCATTCAGATTCAATATACCTAACAATCCTAATATCCAATGATTTGCTGGGTAAATCTCTCTTCCACTTCTTTTCCCCCCTTCCCCTTTTTTCTTTTCTTCTTTTCTTTTTTTTCTTTTTTCTCTCTCTCTAGACCCCCCCCAACTCTTTTGAGGTATGGCGAGCGCCACAAAAAATGGTCTATTCGGCGCCACTGGTAAGGGACATGCATGAATTTACAATATGATTTCCGGGGGCAGCTGCCCGTTTGCTGCCACTGCTTTGCAGAACATATACAGCTCTGGTTCTCGGTCAATAAAACATAAATTAACGTGGGGGGTTGGAACAAAAGAAGTGGATGTGTGAGGGCGGGTGGTCTACTATAGCATTTTCTTGAAAAGTGGAAACTTCTCCTGAAAATCATGACTACCTGAATTCTTGACAATAGACTCGACACCATTATTTCATTGAACCGTTAATTTTCGGTTAGCTAAGACAGGCATACACAAAACAGACCTATGTCTACCTCCACAGATGCGTCTACCTCACTTTCAAAATTTCAAATGGTGCTACCTACTTCCTACTTTGGGAGGAAGTAGTTGGGCAGGTGCGCATGCGCGAAGAAGCCAAATTTTGGAGGCAAAAAAACTAATTATTGCAACATAATTTGACTGAATCATAACGAATTGTAGGGTGTTTCAATTTTAAATCAGTCGTCCTTTCGGGGAAGAATAATAAACCTCGACAAATTTGGTAACATAAACGAACTCGTCAAAATCCGAACGTCGAGCTATGGTTGCATTCAAGTGCATTCTAAGCTCGTCATGGTCGACCTAAACATGCGTTGATCAGAATAATATAAAACAGCAAAATAAGTCGACATGCATAATTTTATTTTTTTCAAAAATGCTCTCTTAGGGAGATTACAGCTCTTAAAATTTTAGTAGAATGAAAAGTTGCGTAATTGAAAATGCCAAGATGTTCACTCTGACAGTGACATATTGCTTCACCGTTTAAAATGAATGCAGTACCCAGACAGCACGAAATGTTTTGAAAATATTTGGTAGTAGTTCATGAATATTTACAACATTCTATAAATGTTTACAAAATATTCGTCACAAATATTACAGAAATATTAAGGTGAAATATTTTACCAACATTCAGCAAATATTTTGAACATTTATTGAATATTCAGCAATAAATATTATCAAAATATATAGTGAACTTGATTTCTCTAATATTTACAGTATTCTAGGCAATGTGATTTCCAGTTTTTGTTTTGGTCATTTGCACGGAACTTTGAAATATATAGTTGTGTTGTGTTGAAGAGATGACGTTTCACATCCCTTTGACTTCAAGTGTAGTTTGCCTTAAATTAGCAAAACTCGGTTTGCGGTCCTGAAAGTGCCTTTTTAACTGCCTACAATAAGTTTTTTCTATGTTACGGTTGAAATGATTCATAATGTCGTGAAATACATCCGTTGTTTTTATTTGTTTCGTACAAATATGTCACTTTAATTTATTTCGACACCAATTGGTAATATATGTAGCAAGTACGCGGATAAACCCGCGTGTTTAGGGACGAGGCGGTAGTCTAATATCCCTAAAAGTGGATGAGCCGCTGAATCTTTCAGATATATAGTTAGCAAAATTCATATAGCGGACATCTGCGTGTTCACATAGTAGTTTACCCAGAACCACTGAATCTTCCCAATGGCCCCGTAGCACAGGTGGTCAGTATCTGCCTGTGGTGCGGAGATTGCGGGTTCGATTCCTGCTGTAGCCTGGGCGTTGTGTCGTCTTTGAAAGGCAATTTTTCAGCTAAATCAATTTTATATGAAATAAAGGTGAGCTCATATGGCCAAAAAAGGCCGATAAGAAGAAAAACCAACTTTTTTTTCAAATTTCTAAAAATACCCGGTTCTAAATGTTTTTAAAATATTTTTGGCAAATATTGTACAAATATTGAAAAGCGGGACATCAAAACATTCAATAAATATTTATATAATATTCACTGAATGAATTCCAATATTTTATAAATATTATAATATTTGGCTTTTAATATTTCTCAAACATTTTGAAAATGTTTATGTGCTGTCTGGGAATGCACGTTTTCAATTTAGATGTTATCGGTTGAAACTTGTGGAATTTCAAAATGGCGACCTTAGGAAATGTCAAAAAGTTCAATTCGACATGAATGTACTGATTCACTATCAACAATACGTATGATATTTGAATTTAAACGAAATCAGTTGAAATTTATATAATTTCAAAATGGCGTGCGGCCTCTGAAAATGTCAAAAAGTTGAATTCGACATGAACATATTGCTTCTCTGTTGACAATTAATGCATGTTTTCACTTTGAATAAAATCGGTTGAAAGTAGAATATTGTATTCCTGTTCTCGTCCATCAGATCTATTAGTTGAAGGTGGTTGTTTTCTTGGGTTTTTTAGACTTCGTTCAAAAGAAACTATTTTTTAAAAATGCCGACGTTTCGTCTTTATAATTCAGACTTTTTCAAGACTATAAAAAACAATGTAAATCTAAGTAACAATTACATATAAAAGTGTGGAGCTTACCATCTAAAAAAATGTATATAATAATAATAATAAAATAAGTTTGTAAAATTTCTCGTGTATACATGCACAAGGTTTTTTTGACAAATTTGTTTGATTAGCATGTTTTTTTATTGTTGTTTATGGTCTTTGATTTTTGAATTTGTCAAGGATGAAACTGTAAATTTTGCTAAGTCCCTCGGTGTCTGAACGTTTGTTGACCGTATTGTTAATGTTAAGAGATCAATGGGAAAAGACGAAATTTAAGTGAAATGATTTTTGTTAACATAACAATACGGTCAACAAACGTTCAGACACCGAGGGACTTAGCAAAATTCACAGTTTCATCCTTGACAAATCCAAAAATCAAAGACCATAAACAACAATCAAAAAACATGCTAATCAAAAAAAATTGTCAAAAAAACCTTATACAATCATGTCTACACGAGAAATTTTACAAACTTATTTTATGATTGAAGTAAAACTTCTTATCGCTCGCTTAGATCACAACAACCACAAATGAGGGACTCTGTGAATGAGGGGGGAATACACAATATTGCGTGACCTCTTAGCGCATGCGCTAAAAAACGAGGTGATTCGTTCCAAGTCTTCCATATGTTACGCTGTAAAATAGGTGATTCTCAAATTAAGCTCAATGGATGAGGCGTCGTTTCCAAGTAGAAGTGGTTACATAGAAAAATCGGAGTAACCCTCGCAACCTATTCATGAAAGCACATATGTGAGGGATCATTCCCAAATGCCCAAATTACGAAATAAAAATAACATGGAACACTTCAACCATAACATTCAAATTTACCGCGAAATTGTCTAGGGATATTTCATTTATTCAATGCTGTTTGTATTGACGACGGCATGGTGTGGCGACAGTCGGTCCTCTGAGTGGCACACACTTTTTCGACCGCCGAATATGCCATAAACTCCGTCGTTTAAATCGGAAGAATTCACAAGTTGCTGATAAAACTGTACAAAACGTCAACGTCAAACACTGAAATCAATGTCATTGTCGAGTTCTGAGCCGCTATTCTTGAATCGTGTGAGAAAAGTCCCTGGGAGTAGAATAATACATTCCGCAGTACACTGATGTAGCGAATGTTGCCTAAAATCGTGGTTTTTAGGCAACTTTCGCTACAGAAGTGTAGTACGGATTATATAAAACTCCCAGGGACTTTCTTCACACGATTCAAGAATAACGGCCCTGAACATGCGCGATGATAACTTGTCACCGTTTTCTTAGTTCGCATGACATCCGTGTCGGAGCGCCACTTCCGCGCAATATTGTGTATTCAGTTGATGCGAGGATGATGTGTAACGCTTTGGTGTAACGTTTCACTGGGCGACCAGTGGCGCCCAGGGAATAGAAGAAGGGAATGTGTTGTGAGGCTCGCTTTTAACTGTTACGTTAGTATTCTTTTACCGCTTGCATCGTGTTTTAAGTACTTCAGATTTCATCATAAATAAACATTTGATCTGATTGATTAATTCTAACTTATGAAAGTGTCATATTTGCAATCAGAAAATGAATAATTTATTTCTTTAATCGGTCGCCGCAGCTGTGTTGTAATGGGGCGACCTCCACCATCGAATATACAAACTTCGATTTTTACTGGTATTTGCTGCCGGCGCCGGCGCGGCGGTGCTAAACTAGGGATGTCCAAATCTCAGTGAATCGATTACTGTTCGAGCTGAATCGCAATGAATAGTTTGATTCGATGAAAAAAATCGTATGTCCAATCTGTCCAATCTGTTGGCAACGCTTACTCCTGAACTATATTCCGGGAAAATGGATGCGAGCACGTTAACTGAGCTATCCTCGTGCCAATGGTAATGTTTAATGAAATACTGCAATGATATATCTAGGATTGAAAGCATGCTAAGTAAGGCAGGCGTTATGCATAGCTTACGCCCCCCACAACTAGGGTTAGTGAAGGTGGCGGCCACTACTGCGAACACACCTGCTGCTGTAGGGGGCAGTAAAGGTAGGGAGGTTTGCTGTTTGGGTTGTAGTATATTTATTGTTAACTGCAACCACTCTAGGTTGCAGCTGCAGGCAATGTTAGAAGTCGGTAGACCAGCCAAGTTGGCAGCCTTACGGGCACAGTGGGGTGGTACGTGTCGTGGAGAGAGCACTTTAATGTTATTATGGAGTGAAATCATAAAGGATCTGACCTCGGCAGCTAGACGTGTGCGGGTATCAGGGTCGAGGCTACAGCACTGCGAGAACTTGATCCTAATCGTGTTGGGATGAGTCAAATCAATGTCTAGCGTTATCTGGCGGCCGGGAAAGGCGGCCCTTATTAGGGGTTTAGAGCCGGCGCAGGTGCAGGCAAAGCAGGGCTCTGACCCGGTGGAGCGCCTACCGTTAGCCCACCGAGTAATGTCAGGCCGGTCGTCAGTGCCAACGGGGCTCCAACATGGTGGTCCTTCAGTAGCGCAATGCCCACGTACTCAAGGGGCATACCGCGAAGGGCCTGTAGCGCACGCCTCTGGGCAGCACCCAGATGCTGTCCCGTAATGCAAGGGGCCAAGACGTTGTTTTGGTCGTAAGCAAAGCTCATGACAGTACAAGGCCTGAACGTGAAAATGCCTGCCATGTACTCGGGCCCGTGCAGTTCCAAAGGTTGGGTGTAGTTGGTTACCTGGCCCTGCACCCATGGAGTGTGCTGAGCATGTACTTCCATTTGTAGCGGTCGTATGTATTGGGTGATGATGTTTAGAGCTATAGCTCCGTAAGGGACGTATGCATAGGGGGAGGTGCCGCAGGCCGCTTCCCCATAGCCGGTCGAGCCCATACTTGACCTCCAGCCACACTGAATGTTGGGACCAATAAGTATCACCTCCTTGGCTAGATTAACAGCCGGGCATGGACCGACTATCCCCCACTCACATGGTCTAACCGACAGGTAATTGTCGATGACCAAAGGATTCCATGAACTAGGCGTGACTTCGAAATTCATATGCATGAACACCTGGAACGCTAAAAGATTGGATCCGCCCATTCCCAACCAATTCGCGTCATAGTGAACGTCCAGCATTACATCCACCCCTAGCAGCTGCTTAAACAACCCCTTTGCCAAGGGATACAGCCGAGGCTCAATGCTCGGTCCCTTCGCTTGAACTACTCGATCATTGAGTGATTGTAATACCGCTACGAAAGTTGGGGCAGCTGGTTCGCCCTGGTACCACTCCATCAATAGATCGGTTCGGAGTTGGCACGAATGCATCACTGTAGTAACGAAGGTGCCAAGCATGGCTGTGCAAAGTGCCCACATACGTGCCCTCTGAGGAGACGTCATGGTGCTTAGGACGTTAAGCTCCTCAATGCCTTTCATGGGATCGGCCGGCATGATTCCAATAATGCGCAGGAGCACATTATAGTCGGTGGGTCTAGGGAGTGCGACATGTACTGTTCGGAAGTCGGGGAATAGGAACTGGGCTACCTGGCCAAGTAAGGGGGCATCCAGCCGGTATTGGATGCCAATGTGATCAGCTACCCAGTATGCAGCCTTTAGCATACAGGGAAGTTCCCCCCTAGCAATAGCCACTTTACGCGCATATTCAATTAATTGAGCCGCAGTTAACAGTTGGACGGCATCGGCAGGCAAGGCGGGTGCAACACCGTGGTGTAATACCGTCACATTAACTGCGGGCCAGTTAAGATAGGTGGCGTGCGCAACATTAGCATTAGCAGCAGCTGTCAGCCTCAAACCCGGCTTACACAACCACATTAACACCTGCAAGTCATGATTGTCAAAATCCATTCTGTCTACGAATATCACACGCCCTGTGGTTACGGCTTCAACAATCAGCATGTAGTTCAAGTTGCCGTCATCCAAATTGATGAAGACTGGGTCTGCGCCCTGCGGAAAACCAACAGGCACGGGAACCACGTTGGCTATACCGTATAGATCGAGGAGAGCTGCATGCCAAAGCAGCTTGGCGTATAGTCCAACGTTGTCATATGCGTTAGTTGACACATTGATATAGTTGGATAAGTTGCGTATAGTGGCGGCGTTAGCCGGCTGCAATTCAGGCAGCAAGGCGCTGGTGACTGCTCTCTCCGAAATAGAGCCAGCACTGTAGAAGCTGGTCATTTCTGCCTCCGATAGTGCTGATCTCACTGAGCTGGCACACCACATTACTGCTGCTGTTGCGCGTTGGTCTTGTGCGAGGGGCCCATCATGATACAGGATCACGGGCGCCGCTACTGCCACCGGCATTTCCATTCCTCCGCCAGGTGACGCCAAACCAATGTGCGACTGCACATTGATAGCGGCATCTTCGAACCATACATCCGCTTCATTCAACCTGAAGTCTTGGTAGTAGCGCCGCATATAGTTAGGTTCACCCATAGGCGTTGGGCGATCCGCTATCACAAGTTTATCCAGGATATCCTTTCCGTGCACCGAGTGGTCTCCAAATTTGACAACCCCCCCTGCATCCTGAAATACCACGCGACTGGGGTTCGAAACGGCCTTAGTAGTAGGTGTTTTCCCCACAGCTCCTGCAGCCTTGAGCGCTTTCAATTGGGCGACGGTTGGTGTAGTAGCGGCAGTAGCAGCGGGTGTTCCGGCGGGAGGCATCGGTGTGCTGGGTTGGATTGGTTGATTGAGCAGGGGTGCAGACGTTAGCCTGGCTTGCTGCAGCGCGTTTGTTATAGTAGCATCTGCAACACTGGGACTATCTAACTTGGCTGCTGCTTGAGGAGGAGTGCCTACAGCCTGAGGGGCCGCGGTTCCTCCGATTACAGGCAGCAACGAAGTTGGCGCTTTGGGCTTAGCGCCGGAGGCAGCTTCCTGTTCCCCAACAGGATTCTTCACCTCGGGGGGGGGGGGGGGGGGGACCTCTGCTTTTAAAGCAGACTTGCTTCGTGTGGTTACACCAATTTTGGATGAATCACCAGCCTCCTGAGGAGCCATTTTGCTGGGTTCACCGACGCTTTTGTTGGGCCTTGCTATAACCACGGAATCGGCCATTTCCGTGGCTGGATTGGTTAGCGCTGGTTCCGACATTCCAACCGCTTCGAGATGAATCGAGAACCGATTGAAGGTGAATAATTGTACTAAATCAATGTGAAAGCTCCAAAAAAGTCTCTAAAAAAATGTTTAAGCAAAGAGATACAAACGATGGATTTCATCCAGACTTGACAAACCAACCAAGTTAGCAAGCGGAGTGACTAGCGAGTTGCTTTGCAAAATAGGTATGGGCTATCTGATTTTATAGACATTTGGCCACTTAATTCTGGGATACCTGTAAGTATAGTATACTGTATAAGTTTATACAGGTTGTTACACTTTTTTTTGTCAATATTTCAGGAGGTCGTAGAGCATCAAAATATAAGTGAACTATATATCTTGAAAAAATAATATCGGAAACGCTTTATAACGGAGATAGAGGCTTCCAAAGTTGAGTTTTGAAAATGGTTTTTAGCGCACTTTCTCAAAAAAATAGGGAAAAAGCGCTTTTAGCTTCACTTTGCCCGTCCGTCCGTCCGTCCGTCTGTTTGTCTGTACCCGGGATATCAACTCCCTCAGGAAAAAGAGATATCGATATGATGTAAACGCTGATCAATAGTAAATATGTCCATGACGTCAAGTTGACTTTTGGTTTTTTGTTACTGTGCCGCCATCTGATCCGCCATTTTGAATTGCTCTAAAAGTGATCCGATTAGAATGAAATTTGCAGGCAATGTAAATCACATCAAGATCTATCCAATTTTTGACAATTGATGCCCCGCTGCCATCTTGTATTCTCCATATTGAACATGTTTCAAAGTTATAGAACTAGAAGAATCATGCCGCAACGAAAAAAGATATCGATGGCGATGGGGCGCAAACGCCAATCGAATGCGTACGTGTCCACCATATAAAGTTGACCAATGATTTTTGTCACTTAGCTGCCATCTTTGATCCGCCATTTTGAATTTCTCTGAAAGTGATAGATTTTAGCGAAATTTGCAGGCGATGTGAAATTCATCAAGATCCATCCCATTTTTGACAATTGATGCCCCTCCGCCATCTTGTATTCTCCATATTGAACATGTTCCAAAGTGATAGAACTAGGAGAATTATGCCTCAACAAAAAGAGATATCGATGTGGTGCAAACGCCAATCGAATGCGTACGTGTCCACCATATGAAGTTGATCAATGATTTTTGTCACTTGTCCGCCATCTTTGATCCGCCATTCTGAATTTCTACGAAAAGTGGTCCGATTTGAGTGAAATTCGCAGGCGATGTGAATTTCATCAAAATACATCCGATTTTCGATTTTCATGGAGCTTGGAACTCACCGTTGTTTTGTATGATCAGTCTTATTTTCCAGTTGAATTTCAGTTCGAACCAAGAGTATGTGCAAAAGAGTGCTAGCGAAGCAAGCAAAATAGCGCCGCAGGTTTTTTTTGAAAAAAGGGCTCGGTCGGAGATTTTGAAGAGGGAGGGGGGGTCCGGGCCGCATATTTTTATATAGCAGACGGGTTAGCCGTTCGGCACGCTTCGTGCGTTCGCAAAAGGACCGATCATACTGATTATCGCAGTGTGCAAATAATTGTACCAGGTAAGTTACAAACGTCAGGAAAACAAAAGTCAACAAAAAAATTTTGACGCGAGATTTCGCTTCGTTCAGAAATGCTCCTGTAGATGAATCTGGTAAGGTTTCTTCAATACCTATTTTGTACCTTCTAAATCTTCATCATAGTCCCCATTGCAGATGTCGCCTGGACCTTCGGCAGATTGGGCAGTCTCAGGTGCCGTTTGAATTGATGACGGCCAAATTCATCGTCAACTACTAGCTACCCTCCGATCATTTGAAGAGGTCCTTACAATCACTTCTTGTAAGATTGATGAGATTTACGTAGGCATGAATTCTTTGTTGTAGATTCTTCAGTGCGAGAACTAATTTTTGGCGAATCCAATCCTTGATGAGTCAGTCAATCTGAGGCCACTCTACTGTTCTTCTCTTTTGAACTTGCTGGTGGTACCTCGGCACCAGTCCACATAGGAGCGTGACCCACATAGGACCCAAAAATTTGGTCGCACGGACAATTCGTCGCGTGGACAATTTTTTTTTTTTGCCTTTTGCCTCAACTTTGATAGCCCCTACTGTGCTTTCTTGTTGCTTTTAGAGCTCCAGTGAGTCCTCTTATGATTAGATTAGATTGATTTTTTTATGTCAGGATGCACAAAGCACATATTCACAAGTCACAACAATATAGAATAGAAACTGCATAGTATGCAATAACAAAGCAACAATAGTATAGACACAATACCATAGTATCATACAACAGAGCAACAGCAGTGCGAAATTATAACAATACAAAGATATTAAATAATATAAGTTACAAGTAGTGCTGCCAATTCTTGAATGAAAGGAACTCTTCGGCTGTGTAGAACGCTTTGTTCAGCAGGATCTCTTTGACAGTTCTTTTAAGCTGAGCTGGAGACATTGTTCTAAGGTGGTTTGGTAAACTATTGAAAAATACTATCCCGTGATAATGAGTCGCCTCCCTTGAGCGTTTAAGACGGTGGAATGGCACAACATAGTTATCTTTATACCGTGTATCGTGGAGGTGTGGGTTGATCTGGTAGTCGGTTGCATTAGATTTAACATACATTATGGCCTGTAAAATGTACAGGCAGGGCAAAGTTAGGATTCGATGCTCTATAAAAGCCTGTCTGCAATCAGCTCTATACTGGAGCCCAGATAATATCCTTATGCATCTTCTCTGGACCGCGAAAGCTACCTTGGTATGAGCTGAGTGCCCCCATGCTAACAGACCGTAATTTAGGTGACTGTGGAAGAGACCGTAATATGCTGACTTGAGAACCTCTCTGGAAACCAAGGGCTTAAGCTGACGTATTAGGAACGTTTGCGACGATAGTTTTTTTACATACAGATGTTAGATGAGTCTCCCAGGTCAGTCCTGGATCCAAGACAATACCAAGAAATTTTATGGGTTCATTCTCTGTTTCAATTTGTTACAAGGAAAATGTGAGGTGTTTTGTCTTGTTGTTATTTAGTAAGAGTTTATTTGAATGAAACCATTGGTTTAGGCTATCTTGGGTGGTGGTTGCAAGCGAATCGAGAGTGTTGATGTTGGTACCTTTACCGTATGTGGTTGTATCGTCTGCAAACAGCAGGAAGTCGGAATTGGAGCAGTAAGGAAGATCATTAATATAAATGAGGAACAGTAGTGGACCTAAAACAGAGCCCTGAGGTACTCCTATGGTTATGTGTTCAAGACTAGATGTTTTGCCGTCGAGCGATACATATTGGGCTCTTCCCTGTAGATAAGATTCCATCAATCTTTGACTTGCAGCCTGGAATCCATAGAACTTCAGTTTTTGTAACAGTAGATCATGAGCTACGCAATCAAAAGCCTTTGACAGGTCATAGAATGCAGCATGAAGGTATTCATTGCTTTCATACGCCTCAGAAATATCTCGGCAAAGTTTCATAACAGCCAGGGTGGTGGAGCGATTATTTCTGAATCCGAACTGACTATCATGGAATAAGCAATTGTTCTCAAAGTACTCATATATTTGAGTTTTTAATAACCTCTCGAGGACCTTACTAAGTATGGGCAGGATGGCAATAGGGCGGTAATTAGCTGGATCTATCTTCGATCCTGTTTTGTGGATTGCTACAATTCTGGCTATTTTTAGAATATCTGGGAAAACTGATTTTCTGATGCATGTATTGAGCAGATTTGTTAGGGGAACCAATATAACATTGACCGTAGATTTCAGTATCGCTGTATTCATGTTGTAGACATCTTTTGAACTGCTATTTTTTAGGGAATTTATTGCTACTCTCACGTCATTATGGGATACTTCTTTAAATTCAAAGGTGACATTATCTTTCATTTGGATTTTTTTTTTCAGGAATTGTAATGGATCAGTCGAGGGATCAGTTTTTGCTTTAGGAAGGCGATCTGTGATTGAATGTGCTACTTCGATAAAGAATCTGTTTAATTTTTCAGGGCTTAGAGGAATTTTCAAGTGTTTAAGGTTCGGCTTATTTTGGTTTATTATTTTCCAAACCGCAGATGGTTTATTACTTGAATCTTCCAGAAAGCGGTGGTTTGCTTCTTTCTTAGCTGCTATTTGTTGAGCTTTGTATTTATTTTTGCAGGTATTAAGTCTTTCTTTGCTAATCAGATGGCTCTGATATAGCTCATTCAAGAAACTTAGCTCATCACGTGTTGCCCTTAAAGCACTGTTGAACCACCTGATTTTATGTGTGATTTTGTTTTGATTGACAGATTTTTTAGTGAAGCATTTGGAGACACCTTCGGCTAAAATGTTACTAAAAGCTGAGAATTTAGCATTAATATCGCTGTCATCCTCGATTGCTGACCAATCGGCATCTTCCAGGTGGGCGTATAAAGCGCGTAATCCACGTTTTGTTATTGGGATGTACTCAGCTGGTTTATTTCCAATTTCTATGTTGTTTGGATTTTTCATGGATATTTTCAGACTAAAGTGATCGTATAGGTTGAAGTTTTTTACTTGGACAGTGAGATTCTCAAGGTTTGTGAAAACATTATCCAAGCAGTACCTGTCTCTAGTGTTTTCAAAGACTTTTTGTTGCATTCCGAATGTACGAAAAAGATTAACCAGCTCTCGAGCGTTTTTGTCGCTTGTATTACAGTGGACGTTAAAATCGCCCATAATCACAGTGTTACGCTTGCCGTATTCTAGCAGGATTCCTTCAACTTTTTCTAGGAATGCATTAAAGTCCCCTGAGGTGGATCTGTAAATCACAATGAAGTTAGTACCCCCAGATACATACCCACACACCTCGCACGTCAGTTCATCGCAAAATCGTGTCAAAGTTAGTTTTGAAGTGATGGAATTCGATTTAAAGAAAATGCACACTCCACCATGTCTCCGCACCAGCCTGGAATACTCCGAAACCACGGAATAGTGATTTATGTTAATTGTGTCCAGCTCAGCTTGTGTCATCCAGTGTTCAGCTATAAACACAGAATTAAAGTTTTCATTGATTGTCACAGCTTCTAGTTCCAGTATTTTATTGCGCAAGCATTGTATATTAGTAAACAGGAAGTTTATGTTACTTTCTTTGGCGCAGAGGCCAACCGAAAACCCTCTTTGATGGCAGGTTTATCAGAATTCTCATCTCGTTTCCAGAAAAACCTCGCCTATGCTTTCTTGTTTAATTTAGAGCCCTAATGGGCACCATTGTATGTATCGTTTTGTGAATTTCGGAGATCTAAACTGCTCAACAATTGAAGTGGTCCACTCGAAAATTTCGCCCGATTTCAAATACAAATATCTTGGGAACAAATCGACCGATTCTCAAAAGTGCAGTGTTTTTCGATAGCTTATTCTTTTCACTATAAGGTGCCCTGATAGACCATACAATTGATTACATAATGCATAATATACAGGGCGACAACAAAAACAGTGCTGAAATGTTTCATTTTAAAGCACGTCCCAATTTTGCAAAAAAAAATCGCTGAGTCTTTCCGAGTACATTTTTTGGAAGTGCACATCCATGGCTCGAAACGGTTTTTGAAATTTCCGCCTATCTTCTTTGGTTACAGGGTGATGTGAAAGGGACAACTTTTTGTTTTTGTAGTGGTAACTTTTTTATTTGTTGACCGATTTCCAAAATTTGGATCTTATGTTGAAGCGAAGACCTCAGGTAAGAGGAATCGATTAACATAATTGAATTAACACATCATTCCAAAAAGAGGGGCTGCATCAAATGTGACCTAAGCATGAAATAAGGCCGAAATCCGATTTGGGGAATTTTTTCAAGAAGAATCAACTTGTCGTTGAAGAAATAACTCATTACGAACATTTTGAGATCAGTCTCGCTTATTTGAGGGAACAATTAACGACGGAAAACTCAAATTAAGGCTGCATGTTTTCACAGGAGAACCGATGCTCTTGCTCAACTGAAAATACACGTAACCTATGTTACGAGAATCACTGATCGAGTTTCCTTCGCGATTTGGACAGTCAACAGAGGGTCGACAGAAACAGTCAAAAGTAACAATAAGTACGTGTGTTTTCAGGTGAGCAAAGGCATTAGTTATCCTGTGAAAACATGCAGTCCCAATTTGGGTTTTCCGTTGTTAATTGTTGCCTTATATAAGCGAGACTGATCTTAAAATGCTCGCAATGAGTGGTTCCTTCAACGACAAGTTGATTCTTGTTGAAAAATCTCCCTAAATCGGATCTCGGCCTCATTCCATGCTCAGGTCACATTTGATCGCATTTGATCCAACTCTTTTTTTTTAAATGATGTGTTAATTCAATTCTGTGATTCGATTGATCTTAACTGGGGTCTTCGCTTCAACATAAGCTCCAAATTGTGAAAATCGGTTAACAAACAAAAAAGTTACCACTATAAAAACAAAAAGTTGTTTCATTTTACATCACCCTGTAACCAAAGAAGATAAGCGTGAATTTCAAAAACCGTTCCGAGCCATGGATGTGCACTACTTAAAAATGTAATCAGAAAAACTTGGCGATTTTTTTGAAAAAACTGGGACGTGCTTCAAAATGCAACATTTTTACACTCCTTTCGTTGTCACCCTGTATATCATGCATCATGTATTCAGTTGTTTGGCCTATTATTGCACCTTATAGTGAAAAGAATAAGCTATCCAAAAACACTGCACTTTTTGAAATCGGTCAATTTTTTTCCGAGATATTCGTATTTGAAATCGGGCGAAATTCTCAAGTGGACCACTTCAATTGTTGAGCAGTTCAGTAAGCCTCCTTCTAGTTTTTGTTTGGAGCTGTAAGGTCCCCTCTTACATTTTTCCTCCTTTTCAGATTTTTAGTAAGCCTCATTTGAATTTTTTCGTGCTGTTGGGAGCTCTACTAGGCCCTTTTGTTTAGTAAATGTCGTTTGAAACCCTGCTGACCCCCTTTGCCGAATCCCATTGATTCCCATTTTGCGTTTTTGTGGTGTTTTTCTGCGTGTTGTGGTGAAAAGACTGTTTTTAGGCTCTCAGAATTCAGTAAACCCCCTGTATAGCCTTCTTATGGTATTCAGAGCCCATTGGACACCCTTGTACCTTATTGGGTTGCTAGTAACCCTATTGAATTCCCTTCCTCCTTCAATGTTGTCAAGAGCTCTACTGAGTCCCCTTACATTTTTGTATATGGTTTTCGGCGATTTAATAAGCAACCCTGTGCCTTCATATGCTATTCGAAGCCCTATCGGCCCCTTTGTGACCTCATCCGTTGTTTGGAGATCTATCAAGCTCCCTTATGTTCAATGGCTCTCAGACTTCCACTAGCCCCCATTTTCCCCTTTTATGTTATCAAGACCCTTATTGACTTCCTTCCCATTGGTGCCTTATTGCATTGTTGGAAGCCATACTGGGCCTTTTTGTTTTGTTATTGTTTTTTGAAGCCCTGCAAAGCCCCCATCCATTTTTTCGTGGCTTTGAGAACTGTAGTAGCAACCTCGTGGTGCCTTCAATTGTTATTCGGAGCACTAGCAGGCTCCCTCATGTTCTCATCTGTAGTTTGGAACTCTAATAAGCTCCCTTATGCTTTTTTATGGCTTTCAGGATTGAAGTAGGTCTTATTCTGCCGTAATCTTGTGTTATCCAGAGCCTCAGTGCCCTCCTTGTGCCTTATTGCGTTGTAAAAATGAAGCCCTAATGACCCCCTTGCTTCGTAAATGTCTTTTGAAGGCCTGCTGAACTCCTTTGCATTGTTTTCGAAACTTTCAGAGCTTAAGTAAGCAGTCATTTGCCTTCACGTGTTAGTCCGAGCCCCATAGGGCCCCCTTTCTGTCTTCATCTGTCGATTGGAGCTCTGATAAGCTCCCTTATGGTTTTCAACGCTTACAGGATTTCAATAGGCCCCATTTCACCTTTTTGTGTTATCCAGAGCCCCACTGTGCTCCCTTGTGCCTTATTGCGTTGTCAAAGCCTTGCTGGGCCCCCTTGCTTCTTAGATATTTTTGAAGCCATACTGAGCCTTTTGAATTTTCCTGTGGCTTCCAGACTTTTAGTAAGCAACCCTGTGGGTAATTTATTAGGCATCCTTGTGCCTTTATGTGGTTTTTCGAGCCCTGTCGGGCTTCCTTGTGTCCTCATCTGTCGTTTATTATTAGAGCTCTGATGAGCCTCCTATGCTCTGTTGTGGCTTTCAGAATTTTACAGTAGGATCCATTTTGCCTTCTTGTGTTATTTTGAGCCTCATTGGCCCCCTTGTGCCTTATTCGGTTGTTAGAAGCCCTACTGAGCCCTTTTATCTTGTAAATGTCTATTGAAGCTTCCAAATCTCTAGTAACCAACCGCGTTGGGCGATTTGATAAGCAACCTTAACCTTGTGCCTTATTCATTCGGAACACTATTGGGACCCTTGTGTCCCCCTGGCGTTTAAAACTCTGATAAGCTCATCTATGCTTTCTAATGGCTTGCAGATTTCCAGTAGGCACTAGTTTGTCTTCTTGTTATCTAAAACCCCATTGCCCCCCATGCCTGATTCCGTTGTTAGTTATACAAGCTATGCTGAATTGCTGAGCCTCATTGTCTCGCAAATGTCGTTTGAAGTCGGGTTGAACCCCCTTGCACTTTCTTGACGCTTCCAAATCTCTAGTAAGCAACCGCGGTGGGCAATTTAATGAGCAACCATGTGACTTCGTGTGATATTTAGAGCCCCATCGGACCCCTTCTTGTTCTCATCTGTCGTTGGAGGTCTGATAAGCTTCCCTATGCTTTTTCATGATTTTCAGTGCTCCAGTAGGCCCCATTTTATTTTTATTTATTTATTTTATTTATTCAGATTTTCTTACAGAAAATATCCAACAGTCAATAGACCATTTATTGGACAAAAACAAAAACGACAACAAACAGTAAAAAGTACATCGCACTACAATATACGCTTTTAAAGCGGTAAAAACACAGTAGGTATGGGTTACAAAAATATGTCACATTCGCCCTCGATACTACTATAGTATGAATACATCCTATAAATTGGCGACATTTTCAAGATATTGGTCCGCGGAGTGGGTATATGAAAAACATTTGTTTGCCTCGAAGACAATCTAGGAACGCGGTACTCAATGCGACTCACGAGGTCGACGCAGTCGATGACGCCGTGCACAAGTTTATACAAAAATTTGACTGCATGAGACATTCTTTTGTCTTCGAGGGAGGTGAAACTAAATCTCTCGAGCAATGTTTTTTGAGGAAAACCGTGTGGAGGATAAAATCCATCAAGTGTGTTACATGCTGCCTTCAGGAACCGACGCTGAACCTTTTCCAACTCGCAACCATATGTGTACTTTATAAATTGGGTCCCATATAAGGGAGCCATACTCAAGCCTAGACCTCACAAAAGCAGCATATAAGGAACGCAGTGCGTCCTCCCCAAAGCCCATCCCATTACGCAACACGATTTTGATTTTGCCTACTTGTCTTATCTAGAGCCCTTTTGCCCCCATTGTGCCCAATTATGTTGTAGAAGTCTTGCTATGTTTCACTATTTGCTTTGTACATTCCGCTCCCTGGTTCTACCCCCAGACTTAGGTCCCAGTTTTGTTCGCCTTAGGCAACCTCCACATACTGGAGATCTCGCTTGTTACCTTCTTATCCCAGATCCCATTTTGCTTGACTCAAACAGCCCCCATAGTTACCTCAGGACCTGGCGTCCTGTGTTGTCATAACACCAATATTGAGAGCGTTCACATTTTCTCACCTCACCAGAATTCTCCTGTATTTTACAATAAACATAATAGTCTATGTAATTTATTGTTTCATCACAAATCATTATTGGGAGCTCCAAATGAGTCAAGAGTTCTCGCACTACCCACTTTCTAATATTGTAATATTTAGATACCTACTTAGAAATACAAAATGGGGGTAGAAAATTTACACGAATTACGATAAAAGGGATTCTATCGAAGAATTTTGGAACGGCCTTAACCCTATGTCAAAATCATTATTTTTTTGACGTTTGTTGGCTACCTGGTCGTTGTCGTATCCATGGAGGTTAGAAGTTTAGAAGTAACCTCCATGGTCGTAACCATGGCAAAATACGAGCTTTCCAGCACGAAATGGGCCGAACGGCTAATCCGTCTGCTGTTTATGAATATGCGTCCGGGCCCCCTGGATACCCCCCTGGCTACGTCACTGTGTATACCTACCTATGCCTACCGAATTATTTTTGTTTATGTGTAGTTCGAGTGAAAACGATTAAAATCGGTTTGAAAATGTAAAAGTTCAATACATTTCTCCAAACACACTCGAAGAAAGAATGAGATGGAACGTTCATTGTTCGCAAAGCACTGAACCTCAGTAAATCTGAACTCTGCAATATTGCCAGTGATAGTGGTGATGCTCGAAGACTTGCTCCCCCCACACCCACCCACAGCCCCTTTGTCTTGGGTGAAAATTCGTAATGCGTCGACGTCCCACCCTTATAATTTGGATGCGTCCTTTTTTCTCGAAGTACACAATGCAATATTTCAGTAATAAATAGATATTATTTCACCAACCAATCAAAAATCAAATCGGCCCAGTGCCGGAAGACCGGACCCTTTCTCTACGAAGGTCTGTTTCAAATATTCACCCTATGAACGAGCTTTACAAAAATATATTTACGAAAATTTGTGTTTCTTGAAAAAATTCGCGTGGGGCACGACCACAATCATGCGGCAGCCAGAGCAGCATTGCTGAATCTAGCTATCACGTGACCAGCACCTGTGAGCGTAAGGGCTGTGCCTTGGCCGAAAGCACGGTGAATTTGGCTAAATTTTTTATATGTTGTAGATCTTGATTCAAGAAATATATAATATATTCCTGAAGAATTGGACCCCTCCTATGAACAGTTTTTCCCCTACACTCCTAATAAGGCCAAAATTAGGAATAACCTCAATTTTTTTGAAATTCATGAAACTGGTTTTAATCAAACTCGTGATCATGGGAAAAATAATTAAAAAAATCCAAGTTGTGGATTGGGGTAGTTATCAAGGGGGTTGGGGGTTGAATAAATAAATTAAATTCCGAATTTTTTTATTCTTATAAAATCTGAACAGAATAATAAGCGAGAAATAATTTTGAAAAATCTAAATCAATCAATTGGGGGTTATTCTGAAGGGGGCTGAGGGTCAAAATCAAGGGAACGGAGTAACATTCCAAAACTTGCAATTCCCATTATTGGGAAAATAATTCAAGAAAATCTAAACCAATGAGTTCTGGTGTTATTGAGGAAGTAGAGGGTCAAAATCAAGACAACAATGAAATTCTGGACCTTACAGTTCATCTATCTAGAAACTGATCTGGGTGAATGACAAAATGATAATGAAAACAATAAACAATCTGCACAAGGATTGAGCTCTTCACATCTCGACCATCCCTTCTCCCACCCACCATAATTTCTGCCTACAGCCATGTCCTAGTCCAAATAAGAATTTGTTTCAAGCATTTTAAAATTCATGAAACTGGCTCAAATTAAGTTGAAGAATAAAAAATATAAGTTATGAATTGGAGTAATTATCGAGGGGGCGGGGGTCGAAATCGAGTGAAGGAATTAGCATTCTAGGAAAAGGGTAATAGAGGAGTAACTTGAAAGAATCTGAATCAATAAATTGAGATGGTTACCTACTGAGGGGACAGTGGTCAAAATCTAGGAAAAGGAAGAAATTCCGAAACTTTAAATTCATATATAGGGTCTTTCAATAAGAGTGATGGAACTCCAAATTGGAATTAAATAAATTATGTCAGGGTTAATGATATCTGATTGACTCATGTGAAAGAACAGTTTTTAACATTATGTGTGGAAAATAACATCTAGTAAATGGCCTCTTCGACTTTGTCTAACGGCGTGCAGACGGGAAGTCCAATTTGTGATAACTTTCTGGCAGATATCGGGCTATATTTCAATAATAACACGCACAATATTGTCCCTCAGGGCTTCAATGGTTCTAGGCATGTTCTTGTATACCAGGGACTTCACATACCCCCACAGAAAAAAGTCCAGGGGCGTAATATCGCAAGATCTCGCTGATGGCCAATTGAAATCGCCGTTCCGCGAAATTGTTCTTCCTTTGAAGTTTTTGGCCAAGAAGTCCCTAGGTTTCTCTTGCTGTGTGGCACGTAGCCCCGTCTTGTTGAAAGAAGATGATTTTGTAAGATATACTGAGTAAACTGCTCAACAATGAAAGTGTTACAAAGCCAAAATTCACCCAATTTTGAACCGCTATAACTTTTGATTGGCACATATGATTCTGATTTTGTTTTAAGTACTGAATAGCCCAATCTTTTGGCCATCTTCCTTGTCAATATGGAATCCACAGAGCTTTTCATAAATTTTCTACAGGGTGATGAACAGAGCAGTGCAAAATTGATGAAAGTTCAACATACCCCCGTTTTCGCAAAAAAAATTTTTTGGGAGTATTAACACCAAATTTATGAAGAATGATGTGTTCCCTCGAAACGGTTTTTGAATTTTCGGGATTCCAGTCGAAACAGCCAAAATGTCATTTTTTTATTGTGAATACTGCACCGGGTGACCATTTGAAAACTATCCACCTGCAATAACTCCCGATTCCTAGTGAATATTTCTTCGAGCAAAAACAGGTCGATTTTCATATCAAAGGGGACATCTAAAACATAAATTGGCAAATTTCTATCTTGAGCCCCCTCGCCCCCACTCACCCCAACTTTGAAATTTCAAACGACATGACCTACCTTGCGACACATCAAATTGAAGAGATTTAAATTTTCTTTCTGAAAAAAATATTTACAAAAATATTAACCCCACCTTCCTTCGCCCTGAACATTCTCTGACTGTCTTATTTTCAATTCTGGACCTCTCAATTGTTCTTAATTCAGTCAGTGTCATCATAGAAAACATCGAAGAAAAGAATTTTCGGTGGAAAAAGTGCTACCCAAATTGACCTTTTTGCTCTCCCCCACCTCAGCTTCAAAATTTTACGAAACACTACCTACTTTGTGATACATCAAATTGAAAGGAATTGAATTTTCCTTCCGAAAACAATTTTTTTGAAATTTTCAACCCCTCTCCTAATAAATTAGACATTTGGGGTGTTTTGTGAGGAAAATGGGGGTTTTAAAAAGTTTGAAAAAATTTTGTACATGGAGAGAATTTAACTTCCTTCAATTTGATGTATCACAAAGTAGGTATTGCCATTTTAGATTTTTGAGATGAGGTGGGGGGAGCGAAAGGGTGAAATTTGGGTGGCATTTTTTCCACAGAAAATTATCTCTTCCGATGCTATTGCAGGATGACGTTGACTGCATTGAAAAGAATTGAGAGGTCAAGAATATCAAATTGGACACTCAGAGAATTTCAGGAAGAAGGGGGGTGAGGTTAAAAATTCTATAAATATTTTTTCGGTAAGAGATGGACAGATAAACAAACAGATAGACAGATCTTATTGACAGAATCCCATTCAGGGGACCAACATTTCAAGAAATGAAGCCAAACATGCCTATGTTTTGAAATTTGAGGTAAAGGCAAAAAATTCCAAAATGGCGGAAATGTTGTTGATCCAATTCTGATGACTTTGTCCCATGTTGACTAAAGAGAGTAAAAACTAGTCTTTTTTCAATGCTAAAAACTCGAATTTTAGGAGTAGTACCAAAAAGTACACTGCCAATTGGGCTTTAAAGCACCCCTACACTAGACATTGGGAACGTGTTGCAAGTCAAATTGCTCAGAATTGTTCAGTGAACAAGCCTACCAAGTAGTGTCATCTTGATATGAAAAGGTCTAATGTTTTTGCGTTGCTACAGGAATAATATACAGTATTCACAATAAAAAATCACATTTTGGCTGTTTCGACTGGAATCCCGAAAATTCAAAAACCGTTTCGAGGGAACACATCATTCTTCATAAATTTGGTGTTGATACTCCCGAAAAATTTTTTTAACGAAAACGGGGGTATGTTGAACTTTCATCAATTTTGCACTGCTCTGTTCATCACCCTGTAGAAATTTCATGGGGGGCTCTATGGATTTCATATTGACAAGAAAGATGGCCAAAAGATTGGGCACTTCAGTAGTCAAAACAAAATCAGAATCGTTTGTGCCAATCAAAAGTTACAGCGGTTCAAAATTGTGTGAATTTTTGCTTTGTAACACTTTCATTGTTGAGCACTTTATTTATGTCAAAAAATGACAGTAAAATCTTGTCAAAGTTCTATCACTCTTATTGAAAGACCCATTGGAACTGAAAATACAGATTTGAAAAATTGAGCCTTACTTCCAATATCGATCTATTTTTAGCGCATTTTCCATCTTGATGAAAATCGCTATTGCAACCGCTTTGTCCGTCCGTCCGTCCGTCCGTTCCTCGAACTCCTCCCAAACTAGACGACCTAGCTTTCTAATTTTTTCGCTGTTACATAGCTGCTACTCCCAAAGGAGGGCTAGGCTATATTGGATGTCTATATTGCACCGCCAACATAGAGAAAACCGCCCCCGATAAACTTGAAATAACATAATATTGCGCTTTCTACCAGACCTGATGCTCTGGTGTTCTCATGTTTTGAATAATACCTAGTTGCCACTTATAAACGTAAGCCAAGAAACATTCCGTCTTCAATATGCGCCGCCGACATGAAAAAACTGCTAAAACCGCCCCCAAGCACTTTAAAATGAAAAACATAAACCCGAAGACATAGCGATTTGATTCTTTCGGTATATAAATAGCTGACTAAAAATGGGAGAGGATAGGCTACTTTTGGTTAGTCGCCGCCCCCAGATTCCGCCCCCAAACGATAAAAAGTGCAACTTGCAACAATTTTCACTGATTTAGCATTTAGCTGATAATGTTACCTCGAACATTTAGAAACTCTTGACTCAAACTGTGCAAGAATTTCTTTGCCAAACTCTGCCGCTCCCACACGCCGCCCCCAAAGTGAGAGATGAATGTAAAACATGAACCTGAAGACATAGCGATCTAATTCTTTCACTATATTGATAGCTGACTGAAATTGGAAAAATATAGGCCACTTTTAATTACCCGCCGCCTCCAGCTGCCGCCTCCAAACAAAAAAAAATGCAACTTTCACAATTTTCACTGATTGTCATATTTCCTTCACATTTAGAAACTTCCAACAGAAACTGTGCAACAGTTACTTTGCCGAATGCTGCCGCCCCCACACGCTGCCCTCAAAGTGAGAGATGAATGAAAAACATAAACCCGAAGACATAACGATCTAATTCTTTTGCTATATGGATAGCTAACTAAAAATGGGAAAGAATAGGCTACCTTTGACATGGCGCCGCCTCCAACTTCCACCCCCAAAAGAAAAAAAGTGCAGTTTTCAATAATTTCCACTGAATTACATTTTAATGTTACCTCAAACATTCAGAAACTCCCAACTCAAACTGTGGAAGCATTTCTTTGCCTAGCTCTGCCGCTCCCACACGCCGCCCCCAAAGTAAGAGATAAATGTAAAATATAACCCTGAAGACATAACGATCTAATTGTTCCGCTATATAGAAAGCTGACTGAAAATGGGAAGAGATAGGCCACTTTTGATTAGTCGCCGCCTCCAGCTCCCGCCCTCAAACAAAAAAATATATTGATAAGTGAAAGAATTTTCATTCAAATCTATTTCATTGGCAAGTACCCCATTCTGATAACACAATATCACAATGAGTTTCGAATGAAGAAAGTGGGCAAGGAATGGTGTTTCTCCTTCAACCAAATTTCTTTACGTTCACAATATGCCTCTTTGAGAAAATGCGCTACTGAGACTCACGCACGTGAAGGCATACTCACTTGTTGGAATCCCATTGAATCAACCAATGACCAAAAGCAGGATTTATGTTTATTTAAAAAAAGATAGTCCAGTAGGTATCATAATGGTTGTACCCAGGTACCTGGGTAAGGGGTGAGGATGATCGAGAAACGATGAACTTAGTCCTTATTCACATTGGTTGTTTTATCATTTTGTCATTTGCCCAGATCTAGATACACTAGAAGTTCCAGAACTCCACTTTTTTCTCTATTTCGACCCTCTACTCCCTCAATAACACCTGAATTCATTGGTTTAGATTTTTTTGAGCAATTTCCCCATTGCTCGTAAAATCATATATTATGGGAACCGCAAATTCCGGAATTTCACTGAGTTTTCTTGATTTCGACCCCCAGCCCCCTGTAGAATAACCTTCAATTCATTGATTTAGATTTTCCAAAACTATTTCTTGATTACTATTCTGTTCAGATTTTATAAGAATAAAAAAAATCGGAATTTTAATTTATTTTCTCAATTTCGACCCTCAACCCGCTTGATAACTACCCCAATTCACAACTTGGATTTTTTTAATCATTTTTCCCATAATCACGAGTTCGATTAGAACCAGTTTCATTAATTTCAAAAAAATTAAGATTATTCCTGATTTTGGCCTTATTAGGGGTGTAGGGGAAAATCTGTTCATAGGAGGGGTCCAATTTTTCGGGAATATATTTCTTGAATCAAGATCTACAACATATAAAAAATTTAGCCAAATTCACCGAAACCACTTTTTCATAGAAAACGTGCGGAGTCCTTTGACCAGGTCACAGCCTAGCCCAATTCCGATTGTTGTTGATCGCATGGTATTATGATTATGCATTTTCGTTGACAAAAATAGGTACTAGGTGGGTACCGACCCGCCTTTATTCACTTCAAAAAAAAAAGTGCAATGTAATAAAGTACTAGCACTTATTTTGTCCAGACAGGGCCACAGCCATTTTCCTGGTACTGTAGTATAGTCGAAACGAGCAGGAAAAAACAAGAAATTTTGTAAATCACGCCAAAACTTTAAGGAAGCAAGAAGATCAACTCATCAAAAGGGAGATTACACGGCATGCAGATATCAATTTTAGCACAGCAAAAGAGTACAAAACCGAAATAATGGCTGCTTTTCGTTATTAACTCCTGCAACGATCATATTGTGAGCACGGCACCATAGCAGGAAAGAAAGAACCAGAGGGAAAGAACGCGAACGGAACGTCGGAACGGACGGGGGGACGGGAAGTGGAGGAAGAGGGGAGGGAACGTTTGTGATTCGAGAATTTCGAAATCGACTTACATTTGTGGAACGCGGCAAACGCTTATAGGGCGCCCACTGGATAAAGTGGGAGATTTAATAGTTTTCCCTATATTTTCGATCTAAACTGCTCCACAATGAAGTTGTCGCCGCCAAAAAAATGGCTAGACTTTGACGGCCAATAACTCTCGATTGCCGGGAGTGATTTTCATTCTGTTTGTTGCGTTTACTAGCCCAATCTATCCTTAACAGATCCTGTAATTGTGAATATAATAATAATAATATAATAATAATACTGTTTATTGTTCTTTCAGTGGTAACACTATGAACAAGGGAGTAGAACAAAAATCGAATAATTCAATAAAATTAGGTTAAATAACTAAAAATATTACAATAGTGCAGTATGGCATAGAGGAAAAAAAAATAAAAAAGGATGTAAAAAAACTGATTATTCATTCCTACTGA
This sequence comes from Anaspis maculata, assembly GCA_949128115.1. Classification (NCBI taxonomy): domain Eukaryota; kingdom Metazoa; phylum Arthropoda; class Insecta; order Coleoptera; family Scraptiidae; genus Anaspis; species Anaspis maculata. Next base: position 24,214,123 of record OX421968.1, read on the forward strand.
ATGCTCTTAACTTGAGCATTCCCACAATGAAATTAACAATTTTCATGATATCACTCTTATCATTATTCTCAATGAAACGTAGAAGCACCGCCAGATTGTCAATATTGCTCATGTAATGTGATCTCAAAGGTCTGTAAATTGGACACTCAAAAAGAAGGTGATCTAAGGTTTCTTTTTTGTTCAAATTACAAACAGAACACAGTTCTTCGGTTAATATTCGATAGCATGACCCCTTCCACGTAAATTTCAAGTACCGATCACTTCCTAGCCTCAACTGGGCTATTACCTTAGTGGCACGAATAGGCAAATCCAACCGCAGGTATGGTGGACAGCCAGAACTGAAGGCGAAAGAACTGTACAATGTGGAGAAATTGGAGGATTGCACCCTATTCAGATCATTGTGATGAAGACGTTCCGCATAACGAGCAAGAATCTCCTCCTTGTGTCTCATCAAGCTTTGCAAGTTTAGACGCGGCCACAAATCACCAAAACCAACGGACCGGAAGAGCAGCTTCATCTGAGTAGCCCAACTGTATTTAGCTTCCTCCAAATCAAGTTGTACCAAACGCTTAAAACATATCACTGGAAAACGGCTCGAGTCCATCAGAAAGAGTTTCTCCAACCAGTTTAAGCATGCCCTGAAAGTAAAGAGTGCTAAATCCGGAACCCCCATCTCTAACCTCACAGCATAATCTGGTGTGTTTTTTGCCAAAGCATACAGTCGCTTGAAAAAACAAACTTGAACTCGCTCGAGAAGGTCGGTATATCGGACTCCATACACAGCGATGCAGTGGGACAGTGAATTGACAATAACGGAATCATAAAGTCTCATGCGAGACTCCCAACAAATTAACCCAGTTCGAGACATCAATGACAATACCGCCCCGCTCGCAATCTTGGCTCTAGCCACCGACTCTCTCGCCGCCTGAAGAAACACTGATGAAGAGGTGAAAGATATTCCCAGGTACGTATACTTTTTCACCACCGAGATCTGTTGTTTGTCGTAAAAAAAGTTCATCCCACTTGTTGAACTAGCAGGGCTTTTACTGAAACAAACGATCTTTGATTTTTCCGTGTTGACAGCTAAATCATTGACCAAGCAGTACTTCTCAAGGACTGATAGCTTCCGCGCCAAGTCAATTGGAGACTCTCCCAGAATAACCAAGTCATCTGCGTACAGGAGCACGCAGACATCCACTTTATTGTCAATATTAAGTCCCACCGAACCAGCCTCGCGAAAATATACGTCGATATCAGATAAAAACAGCGCAAATAGATACGGGCTAAGAGATTCTCCCTGCAAAACTCCCGACTCAACCTCAAACTTTCGCGTAAACTCCGAGCCGACTCTCACTCTCATAGTAGCACTCTCATACAGACCCTTCATCAACCTAATAAACTTAGCACTGATCCCCAAATGATAGAGCTTCTGCCATAACAACGTATGCTTAACAGAATCGAAGGCGCGTCTGAAATCGATAAAAGCTGCGTAAACACGTCGTCCCCTCAACCTTAAATGGATCTGGATTATAGAATTCAGCACAAATATATTGTCCATACAGCCTCTACCTCTTCTGAAGCCAGATTGACATTCAGGTATCGTACATGTTTTCTCATCCCACTGAATTAATCGCTGCAGTAATATCTGTGTAAAAAGCTTCTTACAACAGTTCACTAATGCTATCCCTCTATGATTCGACGGATCTACGATGGGTCCCTTTTTATGAAGCATCGTCAGAATGACCTCACTCCACTGGCTTGGCAACTCTTCCTCAATTAGAATGCGATTGAACAACCCCTGCATGTAAAGCAGCCAATTCTGAGGACACCCTCCAAAAAACTCGTAAGTGACCCCGTCAATACCCGGTGCCTTTCCAGATTTAGATTTACAAAGTGCGCAGAAAAGTTCATCAGTCGTGATCGGGATATCCAAGATCTGACAGCCTGCGTCGTAAAAAAAAAGTGTTTGAGGAAATACGTGTTTCCGAAATGTAAATCGATTGGTAAAACTCTTCCCAGGTCTCGAGAGGTATTATGTCCTTATTACAGGTTGTTCCACGGAACGATCTAAGAGTTTTCCAGAAAAGTGCCGAGTTCCTAACATTGCTTAAGGCTTCGATGTGTAGTTTCTCAAATTCAGACTTTTTGAATTTTAGTAATCTGTTGTATTGCTTTTTTGCTGTGAGGTATTTGTTTACAAAGACTTGCGAAAAATGGTTATGTTTACAAATATTTAACTTTGTCTTAAGTTCTCTCCTAGCTGAAACGCAATCCCGGTCGAACCATTTCTTTGGGCTAACTGCTTTTTTACCATCCGAGACATATTTCACGAGACCAACTTTTTTCCCAATTTCAGTTATTGTTCGGCATAAATTGTCATACATTTCTTGAGCACAGCCACCCCTAGCTACGTTTGGTGAATGTTGCATTTCAACCTTAAACTCCGTACCTAACTCATTCCTCCATCTCAGACGCACTGTGCGGCTAGTCCTGCCTTTCGGTGAGGATCGATCCGTGCACCAATTAAACGAAATTTGTAATTCTAGTCTGATGGGAAAATGGTCAGATTCAACTACATCGTTCATAACAAGGAAATCATTCACTCTATGCAAGTCAAGAACTGAACCCCAGACGTAATCTATACTGCTACTACCTGATGGACCGCAAAACGTGAACTCTCCCAGTTCGTCACTCTTGGATCTGCCGTTAATGAGAATCAACGCGTTTTCACTCATGAACTCAAGTAAAGAACGTCCCCGCTCGTTAATGATCCTGTCCCTGGAACTTCTGTCTTGATACAGGTTGCAATCCTCCAAGGCCTCCAAGGGAAAGTTACCCAGCTCACCCAACCTGCAGTTGAAATCACCCCCTACCACCAACATGTCATCAGGATACATTAATTTCAGGTCATCCAAACAGATCTGAAAAAGTTCCAACATATTAGTGATATCAAGTGACGGCCTAAAATAAACTGAACATAGCAAAATATTAAAATTTCTCAACGCAAGCCTACAGACAATCCAATGCGGTGATATGTCGATTATTTTAACAAGTTGTGAGAAGTGTCTGGGAAAAAACGCCAGCAGGCCGCCACTGGCCCTTCCCCGTGAATGATCTCTGATTGCCGGAGAAGAAACAACCGAAAAGTGCTGGAGGTAAGGGGGCGCCACGCAGACATCTTCAGCCAGCCAAGTCTCACTTATACACAAGATATCGAATTGACCAAGACAGTCACAAAAAGATTCAAGATTAGATAAACCGTGACAATTCCAAAAAACCACACGGAGAGCTGATAAGGATTTAGCTTTTTGACATTCACCAATTTTACAAAGAACTTGACTTGTTTCCTCCCTCATCAGTCCCGTGTGCCTTCCTGGTTGCTGAATATCAAGAAACTGCATGTAACATTTATACAGGGTAATATGTAAAAAGGTGGGAAATTGCGACAACTTCACCATTTGCAAAAAAAAATTTTGTTCAAATTCTAAAGTGAAAATCATGTAGTGTGATGCCTTGTCTCGAAACGGTTTCGGAATTTCCGAGATTGGAGATATTACACCGAAGATATGAATTTTTATATGGAATGTAACAGATTTGCCCTTTTTGCCCGCAAGATTGAATCACTTCTAATGAATGGATGGTTGACATTCAGCAAGATTGTCCCTACAACCGTTCCGGATAACTTGAATTTAAAAAAAAAAACGAAAATTTTGTGAGGGGCCAGGCAGGGGGCACTTTTGGAAAAGCTAGTCACTGTCTGTTTTTGGCACGTTGAATTTCATCAATATTTCAGATGTGGAACATGCTTTTTGCAAGTGTAAACCCCTGAATTATGCTAGAACTTAATTTTCCGTGAAGGAGGGAGCCCCCTGGAAGTTAACTTGTTGTGCTTGTGCTATGCCTGAGCTTCACCCCTGATTGCGTTTTTCTGGTGATGCCGTCCTACAAGGATGAACAAAAATTTGTGTTGCTACAGTAACGCTGAAAACACAGGTCTCGGCATTGTTGAAGTGACTTGACGTGTCAGTATGAACAATGGTATAAATATAGGTTTCCAGCATTTCTGTAGCAACACACATTTTTGATCATCTTTGTAGCACAGTATTACCAGAGAAACTCAATCAGGGTTAAAGCCCAGGCATGGCACAAGCACAACAAGTAAGCTTCCAGGGGGCTCTCCCTTCCACGGAAAATGAAGTTCTACCATAATCAGGGATTTCGACTTGCAAAAAACAAGTTCGACATCTGAAATATTGATGAAATTCAACGTGCCAAAAACAGACAGTGACTAGTGTTTCAAAAAGTGCCCCCTGCCTGGCCCCACACCAAATTTTCGGGTTGTTTTTAAATTCAAGTTATCCGGAACGGTTGTAGGAACAATCTTGCTCAATGTCAACCACCCATTCATTAGAAGTGATTCAATCTTGCGAGAAAATAGGGCAGATCTGTTACATTCCATAAAAAAATTCATATCTTCTGTGTAAGACCTCCAACCTCGGTAATTCCGAAACCGTTTCGAGACGATGCATCACACTTCATTAATTCCACATTGGAATTTGGAAAAAAAAATGTTTTTGCAAATGGGGGTTCGATGAAGTTTTCGCAATTTTCTACCTTTTTACATATCACCCTGTATAAATTTTACATGCAGTTTTCTTGGTATTCACAATTACAGGATCTGTTGAGGATAGATTGGGCTAGTAAACGCAACAAACAGAATGTAAATCACTTTCGGCAATTGAAAGGTATTGGCCGTCAAAGACAAGCAATTTTTTTGGTGGCGACGACTTCATTGTGGAGCAGTTTAGTTAGTGATACAGCAAAGTACATTTGGAGCGGCGGTGGCCGAGTGGTTTTGGTGTTGCCGCGCCAAGCCAGTCGTGATCTACCGCGCGGGTTCGAATCCCGCCTCGTCCATGGATATTTTGTGTTGTCCAAAAATTGTTCCGACCTTACTATGCCATATCTGCACCTGTCTGACTACAGCGGTTACAGAAAAAATGGATTTCTGACTACAGAGTTGAGTGCTATCGGAGTACTGTGGCCTCACATAGTAACAGTAGGCAATTCAAGTATAATTAAAAACGTGTACCAAAAACCCACTGAATGTCCCGTCGACGCTAATAACCTTGTAGTTGATGCGTCGTAAAACATTCAAAGAAAAAAAAAAAAAAAAAGTACATTTATTAAAAGTTCGTTGTTGTGTTTGCCATTTTACATATGTCACAACACCAGTCTTGAATGTCTCTGATATTTAATTAAATTCAATTATTTCGTTATTACTACCGTCTCATTCTTACGACCGTATCGTACTATTAGAGAGTTATTGCGGATGAAATAAGGGCAAGCAGTATTAAAAGCGGCACTATTTTGACACCTACGCTTGCGCAGATAAGTGCGACGTTGAATTTCCCTCAATAAGAATAGTGCCTGCCTTTATTTGTGCACTCTTTAAGTCGACCTTATTTATACTTCATTTTGACAAGTCCCAAAAATGGCCTTATTGTTAGTGTATTGTTGGTTGCCTATTTTCCTCCAATTTTGTGCAAACTACCCTTACGTTATTAAATAGGGGGCTAATTTTTTGCAGATAGAATCCACAGGCCTTGCAGTATACGTGTGCTAAAAATCAAGGCCGTCGGAGGGGTCCTTGTGTCCCGCATGCAATTTTCACGCGGCATGCGCTTAGTGACACCCGTTAGAGGGTATAAGTAGAGGGAGTAGGAATAAGTTTGCGATCTGCAATAACTCTAATTCTGCAACCAAAAATAAGGTAAGCAGTATTTTATTAACGCCTCCTTTAAAAGTGCCGTGCAGTAAAATGGCATTCTGCAATAACTCTCTATTATTATCATACACAAGCAATGATTGACAGCGATGTTGAGCCGACAGCTAATCTAGTGGGCAAAGCTACGTACTGCCATCTTTACAAACTAAAAGTCACCATTTAGAGGAGAGATGGGGTATACCGACCACCTTAGGGAAATTGATGGTAATAATTTTATTTATTTTTATAATGGTTTTTCAACTCATCATTGACTTTTAACTCGTGGGTCACACATCATCTTTACCTCGATCTTTACCTTTATCAGGTGCCTTGGCTTTGTTTTTTTCCCCGGAAACTTCGTACCTCCCGACAAAAAGCGGGTTTCCACTTTCTTTTTGATTTCAATGTATGACGTGAACTTAGGCCAATACTGATCTGTATTATAAACAGAAAGTGGTTTACAAGGTGCAAAAATCGCAAATATCATTTGTCGGGCTTGCTATATCCGGTACATGCTTTATGAGCCCAGCTTCCACAATGTACACACCGATACCACACCTAGCCACTTCGACCAAACTCATTAGGTCTGTTTCTTTGTCCTGCTCTAACTTACTCTGGAGCGCTTAGAGCAGAAAATAGAGCTGTCTGATTGGTCGTTGCTAGGCAACGTCTGCTCCGGCCTCCGGAGTAAGTTAGAGCAGGACAAAGAAACAGACCCATTGCAAATCGCACACATTTCATCTTGATCGGTATTGCCATTTTGATGTGACATTGAAAATCAATTGTGAGTAATTTTTAGGTTTTCATTTAAAACAATCAGAGTATGACACTACGGAGAGAAATTTATAGCACAAATATGAATACTGATTTGGTAGTACTAACGTGCAGCTCAATGTCGATACGTGGAATTGTGACGATCGCGGATAGTTGCGTTCTGTTGTCAAAACTTTGTTTTGTCAAAAAAAGTGCCTGATACTTGTTGGCAACGCCTATAGTGACGTAAGACAGATGACATCGCCAACATCGATTTTTAAAACCACCAGGTAGATGCTAAAACTACCTGATCGGTATTGCCTCCTGATCGGTAATGGCCATCCCTCCCCTACCGTTGGACAAAGTGAATTTTGTGACACTGTTTTTCGCAAAAACATATAAGTTGTTAATCAATAGTTTAGACAAATTCTTTTTAGGTTCAAATCCCTGCAGTTCCCAGAGTTCCTTCACCCGAGTTTCTTGTGGTACCTGTGCTGTGATTACTTACGAAAAAAAAGGTAAGCACCGGTAGATAGATAGGTTGTAAAGAGTGATCGAATAAATTTCTCCTCAAAGTAGGCCTCGGTCTCTTTGGTAGCCATGTTTTTCAGCTAGATTTTCAGAAATCAGAGGCGACTTGAGGAGAAATTTATTCGATCACTCCTTACTTACCAAAAGAAAAGTGTATTGAACATACTCGGTCGTACTTCGATTTCACTTCGGTGGTGTCGGTGCGTCTCAACGCAGCGATCCACCTTTCCAGTCTGTTAACTGACAAGGGGCAATTTTCCCGACTTTTCTTTAAACGACCTCTTCCTTTATTTGAGGGGAATCGAAATATATGACTCCCTCTGTCCTTCTTCTGGGAGCATCCTCTCACCGCACAAAAACTGACCATTACGTATGAAAAATACGTTGAACCACTTTAAATAAACGCTGTACAACCAATTCTTGTTGAAAACTTCAGAAATGAACTGAACGTCAAACCCATAGCCGAAGTTACGTCAAATTGCCTAGTTAACTATTCCATTACAAAGAAAGTAATTTCTGCCACGAGAACTCTGATCTCGGGCGTCTAGACCATAAAACTTTCCCTATGAGTATCCAGGAAAGAAATCAGGCTTTGTTCGAAGCGGCCCTTCAGGAGGGAGATAATTCGATTGGGAAAAAATCGAGGCCGCCAACACTCCTGTTAGGTTTGACAGCCTAGTGCAATATGCACTGTAGATTTGATAATTTGGGGGATATACGTAATATGTCTTAAGAAGGTTTTTAATGCTCTCGAAAAAGGAAAAATTTGGCTTTCACTTTATTAAATTCTTAGTTTCTTTTAACTTGGAAGTGATATTAACTGTAAAACAAAGCGCGGCTAATAGCGTACCTATTTCCTACGAAAATGCGCTAAAAACACAGACGTACAAATGCAACCTAGTATAATACAACAAGGAAGAGAAACTTTTCCTTTAGTAACTTCATGAGGACCACATAATATTATGGTTTCGTACAATGTAGCATTAAACGTGTCACTGTTTTGTCATCTATTCCCGCTTTATAAGTAGTTGATTGCTGAAAATTTGAGTTTTGCGAGAAACAAAGAACAGAAACACATACCCGCAGTTCGTTCCGACTTTCGATAACATACATACGTTCATCTGCGATGAGAAGTAGAAAACATCCTAAAATTCAGTTTCAAACATGGCAAAATAAATGTGAGTATGTGAGTAAATGTAATAATTACACTATGTTATGGGCTTCGAAACCGAAACATGAACTGATAGTAAACCAGGAATCAAGGTTGGCCGAATATGACTTCACTGGGTGACGGAAAAAAGATCGAAATACAAAAGGTCGAAAACAAAACATCGAATGCAAAAAGTCGAGAAACAAAATAACGAAACCACAAAACATCGAAAGCACTATTGTCGAAAGTACAAAAGGTCGAAAATCAAAAGATCGAAAAGTGAAATATCGAAAAGCAAAAGGTCGAAAACCAAAAGGTCGAAAAGTGAAATATCGAGAAGCAAAAGGTCGAAAACCAAAAGGTCGAAAAGTGAAATATCGAAAAGCAAAAGGTCGAAAATCAAAAGGTCGAAAAACAAAAGATCGAAAAGCAAAACATCGAATAATAAAATGTGGAATAGCACAATGTCGAACTAGAAAGACCTGTTTTAAATGTGATTACAATTCGGATCGATTGAGGAGCTGCGACTCTCTCAGAGAGCACCTGAGGAAAAATTTTACCCTCACTTTTCGACTTATTCGTCAGAGATAAATCACCTCTCAAAGTATTATGCAAGGCCACCGAAGCACCTGTATATTCCTTTAAATCTGATCAGCGTCAGCGTAAATTAACTTAAGACTTATAAACCTGTGCACGCATGGACCTTGTCAGGTTGAGTGATTTTTTTTGCAGACCTGATTGGGTTTTTTGACGCAAAATCCACTCTGAAACTTGAAGCTGTGCACATGGACCTCGTCAGGTCTAGTGGTTTTTTTTTTGAAGACCTGATTTGGTTTTTCGACGCAAAATTAACTTGGACTTATAAACCTGTGTACATGGACCTCGTCAGGTTTAGTAATTTTTTTGCAAACCTGATTCGGTTTCTTTTGACGCAAAATCCACTCTGAAACGTCAAGTTGTGCACATGGACCTCGTCAGGTTTAGTTTTTTTTTTTTGAAGACCTGATTTGGTTTTTCGACGCAAAATCAAGTTGGACACATAAAGCTGTGCACATGGACCTCGTCAGGTCTAGTAGTTTTTTTTTTGAAGACCTGATTTGGTGTTTTGATTCAAAATTAACTTGGACTTATAAACCTGTGTGCATGAACCTCGTCAGGTTCAGTATTTTTTTTACACACCTGATTCGGTTTTTTGACGCAAAATCAACTCTGAAACGTCAAGTTGTGCACATGGACCTCGTCAGAGTTTTTTTTTTTTTTTTTTAAGCCCTGATTTGATTTTTTAACGCAAAATCAACTTGGACACATGCATGGACCTCGTCAGGCTCAGTAATTTTTTTGCAGACCTGTTTCGTTTTTTTCTTTTGACGCAAAATCCACTCTGAAACGTGAAGCTGTGTACATGGACCTCGTCAGGTTCAGTAATTTTTTTGCAAAGCTGATTCGGTTTTTTGACGCAAAATTGATCTATACTCATGAATCGGTGTACACACCACACAGATCTTGTCAGGTTCAGTATTTTTTTTTCAAGGCCTGATTAGGTTTTTCCACAGAAATAAACTTGGGCTAGTTGATTTTTAACTCAGTGCTTCTCTTATCCCGTCCCAAACTCTCAAATCATTTGTCTTTACAACAATTGTACATACACCTAATTTCGCGCTCAATTTCGATTTTCACGGTTTTTCTTTCTAGACCTTTTCTTTTCGATTTTTTGTTTCTCGATCTATTGCTTTTCGACGTTTTGTTTTTCGACCATTTGTTTTTCGACCAATTGTTTTTCGACCAATTGTTTTTCGACCAATTGTTTTTCGACCAATTGTTTTTCGACATTCTGTTATTCGATATTATGTATTTTCGACCATATGTATTTCGATCATCATCACTTTCGATATATTGTAAATTCGACCTTTTCTTTTTCGACCTTATGCATTCGATGTTTTGTTTTCGACCTTTTGTTTTTCGTTCTTTTTTCCGCCACTCGACTTCACTCACTCTAATGTTGATGAAATTTGAGGATAATGTTCAATTCAAGGACCTTCTTTTAAGATTAAATATTAACAGAAGAACAAATATCAGAATATTTCCCAGTTGTCTAAACTGCGCAACAAATATGTTGTCGCGAGGGAAAAATTGGTCCGAGTTTGGACCACAATAACTTTTGAATGACACAAACCATTTCGATTCTGTTTAGACGGTTAGCGAGCTCAGTCTTTCCGTTATTCACCTTCAGGAGGTGAAGATCAGGAAGGAATCTTGGAGGATGCTGATCTATCCTATCGCTACAAAGAAGACTATACAGGGTGATTTTTTGAAAAGTTTCCACCTCTAATATTTTCCCGCACAAATTTTTTTTGCAAAAAAGCCAAAACAGGTCGATTTTCTTTTCGAGGAGGACATCTAACCAGCGTATTTTCAATCTTACTGTTTCATCCCCCTAGGCAGGGTGACTACCCCTTCCAAAATCTTAAATGGGACTAGGGGTCAAGATACACATTGTTTTGAAGGTCATTCAATTCTCTTTATACTGGTGCATCTAAAATGAAAATCTAACCATCCGTTCTCAAATTATGAATTTTTTAAGCCAGGAACCTTCGCTGAATAAATTTTTGTTTTTATTATGCATTGGCGTATCAAGAACCGCCAACACACGTCTATTTCAATCAAGTATTAGGGGAAGGGGCATTTTTTGACAGATCGTTGAGATACGTACCTCTCACCCACTCCTTCGCCCCCATCAACAACCCCTTGGAAATCTGAAATGGGATATGAGCCATCTTGTGATACCTCATTTGAAAGGTTCATCAATAATTCGCCAGTGCATTCGATTCTAATAAACTCGTCAACAGGTGCCTAAAACTCAACGACGTGAAATAAATTTTTTGAAAATTTGATGACATTTTTTTCGCTCCTAGTTAGTTACTGGAAAACGTTGAACTAAATTTTTTTGACGAAACGGCTGAAATTTAAGGCCATATCAGATCATCTGCAAATATTTCAAATTATCAATTCACAAAAAAGCCTAACCTTGAAAATTTTCAGGATTATCAAAATTTTATTGATAGCTCAATGGTGCCAAGCTATTTTTTTGCGATACTTATAGCATGTTTCATGTAGCTTCTGAATGGGAGAATGAATTTGAAAGAATATACATACAGAACGTCTTTTTTGAAAAAAACTTTGATGTTTTTTTATCAAGGCCGGCCCTGAAAATTTCGAGCTGCTTGATTGGGCGATGTGTCATTTATCAATAGTAAAATTAACTTACGCAATTCCAAACGAATCTATTGAATCGTTCTAAAGATATGGCTTATTTTAAAAAATCGCCAAAATACATGAATCACCCTGTAACTTCAAAACGAACAGCGTTAGAAAATTTTCAAAGCCAGATCCTGCTTTGCCTGGAAAAACTGGACCTACCGTCAGGCTATGTCCCTTTGGTGGTGAATCACCCTGTATAACAACTAGATATTTAAAGAAAATATGTTATACTACACAAGTACATTCACAATGCATTTGGGATTATTGTGATTATGTAATAATAGTAGCATGGCTCTATATCCCAAGGAGGAAATTGCCGTACAAAGCGAAGAGTTACAGCTTCCGTACTTTTGTCTGCGCTACCCAGTCGTCGCGTACCCCCTCAAGGTCCGAGGAAATGTGGTAAGCATCTCGCCTTGGACCAACCACATAATTATTTCCCTTTCTTCAAAGAACGCAGGTATCCCAATTGCTTTCGAGGCGACTGGGTGGGCCACCTTGCCGACGGCTTTCACGAACGACACCAGAAAATATTTTTCTGCTACTATCCGTGCCCCGGAGTCGAACCTACGATCTCTACAGGGAACGGTTCATCATGAGATCTGCTTTCAGTACTTGACTGGCATGTTCCAAAAGCGCACTCATGTGGCTGGAAATTGTTGGGTTTTGAAATCAAGTCGTTCGTGTCTAGACCGCACAATACGTAGACAGGTTGCATAACAATTTTGTACTTTGTCGGGTGCAAAAGGTCCGAAAACTCTTTAATCGTAGGGTCCAGCATTCTCTTTTCCAGAAGAAGGCTCGCACCTCTCTTTCGGCTTTGTCTGGTGTTCCTGTTCTGGTGAGGCTCGGCCACGTGCAGCTTTACTTTCGACAGCGCCATCAATTTCAAAGTCCTGTCTGATTTGACAATTTCCCCCAAGATCGTCGTGGCCCAAATCGCCCTATCTAGCAGTTCTAAATTTCCAAAGCCGGCCTTGAGATAAAACTTCAAAGCTTAAAAAAAAAACATTTTGTACACATATGGTTAAAATTTATTTTCATATTGAGAAACTACGTAAAACATGCTACTGCTGTTTCACATGCTACTGCTGTAAAACCGAAATTTTTTGATATTTCTGAAGATTTTTGAGGTTATGTTTTTTGTAAATTAATATTTTCTAATATTTGCAAATAATATGATCTTCAAATATTGCGAGGTCCACGTAGCCTCGCTTGAGAGAATTCAGAGGCGTTTCCTCAGGACCGTGACGTTTATGGTGAAGGGTTCCTATTCAGCGCAGGGCACCCCACAGCAGTACCTTTTACAGCAGTTTAATATGCAGTCTCTAATCAGCAGACGAGATATGCATTTGGTTATATTTTTGCGAAAGATAATGATCGGTGACACTGACTGCTCAAACTAAAGTGCTCGCCAATTGTGAAATGGTCCACCCAAGAAATTTAGTCACATTCAAAGTGACGTAACTCTTGAATGAATAAACTATTTTGAATCGTTTTATGTTTTCTGATTAGCTCACGGATTGGATTACAACATGTCATGGGCCGTTTTTGGTACAGGTGTTTCGTATTAATTATACAGCTCAGCTCAATCAGGTACTGCAAAAATGGAAAAGTTTGAACTGGTCCCATTTCACAAAAAATGGTTTTTGTTTTTTTTCCAAGTGTTGAGGGAAAGATGTTGTTCCTATATCTTGAGGTAGTTTTCAAAATGTTGAGTCTATCTCCTCCAATTACACAGTGATCTCAAAAATGCAACCTTCTGGTCTGGCATTTATATCTATTTTAATTGTTGGTCGATTTTGGAAAATAAGGACTTTTGTTGAAGCTTAAGACTCTGAGAAGAAGGCTCGAAGATCGGAACTGACTGGAGACAAAATTTTTGAAAAAGCGAAGGAATCAAAAGTGACCTTAATATGAAGCACCCTAGAAATCAGGTTCAGGGAAAGAACTAAACAAAAATCAACTTGCCTTCAAACAGACTTTCATTTCCGAACATTTTGAGGTATTTTCCGATTTTAAGTGATGAAAATTGTTGATGCGGGACCCATTGTACAAATTCACTTTTCAGAAGATAATACCGGACCTTCCTCGACTGAAAATGCACGTAACCTAGGTTACCTTCTCATTGGGCACCAGTTCTGATCTTCGTAACCCAGGTTACGTCTATTTTTAGGCGAAAAACGTCCAGTATTCTTCGCTGGGAGCATCCATTTCAGATTTGGATTCATTGCCACAATTTTTGCCTCATACAAATGGGAAGCACCTTGAAATGTTCAGAAAGAATGGTTTGTTTGAAGACAAGTTGTTATTTGTTCAATAACAACTTCCCTTCCCTAAACAACTTCCCTTCCCTAAACCGGATCTCTAGCAAGTTTGTCATTTGAGTCACTTTTGATTCAATCCCTTTTCCAGAATTTCCATCTAAAGTCAATTCTGATCCTTGATCCTTCTGACCTGAGCCTTAAGCCTCAACAAGAGCCCTCATTTTCCAAAAAACGGCCAACAACGAATAAAGTTCATCACTGCAAAACTAAAAGATTACATTATTGAGACCACCCTTTGATTAGAGCAGATAGGCAATCATTTTGAAAAACGATTCGAGTTATGGTTATAACATTTCCTTTGAAACACTTGGAGAAAACTAAAAACTATTTTTTGTGAAATGGGACCTGTTCAAACTTTTCTATTTTTGCGGTACCTGATTGAGGGCCCTGTATAATTAATACGAAACACTTGTACCAAAAATAGTCCATGACATGCTGTAGTCCAATACGTGAGCTAATTAGAAAACATGGAACGATTCAAAATAGTTAATCTATTCAAAAGTTATGGCACTTTGAATGTGACTGTATTTTTTAGGTGGACCATTTCAATTGGCGAGCACTTTACTATGCCGCCGACATGCCGCATACGTTTACGGGTCCCCAGGCCGAACTCGCGTAGTACTTAGTTGTTTTACTTGCCCTAAGCCAGAGCTCATTTTTAGCGCACTTCCCCATACTGGAAGGCGCTTTTGTCCTCGCTTTGTCCGTCCGTCCGTCCGTCACAGCATCTAGTCCTAGAAGAAAAGGTTTTTGCGAAAAAATTTCACTCCAGTGGGTAGCTCATGACGTTTGTATCCCGAACCAAGAAAAATCGCGACGAAATAATGGTAAACAATTACAGTAATAACAATTTGGTGTGACGCGGCACTGCCGTTGAATGCTGCATTTCAGAAGCCAGCCTGATCTCGAAAGTTATGACATGCGAACAAGTACCCGTTCTTATCATTTCACAATAATACATATGCAGAGTTATATTTAGAGGAGAATATGAACTTCATTTTAACAAGATTCCACATCGGTACGAGGCACGGGTCAATAGTTGAGAATTTTTGAAAATGACTCCCAAGCTACGGCTCGGCCGCAAATGGTTATTCGTTGCTTGCTGGCGCTTCATATCCTTCCCTCCAAACGAGAGGAAATCCTAGACAAAAAGATTTCAGCTCAAGTGGGTAGCTCGTGGCCTTGGTACGCGAACCAAGAAAAATCTTGCCGAAATAATCAAAAACAATTACAACCATATTTTGATGTAAGGCGGCTTCGCCGATCAAGTGCTGGAATTCGCAGTTGAATATAGAAAGTTGCGATATGCGGGCAACTACATGTTCTTATGAAAATACATCACTACATGCACGGGATTATATTTAGAGAACAATTTGAACTTTCTTTTGACAAAAATTCTACTTCGATACGACCATCGGGTCAATAGTTAGGAATTTTTTAAAACGACCTCAAAGCTACGCCGCATACGCGGCCCTACTAATTTTTTTCTGTGCTTTTGGCCTTGGATTCGGGTCCATTAGCCAGTTTACCCAAGTCGATGTAATGTTGAAAAACAAAGAGACGACTCATCTTGGGAATTGTGGAAAAACACAGAACTGTTTTCCATTTAGACATCCAACTCCAGTCAGTCGGGAGGAAAAATCGTAGAGGGCTTTCCATTTCCAAGCTTTCCGAGACTTGGAATCAGTAACAGTTACAGTAATTTATTGTCTGTGAGAAGCATACATGGTGTCAAACAGGGTAACTCTATAGATATCGTCATAGAAAATTATTAATACATATTTGCAAACAAATAAATAAACAAAAGTAACTCACTCATTAAAAAGCTCCTCTAAGGAGTAATAGCGTTTAGACAAAAGGAAATCTTTTAGCTCAACCTTAAATCTCTTGGTAGTCGGATCTTCGAAGCGTCCGTCGACCTGACACAGTTTGTTGTAACATTTTATGCCCATGTATCTTGGGTTGTTTTGACCAACAGCTAGTCGCGAGTAACTCTGTTGGAGTTCCGTTTTGTGTCTCGTATTATGACAGTGAATGTCCTGCCGCCTGGTCAAATTTGGGCGGTCTCTTATGAGTAGGACAGGAATCGACAGGATATAGGCAATACAGAGAGGCAACTGTGCCCCAATCTCATTTAAATCCAAAATTAAGCGGGAAGACTGAACCAAATGATGAAGACAACCAAAAAATAGGTGATTTATAATCCCCTAATGCTCCACATGAGCATAAAGGAGAGTCCAATACTCCGATTCGATGTAGTGGACGTGGTAGGAAAAAACAAGTTGCAAATGATGATAAAGGCAAACCACTTTGCAGGATCGTAACTAAGACCTGAATGAACGATTTGACCCGCAGTGCTTTTTCTTTCGTCCCTTAGGATTTGAATGGCGCCCTTTTTTCAAAATGGCGGATTTTATCTAGGGGCAGAAGGTATCGAATAGCCTGGTGATGTCCATCTTTGTTGAAATAAACTGCTCGTCAAAAGTTAAGCATAGGTCAAAATTTGCTCCCATTTCAAGCATGGATATCTTAGGGAAAAAATATACGATTTGAAAAAAGTTCATGGTGGCTGGTAGAGCTTTTCTTCAGCTGCAAGACGCTATGTCGACTTATGGCACCATTGACCTTGTCCATGATATACAGGATGCCAAAGGAAGGAGTGTCAAAAGTGTTAATTTTTGAAGTCGTGAAACTTTTTTAGGAAAAATTCCGGATTTTTTTTCTTTTGAGTTTTAGAAAGCGGATATCAATATCTCGAAACGGTTTTTGACTTTTGATCGTATTTTGTTTCTTTGAAGGGCTCTTGATTTTTTTGTGAAATCTAGATTTTTTGATGCAGAATTTGCTAGAGCTGTTCCTTTTTCTTTAAAATTCGCAGAAACGTACACAATTGATGGATGAATTATACCATGAGAAAAATTGACCTCATGGGCCTCCAGAAGAGGTTATCCTCTGGACCTCTTCAGAGGAGATGCCCAATGAAGCATGCTGCGACATCACTTTGACACTTATCGAACCCAGCATGAATAAAAATGCAAGACTTGTAACCGTACGTTGCATCAAAATTACCATGGTTACCAATTAGTCCCATCATGGGTGATTTTGTTACTGCCCAAGTCACTGGAAATTTCCAGGAGTGATATCTTCTAGACGAGTAGAGATAGAGCCATAATTCTTTTTTTGATTTAAATCGGACGCATTATTGGTCATTCGAGCATGATGTGCAAATTTTTCACGTTCATACTTTTTCAGTGGTGGGGGGTAATTTTGACGTTTGTCATGTCAGAACTTTTTTTTTGTACTTGTCACCATTGAAATGTCAGCATGAATGTAATCTACCACTTCCACATCAGTAAAGAAAAGAGAAGACCAACGAAGTTTTTCCCAAAAAATCTGGACTTTGAGGAAGAAAAACACCAAACGCAAACTTCAAATTGATCAGCTGAAAATGACAGTATATATTCATGTCGACATTTCAATGATGACAAGTACAAGAAAAAAATTTTGACATGACAAACGTCAAAATTACCCCCCACCACTGAAAAAGTATAAACGTCAAAAATTTGCAAATGATGCTTGAATGACCAATAATGTGTCCGATTGAAATCAAAAAAAGAATTATGGCTCTATCTCTACTCGTCTAGGAGATATCACTTCTGGAAATTTCCAGTGACTTGGGCAGTAACAAAATCACCCGTGATGGGACTAATTGGTAACCATGGTAACTTTGATGCAACGTATGGTTACAAGTCTTGCATTTTTATCTATGCTAGGTTCAATAAGTGTCAAAGTGATGTCGCAGCAGGCTTCTTCGGGCATCTCCCCTGAAGAGGTCCAGAGGATAACCTCTGCTGGAGGTCCATGAGGTCAATTTTCTCATGGTTTAATTCATCCAGCAACTGTGTACGTTTCTGTGAATTTTCAAGGAAAGGCAACTGCTCTAGTGAATTCTGCATCAAAAAATCTAAATTTCACAAAAAAATCAAGAACTCTTTGAAGAAACAGAATACGATCAAAAGTCAAAAACGTTTCAAGATATTGATATCCGCTTTCTAAAAGTCAAGTGAAAAAAAATCCGGAATTTTTTCTAAAAAAGTTCCACGACTTCAAAAATTAACACTTTTGACACTCCTTCCTTTAGCATCCTGTTTATCATGGACAAAGTCAATGGTGACGTAAATCGACATAGCGTCTTATAGCTGAAGAAAAGCTCTACCAAGCACCATACATTTTTTTCAAATCGGATATCTTTTCCCGAAGAAATCCTTACTTGAAATTGGAGCAAATTTTGGTCTATGCTTAACTTTTGACGAGCAATTTATGTGGAGCTATGTCTCGATCGGTTTCTGGGACATCAAACACTATTTAAAAAAATGGTGGAACATTGACATCTGTCGCAGGCAAATTTGGTGGAGGCGCCAAAGTGAATTCAGTACGGTCATAAACAAATCGCTGTAACATTTTTTTTTCGACCGATTTCAACAGAAGACATCTAATTTTGTAGAAAAGTGAATTCTTCTTGTTATCTTATACCTTCCATGGAAAAAAGACATTGAGGAACGTTGAAAAAAATTGAAAAATAATTTGAAAAAAAAAGATTTTTTTCATTTTTTTATTTTCATGAAAATTGCCTTGTTTGTAGATTTCGATGTGCCCTTTCTAAATTTGCACTTTTCCGATTTATATCTTCGCAGTGCGCACCGCCATCTTGAAAAAATGATATCTGAAAAGAAGTTTTTGACAATATCTAAATTTAAGTCCATGCAAGATTGAAATGTTTATATACATACGTATGGAAGTACATTCAATTCTCCACGATTTGACACCTGAACCATCCCTGTGCAACTCGGGGTTCTTGAGCTAGAGCTTCCGGAAGTATCAATTTTCGGTGTTGAATAGTGACCGCGCCTACCGGATTTCACCACTGGATCATAACCATGTCTTAATCAAGTACTAATCAATAACGCGTCGTCATTCATCACAAATCATGAACATTGGTAGACCTGGCACAGCCCCAAGAGGTGATTTTTAATTATTTTGGAACCGAAAATTGATACTTCCAAAAGGTCTAACTCAAGAACCGCGGGTCGCACAGAGCTGGTTCAGATGTCAAACTGTGGAGGATTGAATGTGCTTTCATATGTATATAATCATTTTAATGTCACAAGGGCCAAAATCCAGATATTGTCAAGAACTTCTTTTCAGACATAGTTTTTTCAATATGGCGGCGCGCGCGGCAAAGATAGAAATCGGAAAAGTGCAAATTTAGAAAGGGCACATCAAAATCTTCAAATAGAGCAATTTTCATGAAAATGAAAAATTTTGGAATTTTTTTTTCAAATCATTTTTGAATTTTTTCTTCAATATCCCTCAATGTCTTTTTTCATGGAAGGTACAAGGTTGTAACGGTACCCCGGATACAAGGGCCGCTTCCCCCGAATCCCGGCTGATGATCAGCCGAGTTTGGCTGTGGTCCATTTTCCCAAGACTAAGGCCCTTATGGCGGCGATGATTTATTTCGGGTTAGAGGACAAAGAGGGCCACAGCCCCGGCCGAGGCCTGCTCTTATAGCGGACCTCATGGTTATGGGCCGCGCTCGGTCTAGCTCAGGGTCTATGGATCCGCGAGAGGATGAACGCCAACAGCCCGCCAGCGTTGGAGGAAGGATGCATACGGAATAAAAAGAAAGGAATAAAATTAGTAGTGAACAAATTCTCTATTGGACAACAAAATAAAAAAAAAAAGGTGAACAGCAAGAAAGAAAAACAATAGAGAAGAGTAATGATTACACGGACGGTTACACACTCAGATGCAGTGGCGAACTTATAAATACGATAAATTTTACGGTTGATGGATCAAAACAAGTTATACACAAATACAGAAAAATACTGGTGGCCTCTCTAGCGACCACAGCGACTATAGCCGAAGGCCCAGGTCCTCAGAGTAGCATTTGGGGAAGAGGGCGCCAACGTGCCGTTGGAGAGGTGTGCCTTCTCTGGGACCCGTGATGGTGACGCTGATTCGGCACGTCAAATCTGACAAGCCCCCGATTTCAATCGCTGTAGGGCTTTAGAGGCTGCGATATAGTTACGGTAAATTTAAGAATACAATAGGCATAGGCAACAGAACTGGCTCTAGAGTCTCGTCGGAGTAGCTTAGCAGGGCTACACCCCCACCGAAGAATAAAATGAAAGAGGTACGTCACCGAGTCTTCGGGTGAGCAGCTGCTGGAGATGCGAGGGTTTCGCGTACGACTCAAGGGCGAAGGTCACTTGCTGTCGGGCGTAATTCAACGGTTGTCAGCCGGCGACACGGCAGCGCCGGATTGGCGACAAATTGACGTGGACCTGCATGAAGCGTCGGCGATGGCGAGCATGGCGCAGAAAGTCGGGCTCGCGAGTGCTAGCAGGGGTTACAACGGGAAACAGGCGATAGCTCTAGGCGGGGTGAAAACGGGGGTGAACTTTTGAGAATAATTCGGACAGTTAGGAATGACATATCAAAAGTAAACGGCTTCTTACTGATCGTTGCCGTTTCAGGGGCCCGAGAGGGCTCCAGCCCCATGGTGGTGATTCAGCTACGCTGCAGCATGTTAAAGTAACGACTTTGAGAAATTTGACGGCCACCAATTTTTCGACCCGTCAAAGTCAACAGAAAAAAACAAACAAAAGTCAACCAACTCGCTTCCTGCCAACCCTTCCGCCTTCTCGATAAATTCTGCATCTAAATCTCTCCGTCCGAAAAACGCGACCGTTACATTACCCCCCTCCAAAAATGGAAGGTTTACCCAGTAAACCGAACAATAAGAAAAAAAAGAAAAAAAAACAACAATAAACAAGAAAATCCACGTTGGTTTTTCTGTCTCTCACCGGTTTAAACATTGGAGGCCGCTTCTTCTGGCGGCGCGACCTTAAGATCTTTGGCATGCCATATACCTGCAGGTCGTCCTCCCAGTTGCTCTAGTTCATAGGTCCAACGGTTCAGTGCTCGTCGTATACGAAATGGACCAACAAATTTTGGTGCCAATTTCGCGGTAAAGAATCTGGTTGCGTCGGAGAGTTCAGTGTTCCGTTTGAGGACCAACTGTCCCACTTCCAGTGCATCCCCTCGGTGTCTGAGGTCATACCGCCTCTTAGCACTTTGCGCTGCATTGCGGAGTCGTTCCTGTACTCGGGTGAACAGTCCCGCCATTTTTCGCGTTCGTTCCTCATCGTCCACCTGGAAGCCATCCAAATTGGCGCGAAGATAGCGCGAACCGTGAAGGAACATCTCCCGTCCATAATTTAAAAAGTAGGGTGTTCGCCCGGTAACCTCGTGTTTTGCCGTCCGCAGCGCACAGGCAACCTGTGCCAGATTCTCGTCCCAGCGACGGTGATTTAGCTCACTTCGATCCGACAACAGAGCTCGCAGGACAGTTTTCATATTACGATTCACTCTTTCGGCGGCATTGGCCTGCGGGTGATAGAACGGATTATAATGGACCTGACTACCATATTTGGCCAATAGCAGCGTCATTTCTCTGCTGCGAAATTGTACCCCGTTGTCCATTTGGACCGCTTCAGGGGCTCCAAACATCAAGAACACCTGTTCTTCTAGGAGTTTGCAAACAATCCGAGCCGTAGCACTCCTCACCGGCAACAGTAGACAGAACTTCGTAAAAATGTCCGTGACAACCAGAATTTGCGTATGACCTTGCATCGAACGAGGCAGAGGCCCAAAAAGATCAACGGCAATCTTTTGCCATGGCCGTGATGGTGGGTCGGCAATTGCCATCAGTCCCATCGGACGACGATTCGACGGTTTCACCTTGGCGCAGACCTGGCACCTAGACACGTATCGGTGCACGTCGACGTGATATTTTGGCCACCAATATTGTTCTGAAATACGGTGCTTGGTTTTGTACTCTCCCAGATGTCCAGAAGTCGGGTCGTTGTGACATTCTCGCAGTATCTGTCGTCTGAGTTCTCTAGGAGGTACCAGCTTCCAGTTTGAGTCACATGTGTCCCAGGTCGCTTCATTCATTTTCTTAAAGAGATGACTATCCTGAATACGAAAGAGTGGATATCGCTCGGAATTCTGCTCTACATTTTCCAGCATACGCCGATACCAAGAGTCACTACCATCATACGGCATAGCCACATTTCCAACTGCAGCCACAGTCTCAGCCTCAACCACAGGTATGGAACGAGATAGGAAGTCCGGCACCACGTGTTCACGGCCCTTCCTGTGCACGATTACGTAATCATAAGGCAACAATCGTAAGGCCCAGCGAGCAAGTCGTCCCTGGGGATCTTTAATGTTGTGGAGCCACACGAGACTATGGTGATCTGTGATCACACTGAAACGTCGGCCCTCTAGATAGAAGCGTAGCTTCTCGACTGCCCAATTTACCCCTAAACATTCCCGTTCGGTAGCGGAATACTTTCTTTCCATTGCCGTGAGTGAGCGCGAAACATAGCAAATAACTCGTTCTCCATCAGGAAAATCCTGCGTGAGAACAGCACCTAAACCATAGCCGGAGGCATCTGTTTGGAGTGCAAACGGCAAGTCAAAGTCGGGCCGAGCCAAAATTGGTGGGGATATGAGTCGCTCTTTCAATTCACGAAAGGCGGCGTCGCATTCGAAATTCCACTCAAAGGCACGTCCCTTTCGCGTAAGCTCCGTCAGAGGTGCTGCTATGCTGGCAAAATCACGAACAAACCGCCTATACCACGAGGCCATCCCGAGGAAAGTCCGAACTTCCTTCACGCACGTCGGGGGTGGGACTCCGGCCATTGCCTGTACTTTGTCGGGATCTGTTCGCAGACCCTGCCTGTTGATGACGAACCCAAGATATTTTAGTTCTGCTCGGCACAGATGGCACTTGTCAACGGATACTACTAATCCGGGTTTTTCCAGGCGATCCAACACCGTCTTCAGTAGTTCTATATGAGTTTGGAAATCAGCTGTCGACACCACTATATCATCTAAGTAGACCCAGACATTGGGTTTAAGATCCTCACCCAGAACGGTGTTTATGATCCGCTGCCAAGTGGCGGGCGCGTTTGTCAATCCAAAGGGCATGCGTACGAATTGAAACAGGCCACGACCTTGCACAATGAAAGCGGTTAATGGGCGGGCCTCTAACTCAAGTGGCACCTGCCAGTAGGCGCTTTTTATGTCCAATGTAGACAGATGGTCCAAAATGGTATCGACATTGGGTAGTGGGTACGCGTCCTTTACCGTGAGCGAATTCAGGCGTCGAAAATCAATGCAAAAGCGTTGTGTGCCATCCTTCTTCGGGACTAGGCACACCGGCGACGACCACGGGCTATCGGATTTCTCCACCACTCCCAAGGCCAGCATTCGATCTAGTTCCGCGTCAATTAGCGTTTGACGAAACGGTGAGACACGATAAGCCTTCTGTTTAACAGGCTCGGTGCCTGGGAGCAGCTTAATCTTGTGTGAAACGGCAAGGGAACCCAAGGTCTGAGGTAGTTGCTTGAGCCTTCTTCCAATTTCTCGAGCCAGCTGGGTGGTTTCGGCATGGGTGAGCTCCTCTCCAGTAGTTACCGCCGAAATCATGCGAGAGTCAAAAAGGGACGCAAACTGCCAGACATCGCGTTTCAACTCGGGAACGACGCCCATCAGCTTCCAAAAGTCAATTCCGAGAATTAGTTGATTCGCGATGCTGGGCACAACCAGTGCCGAAATTACTCTAACTCTCCCCTCTAACACCATAGGAACTTGCACAGTCCCTAAGCATCCACAAGCTGACCCGTCCGCAACCAGACAGTTAGCCGGACCGGGGCCCAACCCAACCCCACAAGTTTTCAGAAATTCCCAGCCTGGTCGACCAAAAATAGTGCTGGTAGCACCACTGTCTAACAATCCTAGTAGAGGCTGATCAAAAACTTGTACCCTTAGGTACGGTCGCCGATCACCGGAAACACTAGCAAAAACGAAATCTAGTTGTGCTCGTATTGGGCTATCTTCAAACTTAATCGGTGTTGGCTGCATAGCAGCTGTCGCTATCGTGGCGGATTCATATCGAGGTGTCATAATCGGTGTTGTCACAGGTCGAAATGTCACAACCGGTGTCGTCGCATGTCGGTAAGTCGGAGTCGGTGTCTGGTTCAACACGGACTTCCCGGGAACGCCAGCCAGACTTACTGAGCGTCCCGTGGGCCATTTCCCGACGGCGGTACGTTAGCGTCGGGGCAAAATCCAGGTCGTCCGCGACCTCTTGTCGATGCCTGATTGCATCGAGTGCACGTATTCACCGTAACGCCGTTCAAACCACAACGAAAGCATTTCAGCCGGCTGCCAGTGTCGGTACACTGCACACGGAGATGACCGTGGCGGCCACAAGTCCAGCATCGGGGGCTAGCTTGTGGTTGTGCCGCCGGTTCCTGATTCCGTGGTGTCGTCCTTTCGGCTTCAGCGGCAGCTACTGCCGGCCTACGTATCTGACCGCCTCGTTGGTAAACCAAGTGTGGCTCACGCACTGATCTCGGCTGAGAGGGTGGTGGAATATACAGCTGTGCTTGAAGGTGCGCTTGTTCAGCCTCTCGTCCTCTACCCAACAATGCCTCGTAGGACGTCGTGTCCTGGAATGCCAACGCCGTCTGCAGGTGAGGTAACAAGTTTCGCTTGACGATACTGACTTGGTCACCTTCAACAGGTCGCAAACGTCCAAGTTTCCGAAAAAGATTTTGCATACGGGTCACGTAAAGGAGCAATCCTTCGTCCAGACCCTGAGTCCTACGCCGAATCTCATCCAACAGATTTTCTTCGTAATTGAGAAGCAAGAAAGCCTTTAGTAGTTCGTAGGCGGATCGGAACAACTGTTCTTCTGTGACTCCCCGGGCCATAGCCATCATTCCTACACTTTCTAAGAAGCCATTGACGCTTCCGCTACCGTCATAGGTAAGTCCCCATTTGTGAACAGGTACCGCGTGCAGTGATCCCGCGGTGGCACCCTGAAGAGCGGTCATCGGTACACGCTTCGGTGGTAGGCGAATCGCGGCTTCCGTCTCGTCTTCAACCACGAGAGGCTCGCGTCGAGTTGATTCATCCGGAACGGTGACCGTCGCGGGTGATTCGCGGCTCGAAAACTCCCGGAAGAAACGTTTTCGACAATCGACCACTAGGCTGAGTCGTCCAAGGCTTTTGGAAAGCTCATCACACCCTGACTCATGGAGTGCAGCTAGCTCACGACGCTCAAAGCGTCGTAATGCAGTCGTCATGTCCTCGTCGTCCGGCGGAACGTCCATGAGGCTGACCTCAGGTCCGTCTTCAACCGGTTGGTCGGCTAATAGAAGCGCAGTTTGCAGTGCCTCGCGAGCAGACCGTGTAACAAATTTGAGATGTTCGTGCTGGCCATGATGGTGCAACTCACCAGTGCGTATGCAACCTAAACGAGTTTCTACATGTACTAGACGGCTGTGGATACGCGCATGCTCGTTGGCTTTATTCGCAGAATCAAAAGCATGGATGTCTTCCACGAGCTTTTTTCCTGAAAACGTGGGTTTTTGACAGAATAGTAGAAAATCTCCTAATTCAAGTATCTACCACAACATAACCTCCAATTTTCGCCGCATATCGCAGGGACCTGGAATGAAGAGATCGACTTGCTAATAATAGTCAGGTGTTATCAAGTCTCTACTTAGCTACCAGTATGTGTGCGTCGGTTTTTCCACAATAGCATTGAATAGGTCAATAAAATGATGATTTTTCTGAATGTTCACCTTTTGTTTTGATGTATACGTCAAACAGCGAGAAAAGTCAAAGATTCAAGCTACGACGTGCGGATGAACAGAGTCCGCACGAAACCGAGTCGATTTACCGGCCATCTCGCGGTTGAATTGGGAACTAATCCTAGCTCTTAGCTATAGCACACTCCCAGCTCTATTTGGTGCGCAGAAGTGGTTGAAAAAATTATACACAGCATTGGCTAACTGGATATAATTAAACAATGCCTCTACCCACTCACAAAAGAAAAAAGAAACAAAGCAAACTTACCCGCAACCAGAAAGGGCAAAATGAAATAAACACTAGTAGAAAATTATGTGATTTTTTTTTTACAATTAGCTGTAAGCTGACAGTCTTTCGCAAGAAACTAATCCAAATACTGAAAATTCAAATCGTTTGAATATTGAAGAATGATCAAGAAAACCCGGGGCTAAGCTCCTCCGGTTAGCATAAAACTGGCAATTATCAATCACCCCCGTGAGAGAACAAATAAAAATGGAATCCAGCAAACGGCGGGTCCAAGTTATGAACGGCGCGGCATGTGTGCGAAAGCAAGAAAGTAAAGGTAGGGAAATTTGAAGAATTTCCTCGACTGACTCCAAAATCCTGTGCGCGAATCCGCGAGATTGCGGAAATAACCGCCTCGGATTAAAGGCAGTCCCAAAAGAAACAAAATGTCGGATCAAGCTCAAGACCGGAGACCCCAAGGCTGCATCAGACGTTTTCTCATAGAATCGAGAGATATCCGCTAGCGCGAAAGCTCAATACAGCCTTATGGCGTTTTCGGCTCAGAGCAGTTCCGAGCGATCTGGCTCTGAGTGAGACCAACACCGAGCGGTTCGGTGTTTGAAGGCAGAGCAATAGTTTTCGGAGCGAAGAATTCTCAAGGCCATCTTGGTTCCATAACAATGCGTATAGTTGGCAGCTCTGTACATCACAATCACACAATCTCAGCTAACCTATGCATGCAGCTGATGCTGATCAGTTTATGCTGTTTACTATCGTGCTATCGTTCTTCAATATAAAATGGAAAATCCAAGAACGATCCGGCTGAGTAATGGTAAGAAAATTATTAATTGGTTTCATTTTTATTCGTGAAAATAAGTTCCTTTTCTTGTAGGCAAAGTAATAGTCATTCGACCTCTCAATACTATGATGCAGGAGGACAATAATAGTAGAGATAATGGTGTTGTTGATGTCCAGGAAGTTCCGAGGGAAGTTCCCTCTTCTCCACAAGGTACATAATATGCAATGAGTTTCATGAGTGATGTTTATTGTGCATCGGTTTTTTAGTGGAAGACTGGAGTAACGGGGCAACAAAACTGTTACTAGACAAATATGCCCAATACCTCCCACAGATTGGACCCATGAAGAAGTTTAGGACGAAAAAGGCAATGTGGGAGCAAGTTTCAATGGATCTGAATGCACAGCTAAAAGTCAGAAAAAGTTGGGTGCAATGTGACAGCAGGTACAAGACAATAATGAAAAGGAAGAAGAGCGCCAAGGAAAACAACAACACATCGGGAAGCTCTCGCAAGTCCATAGAATTTGAAGAAGAACTTCAAGCAATTGCAGGAATTGATGACAGTCTGGAACCATCAGTGTTAATGAGCACTTCTGCCTGTACATTAAACAAAAAACAGACTGTTGAACCATGGAAAAAAAATAAAAAACTTGATTTAATTCTCAAGCTACATCAAGAAAAAGAGGCATCACGAAGGAGACGTCATCAAGAAAAGTTACAAACCCTTAAAGAAATAGGGAATAAATTAGCTAATGCCATTCAGGCTAAAAGCAATAATGATGACTATTCATCTTTACTGTAACAATATGTGTATTGACTGTATGTGATTAATTAATTATTGAATGTTTATTTGCAGTGTATTTACTTAGAGTAATGAGACTGCAGCAATGTTATTATTTTTCAAATTGTTTCTAAATGTTACCAAAGCACCAATTTTTTGTAGTAAATAATTATTTTGTAAGAGTTAATTGTTGAAATCTTTATTAAATACATAATACAAATTCAGTTGTGCATATTATTCCACAGTAGTTCACATATGCCATCCCTTTTAGTTTGCCCTGCTGCTCTTTCATTATTTTCCTCTTCTTCAAATACATTTACTATATCTTCCACTGCTTCCTCTTTATCTTCAGACCAGGTATCATTCACATCTATACAAATGTTGTGTAGAACACAACATGCGATGATGAATTTTGCACTTGTTTCCACATCATGAAAGTCTATTCGAAGAAGTTGTCCAAACCTTTGCTTCAATAACCCAAACGCGTTCTCTATTTTCACACGGCTTTGTGATAATTTCAAATTATAAATCTTTTGAGGTTCAGTAAGATTCCCATAATCTTTAAATGGAGTCATGAGGTACTTCCTTACAGGGTAGGCTGCATCACCTAGTATATGGAAGCGGTCGTCACATATTCTGGTGATGTCATTTGAAATGAATGACAACTGGAAAACCCTTGAATCGTGAATTTTACTGGAAATTCCGGTAAACACATCCAAACATGTTTTCTTTGCGTCACATATCCCTTGAAAGTGTTATTGATGGCTGATCATGTCTGTTGATGTATGTTGATTTTATTTTGTGGGCTGGAGTTCTGATTGGGATGTATGTGCCATCAATACATCCAAGGATTCCTGGGAATCCACTGATCTGTAAATGAATTGTCTTTTATGTCAGAAGCAGTCAAAAATGAGAAAAATATTCACCTGTTCAAAGTCTTCTGCCAAATTTTGTTTATCTGCCAAGGTAGTGGGGAACTTTATAGTGTCTTTACCAATGTCTACTAAAAATGCTGTAACATTGTCAATAACTCGATGAAGAGTTGATATTGCCAGATTAAATCTTCCTGACACATCTCGAAGGCAACACTTATTGCATGCAAACCTAGAAAATGAAACAGTTCGGTAGGCCTACAGTAATTAACAAAAAATTATATATCATTCTTACCACATGAATGCTAATAGTTGTATTCTCGGCGCGTTAATTTGTGAACCACCACGTCCTTGCTTCCTTGAATAATGCGATGCTATAAACATATTTTCAATTTGATAGAATGTAGCCCAATCCATCCGAAAATTACTTTTGAACTGAAACACAATAAAATGAGATTTTGGCAATAGGTACCGGTAGGTAAACGAGTACAAGCAGAATGACTAAATCCAGCTTTATCTATTTTTGCTTTGCTTACTTGTTCGTTGTTGTAGTTGTTGACTACATCAACAACAAAATTTTGAATTTTTGGAATTGGTTCCGGATCAGAATCACCAATTTCTGCAAACAAGTCCTCCTCAGAACTACTACTGCTGCTGCTCTCGAGGAATTCTCCAGCAAATTCGAGGAAACTTGCCACAACATCTCCATCCATGATGATGGCACAGCACGGCGCTAGATTAGACGAGACCGTGGAGGTTATGGTATAACCGGTAACCTGCTCGCTTTCGCTCGGCTGCTGGGATCTAGTTCCAAAATATTGCTCGCTGTGAGAGCGAATCTGATGAGCTGAAAACGCGCCGAGGCGGTTCGGAGCGCGAGCAAGTTGAGCCGAAAACGCCAAAGAGATCGATCTCTCTAGAAATTCCATATTGCGCATGAGTGGTTCGATCTAGAGCGGTGAGCCGAAAACGCTATTAGTGACGTCGACGTCTTGTGAATGCCTCGTGAAAGCGTAAAACCCATTCAATGGAGGTTAAATCCGGGTCACGATCTGACTCGACTTGTCAAATGATTGCAAGGAAAACCAAAATAAAAACAAATAAGATTCCGAGTGAAACTTTTCCACGTTTTCCAAAAATTTGCAAAATCTCGAGCCATGACCTCATGGCCTCTCTACCTTCAGACTTTCGCAACACACCGTCCGCTCACAAGGACAGACCCCAACCGCAATTAGGAATAAAGAAGGAAAAAAAAAATCGCTTTCGTTTATACATTGAACCGGTCCAGCCGCTTGACAAAACCCGATTTATGTACTGTGACGGTCCAAGATTTTGAGTCTCGCTTTATTGCACGCAATTTCGGTGTTTACCCGGCGAGGTCCAAGGGGAGATAATAGATGGCGTATTGGGAAAGCTGACGAGGATTTGAAATGCGCGCACAGGGTCTTTTTTGGGGTTTTTTGAATAGACGTCAAAAGCGATAAAGAGAGGCGTAATTTTCAGCCCTCTGGGAAAATTGTTAAAGGAGAAACCTCGACGCCCATCGGCAAAAATTGATCGAAAATTCGAATTCTGGGGCCTGCATACCATCGAGTCGAGGTAGGTGCTTGTGTGACTTTCTTTCGCTGTCTTCTGCAACTCACTTTTAGGTTTCTCGGATTTCCCGTCATCGAAAGCATTTTTGTTGGACCGTTGGATGATTTTCTTCGGCCTGTTTATACCTGTCACCAGTCCGACCGTGTGGTCATTGTCAAGGGGGCTGTCTAGCCCGAAGCCGCACACTGTATCCGTCAGCAGCTTGACATTTCATCCCGAGCTTAGGATCGGCTCATCTGTCAAATACTTGAAGCGGATTGTCATCGACGCTTCCCCATCGGCATCTCGTTGCTCAGGACCACGTCTCTCTGCTTGTCGTCGTCGGCGTCGCGGTGCACGGCTGTCTGCTTCCTGGGGACTGGTCGGAGCTCATATTTGTACAGGATAAGTTTCTTGTTGTGCCGTCTACCTTTTCCACAGGTTCCTGGGATTCCCACACTATTTGTAAAGTAAATTACACTGATAAGAGTGTTTAGGGCTAGGGCGTTAGGCGTGCACGTTTCAACTTCCCCTGGTAGTCCATAGCTCGTTACAGAAAGTTACGGTCCGTTGACCATCACAGTGTTGGGGAATTCAGTGGGTCCCTGGGTGGGTGCGGTACCACGGGGGCTTCGCGGGCCTGGTCTGAGTCCGGGCGATTCACTTTTCGGCTCCGTTCTGGCCGCCGGGGGCACCAGTCGGCATTCGGCTCCGGCAGTCGAAGAGTTCCATCGGAGCGCTGTACCCTGGGAAAGAAACGTTGCGTTGTTGTCGTCGGCAGCCAATGATGGCGAGTTTCACCATACTGTGTCCTTTGTAATAAAGAAAACCCCGAAATTCTGCAAATAAACTTCGCATAACCTCGACTTCTTGTGTTTCGAATTTCTAGGTTAGCTGTCAATCTGTCATTGTCGTGCCAACTGTCAGCGTCAGCAGTGACGTTTGATTGACTGTACAGTAGAGTCGCGGGGTCGTTGATTTGAGCCGTGTACAGTAGAACTGCGGGACCGCTCAGAGTTTGTGTCGTGGACTACATTTTCTTTCGAATAGTCGGGCGTTCGCAAAGAAGTATTACAGTAAGCCTGGCTGGCGCCTTTATATAAATTTTATTTACCATCTGTCCATAGAACCTACGACCTTTGCTCACCGACAAACATAAACTGAGCCCGGCGCTCTTGATGAACGGAATCGTTCGTCATAGTACAGCGCAAAATTTTTATGATAGAAGAGCAAAAATGTATTATTATTTTTGTTCATCTGGTGAAGTGTGTGGATGCCAATGTACTCTTACAAAATGTGAGAAAAAGGAACTATTTATATAGAAAAAATCTTTGTGTGTAACCTATGCATCTCCCAACTGGCGAACCGCAGACATCCAAACCTCTCAAATCTAATTATTTTTTTTTACAAAATGCAACCGAAGTTCAAAGGCTTAAACGTTGGGCTCCAAAATGTAACGGTACCCCGGATACAAGGGCCGCTTCCCCCGAATCCCGGCTGATGATCAGCCGAGTTTGACTGTGGTCCATTTTCCCAAGACTAAGGCCCTTATGGCCGGCGATGATTTATTTCGGGTTAGAGGACAAAGAGGGCCACAGCCCCGGCCGAGGCCTGCTCTTATAGCGGACCTCATGGTTATGGGCCGCGCTCGGTCTAGCTCAGGGTCTATGGATCCGCGAGAGGATGAACGCCAACAGCCCGCCAGCGTTGGAGGAAGGATGCATACGGAATAAAAAGAAAGGAATAAAATTAGTAGTGAACAAATTCTCTATTGGACAACAAAATAAAAAAAAAAGGTGAACAGCAAGAAAGAAAAACAATAGAGAAGAGTAATGATTACACGGACGGTTACACACTCAGATGCAGTGGCGAACTTATAAATACGATAAATTTTACGGTTGATGGATCAAAACAAGTTATACACAAATACAGAAAAATACTGGTGGCCTCTCTAGCGACCACAGCGACTATAGCCGAAGGCCCAGGTCCTCAGAGTAGCATTTGGGGAAGAGGGCACCAACGTGCCGTTGGAGAGGTGTGCCTTCTCTGGGACCCGTGATGGTGACGCTGATTCGGCACGTCAAATCTGACAAGCCCCCGACTTCAATCGCTGTAGGGCTTTAGAGGCTGCGATATAGGTACGGTAAATTTAAGAATACAATAGGCATAGGCAACAGAACTGGCTCTAGAGTCTCGTTGGAGTAGCTTAGCAGGGCTACACCCCCACCGAAGAATAAAATGAAAGAGGTACGTCACCGAGTCTTCGGGTGAGCAGCTGCTGGAGATGCGAGGGTTTCGCGTACGACTCAAGGGCGAAGGTCACTTGCTGTCGGGCGTAATTCAACGGTTGTCAGCCGGCGACACGGCAGCGCCGGATTGGCGACAAATTGACGTGGACCTGCATGAAGCGTCGGCGATGGCGAGCATGGCGCAGAAAGTCGGGCTCGCGAGTGCTAGCAGGGGTTACAACGGGAAACGGGCGATAGCTCTAGGCGGGGTGAAAACGGGGGTGACCTTCTGAGAATAATTCGGACAGTTAGGAATGACATGTCAAAAGTTAACGGCTTCTTACTGATCGTTGCCGTTTCAGGGGCCCGAGGGGGCTCCAGCCCCATGGTGGTGATTCAGCTACGCTGCAGCATGTTAAAGTAACGACTTTGAGAAATTTGACGGCCATCAATTTTTCGACCCGTCAAAGCCAACAGAAAAAAACAAACAAAAGTCAACCAACTCGCTTCCTGCCAACCCTTCCGCCTTCTCGATAAATTCTGCATCTAAATCTCTCCGTCCGAAAAACGCGACCGTTACAAGGTTACACGAAAAATTCACTTTTCTACATAATGAGATGTCTTGTGTTAAAATCGGTTGAAAAATGAAAATGTTTCAGCAATTTTCTTATGACAGTACTAAATTCCTTCTGGCGCCTCCACCAAATTTGCCTGCGGTAGATGGCAATGTTCCACCATTTTTCTAAATAGTGTTTGATGTCCCAGAAACCGATTGAGACGTAGCCCCATATATTTCTAATGAGCTGGACATCACTAGGCTATTCGATAGATAGGTACCTTCTGCCCCTAGATAATATCCGCCATTTTGAAAAAGGGGTGCTATTCAAATCCTAAGGGATGAAAAGAGAAGCACTGCGGGTCAAATCGTTTATTTAGGTCTCAGTTGTAACCCTGCAAAGTGGTTTGTCTTTATCATCATTTGCAACTTATATTCCCTATTTCGGTTGTGCCACGTCCACTAATGTAAATGGACAGAACAAGCGAATATGCCTCATGGGCATGAGGCTCAGTAGCGCACTTCCTTTTTGAAGGATTAGTGAACGCAAGATGTTAAGTAACTATAGGGTTCTACTCTACCGTTATTTGGGCAAACAATTTCAATATGGCGGTCAAAATTTCGGCAGAATAATGAAATTCGGCTTGAAAATCAAAATGATCGTACTAGACAAGGGTAAGTTTCAAGTTTCAGGAAAATCGTTCCACTAATTAGAGATTTCAATATGGCGGCCAAGATGGCGGCGAAATCATGAAATTCAGCTTGAAAATAAGAATGATCATCCGAGACAAGGGTAACTTTTAAGTTTCATGAAAGTCCTTCCACTTATACGAGATTTCAATATGGCGGCGAAGATGGTGGCGAAATCATGAAATTTGGCTTGAAAATAAAAATGATCATACGAGACAAAAGTCAGTTTCAAGTTCGATGAAAATTGTTACACTAATAAGAAATTTCAATATGGCAGCCAAGATGGCGGCAGAATCATGAAATTCAGCTTGAAAATAAGAATGATCGTACTAGACAAGGATAAGTTTCAAGTTTCATGACAATCGTTCCACTAATAAGAGATTTCAATATGGCAGCCAAGATGGCGGCGGAATTATGAAAGCCAATCTGCCTATTTGGTCTTTGAGGACCTAACCTATCCATCGGATAAAGTTCAATTTTTAAGGGCTGTAGCTTTATTTCCCGAAGAGAAGTTCTACTTCTTTGAAGTGCACAGGAGATCTCTGTTTTTTGATAATAATGATAACGATGTATGGATAACAAAAATAATGCCCATTGGCCACCCTTAGGGGACATCAGCTATCCATCGGAAAAAGTTCCAAGGCTCTTGCTTCAATTCTCGAGAAGGAGTACATCATCCTAGTTTCTACACGGACAGACAGACAGACAGACAGACAGACAGACAGACGAACCGGCCACATAAGCGTCATTCTGTTACTTATATAAAAAAATGTGCTCCAACTGATTTCGACCTCCTGAACACGAATATCGGGTTCACTTTTGAATTGGAACATTTCTTTTTTATCGAAAAACCGAAAAAATGGTAGCCTGTCACATGATTTTTAGTGATACCTACCTACCTTTTTTTTTGTTATTGAGCGAACATGTTTCGTAATTTGAGTGCCATTATCCTTCAGGTACCTAGTATTGGCTATTTCAAAATGTTCAATTACTATTTCGGCACGTCTGATTTTAAATTTGTAGGGTCGTGTAATATGCGCCGAGCCGTGGCTTTGCGGCCGTTTTCAAAAATCGATAACAATTGACCTAACGGTCGGATCGAAGTGGGGTTTTTGTCAAAAGAAAGTTCAAATTGTTCTCTAAATATAATGCCGTACATGCAGTGATGTATTTCATCAAGAAATTGTAGTTGCCTGCATATCGCAACTTTCTACATCTTACCGCGAATGCCAGCACTTGATCGGCGAAGCCGCCCTACACCAAAATGTTATTTTTGTAATTGTTCATGATTATTTCGGCAAAATTTTTCTTGATTCGCGTACCAAGGCCATGAGCTACCCATTCGAGTTGAAATATTTTCTGTATTGAATTTCGTTTTGTTCGGAGGAAAGGATATCAAGCACCAGCAAGCAACGAATAAATCATTTGCGGCCGAGCCGTAGTTTCGGAGTCATGTTCAAAAATTAATAACTACTAATCGGCACCTCGCACCGATGTGAAATTTTCTTTAAAATAAAGTTCAAATCATCCTCTAAATATAACTCCGCATATGTATTATGGTAAAATGATAAGATCGGGTACTTCCTCGCATGTGATAACTTTCGAGATCAGGCCGGCTTCTGAAATGCAGCATTCAACGGCGATGCCGCGTCACACTAAATTGTTATTATTGTCATTGTTTATTATTATTTCGTCAAGATTTTTCTTGGTTCGGGATACAAGGTCATGAGCTACCCAATGGAGTAAAATTTTTTCGCAAAAACCTTTTCGTCTAGGACTAGATGCTGTGACGGACGGACGGACGGACAAAGCGAGGACAAAATCGCCTTCCCGTTTGGAGAAGTGCGCTAAAATGAGCCATGTTCAGTTCTTAAACGAGTTATGAAAGAAACAAAACCCCTACTCCCCTCAGTAGAGGAAAACCAAGAAGTAAGCAAACGTGTTGGCTGAACCCTAGTAAACAGATCAAAGATTGAAGTGGTCCACCCCAAAAACTCGCTCAGGTTCAAATGAGGATGTGATGGAAAATGAACCGATTTGAGAAAAGATGGTGTTAGTGTTTCAAGCATTCTTCTGACTGCAAGTTTCATATTTGGATATTGTGTTTACTGATATTTTGTATGATATACAGGGTGAGAAGAGAAGGAGTGCAAAGTGGTTCATTTTTAGGCGTGTGTAACTTTTTTAAAAACAATTGTAGACTTTTGTTAGGTATATTTTTGGAAACCTCGCAGCAATATCTCGAAACGGTTTTTGACATTTGAACGCCTTCTGTTTCTTATACAGGGTGTTCACGTATAAATTTTACCCCCGCCCTGGAGACTTCCCCTTGAACATAATTTCGAAAATAGAAACGGTTCTTCCACGATTTTTCCCGTAGGTTTCGAATCTGTTCACTGTATTTTTCTGCGACATTTTGCTTACAGTTTGTCACATCGAAAATTTTTCTCAGATTGAACATCCTGTATTTTAATATGGGAATCAATTCTGCTTTTCATCTTGATTATGAATATATATCACACTTGATAGGTTATCCAAAAAACACCTGTTGCAAAAATTGTTGAAGTTCAAAAAATATGGAAAAATCTTTTTTTTTTCAAAAGTTTGTCGGTTCAAGGCGTGTTTAGTAGAAGTTTTAAACTTAAAACAAATTCATTCACCCAAATTAATAAAAAAAATGATGGAAAATTCACGGCGTCACTTTTGAAAAAAATCTTCCTTCGAAATTTTTTGTAACTTCATCAGTTTTTTCACACGTGTTTTGTTGACCAACCTATCAAGTGTGGTATATATTTATAATCACGATGGAAGGTAAAATCGATTCCCATAGCAAAATACAAGGTGTCCAATTTGAGAAAAATTTTCGATGTTGCACCCTGTAAGCTATACAGGGTGTCCCGTTTTTCAACGCTCACTATTGGTATCTCGGGAACGATAAGAGATACAAAGTCGGTTAAATTACAAAAAAGTTGCGCAATTTTATGACTATCTCAAATATCTCAAGATATCCAAGATATCTTCTGTCATTTCTGAAATATCTCCAAAAAACTGATAAATGCCGAATTCGAAAAATTCAAATCATCTTTTTATTATGACAGCTATCAATTTGAAAATTGGTATCTTGACATTTTTCACGGTCCTTGATCGACTGACGTTGATATTTTTTTCCTACGCTTACTAGTTTTTGAGATATGACAGTTAACTTCATTTTTTCTTATAGACACCATATCATTTATCAACCCCATAAAACTCATTTTCTCTTCCTCTCTACAAAGATATAAAACACTTGTAGCATTTTTGTCAAAATAACCTGCAAAATTGGAAAAACTGTTTCTGAGGCGAAAAAATCGAGTTACCGCTTCGGTTGCCATGCTCTTGTGGCATCTAAACAAAGCAAACAATGGCATTTGGTTGCTATGGTCTGTTGATTTTGGAAAAAGTTGAGTTACATTCCGTTTTTGTGTATTCGATAATGATAATAAATAACAATAAACAAATACAGAACTAAGTATAACACAAAATGACATAGCAATAGCAATAAACATTCATAATTCACAATTGTCCGAATTTGAGTCCATTTTGCTCTATGCAGAGTTGTGTGCCTTTTAGCCATGTTTTCAACGGCTGCGCTGATATCGTGCGGGTTATTAATTGACTGAAACGCATCATCAGCTCCTTGCTTCCAGCTCTTATTGGTTGCTTTGGGATGTTCTGCCATAAACCACAAATTCGATCTTTAAGCGTTCCCCGCAAAATGGACCCCATTTCGAGTAATTGTAAATTATAAATGTTTATTGCTATTGCGATGTTATTTTGTGTTACACTTGATTTTGTATTTGTTTTATCATTATCTATTATCATTATCAAATACATAAAAACGGAATGTAACTCAACTTTATTCAAAATCAACCGACCATGGCAACCGAATGCCATTGTTATTATGCCACGAGAGCATGGCAACCGAACCGGTAACTAGATTTATTCGCCCCAGAAATGGTTTTTTCAATTTTTACAGGTTATTTTGACAAAAATGCTACAAGTGTTTTATATCATTGTAAAGGGAAAGAAAAGATAAGTTTTATGGGATGGATAAATGATATGGTGTCCATAAGAAAAAATTAAGTCGACTGTCATATCTCGAAAACTAGTGAGTGCAGGAAGAAATTATTGACGTCAGTCGATCAAGAACTTTCAAAAATGTCAGGATACTAATTTTCAAATTGATAGCTGTCATAATAAAAAAGTTATTTGAATTTTTCGAATTCGGCATTTTTCAGTTTTTTTGGAATATTTCAAAAATTAGCAAAGATAACTTTGATATTTTGACATTTTTGAAATAGCCATAAAATTGCGCAACTTTTTTGTAATTTAACCGACTCTGTATCTCTTACCGTTTCCGAGATACCAATAGTGAGCGTTGAAAAACGGGACACCTGTATACCACAGGAAATTTTTGTCAACGGATTTAAAGCCCATGGAAAAAATTGTATAAGAATCGTTTTCAATTTTTGAAATTATGTTTGAGGTGATGTCTACAAGGAGGGGTGTATACTTCATACGCGAACACCTGTACAAGAAATAGAAGGTGGTAAATTGTCAGAAACAGTTTCAAGATATCAATGCGAGGTTTACAAAAATATAAGTAGGAAAATCTAACATTGTTCAATTGTTTTAAAAAAAGGCACACACGCTTTAAAATTGACCACTTTTCACTCCTACTTTTGTCACCCTGTATATCATACAGTATATTAGCAAACACGATAACCAAATATGAGACTTGCAGTCAGAAGAACGCTTGAATCACTAACACCATCTTTTTTCAAATCGGTTCATTTTTTGTTACGATATCCCCATTTGAACCTGAGCGAGTTTTTGGGGTTTATAATGAGACTCTGATATGAAACAATGCTCATACCATTTATGTCTCTGAACAGACTTTCGATGCGTCTTTAAATTAAAAAAATTATCAGCGATGTCGATGAATTCTATAGTGCTGGCCGATGCCAATAAATGTGTTTTTTCATCAACAAAATCATTACCACGAATGCCTGAATGTCCCTTGACCCAAATAAAATTCACTCTGATGCCTCTGTTCTGAAGAATAGCTAAAGATGTGGTTGCCTTAAGAATGAAAATGTTGAAGTTTGAAAATTTGGGGAACTTTTCCAGACTTTTTATGGACGACAACGAGTCGGCGAAGATATTGATGGATGCATTATGTAAATCCAGGCTAACACAATATTTCAAGGCTTCAGCAACAGCCGCTGCTTCGGCTGAATACATGCTTGCGCCCTCCATTAACAATGAAGTCTCTGTCTGGTTTGTATCCGAAGACTAGATAAAGAAGGCACAAGATGTCCCCAATTTGCTCTTCGATCCGTTAATATAGATATCGATATCTGCAGGATATTCTTTTTTACATTTTTGTTATATGCAGCACACTCAACGTAGAGAGGTATGTGTACAGTTGGTTTGGTCAGAATTTCATCAAATTCCAGATCAAATACGCTAGAAACCCGGGTTTGAGGAAGATCAAGTTCTTGTAGGGAGATATAGGTGGAAGCTAAAGGACGAGAGTTTTTATGTTCTCAATATTTGCAGGTCAGATTCCTAAATGCTAGATAGATTGGCGATTTTACGAATTGAGGGGGAATTGAGGACTTCATGTTTACAAATAAATTTGCTTGCTACCAATTGTCTCCGAGCCTCAATCGGTGGCTCCGAAGCTTCATTCAAAATAGCGACAATGGGGGAAGATCGAATTAGCCCTAGAGATGATCCTAAAGCTTTGTATTGTACTCGATCAATCTGCAAAAGATGAAACTTTGCTGCGCTATTCTACTTACGGAATCATAGTTCTCCATGCTACCGGAGGGGCCTTCACCAGAAGCTAACCGTAGTCAGGTTCTGGGTCGTTGTGCACCCCACGCGGAGCTGAAGTAGCAGGAAAAACAGGCCCATGTACTTTTGAAGCTCAAGCCGGAGCACTGTCAGGAACCCCCCCGGCGTCGGGAGGTACCCAATTACAGGATCTTCCCCCGGTATAGCTCCTCCCTGCCATGGGGTGACACCCGCCTGCACCATGTCCGCGGATTTCGTCGTTAGGGGCGACGGTCCCCACCCAGGAATGGATTGAAAATTCGGCTCGGATACTAGCGTGTGGGTCTTAGTCCCACACCCCGACACCTCAAACGCCGGCCTCCTGTACACGACCGGGCTGGTTCCGGTTGTTCACGGCAACCTCACCTACAATCCCATGCAGTCACTCTGCAGGCTTTGCAGGCTGGGTCGCAACCCCCTGCTGCTCCTTTAGATGTATACGGGTCTCCACACTGCTACGCTAGCTTTGCTGCCACTAAGAGGCCAACACCGTAATGAGAG
Organism: Anaspis maculata; assembly: GCA_949128115.1. NCBI lineage: Eukaryota > Metazoa > Arthropoda > Insecta > Coleoptera > Scraptiidae > Anaspis > Anaspis maculata. The sequence continues at coordinate 24,253,749 of OX421968.1, forward strand.
GGCGGCGAGCACAGGCCCTGAGGCTCCCTCTCTCCTTAGAACTCATGTTAGTAAGGCTACCCTTGCAGCGTTTTGATGAGTAACCGCCGCGCCGTAGACACTTTCCTGCTCTATTACCGCACATCTAATGCCACTGGAAGTAGCCTTTGCCCGGTCAGGTCCGGGGTCGGTTGTATCTACCAGCAACTTGAGGGGGTGGCGCCGTGCGGTCTGCCGCAGAATTCGTCTCGGATACTGGTTGTTTCAGGGGTCCGTTCGGTCCGACACCTCCACGACCACTGCCGGGGATGGCGGGCACAACCCCACTCATCTCGGATACAAGTGCCGAACGGCCCTGGCCCGACACCTCAAACGACGACTCTGACGCGCTCATCTCATTCGCGCTCATCTCATTCGCGCTCATCTCATTCGCGCTCGTGTCAGTTAGGGGGCTCGTACCCCAGGCTGAGCAAGCCCTTGGCGTATTTGATTATCGCACCTAAAACCAAGAGGACCAGGTGCTGTGCTACCATCTAGAATTGAGGCATAGCCCAAAATTTACCGCACGTACGCTTTATAAAACAACAGACTAACTCGCTGATCGCAGCCCCATGATTTGTAGCACAACAACCTAAGCAGATTGGGGCCCTTCTCAGACCTGGAAACTACATAATTTATACGCTCGGCCCATAAGAGTTTTCTATCAAGAAAAACTCCAAGGTACTTATATAGCTATTATTGACAGGAATTTGAGTTCCACCTAAATTAACTGTTCCGTTGTCAACTACTGCTCTTTTTCGCGAAGAGAACACCACTGCGCATTTGCTATACGCTATGTTGGAACCCTGAGATCCCTGAGGCAAAGTTCGAATTGTTTGTTGGAAGAATACATGACGATGTCGTCGGCATATTGTATGCAGTTATTTTCATCAGAAAGCTCAGAATGTATCTCCACCGTATACAAATTGAACAATATGGGGCTCAATATAGAGCCCTGGGGTTGACCTGTAAAGGACAACCGTTATGTGTACTATTGTGGCGAATAACATTGCTTCTCCCATGATACAAATTTGTAATCACCTTTGCCAGACTCTCTGGAATACCGAAGCCCAGCATTTTTTCCAGAAGCATTCGTAAATCGACCGAGTCGTACGCCCCTTTCCAATAAAAAAACAATACATTCGTAGTGTGGTTACGTGAAAGTGAGGAATGTATGTCACAAACCAGATGACCAATCGCATCAATGGTACTCTTTCCCCTTCTGAAGCCATATTGATGCTTAGAATACCATTTCTGTGCAACCACCACTCCAACCTCAATTTAATCATACGCTCAAATGTTTCTGTTATACAACTCAGAATGGAAATGGGGCAGTAAGAGTCAACTTTCTAGGGATCTGTAACGGGTAAAAATTCGCGAAGAAATCGGAGGTTCCAAAAATGTTTAAATTGGTTTAGAGCCGCTGAAGTAGGTGAAAATCAGCACGAAGAAACAGCAGTACAGTCGCGATAAGGTTTTGCCTATTTGTTCTTCGAGCGGTTATCAGAGAAGTTCTTTTGCTTTTTATCACTTTTTTGCCCACCTCTCGCTGCGGAAAGAACCGCTGTAGCACCGCCGTCGAAAGCTTGGCTCGAAAATCGTCGAAATTAATTATTTTTCTAAAGCCAGAAATTGGAAATCGTTCTTCGCGTATGTGTTACTTGTTAAGAGGAGATTTCAGCGCTCGTTTTCTTCGATTCGGAAGATTCTCCTTGTCGTCGTTATTGGAAGTACCTACAATTATTACTGCAGCGATTATTGCGAAATTATTGTGAAGGAAAACCCTTATTCGTTAAGGTAGTATTGCTGTGCTGGGAAATCTGATGGAAGAAACTATAACTGTGCTTTTCTTTTAGGGTTTTTATATTTTCCGTTTTTATCTGCCGAGGATTTTCTGCTTGTTATTCGATTCTAATTTCTTCCTGGTTCGTGCGGATTCCTCTTAACTGTGTACGAGTACTACGCATCACAGCACATGAAATTTGGAAGTCCAGAAACCTGAAATTTCGCTAAGAACACCCAACTAGTAGGTAGCAGACATCGTACAGGACCGTACTGGCAAGTTCACCCCGCACCAGTGCCATACGTGCGTCGAAATACGTCACAAAAAGGATCTCAGATAAGTGCTAGTATAAGCTCGGTCTATTCTAGGGAAAAATTAGGGAATACTTGCGTGAGTTTCGCTGTTGGCGCCACATACCGTCAGCTTCTGTAAATTTAGAAACTTAATTGCGAATTGCTAGCTGTGCACTGCGACCTAGGGCCCTCGGTACCGAAAAATAAATTTACAGTGATACTTACCTAGTAGCTCCAACAGTTTGCCGTTTTGTTTTCAGTTATACTCAGCGTTGAGAGTGAATTTTAGACCGTGTAGTCGCTAGCATTTTATCAGACCATCTATTTTTTTTTTGTTCCTACAAAAGGAAATTAGCGAAATTGCATTTGTCTAAACTGCGCTATATTGTTATTGCACTGTTTACATTGCTAAGTTGAGTACGGACCTGTATTAAATATTGCCACCCATAAGTCCAATTTTGCTGTATAGTTTTCCCTTCAGGAATCTCAAATTTAATTAATATACTCTTGAGTTTCATTTCCCTTCAGGAAATTATTATTATCTTACCTTCTTGTGTTTATTAAAACACTCATATACAGTTTGATCTTTTGTCCAAATCTTGTAATAATTTACTTCGAATTAGTCATTTGAATTTCTTCATTCTAAATTATTTTTATTTCTATTAAATCTTATCTAAATTATCAATTATACTTCAAATTCTCATCAATTTAATTCATCCATTCATAGTTCACATTTCTGTCAAATTTATTCAATTATTAATAAATATTAATTGTGCCAATTTTGTCGTGTTGTTATTAACCAGAGACACCCCTAACCCTAGACTGGGACGGAACCACCCCTCGAGAGTGACTACCTTTGCTTTTGGTTTGGTTTGATTTTATTTGTCTTTTGTAGTTGCAAAGGTACGTTGCAGATCCTTAGCTGGTTTCCTGATCAAAACGATCAAACCACGCTTCAGAATGTCAGGGATTCGTTGAAAATTGTCAACAGTCTTCTTTTAGCCCCAGTGCTAAGGTGGTATATCCTTGAGTAGCTTATGTCGTCTATACCTGCAGCAGTATTGTTACAGTTGTTGAGTGCTTCATTTAATTCAACCAAGGTAAAATGGCGAGACATTGGATTATTTTCAGTTGGTAGATAAGCCTGATTTTCATCTCTGAAAAGGGACTCACTGACTGTAGGGGGGCACAGTATTTCAAGTACTTTCTCCGGAATACCATCCGGCATTCCTCGAGAGTTGCACCTGGTTTTTAGTTGGGCTCTGGAAAAACCTCTCACCTTATTCCAAATATTCTTCTGAGAAGTATTGCTGCTAAGGCTGGTACTGTACTGTTTCCCGCTCTCTTTTGCCTTCATTTTCAAAAATCTATTAGCCTGGGTCGAAATTCTTTGACATTTGATAAAATTTTCTACCGTAGGGTTTTGTTTGTAATTTTTGAAGGCATTTTCATTCCTACGGTGAATCTGTATTTATTTATGAACAGGTCATTCCCACTTCTTGTGTTCACATAATGCATTTCAGGAACTTTCGGCAGACGATGTCTGTTTCTGAAAATCAATAAACACAACTCATACATAAACAGACATGGCAGAGTCACCAGGGGTTTCTGATGTGACTAAAAAAGTTGTTGACGGGAATCGGTTTTATATTATTTTTTGTCAAGTAGAAACTCTTCCAAAAAGAAAATGTACGGACATAGCTATCAAATTTTGAAAATTTCCACAAAAATTCTTCACAATTTTTGATTTTTGAAAATTTAAAAACCAGATAGCATCGACAATGCATCTTTCTTCAAGGAAGTCGCATGCCAAATTTCAACTTTTCCTTTTCAAAGAAAGGTACCAAAAATGATTTCTACTAATTCACTTTTTCATGTCTACGAGAAATCATTTTTGGTACTTTTTTTTGGAAATAAAAAGTTCGAATTTGGCAAGCGACTTGAGGAAAGATGCATTGTCGATGCCATCTGGTTTTTGAATTTTCAAAAATCAAAATGAAAATTTTTCAAATTTTTTTGGAAATTTTCAAAATTTGATAGCAATGCCCGTACATTTTCTTTTTGGAAGAGTTTCTACTTGCCGAATAAATAAAATAGAACCGATTCCCGTCAACAACTTTTTTAGTCGCATCAGAAACCCCATAATTACAAACCCCACGAATAAAGGCCTGCAGGAGGTGAGGCCGCTAACCCCAGCCATAGCCCTAACAGCCTTCTTTCGCATCCGGAACACATTCTCCGCGCCAACCGAAGCACCCCAGAAACCAATGTCATCCCTCAACCTCGACCCAACGTACGAGTGGTAGACACTCAGCACCTGATCCAGGGTAAGCACAGATCTTAACTTTCTTTACAAAAATGCGACTGACGCCAGTCTGGAAGTGACGGACGCGCAATGATCCCTCCAGTTGAGATTCTCATCAACGTGTAATCCCAGAAATTTCACTCATCCATCAAACGAGAGGCGGTGACCATTCATACTCAAATTAGACTTATTACATTCTTTCTGTCTCTTATTAAATCTTATCAGCGAAGTTTTGGCAGAGTTGATGTGTAGCGAGTTACTACCAAACCAAGTACTGAGATACTCGGGAAGATTGTTACATAATGCTTCAACTTCGGTCTCACTCCCCCCTCGATACCAGCAGTGAAGTATCGTCAGCGTACAGTGTCCTCAAAGTCGGATTCGTCATAATGACGATGTCATTAACGTAAATCAAAAAAAGAATAGGACCAAGGATTGAGCCCTGTGGTACACCTATACAAACATTTCTCATGTCAGAACTGAACTTTCCACCACCACTACCAACACCACAGTGGAGTGAGACATACTGTTTACGATCCTTCAGAAAAGATGCAATCCAATCAAGAGGAACCTCCTTGATACCGTAGCTCCACAGTTTATTCAGCAAAATGGTATGATCGACACAGTCGAATGCTGTGCTAAGGTCGCAAAAATGGGGCATTTACCTGGCTCTAAACTTTTCACCACCTCCTTATAGAAAGACCCGATGGCCGTCATAGTCTACTTCCCGACGCGAAAACCATGTGGCTGGTTGGAGATTATACTATACTTGTTCAAGAATCTTAAAAGCCTGTCCAAGAAGCAATACTCCAACAGCCTTTAAAACACAGACGCAATTGAAATAGGTCTTGATTTTCCTCAAAAAAGTGGATTACCCTTCTTGAATACCGGGATCATCTTGTTTATCTTAATTAACTCTGGAAACTCACCCCTTTCAAAAGACAAATTAACTGATAATGTCAGAGGCTCTGCAATGTGTGGCAGGATGTGCCTGACTACATGGGAAGGGATTTCATCTGGACCCGCGGATCTTTTATTTTTCAACTTATTTCCCAGTAGCTTAGTCAGTTCCTCAACAGAAAGAAGGCATGAAGAAAAAAATCATCTGAGTCAGTCGACTGCCGACTATGAAGCCTGGGTAACAAATTGCACTTTTGAATCTCCTTCACCAGATTCATTGGAGCCTCTTCAAAAAAACAATTGAAGGTTTCAGCCACCTTCTCCGGCTCCTTACAAACACTGATATCACCGCCGGGATCTATGCTCAAATCGTTGCTTATCCCGACACCACTCTTACCACACATCTTAGACACAATTGACCATGCCGTCCCAATCTTATTATCCGCGTTAGATATTTTTCTCTGGTAGTATTCTCTCTTGCATTTGCAAACCAAAGGATAATGTGCTTTTTTGCCCCTAAGTAAGGTAAATTTAAATCTGGGTACATCTGTTTGAAAAGAAAAAGATCCTTGAGGTTCCTACTCGATAACCTAGCAGCATGATTAACCCAGCGTTTGAGAGGGGCGTTAACCCAGAGTTTGGGAAAACAAATGTAGAAAGTGGATAAAACTATTTCGTGGAATTTAACAAATGCATCGTTTATGTTATCGTGAGAAAGTACCCCGGACCAATCCTGACGCCCCATCCCGCCCCGAAACTTGGCTATATTGGCCCGGCAGAAGTTTCTGGAGGTGCGTGTTTTTTTTTTCACTTTCAGAGCATCGAGCAAAATCACCCTGAAGAAAGACTGTTCTGTGGTCCGAGATGCAGTTATCCAGGGCACATGAAGTCAAGTTCAGGTCATCGCTGGCAAAGAAGTGATCCAAGGCCGTGCAGGTAGCGGCAGTCACCCTCGTCGGCCATCCTGAGGCGTGCTTCAAACCAAACCCTGCAAGAATATCACGCAAAGTTAACAAATTGTTACAAGCCTGTAAAGAATCGAAGTTGAAGTCGCCACACACAACAATTTTGACGTCAGCACTAAATAAAAAGTTGAAAACAAATTCAAGTTTTTCAAAAAAGAAAGTGCAGTATCTCCTGTGGGCGGTCTGTAACAATTTAGAACAATATAAGTGAGGTTATCTTGACATTTCCACTTAATGGCACTATTCTCAATATGTCTATCGACACAGTAGCTGGATAAATCTATGCCTGAAACTTCCAGATCAGAGGACGCCCACACAGCGACCCCACCACCCTTGCCTGACTTTCTACAATATTCATTCACTAATTTGAAACCCTGAAAAGGAAAGGACCCGATGGAATCCTCACTGGCCCATGTTTCCGTAAAACACAGCACTTTCAGACCAGGGAAAGCGTCTATGTCCACGGTTAACAAATCCACTTTTTCCTGGGTCAAGCTCCGCACGTTAAGTAGTAGCATCTCAGGAGTGAATGTTACTTTCTCAAGCTTGGTGGAGGTCTCACTTGAAAGAACTTGCTTACCTTTTCCACTCCTGCTGATGGAGTTGAAGCGGATTTCTCTGGGGCATGGCCCAGAGGACGGCGAGAGAAGGCCGCTAATGACCTTATCTAGGCACAAGCCGTGAAACAAAAGTGCCGGCTAGCTTTCTGGTAGAGCTGGGTCAACGGTCAGAGACTGAAGTTCATCCTTGACAGCCTTTGATACTCGGTCCGAAATGCCCTTTACCAACTTGTCCATGAAAGACTGGGATCCCAGGATTCGTTCTATGATCTTTCGGATCAGGTCGTCATCACCTGAAGTCTTCTTGGATTTTTGTTCTTTATCAGCCATATTTGAGGTAGCACAACAATACTGTAGTATAGTCTGTTCACCGATAGAACGGACTTTTTTGAATTTCAGTGATGTAACCTATAGCAAACAAAAGCACCAAAGACTGTAACAACATAGGCGCGTTTGGAACTAATATTAGTTTTGTTCGGTTGGTAGTCTTGCCCGGGCAAATTATTCCTACGCCAAGCCAATGGCATTACATTCAGCGAGTTTGACACTTACGTACGATTTCTAACCTCCATTTCTCTATGATGTTTGTTATTTTTAGTCGGCTCGGCTGTTGTGAGTGTTGTGCAATAAAATCAGCTTCATTCAAAAAAAATCTTTTCTCATTCATTAAAATTGGTATTAAACTGGTGTCAATCAAAATTACCAAAGCACTTAGCTGTGATTAGCAGAAATAAGCACCTCTTTCTAACTGGAATTTTAAATTTCGGGGGTAACGCTCCGGGACTACTTTTTAAGCGGAGGAATCTGGTGGTCCTTTCTATCAGTGTATAGAGTATACAAGTACTACACGTATTGATAAGGTATTATTTCCGGCAGGATTTACTCAGGCACGATTGCCATTCCATGGTTGCACATATTTTCGATACATACCTAGATGATAGTCTCTACACATAACTCGATAGGGGTACTAAAACCGCGTCCGTCTCCCTTACTATGATCAATCTCGGCAAATCCCATCAGCGCTCATATTGCAACAGTTTTTAGGATGAATTACCGCCGCTGATTTGGTGTTTGGGGGCCGTGCAAACAGCTCATTGCTGTAAAGAACAATAAAAATGTTCAATAGGGAAAAACATGTGACAGACTACCAATTTTTTGGTTTTTCGATAAAAAAAGTGTTCCCATTGCTATGATTATTATTATTTGGAGCACGTTCAACAGGAATATGTTCCGATTTAGAGAACGTGTTTGAAACGAGGGAATCAAATCGCCATGATAATTGAAAAATAAACCAGATATTCGTGTTCAGGAAGTCGGAATTGGTTCAGAAAACATTGTTTTATAATTAGGAAAATGATGCTTGTGTGGCCGGTTTGTCTGTATGTCTGTCTGTCCGTGTAGAAATTAAGGATCTTGTACTCCTCCTCAGGGATTGAAGCAAGAGCCTTGGAACTTTCTCCGATGGCTGGCTGATGTCTCCAAGGGTGGCCAATGGGCACTATTTTTGTTATCCATACATCTTTATCATTATTATCAAAAAAACAAAATTTCTTCTGCACTTCGGAGAGGTTGTTGAACTTCTCCTCGAGAAATAAAGCTTTATCATGGGATTGCTTGAACTTTATCTGATGGATAGCTTAGGTCCTCAAGAACCAAATACGCAGATTGGCTTTCTCTCATAATTCCGCCGCCATCTTGGCTGCCATAATAAAATTTTTTGTCAAGTGTGATGCTTTCCATGAAACTTGGAACTTACCTTTGTCCCTATAATTATTTTTGTTTTCAATCGTTTTTTATTTTGAGGAATTTATCCGCCATCCTCTCAGTGGGTGATGATGGTAAATGAAATTATTGGTTGTCTCGTCTTCCCACAAGTATATATTTATTATAAATGTTCTGACCGGTTTCGGGAACCTCTGGTTTCCCGTCGTCAGAGTATTAAAAATATAGTAAAATTATTATAATATCTTGTAAATTATCAAAAATCGAGTAAAGCAGGGAGTAAAAGGCAAAGGTAAAATGTTTGACTTTCTAATTAATTAATTAATTAATTAATTAATTAGAAAATGTTTGACTTTCTAACTCTGACTAATTAATTAATTAATTAATTAATTAGAAAGTCAAACATTTTACCTTTGCCTTTTACTCCCTGCTTTACTCGATTTTTGATAATTTACAAGATATTATAATAATTTTACTATATTTTTAAGACTCTGACGACGGGAAACCAGAGGTTCCCGAAACCGGTCAGAACATTTATAATAAATATATACTTGTGGGAAGACGAGACAACCAATAATTTCATTTTTGTTTTCAAGCTAGATTCCGCCAGCATCTTGGCCGCCATATTGAACTCCCTTGTTAGTGGAAGAACTTTCATGAAACTTGGAAGTTAACCTTGTCAAGTACGATCATTCTGATTTTCAAGCCTATTTTAATGATTCTGCCGCTATTTTGGCCGCTATCTTGAAATTTTTCGCTCAAATAACTGTAGAACCCTGAATTACATCTTGCGTTCACTGATCCTTCAAAAAGGAAGTGCGCTACTGAGCCTCATGCCCATGAGGCATATTCGCTTGTTTCAATTTCTTCGCTATAATGTCTTTGGGATTTTTATTTCTCTTGACGTTGAGTGTGCCACTAGTAGGTACAATAAGTCCACGAGCGGATAACTCTTTGGCCAATTCGAAAGAATTGTAAAAATTATCCATGTAAACGGCATGACCTGGCATCATAAAGACCCTGTAGCAAATCTAACACAATTCTTGTGGTATGACCTTTTCCGCCGCTGTCATCCAGTGCTCCGGTGTACACAGCTACTTTTAAAATCACACCAGTAGGCTCTGTAAGCATATAAAGTTTCACACTATTTGTAGCGTTTGTTCTTGATGTTGATGTATTGGCGAAAAACGAGTCGACCCCGCCATAACACCATCGATTCTTGAAAGGACAATTCTTTACCAGGATAATAAACGCTCGCCATTTTATTGTTGAAGAAATCCAGAATAGTCGTATCTTATGCAACCGATCTGTCACCTTTTGTCCGCGGACGTATTTATTTGAATAACAACTTTCTGTGGATGGGGTAACGTAGCATCCAAATATTGTGACAGATTTTCCAGAATTGATGAGGCAAGTACTTTTTGAAAGGGGTAGTTTCTACAAAGGTGGACAAAAAAAGATCATCGACGCATCAAACGTTTAATGGGACTGTTGAGATAAGACTTGCCAAAACTCTCTAAGATAGGTTTGCAATGGATATCTTTAGCTATTAGGGAATGATTTTTAGGAAATGTGGAGGACAACTTTGAGCACCTTGGAATGTTACGAGTAATGTTGAAATATTGAAAAGACAAAATTGCTCACATGTTCAAAATCTCGAAGTCACTCTCAACCCTTATTATAGAGGGATGATTTCAAAACATCCTCACAATGTTGAAATGTTCGGGATAGTATCGCAATGAAGTTCAAAAAAAAATTGTCTTCATGTCCCCATCGTTCGGGAGACACAGTCTCCGAGTATCACGCACAACCTACGGCAAAATAGGTTCTGCGTGACACTATATACACCCGTAGCTCAGAAGGAGATTGGGGGGGTCTTACTTCAGAATACAACACAAAAGAGTTAGGCGCCACCTACAAAACCTATAAATGCGATGCAGCGTTGCAGGCCGCTAGCACGCAGGCGAATTTGTTGAGCTAAATTTTACACAGAGACGGACACACACAAATAGAGAAAATGCACCGACTTTTTACAACAAATAATTTGATAAAGGAAAGCAATATTCACAACAACAATAAGATTGGAATTTGGAAAACGAAATATTGAATTTAAGAAATGAGAAAATTGAAATAACAAACATAATGAATTATTTACAACTGGAAATCGATATGTAAATCCCGTAATAAACTCCTTCGTAATGACGCGCCGGAAAATATGAATGTGACAAGTATAACCCGATAGATCGATCTAGCGACTCAAGATGTATTCACTCACGGCAGAGGGACAGATAATACACGACATAGATTATACATACGACATAAAAAAAAAGGATATACAAATTACAACTCCACTCCTTGTATAATATAACCTCCAGCTATTAACTTCCTTCAGCTATGGAGTCAGCTATACGAAATCAGCTATGGAGTCGATTGCGGAACCAGCGCGGATTCAGCTGTAGTCGTGGTTATCGTTCGTGCTTGAAGCAGATGAATCTCGTTGATAGCATCAGTATCCTTGGATCCAATGTATCAGTAGAAGGTGTCCTGTTTGGAACATACTTCAAAGGGGGTTGCAGACGTGGTAGCGTTCCTGATCTTGAAGTAGCGTGAAAGTTTGGGGTGGACCAGTTCAGTTGATCATCTATTGTTTTGCTCCGAGTTACAGATGATGGTTCATTAAAGCAAATAAATAAAAGCAGCAGGAAGAATGAAGGGACAGACAGTGAAAGGAATCTTTCCACTTTTTTCGATCAGTGTTTGATACTCAGTATTTTCAAGTTTTCCATGCCATAAAGTGTTCTTAGACATGCTTCTCCTGCGCATTTTCCATCTTGATTAAAATCGCCATTGCAGCCGCTTTGTCCGTCCGTCCGTCCGTCCGTTCCTCGAACTCCTCGCAAACTAGACGCCCTAGCTTTCTGACTTTTTCGCTGTTGCATAGTTGCCACTTCCAAAACTGGGCTAGGCTATATATTTTTTTTTTTGAATGTTTTACGACGCATCAACTACAAGGTTATTAGCGTCGACGGGACATTCAGTGGGTTTTTGGTACACGTCCTCAATTATTCTTGGATTGCCTACTGTTAACTATGTGAGGCCACAGTCATTGTTTAATTATATCCAGTTAGCCAACTGAATAGGCCGATTGTACTTCTACGAAATAGTTCAAGATTCTTCCGGTAGATGGCGCTGCGATTAACAATGTCGATTTAATTAGTGTGAGGACGTAAACAACAACGAAAGCTACGACATGCGTGCAAATATGTTGATGGTAGAGTGATTTAAAGTGTTTCCGACTTTTCGGTCTGATTTCGGTTGTGCCTCTCTGATTGCAAAATGTCATGCACGAAATGCAATCATTTTGGTGTCCAAAAAGTGACAGGAAATTTTATAAATTTCCAAAGAATGATCCCAACAGGCTGTAGAAATGGATAGACGCAGCAGGGAACTAAAAATTGCGCGGTAAGTTTTCATGTTCATACCTTTTTATAGAATAATGTTAAGTACCTATCTAATGATTTTTGTTAATATGAAGCTCCACAAAGTCACAGAGACCCCACCTCAACTTTGAGGTGCTCCATAATATATTTTTCCTGAAGTCACAATAAAGACTAGCTGGCTCGGCTGAGTCCAAGCAGCGGCTGAAAGAAAGTTCAAATAGTTGACAATCTCTTGAAATTGCATGGGGATCCTCGCCTAATCATTATTTCAACTTTTTAGAGTATCAGCCCGTCCAATTGTCCGAAATGAGTATCGGCAAGAATCATTTTGACAGAAGCGCCTTCGTCAATCCGACCCACGTTAGATTGAACCGGAATGCCATATACCCAAACACTTTGATATGCCGTCTACACCAGTCCATCTAGAAGTCGAGGGCCAACAACTGAGCCAACAACAACAACAACAACATAATCTATGGTAATTACTTTGGGTAGGTACGGGTACTCGCTTATTTATAACACTATTTAAACATAGGAATAAATATGGAAAAAAAAACATACTTGTAACTAAGCAACCTAGAGCATCAAACTAGAAAAAAATAGCTCCTCATAGTATTGACTATTGCATACAGCAAAACTAAAAATTATAGGGTGGCAACAAAAAGTCCTGCACCATTTCAAAAAAGTACAAAGTTGTAAGGTATCCTTTACCACCATGTATTAAGCATATCGCTGTCACAAGCCTGTCACAAGCCAACAAGTATCTACTTGCAGATGGTGGAGGTAGAAAGATTTATCTTGAAGTTGGTGGAAGCCGCTTCAGAATTCGATAACTTTCAAGAACTTGACGGCTGTTTGGAGGCGAATAATTTTTCGGATGTCCTCCCAAATTGTGACCAGTATAATACTTATGGTGCTATTCTGTAAAAAAGATACATCGATGTAAGCGCTGTATCGGTGTCGCTGTAAGATGAGATGACACATGTGACAATGCAAAACATTATTACCTACTTTTGTCATTGTACAGCGATGTAGCGCTTACATCGATGTATCTTTTTGACATAATAGCACCATAAGTTGAGATTTATAATAATTCAAAATTACAATTATAATAAAAATTTTATAACTTTTTTCACATTTTCAGGAAATTCCACAAGAGAAGGTACATCAGACACCGCCAAAGACCGGACGCCAAAACAAACCTACTCGCGGGAAGATGTTGTGTCAAAGGTGTTGAATTTTTCGCCATCAACAAGAAGTGTGCCAGCTGAGATACCAGCAAAGTAGAAACGAGTTTTCATATGGTTATTATTCCACCATGTCCAACTTCTCCGTCTTTGTCGTTACAAGATAACTCCAAGATTTGCTCAACAAAATATCATTTGTTGAGCAAATTGATTCCTATTTGATCAGAAACATGAGGCCGTTATCGCAGCAGAGATTGTAGATTTGTAGATAAATAACATTTTTTGATTTATTGCGATAGAATCTATGTTGTGCCTATGCAGACAGTGCTATAAAGATAGGTTTTGGAGTTGAAAAAATAAATTCATGAAATTTTGAAGCACTGTTACCGATTCAGAATTCACACCACCATGTAATTAAATTCCCCGAAAATCCCAGTTGAGCATTTTTTCGACGCTGTAAAAATATATCATGTTTGCTGCAACAAGTCCAAAAATTGTGTCCTCGTTGTCGCATTAGAGCCATACTGCTAGCTCACAGCTGTTGGTCCTACCGCAGGCGCAGGACATGACTAGACCGTCGTTTGAACCGTCAAAATCGTATTTCTCGCAAAAAGAAACACGTAACTCGCTTCAATTCGCAAATAACAGTGTTAATTAAGTATAGTCCGGGGATTAGTGGCCAAATTTGATAAATTTTTCATTGTATGATAAAGACATAAAATTTGGTGTGAGTGGTCATGGTCCTCCTTTAAAATGTAGACATGGCACCTCCACTTTATTTTGGTTAGGGAAAAATTTACCTTCGAAACCGATCTCTTTCGAAACCTTCAAAGATGCACTTTGGTTTGAGCCCGTAGACATTTCCAAAATCCGAAAAAATTCAAATTTTGAAAAAATTAAAATTTTGAAAAAATTCTAATTTAGAAAAGAATCAAATTAAGAGAAAATTTTTATTTCGAAAAATTCAAATTTTGAAAAAAAACAATATTGAAAAACTTGTTATCAAGAAAAAATTTCAATTTTGAAAAAATTCAAATTTTGAAGAAATTCAAATTTTGAAGAAATTCAAAGGACCCCGCACGTTTTCTATGAAAAAGTGGTTTCGGTGAATTTGGCTAAATTTTTTATATGTTGTAGACCTTGATTCAAGAAATATATTCCTCAAAAATTGGACCCCTCCTATGAACAGTTTTTCCCCTACACCCCTAATAAGGCCAAAATTAGGAATAGCCTCAAATTTTTTGAAATTCATGAAACGGGTTCAAATCAAACTCATGATCATGGGAAAAGTATTCAAAATAATCCAAGTTGTGAATTGGGGTAGTTATCAAGGGGGTTGGGGGTCAAAATTGAGAAAATAAATTAAAATTCCGATTTTTTTTATTCTTATAAAATCTGAACAGAATAATAACCGACAAATAATTTTGGAAAATATAAATCAAATAATTGGGGGTTATTCTAAAGGGGGCTGGGGGTCAAAATCAAGGGAACGGAGTAACATTCCGAAACTTGCGTTCCCATTATTGGGAAAATAATCAAAAAAAATCTAAACCCATGAGTTCTGATGTTATTGAGGAAGTAGAGGGTCGAAATCGAAACAACAATGAAATTCTGGACCTTACAGTTCATCTAGAAATTGATCTGGGTGGATGACAAAATGATAATAAAACCAATCTGCATTAGGATTGAGTTCTTCATTTCTCGACCATCCCTTTTCTCACCCACCATAATTTCTGCCTACAGCCATGTTCTAGTCCAAATAAAAATTTGTCTTGAGCATTCTAAAATTCATGAAACTGGCTCAAATTAAGTTGAAGAATAAAAAAATATAGGTTGTGAGTTGGAGTAATTATCGGCGGGGGTCGAAATCCAGTGAAGGAATTAGCATTCCAGGAAAAGGGTAATGGAGAAGTTCGTGGAGAAGTAATTTAAAAGATTCTGAATCAATAAATTGAGATGGTTACCTACTGAGGGGACAGTGGTCAAAATCTAGAAAAAAGGATGAAATTCCGAAACTTCAAATTCATATATGTATAGGGTCTTTCAATAAGAGTAATAGAACTTTAAATTGGAAATTAATAAATTATGTCGGAGTTAACGATATCTAATTGACTCATGTGAAAGAACAGTTTTCAACATTATGTGTGGAAAATAACATCTAGTAAATGGCTTCTTCGACTTTGTCTAACGGCGTGCAGACGGGAAGTCCAATTTGTAATAACTTTCCGGCAGATATCGGGCTATATTTCAGTAATATCACGCACAATATTGTCCCCCAGAGCTTCAATGGTTCTAGGCTTGTTCTTGTATGGTTGTGGCTTGTTCTACCAGGGACTTCACACACCCCCACAGAAAAAAGTCCAGGGACGTAATATCGCAAGATCTCGCTGGCCAATTGAAATCGCCGTTTCGCGAAATTGTTCTTCCTTGGAAGTTTTCGGCCAACAAGTCCCAAGGTTTCTCCTGCTGTGTGGCACGTAGCCCCGTCTTGTTGGAAGAAGATAATTTTGTAAGATATAACGGGTGTTTTTTTAAATCTGGCGTCGAAGTGTGCTCTGCTCAGGCCAAATGCAGACGAATTTGGCTAGAGCACAGCACACTTCGACGCCAGATTCAAAAAAACACCCCTTACTGAGTATTTGGCAAAAAATTACAGTAAAATCTTATCAATGTTCTTTCACTCTTAATCAAAGACCCTTTAGAACTGAAAATTCAGATTTGAAAAATTGAGCCTAACTTCCAATATCAATATTATTATTATTATTATTATTATTATTAGTACATTATACCCGATACCTTGATTTGTCGAGCTATTTTCGTGGGATTCCTCAACAAAAACCTCACGTCGTGTCAAGCAAATCCGCACCTCAAGTCGAGGGATTCTTTTCCTCAAAAGGTAATAATGCGGGGATAGCTCGACATGATTGGCAGTTCGTATTTGTAATGCTAGATGGCCGTATTATATTTTTGAGGGGCTAAATGAATTCGAGAGCATGTATTTTAAGTTGCCTGAATCAAGGCGTTGCCATGATTGAATTAATCAAGTTAACCCATCAATTTCTTTGCAGAATTACCTTTGCCGTCAGTTGGGTTATTTTTTCCTCATTTAAACTTGGGGTTTTCACTTGAATTTCAAGTGTGGGCAAATGTGGCGCAGCAAATGGACACATTTGAAATTGAGATAGGTCCTATCTTAAAACGTACTGGCCCCATCTCACCAAATTAGCACCACATTGGGAAGGAAAGGTTGCATTTTTATGTGTGGGTAGCTAAGTTGCTCTTTGTCTCGACAATGGATATTTACCAGATAAATTGAAAACATGAAAAATGGGCAAATGGGACTTTTTTCAATATTTATGGAAGTCACCTCAGGTTTTCTATCGTCAATGTCAGTGTCAGTAGGTACTTGTTCGTCATTGTGCTGCCATGGTTCAGTGGAACAGAGAACAAAGAGTCTTTGTGGTACCTAAGCTAAATGATTCGAACTGAATCTTATCTTTCATCAATGCGAGAATTTCGGCGAACACTTCAACGTCCATGGTGGGCAACATTTGAAAGTTTAGCATTTCCGCATTTAACGTATTCAATAGACTATCTGACTATCATTTTTCACTTAAACATGAAAAAAGCCACTTTTGTTGTGTAGTTTGATTCAATAAATGATATTTATGTCCGATTTTTTACGTTTTCACTTCAACTGGTGGATATGAATTGTCAAGACAAATTTGAGCAACTCAGGTACCCACCCACACATAAAAATGCATCGTACATGCATTGTATTTGTATTTTGAGTTGAAAATATAAAATGAAAAAATTATTTACCTAAGACCTTGAACCATCAAAAGCAATTCCCAACAATTTTGTTAGCAAAGGCTCATATCCTACGTTTTTTACAAAAAAAAAAAACATAAAATAATTGCAAAATATGAAAAAAAAAATTGTATATAACGCACGAGGAGCGACGCGAAGCAACTAAGCAACGTGTATATATATATATATAATCGTAACCTATTTTACCCATCTGGGTGTCGAGGTGTCGGACGCACCGAGCCGCACTATGGATTTATGCTACTACCTACAATCATGTCGTTCATGTGTGTGTACAGGTAATGGAGCAACTTGTACACGCAAGTATACATCTTGTATAATGGACCCCTCAGCAACTTAGCAACGTAAGAGTTATAATTCTTTTTTCCTAATATCAATATTTCCATTCCTTTACAGCGAATAAATAATGATCATTGTAATCTGTTTCAGTAAGCAGATCTTGACTGTAATACCGTTATACAATTTAGGTAAGGAAAAGTATAATCGTAGTTTTCTCCAAATACTAATCTTCACGTTTCTCCCCAGAGTATTCTTGTCCCAAAGATGCCGTTCCTCTGACCAGAGATCCCGCTGAAGAACCGTCCGAATCAAGGTGGATCATCACGTCAACATGCTGTGTTCTCAATGTTATTATATTCTTACTGTTGTACATAACAAATCACAATTTTATAGGTGTTGATGGTGTATTCAAGTTTGAATAAAAGCATGATAAAATCTCAAAAACCAATGTCTCGCCTATCTCTATTTTCCTACTCCCATTATTCTGCTGAACAGTCTGCCTTAATTGCGTACTTGGGTACATAACAAACAAAAAGGAATGTAGGGTTCCTAAAGATGAACATATTTCAGTAGGTACTCACATCAATGATTTATGTCAACATTTTGAAACTATAAACAATTGAACAAAAAAGTCACAGTACAGCAAATAGCAATGTTTTCGAAAAACGATACATAATGAAAGTGCCAATGGCACACTTGTGCCAACATTTTAGAACTATGAATAATGTAAATAAAAATCAACTACGAACACAGTACAGTACAGTACACAAAACAGTACAAAAAGTGTCACAGTACAGCAAATAGAAATGTTTTCAAACAAAAAACGATACAAAATGAAAGTGCCAATAGAATAGAATAGAATAGAATAGAATAGAATGGATTTATTTCCCAACAGGCAATGCCCAATTACAGGAAAACTTTATACAACAAAAAAATGGAATAGAATGAGAAATTATATAAAACAAAAAAATTAAACACAATCATGTGAAATTGTGAATACACAAAAAGAAAAGGTCAAAAAAATAATAATAACATAAGCAAGTTGACTTCGTGGAGTTAGTCATTGCCAATGGCAATGGCACACTCACGCCAACATTTTACAACTATGAATAATGTAAATAAAAATAAACTACGAACACAATACAGTACACACACAGTACAGTACAGTACAGTACACAACACAGTACAAAAAAGTATCACAGTGCAGCAAATAGAAATGTTATCAAAAAACGATACAAAATTAAAGTGTCAATGGCGCATTCATGCCAACATTTTACAACTACGAATAATGTAAATAAAAATAGACTACGAACAATTTGACAAACAAGTGCTACAGTACAGCAAATAGAAATCCGTTTTAAAAAACGATACAAAATGAAAGTGCCAATGGCACACCCATGCTAACATTTTAGAACTATGAATAATGTACATAAAAATAGACGACGAACAATAATACAAAAAAATGTCACAGTACCTACAGCAAATAGAAATGTGTTTTCAAAAAACGATACAAAATGAAAGTGACACCACATAAGTTCATGCCGCCAACATTTTAGAACTATGAATAATGTAAATAACAATAAACCACTTGATTGAAAAAATTTGAAATGTTATGTTTTTTACAATACGAATTGTTAATAGAGCACAAGAAGGGCTAACAGAAGGGGTAATCTGAAGTTACCATAACTTCAAGAACATGGTAAGCACATAAAGAAAACAAAAACGGTTGAAATTATAACTAAGCTGGAAAAGTTGATTCAGTAGTTAGCAATAATTATTCTTCAACTTTACCACGTCTATAGTAAAAAAAGACACGGATAATAAAATGAAACGCTGAATATGAAAACATGGATAAACACAGAAAAAAACACCAAACACGGATACTTAATAAATCGCGATGATGGATAATGACCATGAAGAAAGGCGGATAATGACTGATAAATACCTGAAAAGAAAAACACGCATTACTTTCAAGTCATACGTATGCAGAGCGTTTCAGTGTTGGTGCTACAAACTTCAAGGGTAGATCAAAAAATCATGACTGAAAATATACAGGATGTCTCAAAATTCGAGCCCTGAAGTCAAGGACAGTTGCTCTGTGATATTTTTGCTCAAAAAATGTCAAAAAACATTTTAAAAGTTTGACATTTTGTATTTTTGGGAATACGATCAATTTTCGTTCTCGGTAATGAGTTTTGCAAATTCTAAAACTAACGAAAAGGCATCTTTTTGGACTGTTAAGTAAAGTTTCATTTACTATACAGGATGAGCCATATACATTTTGGGAATGCCTGTTATTCAATACCAGTTGCAAAAAAATCCATCAGAGGTTCTTACAAAATTTTCTGCGTGTATTTTCGTAGAAAACTCTATTTTCAAAATTCATGACTCGTATGAGATCAGGGTGTTTTGAAATCCAGTGCTAATTTTTTCTACAAAGTGTCATTGAAAAAAGTTACAGGCGAACAAAGTTCAACTTTTTGATGTTTTTAATTCAGAAATTACACACGGCTGGGCCAATTTTAGACCAGAGACTCTGGTTAAAATTTGGTCCAAATTGGCTTAGCCAGACACTTTTCGAAATTGAAACTGTTAGCACAATCTACATCTATATTTTGAAAATCTAAATCTAGGGTAGAGAATTCGACACTTGATTTTGAAGCAACCTGTAAAAAATTTTGCAATAAATTCAAGGGTTGAAAAAAAATCTCATGAGTATGTTCTAAAATGATTTTGAAGCTCACATTGAGGTAGTCAACTTGAATACACCCTTTTTCTAATGGGAAATAATTTACACTTGAAGTTTGTCCCACCATCACTGGAACACCTATACCTATCCTACTTTTTAATATCAATAAATTTCTTCGCCTTTTACTAGGAGAGTGG